>LR991017.1:8064174-8664174 GCA_905163435.1 Mamestra brassicae
CGATTTTTTGGAATTATGTTCAGCGATGTCTTTGCCAATTTAGATGATTCTTGTTTTTTTTATTTCTTTCCAGTTCTTTCTGCTTCTCCAATAAACCTTGCTCTTTGTAACTAGAGAAGCAAGAGTGACACCATCTTCATCTACCTTTTCCCAACTATATTGGGGTCGGCTTCCATTTACTGTACTTCTTGGCAAGAAGAGTGCTAAAGATCTATAAATGACAGCCGGGACTGAGTTTTGGGGAGGCACGGAGGAGTCCCGGTATGTTAAAATGGTCACCCATCCACAGACCGACCTCGGTAAGCGTAGTTTAACCTCGAAGATCTATCCGTTTGGCTGTTATTATTTAGTCATTTTACATGGGGCGACTGCCTTTCTGACTTCTACAACCCAGTTACTGGACAATACGATACCCCTTAGAAAGACTTGAGTTTCAGATGTGTATTACGGTATTACGGTCTTTGGAGATCTTACAAAAACAAAAAAAAAATAAGCAACACGTGTTAAGGAATCGGCTGATTCTTTGTTTTCAATGAAGCCTTGATAAGATTAAACAAGCGCAGCGTCACAAATGACCAAAATATGTTGGTCATACAAGATAAAATAAAACGGTCAAGACATTTTTTTTTGTTTTTAGCAGACTTCATAATAAGGAGGAGGTTCTCAATTCGACTGCTTTTTATTTACCGATTTCGAGTATTATTTTCTTGCTACATTAGATAGACCGAATTATAGTCGGTCAAGAGTTTAGCTGCTAGAAAATGGTGTGAAAATAAATGACTAATTCAAAGTTTTTTTTTTCATTTTAATGGGTAAGTGTAAAAATTTTTAGAAATATCTGGTTTCTAAACTCCTGAAACTTTAATTTTCAGAATTGTTTTCCTGGTTGGTTACAGATATCAACCCTACACTTGCCCCCAAGTGTAAACGGTGTATTTGACTGCATCCCGTACAAAACTTCCATCCCTCATCAGAAAAACCCGTCCAAAATATTTTCTTTTTAAACACAAGCTTAAATTTTTTTCTACTCTTCAAGCCCTTTCATTTGATACCCATATTAACGGGGTAGAAAAAAAAATGTAATCCGCCATCTTGGAGCGGCAGCCATATTGAAATTATTACAATATTGAGTATTGCACATTGTATTGTCACCAGAACTAATAGTGGACGCAAAATTTCAGCTCGAACGGATGCCAACAAATGGCCGAAAAATGTTTTACAAATTTTGACGGATTACTTACATACAAACAGACAGACAGTGCAAGTTAAATAAAAGTTTGTGAAAACAACACAAGCATTTGGATCGCATTTATCAGTGCTATTGTGCGACCTTGTATTTATAACTACTGCTTATCGCCACTTACGTAACTGCCTTTATAGCACGCGTTAGGATTCTACTTTGTTTTGTATGGTACTTTATAAATGACAAAACCGCTATTTTTAGGGTTCCGTACCTCAAAAGGAAAAAACGGAACCCTTTGTTGTCCATCTGTCTGTCTTTCAAGACTCATTATCTTGGGAACGCGTGGAGGTATCGAGTTGAAATTAAAACCATATTCTCAAGTCTGCAGTCCCTTGAAGCTGTGAAAAAATCAATCTTCTGGGTTAACGTAAAAAAAAGATACGGCCGTTTATGCTCCGATTATTGCGCATTTAATGACGCTCACAGGGAATCAAAACCTAGTACTTCTCGTTGACCTAGAGTCATGAAATTAGGCAAGAAGATAGATCTTACAGTACAAGTACAGTTACCATCCCTACCTTGTTTCTATTCCACCAATTCGCACTAAACGTTTCCAAACGTCTTTTATAATGCGCACAGCAAAGGAGTGGAACTCTCTGCCTGCGTCTGTGTTTCCGAACGCATACAACCCTAATCTCTTCAAAATTAGAGTGAACAGGCTTCTTCTGGGTAAGCTCGCTCCAACGTCGACTTTGTCTCTGTCATCTATGACCTAGTCAAGAGCAAATTCATCTCAAATAAAAAAAAAGGTCCGAAAATTGGGAATTTATTGTTTTATCATATAAAAATATTTTTTTGCGATTACAAACTTTTATTTTCGGTTGAAGAATTGACCGTGACGAACATTGATGTATCCGTAGGTAATGTATACTCGGTAAAAATCAAGACTCGATCGGAACCCTCGGTGCGTGCGCGAGTCTGTCTCGCATTTCCGGTTTTTTGCTACAAGCTGTGTCATCAATATATCAGCCAAATAACGTCCACTAAACGATAAATGATGTTTATTTTGCAAGTTAAACATAACACGTTTACACGTCAATCTTTTTCGGTCATTTTATGCTGGATGAGGCCGGTGTTTCCTAGCTGACTTTTTCGCGTGAAACACACCGCGCCATCGACCCGGGCCTGGTGGTGATCGGACAGCGAGCCACCCAACGCTCGCCGTCCGCAGGCCCGCGCCTAAGGTGGCCGCCGGGGATCGCCTTGCGACTCCCGACGCCCTTCCTAGCTGACTGCCCTGAGAAGAAACACCGAAACAAACTCAGAGGTCAAAGTCTCTTTTAAAGACCATACAATCCGTACGGCAGGCGGGTCGGCGATCGCAGTGTAGCTGTTGCAATGCACAGAGAATGCTGCTGCCCATTCTCTGGTGAACTCAAGCTGTGTGTCGTATAACTATCCCGTCCTATGATTTAACCCCATAAGGGTAAGAATTTTCAAATAATTTTCGCAAAAAATCTATCTCGAAAACAAAATTGCATTATCTCTAAATCGATGTCAATAACATTACAAATAAGGAAGTCGTTCGTTATCTACCAAATACATTGAATAATGATAACAAGTACAATAACACCTTTGCATTATATTGGTCCTTCATGATAAGATTATATTCAAGATTATAACTACTTTCGCAACTTAAGTATTATTCGTAGGAGGTCACGCTTTTAGGTCTTAAAATAATGCCCTAAATCCATACCGACATCTATCACACTTAATATTATAAAGGCGAAAGTTTGTGAGTGTGTGTATGTTTGTTACTTCTTCACGCGCAAACAGCTGGACGGATCTTGATGAAATTTGGCACAGAGGTAGATTATGGTCTGGAATAAGACGTAGGACTTTTCATCCCGGGAGTATGTTCCCTTGGGATAATTTCCGACATTCACGCGGAGTATCCGATAAACCGCGGGGCGTAGCTAGTTATCTATACATGTTCTATACAACGTAACGTTCTTCAATGTAACGGATGACTGTCTGTACAAGGAAGAAATATTATTGGGACCTTTATCAACGCAAATAGCACCCAAAACAATGATAGTTAGAATTTTGGCTTTGCGTTTGTGGACGCCAATCTCTGAAACGACGATTTAGATGAGGTTTACACTAATACATTGTGGTAAGTTTCACTTAACATTTAGTGTTTGTTTCACGTCAATCGGTTCATAAATAAAAAATAAATGCCAATTTGTAAAGAATCACGTCGAACGTGTGGTATAACTATCCATGTCTATCTATTCTTTCTCTGTTCAGTAGCATTGACTGAAACTTTACTAAACTTCATCTTAAAATAAAATGTCTGCCCCAAGTAACTTTTCCACGCGGACCAAGTCGCGGGCAAAAAAAGCTACTAAATAAATAAAATTGAAATGTCTGTCTATAATATAGAACTAACAGATATTTACTAAATACATATGAATTTATAGGCGATAATAACAACAAAAGTAAAATCAAAAGAACAAAAAAGTTTGTTCCGGCTAATCTCCGAAACGGCTGGACTACCGGCAGATAGCTGATGTTAAAGGGAGTAAAACAGACTAGTTGAATTTTAGAAAAATTAATTAGGGTTCCGCGCAAAATCCTCGTTTGTCAAAGAATAATATTCAAGGTTGCCACAAATTGACTGACATACGATGCCCACATTGACTTTCGCAGCAAACTGGATGACATCACAAGTACAAGTGGTCCCATCATTCAATCAGTATATTTGGACCAATTGTCGTTCATAGACCCTGGCTAAATATAGTTCATTGAAAAATTGCATGCTATTCTTGTATTAAAGTGATCAAAGACCAGTCTAAATTGGAACGTTTCCTTTACACATTGCATCTCGAGTTAGTGGGAGTTATTTAAGGTTGAAAGCGCCAGTGTAGACCGCGAAATTCAAATTTTCTTATGTCAGTTTCAGGCTGTATGTTGAACGAAATATGATTCGCAACCGTAACAAATTTGGCTTTACTGAGTTATAATACTAAAAATCTCATCCTCTTTAAAGTTTTATCACCAACTGGTAGCCCATACGGTTTCTGCCTACCCTTTAGCATATACAGACGTGATGTCACACAACAGAGAGGGAACTGGTTCAAGATATACCAGTCTTGTGGCGACACTAAAGACAATGCTATTGAAGTGGGTAGTTCTACAATGGCTGTCGGGCCACTGCGTTACTATGTAGTCCATGGCCGTTTGGAAAACAGGTTACAGTTCTATCCTAGTCGTTCTATTATCTATACTTCTATACTAATATTATAAAGAAAGAGCTAGAGGTTGTGATGTTGTAGGGGGGTAATCTCTGGATGTACTGAACCGATTTTGAAAATTCTTTTTGTATATGATAGCCACATTCATGAGGAATGCTATAGACTATACGGGAACGGGGAATTCCTACGGGAACGAAGTCGCGGGCAAAAGCTAGTTTTTACGTACACATTTATACCTGAAAAGTTCATTGTACTCATCATTGTGGACAACTTTTACTATGGGAACAGAACAGCTTTCGTGGTTTTTATTTCTTTGCACGGAACCCTAATTATGTATTAAAAATAAATGTAGCATAAGTTACTCCTTATAACATCAGCAGCCAGTGAATGAAAATCCCGTCAAAATCGGTCTAGCCGTTTCAAAGATTTGGTTATGAGTATCGTCTAAACGTTCATATGCATTCAGCAGAAAGTTATTTTGATAATAAACCGTTAATTTACTTTCAAAAATTTCAAGAAACAAGTCGTTTTTAAAAACAATTCATAATAACATCGTACGATACTAAAAGATTACACTTTATAAACAAATGCGTAGACGTTGCGTAGGTATCTATTGCGAAGCCACTGAGTCATATTATCATGTTTTTGTTTTTATATTAAATACCACTGTTTACTTTAAGATAGGCTCAAATGCACTACGGTGAGGGATTATAATATCTGAACTAATATTATGAATGGATCCCTAAAAAATATAATAGTGCAGTGAAATCCGCTTGACATTTGTGAATATCTATATGATATAAGTTTATTTTTAAGTGACTTCAAAAAGAGGAGGAGGTTCTCAATTCGTCGGAACCCTTTTTTTTCTATGTTCCCCGATTACTAGAAGATGGCTTGACAGATTTGGATTTTTTTTTTGTTTTTAGTTTAATATATATTTTAGTTTTTTCTTGATTCCTAGTCCTACCTAGCAACAAAGAAATCAAAATGGTCCCGGGTCAAATAAAGGTTGGGAACCACTGTTCTAAGCGAACGTCATACAATGCAGTCTAAGCTAACTATACACCTTCATGTTTTTGTTAGAAAATTAAGTGAAATAGAGAGAAACTATACAAATTGCACCAAATGTCGTCGCAAGAAAGGGATGGGAATGATCACGAAAACCAGTGAAGGTGTTAGGAATCATGTCACTCACTATAACTGATCATACTTCCTTAAAAATAGGTCGCATTATAACCGAACTTTTTATAAAGGATTTTATGTGAAAATCAAACTTTACTCTGTATAACCCGAGTCATAATAAACGGTTTCCATTGTAGTAGTAAAAGTTGGCCATTTCGCAAATTAGTCTTTTTTCCGAATAGGTCCTTTTGGCGTCGCCGAGGCCGGCCCAGAAAGCGGTGGCGAGATGATCTGGATGCACACCGCGAAGGCTGGTTCGAGGTGGCGCAAGAAAAGAATGTCTGGAAGGATTTGGGGGAGGCCTTTGTCCAGCAGTGGGACACAATGGGCTAAGGAAGAAAAAGGTCCTTTAGAGAATTTTCACTATTTAGTCCGTTTGCGAATTTGTCCTTCTAGGAATTAGTACATTCGCGAATCAGTCTTTTCGAGACTCGGGTACCATTTTTAGGGTTCGGTACGCAAAGGGTAAAACGGGACCCTATTACTAAGACTCTGCTGTCTGTCTGTCTGTCCGTCTGTCACCAGGTTGTATCTCATGAACCGTGATAGTTAGACAGTTGAAATTTTCACAGATGATGAATTTATACTAAAAACAGAATAAAATAAATATTTAAGGGGGCTTCCCATACAACAGACATGATTTTTTTTTGCCGTTTTTTAGATAATTGTATTAAGTATGCGACTAGACTTCCCACATACCTATTTACTTGATGATCGTGAAAAACAAAGATATTTATTAGGAAACACGACAAAAAATCATAGCATAAACATAAACAAATAAGGTTGAAAATAAACAAAATCAGTGTGCAGTGAATAGGTAAAAGTACCAGGCTGCCATAATATCGAGGAGATTGCTTCAACGGTTCAAATGGTTGAACCTACAGGTATAACGCGACTATATACGGAAGTCTTGACTTGCAACCGCTTCCATTCAGGACGCCGTGGCTATTTATAACGCCGGTTAATCACAGCTCGTATCACATACGCGTTATTATTTTATGACGCAAATTAAATTATTGACCTCGAGAGTTCAACTCCTGACGCCATATTGGATGTTTTGAAACGTATTTTTAAAACGTAAACATTGGACATGGAGTTTTGTATTCTGCGTCTTACTTTGTTAACAGGTTAAAATGTAGATTTTATCGTTAAATAACAACGCTTTTGAAGTCATATCAGAAAATATAGGTATTAGAAACACGTAAATCGTGTGTCTGTGTCGTCACGCACCAAACAAGTTTTGTTGACACGAGTTCTTTATTTATTTATGTACGTGCGAAATGTACTCACCGCTCAGATCTTCAATGGTATTCAGCTTTCGAGTCGTCATTTTCACGTTTAACGAATTCACTACACGATAAAACAGTTATCACGTCGAAATATCGCACTATCAACGGAAAATAATCGAGATATTTTCAAGTTTTCACAAAGAGAACAACCTTTCTCGCCTGCCTTTGTTTTCTTTTTGTGTTGTATTTTGATTTTGTTCCACTATGACAGGACAGAAGGCGTGCAAATCGCAATCTCTACTGATTGGATATCCAATGACCTGTTTTAGCCAATCCAGAAAGAGAACGTCACTATTACGAGTTTTGATTGGCTGAGTTTTGTAAACATAAAATAATGCTACCAGTTCAGAAATCTGTAAAAAGTCTCAAGGACGTCACTTTCACTAGTTAACTTTGTTTGTAATTTTAACGAATTTTATTAAACTGTAACTGTAATAAAATGTGATCTATTTTTACAAAAACATAAAACGTCTGCTACATCAGCCTTGAATGTCTATGGTAGCCTAAGCCACGACATCGCTTACATATTTGTAAATTGTAATTATTCTGTATTGTTTGTGCTGTAAAAATGACCAATTTTGATTGGAAACAATACCGACAGATGCGAAAAAGCCTTTATTTTCTTATCTATTGATGATAAGATAAGAAAATGCATGAGTTGCATAATTCATTTTTATCTATAGTTTAGACTAGAGTGAGGTTACTAACTTCACTGAAGACTACTAACTTAACATAAAATATTCCATGTCATCATCATGTCATCTGCCTAGGCTTCCAGTCAAACCGGATTCAGCTGAATACCAGTATTTTACGTGGAGTGGCTGCCTACCAGACCTCCACAAACCATTAACTGGGTAACACGGTACTCCTTGGCAAGACAGATGTGATTCAGTCAGATTGTCTGGCTTTCGACAATATTCAATTTCCATGGCAACATTAGAATTGTCTATACCTTTTTCTGACGGCTAACTTCATTCGAAAAAGGTTCAACTCCAATCTGTCATTCAGTCATTCAACTTCTCGAATTCATGTGATGGTTCATAAACGGCTAATTAACAGTTGATTATTAATTAAAATATAAAATGAATGCAAATACGTCCGATGAGGAGAGCCCCTCTTTGCCTAGTAACTTCGATGAAGTTGAAAGTGCCCGGTAAATACTGAGTTCTAGCATAAAATCTTTGCAATTCCAATGTTGTAGTCTGACAGCTGATTGTGCCGGCGGGAAAGTTAAAAGGCGCGAAACGATTTAGGTGTAAAAAGTGATATTTTTAGGTAAATTCTGTTCTGTGTACTACAAATAGTCCATATTTCGCAGGAAAAAGATGCGTACGGATAACTCTGGCAGTAAAAGCTGGCGTTTGATGGACCGGAAGACGGATCATGAGGTGAGGTGTCGTTAAATTCCCGCTTTTTTTTCGTGGACTTTTTGGTTATGATTTGCGTTTTGGGGTGGGAATATTACGTGTCAATTCCACAAATAGATTGCTAATAACCCGGTAATGTTCTATAAATAGCTATTTCTGCAGCAATTTGGCGGCAAACCCCGATAAATAACCGTAATTTATCAATACCTAGCAATAGTTATCTTTGAGACAGGATCATAATTTTTATAATCGTCGAATGCATTGGTTATCTCTTACCTACATTTTTATCAAACTCCTTATATGTTTTACCGAAATCTAGCCTTAATTTGTTTCCAAAGCCGACCTATTTGTCATGGTCTATGCACAGGGTTCGTTGACCTTAATTTTGGATCGTCTGCAAGATACCAGAGTTCTGTCTAGAGGCGAATGAAGACGTGTCGGTTGATTGTGGAGAATTGATGAAGTAGACGTGTTTTCCGACCCCAAAGTACAAGGGGACAAGAAATACAAGATGATGTCTGCAAACACTTGTTATTCTTTTCAAACAACCTTTTATTACCACATGGAACGAAGGAAGGGAGGGACTTACCCACTTAAGAGAGGGTGGAAACCATCTCTGATATACCTGTGATTGGTGGAATCTGTTCACAGCTGTGGTTAGGGTTACCAACTATTTTAGAAGAAACAGGTTCTCATACTGGACATTGTTTATTGGATATTGTAAAATACTGGTATTCAGCTGTGTCCGGATTGACTGAAAGCCGAACCTCATATAGTTGGGAAAATGCTGAGGCAGATTTATTGATTAGTTGGCGATCCTAAGTGGAACTTGCCTTCAACTGTAAGGTGGCAAGTGCAGAGTAACAAAAAGGCTTGAGTTCTACCAGCTTGCTCAGTGATTGATCATGACTCACTCATCCATCCCTTGAAACTAACACTGAGAATTATATCTGTGACCTAGATCCCTAGTAATGTAGTGACTCCATCTATCGGGGTTTGATTCCCGCACTTAGTTCTGATGTTGGACCTTGGACCATTGTGCATGAGCCATGGTGGCCGTTATTCCAACCAGCCAACCTCCTTCCAGAAGCAGATTGGTCGTCTCCAGTGTGTTCATACCTGTAAGGGAATCGTAGTGACTCCATTTTCTGCTCTCAATCTATTGTTCCAGACCGCTGCCTAAATGTAACTGCTATTATAAATACGAAAGTTTTGATGGATGGAAAATTGTTACAGATAAATTAAACAGAGATAGATTATACTCTGGAATAGGACATTGTATGTATGTAACTCGGGCTGGTTTCCGCAACTCCACGACTAAGCGCGTATTTTGCGTGCAGGTGGGACAAATGTGTCATTCGATCCACCCCAGCTCCCCAAGGAAGGCCAGCAACGCCTTGGTGTTACTAACTATCTCGCAAAGGGTACCTGGGTTACCGAAGTACTTAGCCCTGTAATCAGCGATTACCGGGCAGCTTAGTAGCAGGTGTGCTGCTGTCTCGTCCTCCTCCATGCAGGCTCTGCAAAGTGGGCTGTCGGTGACTCCTATGACATAGTGGTGTTTATTAAAAGACCCATAGCCAGTTGTGACGGCTGTGACTGTACGCAACTGCTGTTTAGTAAGTCTTAGGGCTTTTTTCGTGAAACGGCCATCAATAGAGGGAAGTGCCTCTTTGGCCTGCCTGCACTCAGTATGGTCAACCCATAGCTTGTGATGTTTATCATTAGTACGTTTTCTTACCAGATTGCGTAGGTGACGGAAGGGGAGTGGTACAATAGGTTCAGGTCCTATCGTTATCATACCCGACCCCCTTCTGGCGAGTTCGTCCACTGCATCGTTGCCTCGGGATTCGCTGTGTCCTTTGATCCATTGTAGGGTTACCTTGTTGTATCTACCAACCTGGTTGAGACGTTGGTGACACTCGAGAATCAGACCAGAGTTAACTGTGTGACTGTTCAGAGCTTGCAGGACGGCCATGCTGTCCGAGAGTATGCGTATTGAGTGGTCCCTAACTTCCCTGTTTATGATGGCTGAAGTCGCCAGGGAAATGCCCATGCACTCAGCTTGAAACACTGTGTTGTGGACCCCCAATGGTGTGGCTATATGAATGTTGAGATCCTCTGAGAAGATTCCCGCACCCGTGCCAGTACCTGTTTTTGATCCATCGGTGAAGACCCGCAGCTCTGTGGAATAGGACATTATGCTGCTTTTTATTCTGAGAGTACGTTCTCTTGAGATAATTGCCGAGGTTCACGCAGGCAATTATGCAGATTCTGTATGGTGTTGGATGTAAAAGCACCATCCCATCACTTCTTGTGGGTGTCGTAAGAGGCGACTAAGGGACTCATCAGAGAATGGGCAGCTGCATTCTCTGTGCATTGCAACAGCTACACTGCGATCGCCAACACGTCTGCCAAGCGTGGCGATTATGGCAAACGCCTTCTTTGGGGGAGGCCTATGTCCAGCAGTGGACGTCTTTCGGCTGATATGATGATGATGAAGCAGGCAAATCCTCTAGCAGAAGCTAACATAAATCAGCCTGAGTTTGTCTCAGTCACTCTTTCCATGTATAAATCTATGGCTTATCACAACTGTATACAATGTGGAGACGATACAACAATAAATGAAAACACTGGAAATACTATACTATTATAAATCCTGTCAACAAAATTAAAAATAAACTTTCCAATTGCATAAAACATTTAAAAAAAACTGAAACTAGTCAAGGATAGTGACTACTATTCTGATGAAATATTCCAAGCAGTCTGTTGCAGTTAGTGACATCAAATCTGTGATAAAAGACAACATATTATTCATATTAACTAGTATTGCCAGTGTTTGGATTTACTGTTGCATCCTCGTCTCCACCTTGTATAGTCATAATATAAACCTGGTTTTACTATAAGAGTAGGGGAAGACCTGTGGAATTGTACAAAGAGTTACTGTGGACCAGAAACATGAGTGGGTTTTAGTCAGTAAGAGTATTACACTCCCTCCAGCCACCCACAGCAAGAGAAGACATTTGATGCTGTTCCATTAAAAAAACAGTAACACCTAAGAAATGATAGATGGATTTTGTGAAAGATGTCTAGAATGGAGTGACAACTGAAATAAAAATAAAGTTTAAAAAACCCCCAACAATAATACTGTTACGAGCTTGGGGTTCGTGACAATAAAAACAGCCGATTAAATAACCAAAATGACACTTTAATTTAAAAACACTAATTACAACTTTAAACTCACTAATTATTAAACACAAGTTCACCACTGATCACTTTATTCGCACTTGAAGATCGCTTCCGAAGTATTCGCTTGTATCGCTAATCCAATACTGACTCGGTCGCGGAATACGCGCTCCTTTTATAGGTCAGTTTATTCTAGAAACTTCCATTCTCGAAACATCTGGAAAGTACTCGTAACTACCGCTGCCGACTGACCAGATACCGAGAAGTGTAGAATGTTCTAGCAAAGAAATGTCTAGAAGGTACTTGACTCTACTAGTTCTGCTACTCGATACTAGATGGCGCTAGTAGTAACTTAATGTACCCGACATTAATTCTGGCGCGTAACACTGCCCCCTCCTAAGACATGCTCGTCCCGAGCATTATCGGTCCCATAATAACGCGCCAGTCGATCCACATGGACGATCTTGGGAGCACTTCTTGTACCTTTCTGTATACGGTAGGTCACGTCGTTAATTTTTGTCACAATCCGGTACGGCCCGTCCCATTTAGCTTGAAGCTTAGGAGCTTTCCCTTTACTGCGAACTGGATTGTGCAACCACACTAGTGAACCTTCGTCGAACCCTTTATTGTTCATTTTGCGGTCATAACGGGTTTTCATCTTTTCAGACATTTGCTGGCCCGATTGTCTGACGTGCTCATAAATGTCATTCATTTTGTTCCGCAAGTCATTCGCATAATCGGTTATATTGCGTGGGGCATCAGGTGGTATTCCGGTGATCAGATCTGCAGGCAGCCGCAATTCTCTTCCGAAGTTGGCGAAGGCTGGTGTCACCGATGTACTTTCGTGAACAGCACTTCGGTATGACAGCAAAAACGGTTGTATATGCTTGTCCCAATCGCGTTGCCGGTTTTCCACGACTTTTGCCAGGTATCTCTCCAATGTCTGATTAAATCGTTCCACCATTCCATCCGATTGTGGGTGGTAAGAAGTTGTTCTCGTTTTATGAGTACCCATAACTCGACAAGTTTCCTGGAATATTTGGGACTCAAAATTCCTTCCTTGATCGCTGTGAATCTCCAAGGGTACTCCAAAACGACAGAAGACTTCATGAACTAGTTTATCTGCAACTGTTGAGGCTTCTTGATTTGGAATGGCGAAGACTTCCGGCCACTTAGTGAAGTAATCCATTACAACCATGAAATACTTGTTACCACTTTCACTTTCCGGAAAAGGTCCCGCAACATCTAGGGCTATCCTTTCCCATGGTGCACCGACGTTGTACAATTTTAATGCACCTCTACTGCGAGTCTGAGGTCCTTTTACAGCCGCACAACTTGTACATTTGCGACACCAGTCCTCGACATCGTCACGACAGTGGACCCAGTAAAACCGTTCTCTTATCTTCAGTAGAGTCCGTTTTACTCCCATATGGCCTCCTGAAGAACCATTATGGTACAGCTGTAGGACATTCGGTACTTTTGCTTTAGGGACAACCATTTGCAAATGACAGCTGTCTCCCCGAGCATTTTCCCATTTACGGCACAGGACTCCATCCTGAATCACTAAGCTGTCCCATTGGGCCCAATAACTTTTTGGGATCGAACTCATCGCTGAGACGTCACTCCACGTGGGCTTAGGAGCACTGGCCTTCATCCACTCCAGAATCGGCTTGATGTCCGAATCTTCCTGCTGTGCACATTGTAGGCTTTCCTTCCACTCGTTGCTGAGGTCTGTCTTGAGCATCCTCACAGGTACGTCTTCTTTACCCTCTTGCCTAGTACAATGCTTGCAGGCTTCAGGGCAAGGTCTTCTTGACAATGCGTCTGAGTTGCCATGAGATCTTCGGCTGCGATGTTCCGTCACCAATTCGTATTCCTGCGGCCGCTTGGCGCTGTTGTTAACCACTCTACCTTCTGGAGATCGGCTATCTTCCCTTTCCGCAGTTCGCTTAGGGCAACTAGATCGAACGTGGCCCCTTTCACCACAACCGTAGCATCTAGGACGGTACCCTTTAAATCGGTCGCGAACTGTAGCTGCTGCAACCTCCCTGCCGCGATGGGAACGACTATCCTGACACACAGCTTCCCTTTCCATTGTTCTCTTACGGCAACTAGATCGAAGGTGGCCCCTTTCACCACAGCCGTAGCACCTAGGGCTGTATCCTTCAAAACGGTCGCGAGCTGTAACCGCAGCAACCTCCCTGACGCGATGGGAACGATGATCCTGCCGTACAGCTTCCACCTCCAGTGCATGAGCCAAAGCGTCCTTAAGCGTCCCGTGGTGCCCGAGCCTCACAGCAGCTCTAACTTCAAGATCGCGGATTCCATCGGTGAATGCCTGCACCAGGTTCCCTTCGATGAGCGCAGGTATGGACTGGTAAGCTTTTCGAACCAGCTTCTCCACTTCAAGGGCCCACTGCTGCAGGTTTTCACCGCTGCGTTGCACGCGATCCTTGAGCTGCGCACGAAACACGTGTTCCAGATGAGCGTCGCCATATCTAGCTTCCAACGCCTCAAGGAGTTGCTCATAAGTCACTTCCTTATCGAGAGCTTCCAGGACAGTTAAGGCCTGGTCGCGCAGGCCTAGGGTGAGAGCAGTCATGGCCTGATTTTTACTCCACCCATTCGCCTTCATAAAAGCTTCAAACTGTCTTTTGTAGGCTGACCAGGAAGATGTCCCATCGAACGGCGGCACTTTGAATCCACGTTGAGAAGGTGTAGTAGCTACGGAAACTGCCATCCCATCTCCAACCTTAAGGTTGCCCAACTCTTTCTTAACATCAGCAATGACGTAATTAAACTTGCTGATCTGGGTTTCAGCTTTTGACAGGCGGTTGTCATGCTGAGCAACCTTATCCTTCACCTCCTTCATGTCTTTTCCAAAGGTAGCGTGAAGGTCCTTCATAAGGAGCATCTGTTCTTCCTGGCGGCGCGCCTGCTCCTCCTTGTCACGCTGCAGCTGTTCTTCCAACCGACGGGCCTGCTCCTCCTGACGGCGGGCCTGTTCCTGCAGCATCAGCATCAGAGCAGCAAAGTCTGGTGCTGCAGATGCTGGAGCTGCTGTGGATGGACCGGCCTCCATAATCGGCAACTGGCCCTCCGACGTCTGCGGTGTTGTACCTCCAAAACGCCTCTGGTCCGTCTCCTGCTGACGTTGACTCCGGGTACGGATACCCTCCGTGTCGTCCTTTGGTAGAATCGGCATGGTTTAAATATCCACTCTTCTGACACCAATTGTTACGAGCTTGGGGTTCGTGACAATAAAAACAGCCGATTAAATAACCAAAATGACACTTTAATTTAAAAACACTAATTACAACTTTAAACTCACTAATTATTAAACACAAGTTCACCACTGATCACTTTATTCGCACTTGAAGATCGCTTCCGAAGTATTCGCTTGTATCGCTAATCCAATACTGACTCGGTCGCGGAATACGCGCTCCTTTTATAGGTCAGTTTATTCTAGAAACTTCCATTCTCGAAACATCTGGAAAGTACTCGTAACTACCGCTGCCGACTGACCAGATACCGAGAAGTGTAGAATGTTCTAGCAAAGAAATGTCTAGAAGGTACTTGACTCTACTAGTTCTGCTACTCGATACTAGATGGCGCTAGTAGTAACTTAATGTACCCGACATTAATTCTGGCGCGTAACAATACTTTAAAAAGTAAAAATAAATGTATTAATCCTTTTAGTTTAATATAGGTACGATTCTTTGGACCAAGCGTCTCCGCAATTTTTTGTAATTACATACTTAGTATAGTAGCGGTCCCCTGACACGATGACGCTTGACCCAAAGAATCGTACCTACATATATTAATCTATATAAATAAAAATGAATCGCTAAATGTGTTGCTAAGCGCAAAACTCGAGGACGACTGGACCAATTTCGCTAATTCTTTTTTTGTTGTATTTCTTATTGTCAGGAGAAGGTTCTTAGGAAAGATAATTCTGAAAAACATTTACATCCGGGCGAAGCCGGGGAGGTCCACTAGTTTTCAATAAAAATTGGTTCATCCGTTCGAGAGCTATGATGCAACAGACACACACGTCAAACTTATAACACCCCGTCGTTTTTGCGTTGGGGGTTAAAAACTAATAAAAACATATAGAAGAAGGCCACATGTACCAACAAATAAATTTTGGTAAAATGGTAAAGATGTCTGGCAGAACAAAATAGCATCCAAGCTCTCAATATTTAAATCAGTAGTGACTATTGTAGAGGTTTATCCTTATAGGCTTCCTCCTGTTAAAACAGTATACTTTTTGTGGCATTTTTTATGCCTTCATTTTTAGGGTTCTGTACCCAAAGGGTAAAACGGGACCCTATTACTAAGACTTCGCTGTCCGTCTGTCACCAGGCTGTATCTCATGAACCGTGATAGATAGACAGTTGAAATTTTCACAGGTGATGTATTTCTGTTGCCACTGTAACAACAAATACTAGAAAACAGGAGTAAATAAATATTCAAGGGAGCCCATACAACAAAAGTGATTTTTTTGCCGTTTTAATAGATAATGGTTCGGAACCCTTAGTGCACGAATCGACTCGCACTTAGCCGCGTTTTTCTGAATAGATGGATGTATGTTTCTTACTCTCTAACATAAAATCTAGACATTTTTGGTCGTCAAGGATCTACACACCTACTAAAAGACATAGACAGAGTATTTAATCAACTATGTCATCATTTCCACAGAGAACCCATCCATTAATTGGTAAAGGCCTTCTCTCTGCCATACACCCCAATTACACGAACTTGTTCATTCATTTACAGGTGCTACAAGAAATGGGTGTCAGCCTGCTTGAACCGGATGACTCAGAGAATATTATATGTGACACTGGTGCTTCCGGAGTGGTGAGCATTCAGATTTTCATTCTTATCTATGAACTGCTCAAATCTGTAGATTCTAAACCCATTGTTGTAGCCTGCATTCCATGACATGACCTCATAGAAGTATTTAAGTTTCTGTTTCATCATATCAGCCGAAAGACGTCCGCTGGACATAGGCTTTCCTCAAAGGGGGTGTTGCCCATAATCGCCCACGGTGGCAGACGGGTTGGCGACCGCAGTGTAGCTGTTGCAATGCACAGAGAATGCTGCTGCCCATTCTCTGGTGAGTCCCTTAGTCGCCTCTTACGACACCCACGGGGAGTGATGGGATGGTGTTATTCTTTTACGTCCGACACCATACAGAACATTATTGTAATGCATTGCAGCTTCGCCAGCATTTTTATAACTGTAACTTTGCACAACAGCAATTGCTGATTTAATATAGTAAGAATAAGAACATGTGTGCCACAATAAACTCAATATTTCTGCTGATAAGTAGTTTTGTAAGTAACTTGATTTTCAAGACGCGAGAATTCAACTCGAGTTCATCGTAATTTAATCAACGTCTTTTATTGGTCAAACTTTTGGCTGTATCTATAGTAGGCGCCAGATAATCGTGGAATATCGGTCATTGACCCACCTACATTTATTGACATTGTTAATTTGAAAAACGGAATTAATGACACAAAACTGTCCCGAATCATCATCTCTCGTGATCCTTAACATGGTCTAATAATGAAAAACGATTCATATTTAATTGTTCAGGTACCTATGAGCAGTTATTAGGGAAAGGTCAATATACTTTATTCCACATTTATCTGGCGCCTACTATATATATATATATATATGTATATATATACATATAAATGAACCCCTAGGCTTGGCTCAGCTGGTATGATGATGTCCCTGACGAAGAAGCCGCGCGGTATGAGGTGTACCGCGAGGCTAAGAAGGCTCTGTGGCTGGCCATCGGCGAGGCGAAGACGCGAGCCAGGGAGGAGATGTTGGAGACTCTAAACGGGGATCCGTGGGGGCGTCCTTATCGCTCGGTCCGAGGCAAACTCGGACCATGGGCGCCCCCGCTTACGGAGAGTCTCCAACCTGAGCTGTTGGAGGACGTTGTGACAGCCCTCTTCCCGGCACGAGCGGAGCACGCTCCGCCGCCGATGGCTCTGCCCACAGCCGCAGAGCCCGAAGAGAACGCCAGCGTCCCAGAGGTGACACAACCAGAGTTGAGGGCGGCCGTGACACGGCTCCGGGCAAAGAACACTGCCCCGGGGCCCGACGGGATTCACGGCTGCGCGTTAGCACTCGCTCTGAAGGAGCTGGAGCCCCGACTGAGAGGACTCTACTCGGCGTGCCTTGAGCAGGGCCAGTTTCCCGCTCAGTGGAAATCTGGTCGTCTGGTCCTGCTCAGGAAAGCGGGGCGCCCTGCGGACTCACCGTCCGCGTACCGGCCCATAGTGCTGCTCGACGAGGTGGGAAAGCTGTTTGAGCGAATAGTCTCAGCCCGCCTCGTCAGCCACTTGTGCGGAGAGGGGCCGGACCTGGCCGAATGCCAATACGGCTTTCGGCAAGGGCGCTCCACTGTGACGGCGATATCCCGAGTGAGAGTCCTGGCGGAGGAAGCGGTGTCGCGGGGCGGTGTGTTGTTGGCGGTGTCCTTGGACATCTCCAACGCCTTCAACACCCTGCCCTGGAGTTGTATTCGGGAGGCACTACGATATCATCGAGTGCCTTCCTACCTCCGCCGCGTCGTCGGGGCTTATTTGGCGGAAAGGTGTGTCACCTATCTGGGACGCGATGGCAGATACCAGCGCCCCATGTCGTGCGGTGTTCCGCAGGGTTCGGTCTTGGGCCCGCTCCTGTGGAACATCGGGTACGACTGGGTGCTGAGGGGCGAGCTCCGGCCGGGAGTGCAGCTGGTGTGTTACGCTGACGACACACTGGTCACTGCCCGGGGGAGCTCGCACAGGGAGGCAGCGTTGCTGGCGACGGCTGCGGTCTCACAGGTGGTGAGCCGCATACGGCGCCTCGGCCTGGAGGTGGCCCTCAACAAGTCGGAGGCCATTGTTTTTCATGGCCCCCGGCGGGCGCCGCCGCCGGGATCGCACATCGTGGTCGGGGGGGCCCGTATCGCTGTCGAGTCCACCATGAAGTACCTGGGATTGGTGCTCGACAGCCGGTGGGATTTCGGCCCCCACTTCCGGCGGCTGGCGCCCAAGTTGTTGGGCGCGGCGGGGGCGCTGTCAACGCTGCTTCCCAATCTGGGGGACCCGAGCACCGCCTGTAGGCGGTTGTACGTGGGGATCGTGCGATCGATGGCCCTTTATGGGGCCCCGATCTGGGCGGCTGACCTGACGGCCAGCACCATCACTGTTCTGCGGAGGCCGCAGAGGGTGATGGCCGTCAGAGTCATCAGGGGATATCGCACGATCTCCTACGAGGCGGCTTGCGCACTGGCCGGATCTCCGCCGTGGGACCTAGAGGCGAAAGTGCTCGCGTCACTACACAGGTGGCGCGAGGACGCGCGGGCGCGTGGCGAGCGAATGACGCAGCGACACCTGGAGTTGCGTCGGTCGCAGCTGCGCGAGGTCCTGGTGGCGGAATGGCGGGACAGGCTTTCGAGCCCTACCGCCGGCCTCATCACCATCGAGGCCATCCGGCCAGTGCTCGACCTGTGGCTCGGGAGAAGGCACGGCTCTCTGACGTTTCGTGCGACGCAGGTCCTCTCGGGGCATGGCTGCTTCGGGAGGTTCTTGTGTCGCATAGGCAGGGAGCCGGACGCTCGATGCCACCACTGCGTCGACTGTCGGGAGGACACGGCACGGCATACGCTTGCAGAGTGTGCAGCTTGGGAGGAGCCGCGCCGTGCCCTCATCTCTGTTGTAGGCGGTGACCTCTCGCTGCCGGCCGTAGTCCATGCTATGGTCGGCTGTGAGGAGTCCTGGGACGCGGTGGTCTCCTTCTGCGAGACAGTTATCGCGCAGAAGGAGGCTGCGGAAAGGGAGAGGGAGATCACAACCGCTCTCCCTGCCCGCAGCAGGCGCATCGGGCGTCGGAGGAGGGCATACGCTGCCCTCTTCCGGCCCCCCTAACTGGGTCCAGGGGCGGCGGACTTGGGGATGTCCGTCGCCCCCCACTCATCCGGACCCGAGGTGGCGGCGCGTGGTGTTCCCGTGCGCCCCTCTTTGACGTAGCGAGGGGAGTCAAACACCTCACTCCCCTCGCCGACGCGAGGTGGCACGCAGTGGCGGGCCGGCACCAGCCGGGGATTGCGGATGTCGCATACGTTCCCGCGATCCCCGGCGTAGGTGGAAGATGGAACACCGGGGTGGTTTTAGTCAGTAAGAGTCTGACAGACCCCTCCACCCTCCCCAGGGTGGAGGATTTCCATGAGGATTTCCCCCCGAGATCAAAAAAAAAAAAAAAAAAAAAAGCTGGTATGATGATGTCCAAAATCGATCAGGAAGACTAATATTTTTCCAACAGCTTGTATACCTCGTAATTGCAGCCTTATAATTTCGTTCCAGGCCCAAAAGCAGCTAAAACGGAAACACATGGACATAGAGAACGTGAACCCCAATGTTAACTTGATAAGTTCTCCGAGATGTTTGACGTCACCACGCTCTAAGTACAGTCCGAAGAGCCCCCGAGTGAAGCCGTGCATCGGGAGCCCTACGAACGCTGGACCTTCGCGACTCAAGAGCGCTGAGAAACGTAAGTCTACACTAATATTATAAAGAGGAAAAATGTGTATTTTTGTGTGTGTGTATGTTTGTAATGAATAAACTCAAAAACTACTGTGCCGATTTGAAAAATTCTTTCAGCAATGGATAGCTACATTATCAGCGAGTACCAAAGGCTATATTTTATCTCCGTACTCCCACGGGAACGGGAACTACGCGGGTGAAACCGCGTGCCGTCCGCTAGTATTTTATAAAAAATTGCATTTGCCCACGTCTTCCACCTCGTGAATGTCGCAAATCATCCCAGCTGTCATTTTTAGGGTTCCGTACCTTAGTCGGCAAAAACGGCACTATAAGATCACTTTGTTGTCCGTCTGTCAAGAACCTTTATCTCAGGAACGCGTGGAGGAATCAAGCTGAAATTAATATCAAATACTCAGGCCTGCTACCCTTTGGAGCAGTGAACAAATCAAACTTCTAAGTCAGTCAACGCAATCTAAAGATAAAGCCGTTGACGCTCCGTTTATGGCACATGTGTTGACACTCGCAAAAGAATCAAAACCTATAGGGTCCCGTTGACCTAGACTCATGAAATTTGGCAAGAAGAAAGTTCTTACAGTACGAGTTAATTTTTTTGTTGCGATTACAAACTTATATTTTCGGTTTTGAATTGACCGTGACGTATATTGACGGATTGGAGAACATTTTTCCAACAACAAAGTTAAGTTTGTCCTTCAATTTTACGTGCTATATTTTTATCAGAGTAATGAGAGTGTTTTCATAGTTTATAAACTTCCGTAGGCAATGTATATGTCACCGGAAAATTGCAGACTCCGTAAGATTATAATAAACCTTTATTAGATTATAATTTCCCGATAAATTATGAAAAAATCGTTTTGTATACAATAAATCCCATCCATATTCAAGTTTCAAATATATTTGTATTATTAAGAAAAAAATTTTTACAATTTCACGCGATATTTTACAATCTTTCGGCGTTTGCAATTTTCCGATGACATATACACGGCATGCACGTGCAGTAGGCTACAGTAAGGGTAGGTCAGCCCATACATCATCATCTGCCTAGCCTTTTCCCAACTATATTGGGGTCGGTTTCCAGTCAAACCGACCCCAATATAGTTGCTGAATACCAGTATTTTACGTGGAGCGGCTGCCTACCAGACCTCCACAACCCATTAACTGGGTAACACGGTACTCCTTGGCAAGACTATACATACATAATGCCCAAAAAAAAAAATTTCGTCGAAATGAAAATTGGCATCGTCAGTATCGTGATTTCAACCCTGAATAATGTGGTGAGTTTTTTTTTTTTGGGCATTATGTATGGGCTGGTGTACCCTTACTGTAGCCTACTGCACGCCCATGATACACGGAATAAATGGAGACTCGATCGGAACCCTTGGTGCGCGAGTCTGACTCGCACTTGTTCGGTTTTTTTTTTAAGTGAGAACTTCTTTAGCGGCGTTGTGCACTTTTTGGGATGGGTTAAAAAAATTAAACTCGCGTCAGGACACGTGACCTGATCGAACATTCGTAAGACGGAGGGAAAGTTCTGAAGTGTTATAAATTGTCATGTTTGTGTACGATAGCGCAATAAATGAATATTGTATTTTACCACATTAATGATAGTTCTTTTATACTGATAATTAAAGCAATTCGTGCGAAATTATTCCCTAACCATTCCAAAATATCAAAAATGCACAACGTTAATGTTCAAGTTTTCACTTCTGCCGGCACTCCCGGAGTGCAACCCGTTGTTTTTTTTTAACTTTGTCAATAGCTGTCGCTCGATCGAGTCGAGTCGAGCTACTACTGGGTTGCACCCGGTTACACTTGTAGCCAACCTCATTGTAGTTCTGAAACAGGTTGTTTTGATGATGGATATTATAAAACTTATGTTTTTTGGATGGGAAATAATGAAATGACGTCTCCTACTCTAGACGTCAGACCCACCTTCAAATCCCATGAAAATGTAGCGGCATCAATACCGACATAAAAAACTAATAAGCGAAATTTGTACGGCAACAAAAAGAACCGCAACGCCATCTATCCTGTCAGCGACGAACTACCAACGAAATCCTGCATCGCGCAAGCAAAGTTCTCCGTGCGATTTGAACATATACAACAGTCCAAATATCAACTATCGGGCAGTTGCCCACCAGACACAACAACCGTCCGGTCGGAGGATCCTCCCATTTCCAGTGGAGGTGTGCGGGACTTTACTCTCTGTTATATACCTCTATATAGCAGAGAGACGGGCGGGCGTTTTGGGGGACTGTCTTTATGTAGAACTTTGATGTTCAAAAAGTGCTGGCACTCAGCCTAATTGGAATAAATGACTTTTGATTTTATAAAAATATTAAAATGAAGTGTACTTATCTTTACAGTTACACCTCTTCAACCAACAGACCAGCGCATCTTAGAAACTACACTGTTGGAAGAATATCTCATAGACGAAGAGACACCTCTGGCTCAGTCAGTCAGCGCGGGGTACCTGCCCACCCCAGCGGCGCAGTACAGCGGCGCGACTAGTGATAGTAGTGGCGGAAAACAGCGGTACACTCGTAAGTCACCAATCCCACCTGCGAGTCACCGCGGCCCTGGAACGCAAAGGGCTTTAGAAGGAACACGGATGGGTTTTAGTCAGTAAGAGTCTGACACGACCTTCCGCTCCACCCAGAGCGGAAGAAGTCATTTGAATAACGAAAGTGGTTGAATGATTGGCTGCTGCGCGTCGCGGGTTCGATCCCCGCACGGAACAAATATTTTTATGGCCTACAGATAGTTGTTCCGGGTCTGGCTGTTTGTGTATGTGAGATTGAATGTTTGTAAACGCACCCACGATACAGGAGAAATTCCTAGTGTGGGGAAACGTTTTTTTTTTTAAAACGTTTTTTTATGTTACATTAAAAATGTAACACTTCAGAACTTTCCCTCTGTCTTACGAATGTTCGATCAGGTCACGTGTCCTGACGCGAGTTTAACATTTTTTACCCATCCCAAAAAGTGCACAACGCCGCTAAAGAAGTTTTCACTTCAAAAAACTATATACTATTTATTACACTGGCTGGAAAGTGTAATAAATAATATAATCTACTGATCTTAATAGGGTATTCTAATAAGTAGAAAAATATGATTTCATTGAGTCCGTCCGTTAGATTTTCAAAAAATAATGGACACGTATTTTTTGCCATTTCAAATCGCTAAAATATGATGAAGGTATAGCGCATCAGAATTCAAGGGACTGATGACGTGACGTCGCTAGTAAAAATTTACTATCGTAGTGACGTCACTCAAGTTTACAACGCACTGTATCTTCGTCATTTTTTGTTTACGTGACAAAAGAAAAAATACGTGTCCAATGTTCCTTGAAAATCTAACGGACAGACTAAATTAAATCATATTTTTTTCTACTTATTAGAATACCCTATTAAGATCAGTAGATTATATTATTTATTACACTGTCCAGCCAGTGTCGTAGATATAATTTTTTTTTTTAAATTGTTGGCTCACACTAGGAATTTCTTCTGTATCTTGGGTGCGTTTACAAACATTCAATCTCACATATACAAACGGCCCAGAGCTGGAACAACTGTCTGTAGGCCATACAAATATTTTCTGGGAATCTATCTGACGGACTAATTAATTTTTACTAATTTTAACTAAAACGAATCATATTTTTTAACCCAGGTAACATTCCTATTCTTTCCTTTCTTAATGCTGGGGAGGTTGGACTGACTGTATGTAATGAAGTTCTGAATAAAATTAAAATGGGTCATGAACCCATTTTAATTTTTATCAGAACTTTATTTAGTTCATGACATCAAATTCAAATTCTTTATTACGAACTAAGTGTACAGAATTTTGAAGATGTTAACAATAGGTAGGTTCTTAGAACTTAGTTGCCTAAGGCATTGCAATTTAAATGGCTTATACATAGAAAATAAAAAATAAAGATTATACATACTCAACACTACAATTTTTACAGTTAACATTCTACTATATTATCATTATTCATGCAACATTACTTTGTTACAGCCCTAGGCCTGCAAGATGAACTAATAATAAGCCGTAGACACAAATCCGAGCCGGTGGGAGCGGTGTCCTTCAATATTCTGTCAGATGAAATGATACTCAGCGTGTTCCGATGGCTGCCCAAACGTACCCTGGCGCATTGCATGATGGTCTGCAAGAGGTAAGATTCATCAAAATAACAGGAACAGTCTTATTAAGGAGGTGTATGAAAGTTAAAAGTACCAGGGGACTAAAAATCTACAGGATGACAAATTCTCAGAATGCCAAATTCTCAGAATACCAACCATATTCTCAAATGCCAATTTTACAAAATGCCAAATTCCCAAAATGCCAAATTCTCAGAATACCAAATTCTCAAAATACCCAGTTCTCAGAATGCAAAATTCTCAAAATGCCAAATTCTCGTAATGCTATATTCTCAAAATGCCATATTCTTAGAATTCAATCTCAATGCCAACTTAGTATTATAACAAGAATACCAAATGTTTATTTTTTTGTGTGGCGGTCCTGATTTAAAGTACATTCTACTGGCATAATGCGAAAATTTCGGAGTTTATTAATCAACTATTACAATTTATAGTATTAGTAGTTAAGCACGTTTTTCGATTTTTGAAGTGAAAACTTCTTTAGCGGCGTTGTGCACTTTTTGGGATGGGTAAAAAATGTTAAACTCGCGTCAGGACACGTGACCTGATCGAACATTCGTAAGACGGAGGGAAAGTTCTGAAGTGTTACATTTTTAATGTAATATAAATTGTCATGTTTGTGTACGATAGCGCAATAAATGAATATTGTATTTTACCACATAAATGATTGTACTTTTATACTGATAAAATAAAAGCAATTCGTGCGAAATTAGTACTAACCATTCCAAAATATCAAAAATGCACAACGTTAATGTTCAAGTGTTGAGTTCTGGCGGCACTCCCGCAGTGTGTGGGTGCTACCTACTGGGTAGGGTCAGGACAGTACGGTGACGGGAGCGAAGCCACGCACACAGCTTGTTGTAAACATAATTCAACGAAAACTGATTTACCATTCTAACTAATAAATTATTCTTATTTCAGATGGCACAGAGTAGCTTGCGACGAAACGTTATGGCAGAGGCTGGATCTAGGCAACAAGACGCTATCGAGAGACGCCATAGGCAGGATACTAGCCAGGAAACCTATCATCGTCAGATTGGCTAGTTCTGAGGTATGAAGTCGTGTATAATTAGCAGAGATCGGAATAGATAGACTAATTACCTAATGTTCGTGGAAGGTTGAAATAAATATTTGTCATTTAGAATCTCCATTAAATGTGCAAGGTTTCTATCTTGATGTTTTCTTTACTTTTACAATTTATGAGTACATTATGTACGGCTAAAGTTCAGGTTAAATTTGTGCAAAGCAGCAGATTTTTGGAGGGTAATACTGAATTTGTTTCTCCAAATTTTTATTTTTTGCTTTCATAAAATCCTAGATATAGTGCACAAGATCAAAAAATCAAAGATAGATGTGTGACAATGGCATATTCGCGTACGAGCGTTTGTATGAAAAGTACAACGGGTTGGCTGCTCTTAATGTATGAGCGTATATAGATGTATGAGATTTTAACCGCTTTAAAGTAACCTGTAACTGTCTCCATGGTTCCATCTATCTCTATACCAAAATTCACCAATATCGGTTTGGCTATTTAGGCGTGAAAGCATAACAAACAAACAGTCACTTCCACATTTATAACTTGTAGTATGTAGAAAAAAATCGTTGTCGAAATCATAAAGTCCATGCAAAACCGTGGAAAAAAGCTTGTTTAAAAATTAACCACTGGCTTTTGCCCTCGACTTCGTGCGCGCATATCCCTTTTTTCCGATCCCGTATAATCTATAGCCTTCCTCATGAATGTGGCTATTATATACAAACATAATTTTCCAAATCCAACTCGTAGTTCCAGAGATTAGCGCGTCCTAACAAACAAACTATTCAGCTTAATTATATAAGAAAGATATTATAGTATACATTACAATCTCCTCTTCCAGATAGCAGAATGGCACCCCCCATCGCTACCGGCACCGTCCCGCATACACTTCCTCGATCTCAGTATGTCTACTATAGACGTAGCGACGCTGAACAACTTGCTAGAGTCGTGTCCCAGTCTCAAGAAGTTGAGCCTAGAGAGTGTGCAGCTGGAGGATAGTAGCTGTGAGCTAATTGGTGAGTCTTCATTATCTGTCTAGACTCAGTGGCGTAGCTAGCGGGGGTGTCACCCCCTAGCTACGCCACTGGTCGACCTCCCCCATCGCTACCGGCACCGTCCCGCATACACTTCCTCGATCTCAGCATGTCTACCATAGACGTAGCGACGCTGAACAACTTGCTAGAGTCGTGT
Source organism: Mamestra brassicae (assembly GCA_905163435.1). NCBI lineage: Eukaryota > Metazoa > Arthropoda > Insecta > Lepidoptera > Noctuidae > Mamestra > Mamestra brassicae. The sequence goes on from LR991017.1 coordinate 8,090,590, forward strand.
CCCAGTCTCAAGAAGTTGAGCCTAGAGAGTGTGCAGCTGGAGGATAGTAGCTGTGAGCTAATTGGTGAGTCTTCATTATCTGTCTAGACTCAGTGGCGTAGCTAGCGGGGGTGTCACCCCCTAGCTACGCCACTGGTCGACCTCCCCCATCGCTACCGGCACCGTCCCGCATACACTTCCTCGATCTCAGCATGTCTACCATAGACGTAGCGACGCTGAACAACTTGCTAGAGTCGTGTCCCAGTCTCAAGAAGTTGAGCCTAGAGAGTGTGCAGCTGGAGGATAGTAGCTGTGAGCTAATTGGTGAGTCTTCATTATCTGTCTAGACTCAGTGGCGTAGCTAGCGGGGGTGTCACCCCCTAGCTACGCCACTGGTCGACCTCCCCCATCGCTACCGGCACCGTCCCGCATACACTTCCTCGATCTCAGCATGTCTACCATAGACGTAGCGACGCTGAACAACTTGCTAGAGTCGTGTCCCAGTCTCAAGAAGTTGAGCCTAGAGAGTGTGCAGCTGGAGGATAGTAGCTGTGAGCTAATTGGTGAGTCTTCATTATCTGTCTAGACTCAGTGGCGTAGCTAGCGGGGGTGTCACCCCCTAGCTACGCCACTGGTCGACCTCCCCCATCGCTACCGGCACCGTCCCGCATACACTTCCTCGATCTCAGCATGTCTACCATAGACGTAGCGACGCTGAACAACTTGCTAGAGTCGTGTCCCAGTCTCAAGAAGTTGAGCCTAGAGAGTGTGCAGCTGGAGGATAGTAGCTGTGAGCTAATTGGTGAGTCTTCATTATCTGTCTAGACTCAGTGGCGTAGCTAGCGGGGGTGTCACCCCCTAGCTACGCCACTGGTCGACCTCCCCCATCGCTACCGGCACCGTCCCGCATACACTTCCTCGATCTCAGCATGTCTACCATAGACGTAGCGACGCTGAACAACTTGCTAGAGTCGTGTCCCAGTCTCAAGAAGTTGAGCCTAGAGAGTGTGCAGCTGGAGGATAGTAGCTGTGAGCTAATTGGTGAGTCTTCATTATCTGTCTAGACTCAGTGGCGTAGCTAGCGGGGGTGTCACCCCCTAGCTACGCCACTGGTCGACCTCCCCCATCGCTACCGGCACCGTCCCGCATACACTTCCTCGATCTCAGCATGTCTACCATAGACGTAGCGACGCTGAACAACTTGCTAGAGTCGTGTCCCAGTCTCAAGAAGTTGAGCCTAGAGAGTGTGCAGCTGGAGGATAGTAGCTGTGAGCTAATTGGTGAGTCTTCATTATCTGTCTAGACTCAGTGGCGTAGCTAGCGGGGGTGTCACCCCCTAGCTGCGCCACTGGTCGACCTCCCCCATCGCTACCGGCACCGTCCCGCATACACTTCCTCGATCTCAGCATGTCTACCATAGACGTAGCGACGCTGAACAACTTGCTAGAGTCGTGTCCCAGTCTCAAGAAGTTGAGCCTAGAGAGTGTGCAGCTGGAGGATAGTAGCTGTGAGCTAATTGGTGAGTCTTCATTATCTGTCTAGACTCAGTGGCGTAGCTAGCGGGGGTGTCACCCCCTAGCTACGCCACTGGTCGACCTCCCCCATCGCTACCGGCACCGTCCCGCATACACTTCCTCGATCTCAGCATGTCTACCATAGACGTAGCGACGCTGAACAACTTGCTAGAGTCGTGTCCCAGTCTCAAGAAGTTGAGCCTAGAGAGTGTGCAGCTGGAGGATAGTAGCTGTGAGCTAATTGGTGAGTCTTCATTATCTGTCTAGACTCAGTGGCGTAGCTAGCGGGGGTGTCACCCCCTAGCTACGCCACTGGTCGACCTCCCCCATCGCTACCGGCACCGTCCCGCATACACTTCCTCGATCTCAGCATGTCTACCATAGACGTAGCGACGCTGAACAACTTGCTAGAGTCGTGTCCCAGTCTCAAGAAGTTGAGCCTAGAGAGTGTGCAGCTGGAGGATAGTAGCTGTGAGCTAATTGGTGAGTCTTCATTATCTGTCTAGACTCAGTGGCGTAGCTAGCGGGGGTGTCACCCCCTAGCTACGCCACTGGTCGACCTCCCCCATCGCTACCGGCACCGTCCCGCATACACTTCCTCGATCTCAGCATGTCTACCATAGACGTAGCGACGCTGAACAACTTGCTAGAGTCGTGTCCCAGTCTCAAGAAGTTGAGCCTAGAGAGTGTGCAGCTGGAGGATAGTAGCTGTGAGCTAATTGGTGAGTCTTCATTATCTGTCTAGACTCAGTGGCGTAGCTAGCGGGGGTGTCACCCCCTAGCTACGCCACTGGTCGACCTCCCCCATCGCTACCGGCACCGTCCCGCATACACTTCCTCGATCTCAGCATGTCTACCATAGACGTAGCGACGCTGAACAACTTGCTAGAGTCGTGTCCCAGTCTCAAGAAGTTGAGCCTAGAGAGTGTGCAGCTGGAGGATAGTAGCTGTGAGCTAATTGGTGAGTCTTCATTATCTGTCTAGACTCAGTGGCGTAGCTAGCGGGGGTGTCACCCCCTAGCTACGCCACTGGTCGACCTCCCCCATCGCTACCGGCACCGTCCCGCATACACTTCCTCGATCTCAGCATGTCTACCATAGACGTAGCGACGCTGAACAACTTGCTAGAGTCGTGTCCCAGTCTCAAGAAGTTGAGCCTAGAGAGTGTGCAGCTGGAGGATAGTAGCTGTGAGCTAATTGGTGAGTCTTCATTATCTGTCTAGACTCAGTGGCGTAGCTAGCGGGGGTGTCACCCCCTAGCTACGCCACTGGTCGACCTCCCCCATCGCTACCGGCACCGTCCCGCATACACTTCCTCGATCTCAGCATGTCTACCATAGACGTAGCGACGCTGAACAACTTGCTAGAGTTGTGTCCCAGTCTCAAGAAGTTGAGCCTAGAGAGTGTGCAGCTGGAGGATAGTAGCTGTGAGCTAATTGGTGAGTCTTCATTATCTGTCTAGACTCAGTGGCGTAGCTAGCGGGGGTGTCACCCCCTAGCTACGCCACTGGTCGACCTCCCCCATCGCTACCGGCACCGTCCCGCATACACTTCCTCGATCTCAGCATGTCTACCATAGACGTAGCGACGCTGAACAACTTGCTAGAGTCGTGTCCCAGTCTCAAGAAGTTGAGCCTAGAGAGTGTGCAGCTGGAGGATAGTAGCTGTGAGCTAATTGGTGAGTCTTCATTATCTGTCTAGACTCAGTGGCGTAGCTAGCGGGGGTGTCACCCCCTAGCTACGCCACTGGTCGACCTCCCCCATCGCTACCGGCACCGTCCCGCATACACTTCCTCGATCTCAGCATGTCTACTATAGACGTAGCGACGTTGAACAACTTGCTAGAGTCGTGTCCCAGTCTCAAGAAGTTGAGCCTAGAGAGTGTGCAGCTGGAGGATAGTAGCTGTGAGCTAATTGGTGAGTCTTCATTATCTGTCTAGACTCAGTGGCGTAGCTAGCGGGGGTGTCACCCCCTAGCTACGCCACTGGTCGACCTCCCCCATCGCTACCGGCACCGTCCCGCATACACTTCCTCGATCTCAGTATGTCTACTATAGACGTAGCGACGTTGAACAACTTGCTAGAGTCGTGTCCCAGTCTCAAGAAGTTGAGCCTAGAGAGTGTGCAGCTGGAGGATAGTAGCTGTGAGCTAATTGGTGAGTCTTCATTATCTGTCTAGACTCAGTGGCGTAGCTAGCGGGGGTGTCACCCCCTAGCTACGCCACTGGTCGACCTCCCCCGTCGCTACCGGCACCGTCCCGCATACACTTCCTCGATCTCAGTATGTCTACTATAGACGTAGCGACGCTGAACAACTTGCTAGAGTCGTGTCCCAGTCTCAAGAAGTTGAGCCTAGAGAGTGTGCAGCTGGAGGATAGTAGCTGTGAGCTAATTGGTGAGTCTTCATTATCTGTCTAGACTCAGTGGCGTAGCTAGCGGGGGTGTCACCCCCTAGCTGCGCCACTGGTCGACCTCCCCCATCGCTACCGGCACCGTCTCGCATACACTTCCTCGATCTCAGTATGTCTACTATAGACGTAGCGACGCTGAACAACTTGCTGTCTAGACTTATCAACCCGTACCTACTGGCAGAAAATTGTCCACATTGTCATCAACAAACACTAAACCACGGTGATGCACCGATGGTATACATAACTTGACTTGATTTCACGGAGATAATAATAGTAATTAAAATTTATTTTTCTTGGGTACAATATATTATTATCCTCACCGGGTGTCACCCATGCAAGCTACGCCACTGAGTCAAACCAGCAGCCAAGGCAACGTATCGCAACCGAAAAATATACCGTTTACCTGAGCGGTATGGTTTTAGCTGTTTTAGCAGCTGGTATTTGTCGCGCAAAACCGAGTGAAAAATTACCTCAACGGCTCTAGGTAGCTAATATCGTGTTTGTTTTGAATTTAAAAAAAAAGCAAAACTTGAACTACATTATTGTAAAAAGCTCGAGGTTCGTGACAATAAAAACAGCCGATTAAATAACCAAAATGACACTTTAATTTAACAACACGAATGACAACTTTAAACTCACTAACTATAACACACAACTTCACTACTGATCACTGTAATCGCACTTGAAGATCACTTCCGAAGTATTCGCTTGTATCGCAAATGCAACAGAATCGGTCGCGGACTATGCTGTCCTTATACAACGTGTAACAGAATAAACGCAATACCTCTTAAGGGGTCCTTGTACTCATCATTGTGAACAACTCTTACTATGGGACCAACACAGTAATCGCGAAAAAAAAAAATCAACTGCTCCAGTAAATTTAAACTCGACAAAATTACTGAACAGCAGACTTTTTTTTTCGCGATAATTATAAGTACTGTTACGAGCTTGGGGTTCGTGACAATAAAAACAGCCGATTATATAACCAAAATGACACTTTAATTTAACAACACTAATGACAACTTTAATTTAACAACACCAATGACAACTTTAAACTCACTAATTATAAAACACAACTTCACCACTGATCACTGTAATCGCACTTGAAGATCGCTTCCGAAGTATTCGCTTGTATCGCAAATCCAATACTGACTCGGTCGCTTTTTTTTTTTTTTTTTTTTGTGTTGCTTCTCGCAGTTCAACCTATAAGGTTGTCGACTGCTTAACCGGGCTTGCCTGTGGTGGCCTTAATATATTGTTACGCGCCAGAATTAATGTCGGGTACATTAAGTTACTACTAGCGCCATCTAGTATCGAGTAGCAGAACTAGTAGAGTCAAGTACCTTCTAGACATTTCTTTGCCAGAACATTCTACACTTCTCGGTATCTAGTCAGTCGGCAGCGGTAGTTACGAGTACTTTCCAGATGTTTCGAGAATAGAAGTTTCTAGAATAAACTGACCTATAAAAGGAGCGCGTATTCCGCGACCGAGTCAGTATTGGATTAGCGATACAAGCGAATACTTCGAAAGCGAACTTCAAGTGCGAATAAAGTGATCAGTGGTGAAGTTGTGTGTTATAATTAGTGAGTTTAAAGTTGTAATTAGTGTTTTATTTTGGTTATTTAATCGGCTGTTTTTATTGTCACGAACCTCAAGCTCGTAACAATAATATTAAAGCCTCCAGCCAGGGCTTATAAAAAACTTACAAACCAAGCGACTACACGCTCGCGCACCCCCTGTGGGGTACGGGCCTCGGCTTAGGGCGTCGCTGGGGGGAGGACAGCTAGGGACGGGCTGGTGAGAACTAGACTGACTCGGTCGCGGGATACGCGCTCCTTTTATAGGTCAGTTTATTCTAGAAACTTCCATTCTCGAAACATCTGGAAAGTACTCGTAACTACCGCTGCCGACTGACCAGATATCGAGAAGTGTAGAATGTTCTGGCAAAGAAATGTCTAGAAGGTACTTGACTCTACTAGTTCTGCTACTTGAAACTAGATGGCGCTAGTAGTAACTTAATGTACCCGACATTAATTCTGGCGCGTAACAATACAATTACCTCTTAAGAGGTAATGCGTTTATCCTGTTACACGTTGTATAATTCAGTTAATTCCAGAACCTTCTACTGTAGAAACAACTGGAAGGTTCGCTTAAATAGCGGTCCCGACTGACTAGATTTTTTTTATTTTTTTTTAATTGAATATGGGTTTGCTCTTGACTCTAGTCTAGGTCATAGATGACAGAGACAAAGTCGACGATGGAGCGAGCTTACCCAGAAGAAGCCTGTTCACTCTCATTTTGAAGACATTAGGGTTGTATGCGAAAACAAAAAAAAGTGTGTGTCGAAAACCCTAGAATGTTCTAGCATAAAAAAGCCTAGAAGGATCTTGACTCAACTAGTTCTGCTATTCAATACTAGATGGCGCTAGTAGTAAAATTATTATTCTGACTCAACGAATATTACATAATCGTGTGTTTCCATTTGTTTCAGGTAAATGTAGTAATTTAGAAACATTAAATTTAACGATGGCGCAAGGAGTGACCGCTGAAGGTCTGCAGTCAGTATTAGAAGGATGTAATAGGTGAGTTCAATATTTAAGTCCCAGTCCCAACAGCTTTTCAATACACGCATTTGAAATATATACGATACACACACATAACCCAAAGGTTGACTGGTAGAGAATGCATTAAGTCCGCCCATGTACCACTATTGTACATAAAGTTTAAATAAATAAATAAACAAAAAAAAACATGCGGGGCAGTCTTTGGGGACTGCCGATAGAAGTGAAAACTAAGCGAAAGCTAAAGCGTTCGGTGACGATGACGCGAGTTCCATGATTTTTGTTCACCCAAAAAGTCCTAAACGCGCCTAAAGTCAATTTCATTTTAAAAAAATTCTGTCTGTCTGTTCATTTCGGCTAATCTCCGAAACGACTGGACCAATTTTGACGAGAATGTTATTGGCAGATAACTGAGGTTAACTTACGCTTTACTACTTTTGGACGGCGAGCGTTGGGAGGCTCGCGAAAAAATTACTACGCGCGAGATCTTATCTTGCTCTGAATGAACATTTATGAATCGCTTTTCACTTTGTCGGCGTGCCGCCGCTCTGCCAGTAGGACCTACGTCACGTCTAGTGACTTAATATTGCTTCTCATGTTTTCGAGATTGTTTTTTTTTTTAATTATTTGAAAACAAAAACATTTTTATGTTTAACTTTATGTTTCGATAGTACTACTGACGGCTAATCGTTCTGTCGCGGGAAAACAATTCAATTCAATTTATTCATTAACAATTCACATTGTGTTTGAAATAATTCTATAAAATAAACATTTAAAATACTCCCATATACACGTGGATACAATTACACTTTAAAAACTGACAACATAGTATTTTTACATTATTAACAATATTATTCAATGTCGACTTACTAAAATTAAGCATAGAAAACATATAAAAATTAAATCTATATAAAATAATAATAATAATAATAAACTAATTCGATAATGTCTGCCTCTCAGAATGGATGTAGGAACCGGTCCCGCGGTACTAAGGAGCTGCTCCTCATCGATGTTGCCATTAGCCAACAGGTTCGTCGTTCCCGAAGGGATCTGTCGACATGCTGGATAGACTACAAGAAGGCCTATGACTCGGTGCCACATACATGGCTCATGAGGGTGCTGGAGCTGTATAAAGTTGACGCAGTTCTACGCACCTTCCTGATGTCGTGTATGGGGCAGTGGAGGACGGTCCTTCGCTTTCCAGGATGTCGACAGATCCAGGCGAACAGCGACCCGATAAGGATAGAGCGTGGTATATTTCAGGGCGACAGCCTGAGTCCACTGTGGTTTTGTCTGGCCCTCAACCCTCTCAGTACACTGCTGGAAGGTTCGGGCCAAGGCTATCGGTTGAGAAGAGGTGGTCAGGTCATATCTCACCTCCTTTACATGGATGACCTGAAACTCTTTGCCCCCAACAACTTGCAACTGATGAAGCTACTGAAGGTAACAGAAACCTTCAGTAGCGCCATCAGTATGGAATTTGGTGTGGACAAATGTGCGGTCATGCATGTGAAGCGAGGGGAGATTATGGAATCCGTGGGAACCCAACTCTCGGATTCCATACACCTTAGATCCCTCAGCTCAACCGAAACTTACAAGTATTTGGGTATGTCGGAAGCGTTGGGCATCAATGCTAATGACGTGAAACAATCGTTGAAGGAGCGCTTCTTTGGCCGCCTGAACAAAGTACTAAATAGTCTTTTATCAGGCGGAAACAAGGTGCGCGCCTTTAACGGTTGGGTCATGCCGGTATTGATGTACTCTTTCGGCATACTCAAATGGATTCAGACGGAACTTGACGCCCTGGATAGGAGGGTCCGCTCACTGCTTACCGCAAATCGGATGCATCACCCACGGTCATCGGTGATGAGGCTGTATATCCCGCGGAAGTGCGGGGGTCGTGGCTTCTTAAATGCTAAGACCCTGCACAACCGTGAGATATGCAGCCTTAGGGAGTTCTTCCTAGAGGCCGACGTGGGTATGCATCGGGATGTGGTAGCAGTGGACAAAGGCCTTACTGCGCTCTCCTTGGCTAACGAGAACTGGCGCAAACCTGTGGTATTAGATACTAATGACCGCAGGGAGGAATGGCAGAGCAAGGAGCTTCACGGACGCTTTTACCGGGTCCTACATGGGCCCGATGTAGACTTTCTAGCGTCCGTAGCCTGGCTGCGTTTTGGTGACCTCTTCGGGGAAACCGAAGCTTTTGTCTGTGCGATTATGGACGAAGTTATGATGACGAACAACTACCGGAAATACATTGTGAAGGACGGTACGGTTGACATATGTCGGGCATGTCACCGGCCCGGGGAATCCATCCGCCACATTATTTCCGGTTGTTCTAGTCTGGCTAACGGAGACTATTTGCACAGGCACAACCTTGTAGCCAGGATTATACACCAGCAACTTGCTCTTAAATACAATCTTGTGGAATCGGAGGTACCGTACTATAGGTATGTGCCCGACCCAGTTCTCGAAAATGGCAATTGCACGTTGTATTGGGATCGGTCTATCATCACTGACAGGACTATTATTGCCAATAAGCCTGACATAGTGGTGATAGATCGACTAGAGCGTCGCGCAATGATTGTTGATATAGCAGTCCCTCATGACGTGAACCTCGTGAAGACTGAGAAAGATAAACAAACGAAGTATCTTGACTTGGCTCGCGAGGTTGTCGACATGTGGGATGTGAACACAGCAGTCATTGTGCCGATAGTCGTGACGGCCAATGGCATAATTTCCAAGAGCCTCGACCAACATCTAAAGAGGCTCTCGTTGGGCAGCTGGATCAAGGGCTTGATCCAGAAAGCAGTACTCCTGGACACGGCGCGCATAGTTAGGAGGTTCCTCTCTCAGGGGCCCTGACCACCGGTAGCTTGGACCCTGTTCCCGATACCGGTGGGCTACTATTTTTTATATTTTTAAATATTTTTATATCATTGTATTTTAATATTTAAAAATGTAATTTGTATGTATATAAAATGAATAAAGGAGATAATAATATCTTGGGACAACTCACACACGGTCATCATATCCCAAACTAGGCAGAGCCTGTGCTATGGCAACCAGACAACTGATAAACATACTTATATATTTCTAAACACATACATATTATAGACAAATTACACCCAGACACAGAACAAATGATCATGCTCATCACACAAAGATTTGTCCTGGGTGGGAATCGAACCCACAACCTCCGGTTTAGCAGTCAGGGTCACTAACCACTCGACCAACAGGCCAGTCAAAATGGTTCAATATCAACTTGAAAACACACAAAAAAAAAAATAATAATAAAAAATTCGTCATTTAAAAATAATGTCCATAACATGTATTACACAAACACATTAAAAAAAAAATTACAAGTTTACAGGAGAAAAACGCATGGTCATAATATTTCGGCAACAGAGTACAGACACTTATCTAATAGGAACGATCAAATTTCAGCGTGTATATTCCTAAAAAAAAGTCTCTTTGTTCCAGCTTACTCTCCCTAAACATATCGTGGTGCAACTTATCGGAAGCTGCCCTTGAAGTCCTGGTCACTACAGCACCACAAAGATTGCAGAGGCTAAATATTGGAGGCGCACGGATCATGACTGACGATAGTAAGTTACCAACCATCCTGCCAGGGTTGCGGAATCTGTTCGAAAGAGTCACCGCGGCCCTGGAACGCAAAGGGCTTTAGAAGGAACACGGATGGGTTTTAGTCAGTAAGAGTCTGACACGCCCTTCCGCTTCACCCAGAGCGGAAGAAGTCATTTGATGATTTCCTGTCCTTCCATTCTGACTGACTTATCCTTAGTATATTGTGGACTGTTTCCTGCCTAACCAGATGCAGGTAAAACCTGGAAAATTTTAACAAACCTCCATAGAAAAGGGAGGATCCTCTGACCAGACGGTTGTTGTGTCTGGTGGGCAACTGCCCGATGGTTGATATTGGGGCTGTTGTATAAGGTCCCATCAAAATAGATGGACACGCTTTTAGAAAAGTCAAAGTCAATGCATTTATTTCAACTAGACCATTAAAAGGAACTTTTGAACGTCAAATTTACAGTTTAAAATTAAAATATAAGTGACTCTAGTTGTCCATTCGCAAAAAGTAGATTGTTATGGAGAAGAACGGACAAGAATCTCCATAGTTACTCTTTTCAAATAATGGTTTCACAATATTTTGTAAACATACATTGATCAATTGATTATATTATGTGAGCACAATACACCCAACATTACCCTAATATACAGCACACACTTATATACTAATAGGTACAACAAAGCAATACCAGCAGAGATAAAACTAAGTTTGCTAGCAAGGGACATAGTACTCACATATTTACAATATAATTAACAACAATAGATCAGTGTGTGAGTTGAATTACATATTTAAAAAACAGAAAGTACACCAGTATATATGTAGTAAATAAATTAACAAGTTTGACTTTGTCTACTACACCCTCGATCGTCCTATGGAGCAGGACCAGCATGTTTCCAAGCATTCTTATCTTTAACATAATCATCTAGATTGTAATATGCTTGTTAACAAAGTGTGGTTTTAATATAAGTTTTGAATTTTCTTTCGTTAAGTTCTAATATGTCACAAGGTATTTTGTTGTAAAATTTAACACAGTACCCCATGAAAGATGTTCGTATTTTGGCTAATCTATAAATCATTCATTGACTGGCCTGTTGGTCGAGTGGTTAGTGACCCTGACTGCCAAACCGGAGGTCGTGGGTTCGATTCCCACCCAGGACAAATCTTTGTGTGATGAGCATGATCATTTGTTCTGTGTCTGGGTGTAATTTATCCATAATATGTATGTATTTAGAAATATATAAGTATGTTTATCAGTTGTCTGGTTGCCATAGCACAGGCTCTGCCTAGTTTGGGATCGGATGACCGTATGTGAGTTGTCCCAAGATATTATTATTATTATTATTCAGACCACCAAAATAAGGACAGTGGTAATAAAACACGTGGTTTTATGAAACCACAAAGCAAGTGAAACTTTACAGAGAACATTTACATTAATACACTGATCAAAACACATAAATTCTCTTAATCGGTATGATTATTATGTATCATATTTATTAGTTTATTATTTTAGCATATACAGGGTGTCCCAAAACTCAACGTCAAGCCGAAACGGGGTGACAGGATTGATCATAACCATCACGAGAAAAATCTGAAAAAAAATCTATCCCATGCAGTTTGAAAATTATGGGCATTTTAAGAAAAACCTAGAAATTTGATCAAACTGTACCATTTTTCGGTTATTGTGGTTATTATTTTTTATTTTTGTTCATTTGAACTTTAGAAACGTAATCCTAAATAACATTTCTAGAATCCCAATAAAAAATAATGACACAATTGCCTCAAGTTCCCGAGAATTGAGACTATTTGTTAAACTACGAATTTAAAATTTTCAAGATTCGTCGACTTTGACAGGCCCTCCTATAAAAAAAATGTACTAGAGTGCCTTGGCAAGTAGCATTAAAAGTTGGCGCATTTAATCAGAATTCTAAAATGGTACAATACTTGTTAGTTCCATACAATAGAAAAGAGTAAAAAAATTAAAACCTCAAGTAACCCGATTTTTGCTATCAGATTTTACTCAGTTAAAATGTTTTTAATTCGCACAAGCTCTAGGTAGGTTCTTAATTTTAAGGCAAAATGATGAGAGAGATGGATAATGGGTATGTTTGCCATGAGTGAGCGAGACAGATAGTGACGCCACGCATTGAGACGGAGATGCGTCGTTTAAACGAGTGCGAATGAAACAGATAGATGCTATGGCATCTATCTGTTTCATTCGCACTAGTTTCAGCCAAGCAAATGGCTACGCTACCAGTCCGACACCAACCAGTTAGTACGTTTCGCTCATTCGTCTACTGCGCACGTTCGTATTCGTATTAATTATTTTACTAATTTTACTAACTTTTTTTCACTTTGGTAAAAGTGGCGTCACTATCTGTCTCGCTCACTCATGGCGAACATACCCATTATCCATCTCTCTCATCATTTTGTCTTAAAATTAAGAACCTACCTAGAGCTTGTGTGAATTAAAAACATTTTAACTGAGTAAAATGAGATAGCAAAAATCGGGTTACTTGAGGTTTTAATTTTTTTACTCTTTTCTATTGTATGGAACTAACAAGTATTGTACCATTTTAGAATTCTGATTAAATGCGCCAACTTTTAATGCTACTTGCCAAGGCACTCTAGTACATTTTTTTTATAGGAGGGCCTGTCAAAGCCGACGAATCTTGAAAATTTTAAATTCGTAGTTTAACAAATAGTCTCAATTCTCGGAAACTTGAGGCAATTGTGTCATTATTTTTTATTGGGATTCTAGAAATGTTATTTAGGATTACGTTTCCAAAGTTCAAATGAACAAAAATAAAAAAGAATAACCACAATAACCGAAAAATGGTACAGTTTGATCAAATTTCTAGGTTTTTCTTAAAATGCCCATAATTTTTAAACTGCATGGGATAGATTTTTTTTCAGATTTTTCTCGTGATGGTTATGATCAATCCTGTCACCCCGTTTCGGCTTGACGTTGAGTTTTGGGACACCCTGTATATGTATTTTATTAGTATTATAAATATATATTATCTGTATATTCTTTCCGAATTGTTAAAATTCAATTTTGAATCTTATTTTTATTTATTGTACACCTACCACAGTATAGTCTTTATAACCCAAAGGTTGACTGGTAGAGAATGCCTTGATGCATTAAGTCCGCCCATGTACCACTATTGTACATAAAGTTTAAATAAATAAATATCGCGGTGTACTTGCACGAATAAGTGAGAATGTTAATGTTACACGGTCAGCTGATGCGAGCTGTGAGCGCCATTGCTCTACCGAGCGCTTTTCACTTCATCCCCACTCCGCGGCCGGCTGTAATGCAACATGCGATAGATGGACGAAAAATTCAAGGCGATAGAAAAAATGAATAATAAGAAAAACGCATTAGAAACTTACAAGTAAAAAAAAAAATGTGTGCGTCTCGGGACGCCCGACAGAAGTGATAACTTAAACTAATCTAAGATGAACTATTTAATATGGGAAGCGTCTGTCCGAAATACGACTAGCGCTGTGGGTTAGAGTGAGAGAGGAAGAGCCTGCCTACCGCTGCCGTATGCGTGAGGGAAAGGGAAGCCAGACAGACTGGCGCCGTAACGCGTTACGTTACGAAGCGGTTTACCCACCCATAAGAAGTTATCACTTCAAAAACAGCTAACGAAAATACACTAAAAATGTTGCCAATTTATTATTATAGGTCAAAATTAAATCACTTCAATCAGTGTTTTTTTTGCTTGGAGATCTTTGGTTAGACGTACTGAACGCTGTGTTAAAATTTGTCCATCTATATAAATGGGTCCTTACACAATGTGTAACAGAATAAACACAATACCTCTTAAGGTACTCATCATTGTGAACACAACATCATTTTGTCGACTTACACATACAACCCTAATCTCTTCAAAATTAGAGTGAACAGGTTTCTTCTGGGTAAGCTCGCTCCATCGTCGACTTTGTCTCTGTCATCTATGACCTAGACAAATCAAGAGCAAACTCATCTCAAATAAAAAATAGCACTATCTCTTTTACAACATCGGAATTGGATGTCATTAGCACTTCATAGTAGGGCAACTGAGAGCAAAGCTAACTGGACCGGATTAACCTTCAAAGTTAAAGTTCGCAAACATATTCGTAAGAAGTTGGCAGTAGTATCATCACATCGTTGATTGCTTTCCAATTAACTATTTGTTCTAATTGTTTAAGTATTTTGTGTACCTATTTATCTTGTTAAAATAATAATAATATCTTGGGACTACTCACACACGGCTATGGCAACCAGACAACTGATAAACATATTTATATATTTCTAAATACATACATATTATAGACAAATTACACCCAGACACAGAACAAATAATCATGCTCCTCACACAAAGATTTGTCCTGGGTGGGAATCGAACCCACGACCTCCGGCTTAGCAGTCACTAACCGCTCGACTTATATTTATTATATATTCGTTTTATTTATTTAATTGTTTGTATGTATTTATTTAATTAAATTTCAATCGCTTTTTATTCACCATGTTGCACCTACCACCATTCTCTGCATCAGGTTGACTGGAAGTCAAAGTCAAAACGGTCAACGGTCAAAATTTCAATTAGGCCATTAAACGGCACTTTTGAACGTCATCGTTAACAGTTCAGTAAAAATAATAAAATTACATTAATAAAATGACGCTACTGTCCATTCGGAAAGGTAGATTCTTATGGAGAAGAACGGACAAGAAACTCCATACTTACTCTTTTCAAATAATGATTTTACAAAATTTGAATTAATTTAATATTATGTGAGGACGATACACCCAGAGTATGCTACTTATAAGAACAAAGTATTACCAGCAGAGGTAAACTTATTCATTTTCTAAAAAAAATTAGGTAAATGGTACTCACATATTTACAAATATTAGATTTTAATAGAGAATGCCTAAGGCATTAAGTCCGCCTCTGTACATTTGTGTGCGTAAAGTGTTAATAAATAAATAGCTGGTCCCTCGTGTCCCGCAGTAATAGACCGGCTGGTGTGCCGCTGCCCTCGGCTGCTGGAGCTGGACATCTCTGACTGCGGCCGGCTGACGGCGCGCTGTGCGCTAGCTCTCACGACGCTACAGCGGCTCGAGCACTTGGCTCTGAGTCGCTGCTACTTACTCCCCGCGCACGCGCTCACGTAAGTACCTTTTATTTTGGGGTAACCTTCGAAAGACCTTTGGGTAAAAGACGCTCATCCAGGTTTTCCTTATTCCACAGTAAACTAGGCAGCATGGCGTCCCTACAATACGTGGACGTGTGGGGCATGCTGCACACACACGCGCTCACTGCGCTCCGGGCCGCTCTGCCGCACGTACAGATCAACACTTTCATGTTCAGGTAAACTATGTACAGTAAACTAGGCAGCATGGCGTCCCTACAATACGTGGACGTGTGGGGCATGCTGCACACACACGCGCTCACTGCGCTCCGGGCCGCTCTGCCGCACGTACAGATCAACACTTTCATGTTCAGGTAAACTATGTACAGTAAACTAGGCAGCATGGCGTCCCTACAATACGTGGACGTGTGGGGCATGCTGCACACACACGCGCTCACTGCGCTCCGGGCCGCTCTGCCGCACGTACAGATCAACACTTTCATGTTCAGGTAAACTATGTACAGTAAACTAGGCAGCATGGCGTCCCTACAATACGTGGACGTGTGGGGCATGCTGCACACACACGCGCTCACTGCGCTCCGGGCCGCTCTGCCGCACGTACAGATCAACACTTTCATGTTCAGGTAAACTATGTACAGTAAACTAGGCAGCATGGCGTCCCTACAATACGTGGACGTGTGGGGCATGCTGCACACACACGCGCTCACTGCGCTCCGGGCCGCTCTGCCGCACGTACAGATCAACACTTTCATGTTCAGGTAAACTATGTACAGTAAACTAGGCAGCATGGCGTCCCTACAATACGTGGACGTGTGGGGCATGCTGCACACACACGCGCTCACTGCGCTCCGGGCCGCTCTGCCGCACGTACAGATCAACACTTTCATGTTCAGGTAAACTATGTACAGTAAACTAGGCAGCATGGCGTCCCTACAATACGTGGACGTGTGGGGCATGCTGCACACACACGCGCTCACTGCGCTCCGGGCCGCTCTGCCGCACGTACAGATCAACACTTTCATGTTCAGGTAAACTATGTACAGTAAACTAGGCAGCATGGCGTCCCTACAATACGTGGACGTGTGGGGCATGCTGCACACACACGCGCTCACTGCGCTCCGGGCCGCTCTGCCGCACGTACAGATCAACACTTTCATGTTCAGGTAAACTATGTACAGTAAACTAGGCAGCATGGCGTCCCTACAATACGTGGACGTGTGGGGCATGCTGCACACACACGCGCTCACTGCGCTCCGGGCCGCTCTGCCGCACGTACAGATCAACACTTTCATGTTCAGGTAAACTATGTACAGTAAACTAGGCAGCATGGCGTCCCTACAATACGTGGACGTGTGGGGCATGCTGCACACACACGCGCTCACTGCGCTCCGGGCCGCTCTGCCGCACGTACAGATCAACACTTTCATGTTCAGGTAAACTATGTACAGTAAACTAGGCAGCATGGCGTCCCTACAATACGTGGACGTGTGGGGCATGCTGCACACACACGCGCTCACTGCGCTCCGGGCCGCTCTGCCGCACGTACAGATCAACACTTTCATGTTCAGGTAAACTAGGCAGCATGGCGTCCCTACAATACGTGGACGTGTGGGGCATGCTGCACACACACGCGCTCACTGCGCTCCGGGCCGCTCTGCCGCACGTACAGATCAACACTTTCATGTTCAGGTAAATTCTCGGCAAACAAACTTATAGAGGCATACGGAACAGGGTACTCCATAGAAAAGGGAGGATCCTCCGACCAGACGGGTGTTGTGTCCAGTGGGCAATTGCCCGATCGTTATCGGGCTGTTGTATATATTCAAATCGCACAGAAAACTTGTCAGTATAAATGTCGCTACAACGTCAAATGTTGAGTCAGTATTTGAAGGTATAGATGTCGCTACAAACTCACTGTCGGCTTGTAGTCTAACCGGATTCAGCTGAATACCAGTATTTAATGTGGAGTGGATGCCTATCTGACCTCGATAACCCAGTAACTGTGTAACGCGGTACATCTTGACAAGACTGGAGTCAGATTTTCTGGCTTCCAGCAATCCGTAACGACTGACAAATGATTGTCGGAACCAGTGCTATCCGAGGTCACCCATCCACAGACCGCCCGCGGCGAGCAATACCTTGAAATAAGACTTGTTTAGCTGTTATTATTTAGCCACAAGCTCCTGTGTCATACTTGGCGCAAATAAACAAATTAATCTTTCTTTACTCTGAATTTAATATTGTATCTATTTTGTTACAGCGCCATCGCGCGACCCACCGTCGGCACGCGCCGCACTTCAATATGGGGGCTTCGGACAAGAGACTGAATTATTTTAATAATCTTAACATCACGCCTGTATTCAACGAAGGGATGGGCAGAGCTGTATAGCACATTCACACTTCCGTCTGTATGTTCAAGAGCGTTTTCTCCTCAATAAAAATTAAGTCAGGCTTCTTCTGGGTAAGCTCACTCCATCGTCGACTTTGTCTCTGTAATCTATGACCTAGACTAGAGTCAAGAGCAAACTCATCTCAAATAAAAAAAAAACAACAGGTTGCACTCCGGTAAGCCGGCAGAAGTGAACACTTGAACATTAACGTTGTGCATTTTTGATATTTTGGAATGGATAGGGAATAATTTCGCACGAATTGCTTTAATTATCAGTATTAAAGTACTATCATTTATGTAGTAAAATACAATATTCATTTATTGCGCTATCGTACACAAACATGACAATTTATATTACATTAAAAATGTAACACTTCAGAACTTTCCCTCCGTCTTACGAATGTTCGATCAGGTCACGTGTCCTGACGCGAGTTTAACATTTTTTACCCATCCCAAAAAGTGCACAACGCCGCTAAAGAAGTTATCACTTCAAAAAAGTTCATACGAATAGAGTTAGAGAGACAGTAAGAGAACTTTTTAATCGACTTCAAAAAAGTAGGTTCCATGTTCAATTACACAGGGTGAATTTATCAAGTGTGCGTGATTGGCTGAATCCGGAACTGAGGAATAACCAAAACTACTCTAAGGTGTCCCGAGACCATTTTTGATGAAAATTAAAACTGCATTGTTGAATTTTTGAAATATTGGAATTCCTAGCCAGGAATCGAACCGGTTGATTTTGAAAAAAAAACAAAGCTAAAATACCGATTTTTTTTTATTCTATTATTTTAGTCATTTACTTCTTCTTTTGCTTCAGAATCTTATCAATTTGTAATTATTTGTTTTCTTGATACAAACACAGTAATCAAGAAATTAACATCTTTGACAAGTCTCTTGATTCATCGTCTACCTAGCCTTTTCCTAACTATATTGGGGTCGTCTTCTAGTGAAATCGGATTCAGCTGCATACCAGTATTTTACTGGGTAACACGGTACTCCTTGGCAAGACTGGAGTCAGATTACCTGGCTTCTGACAATCCGTAACGACTGCCAAAGATCTACAAATGACAGCCGGGACCAACGGCTTAACGTGCGCACCGAGGCACGGAGGAAACTCGGTATGTTAAGATGTGTATGAAGTTTTAGTTTTTATCAAAATCAGGCCCGAGATTCCTTTGAGGAATCCCGAAAAATGTGTCTACCTTATCGTTTCGACAAATTAAATAAAAAAAAAAAAAGTTTAAAAATTCACCCTGTATATGCTCTGCCACTCGAGCGAAGCCTACTTAACTATTTGAACGCCAAGCCACAAATTCGCCGTACTTTTTGTCACGCATTTGTGACGTTTGGCGTACAGGGCACGCGCTTGCTTGTCATGTA
Organism: Mamestra brassicae; assembly: GCA_905163435.1. Classification (NCBI taxonomy): domain Eukaryota; kingdom Metazoa; phylum Arthropoda; class Insecta; order Lepidoptera; family Noctuidae; genus Mamestra; species Mamestra brassicae. The sequence continues at coordinate 8,109,562 of LR991017.1, forward strand.
TACGTGACATTGGCGTGCAAAAATTAAAAATGAAAATCACTTTCGCGGAATACAGGTGTAAAAGTTGTTAGAACGAAAACTTTACCTCCTTATATAATTGTCAACTGCATAATAATAATTTATTATAAGCATTTTTTGTTAGTATGTTTGTACAAGGTATTATCTAGAAGTACTGGTCCGATTGTGAAAATTATTTCACTGATGTTACAGCTACAGTATCGCTGAGTGTGATATAACGTGTAACGGAATACCTGAAAATGGTTCGATTTTTTTTTCGCGATTTCAGTGTTGGTCCCACAATTAAAGTTGTTCATAATGATGAGTACAATGACCCCTTTTCAGGTACTGCGTTAATACTGCATTTTTTTTTGAAAAATCTCGGTACCTTTGGGACAGGGTACGGGAGCAAAGTCGCGAAATAAAGCTAGATTATACGATTGTGTTAAAGAAATAGTGTTGAATTGCAGTTTTCAAATGCATTTATTATTATTATTAGCCAAAACGTGGCTTTGAAAATGATATCTAGATTTTTATAATTGTTTGGGAGTTATATTTGATTAAATGTGTAGTATCGGATGTGCGAGTCGATTGGGGGATAACATGAAATATTTGTTGATAAAAATAAATTGCCCCCCCAATGGGGTATAAAGTACTGGTAGAATTGAAGATAATGGCAGTTTGAAACAATCGCGAGTATCTGCGCAGTAGCAAATTCATGTGACAGCGGGAAATGGGGTACTGCGCAGCAGGGCTTGGAAACCGAAAAAAAATTCGAACCGGTAAACGCCTTAGTACATAGGGAACTTATGATTTCGGTTTTGTTCTACCATTAACCCCAATTAAACGGTTATAAGCTACAAAAGTTCGTAAATAGGTTTTGTGGAATTAACCGGTTTTTGTCGCCTACCTCCAATGCGCAGCCGTGCTGAAGTATAAGAACCGGCTGCACTACTGCCCCGCCGAAATCGGACGCCGCGTGTCGCTCGGCTCTCGCGGAATAAACCGGTTAATTACGGTTCTTCATAACGCTCTTTTAACGTTTCGACTCCGAACGAAATAAACGATAAAACCGTTTTATAACAGTTAATAACCGGTTGTTTTTAAACCGGTTCCAAGCCTTGCTGCGCGGTAAGTCACAGACACCATTAAGTATTGAATTCTACCTGTAACACTATCTTTAAGTTAAAGTAGATAATTTATTTTCAAATTGTTTAAAATATTAATTATACTTTTTAAGTTGGATTTTGAACAATCAAATTTCCGAGTTGAAGTACTGATACATGGATTGTGTATTTAGATAGGTAGTTATATAAAAATAATTATATAATATAGCATCTAAAGTTGTTTAAATGATTGTATAAATTATCATTAAAATGTAGTTTTTTTTTTATATAAATAAATGAACATTTTTTAAATGAATCTTACATTTAATTTATTTCAACCTTTTCATATTTCATGTAATTTGCCAATGCTTTTTATTCTTCCATATTTTGGGATGCGGAGAAGATGACTCTGGCTTTCTTTTAACCTTTTGAACGCCATTGTCTGTCACATAAACGTGACCAGCAAGCGCGTGCTCTGTACGCCAAACGTCACAAATATGTCACAAAAAATACGGCGAATTTGTGGCTTGGCGTCGTGGGCACGCCGATGCGTTTATGCTCTGGCGTTCAAAGGGTTAACTGTATTAATTTTAAGGCAGTCATGCAGCTCTGATATTTTAGTGAACCATGGAGCATTTCTGCATTTGCTTACGAAAGCTATCGAGCGCTGTTTTCTGCAGAACGCACCCATTAATAAGATTGCTAAATGTATTTATGTTCAAATGTATTTTGAAGTCATTAGTATTTGAAATACTAACTACAAAATACCTCAGCGTCATGTATTTCAAATACCAATTAACCTTTTGAATGCCACTGTCACGTATAGGTGACAAGCAAGCGCGTGCCCTGTACCCTAAACTTCACAAAATACGTGACAAAAAATACTGTAAATTTGTGGCTTGGCGTCGGGGGCACGCCGATGCGTTTATGCTCTGGCGTTGTAAAGGTTAATAGAAATACAAATACCAAATACGTATTTTAATTACAAGTTATTCAAATACTCCATCCATCCATCCAAACTTTCGCATTTACAACAGCAGAAAGATTAAAAAAAACCAATTTAACCACACCAATAACCATTTAATCACATAATGATACAATAATTTGATTCTATTTATTAGTAAAAGTCCTTTTAGCTTTCTGTTCAGCCGCGTCGCTGGCTTGTACGAATGTCCTCTTCAGTTTGTGTTTCCTGCTCTCTCTGTATTTAGCTGACACCTTCTCTGAGAGCATGGCTATGCGCTTCATTGTGGCTGCTGGGTATCTGAAAACAACATTCTGTATGAATGGAAAATTAAGGCATTGTGTACTTTATCTATAGGTATGTAGCGGCATTAATCGCCACATGAAAAACTAAGAAGCGAAATTTGTACGGCAACAAAAAGTACCGCAACGCCATCTATCCTGTCAGCGACGAACTACCAACGAAATCCTGCATCGCGCAAGCAAAGTTCTCCGTGCGATTTGAACGTATACAACAGTCCGCAGACACAACAACCGTCTGGTCGAAGGATCCTCCCATTGTCAGAGGAGGTATGCGGGACTTTATCTCTGTTCCCCATACCTCTACAGGTACTAATATAATAAAACTGAAGAGTTTGTTTGTTTGAACGCGCTTATCTCAGGAAATACCAGTCGAATTTGTAAAATTCTTTTTGTATACGATAGCCACATTCATGTGAAAGGCTATAAGGCTATATGGGAACGGGAAAAACGGGATATGCGCGTACGAAGTCGCGGGCAAAAGCTAGTAGGGAATATGCATGTAATCTTATTAGCTCTAGTCAACATTATGCAGGAGTTTTCAAAATATCATCAATCAAATGACTATTCGAAACAGAAGTCAAGCTTCGGACATTTGAACTATGATGTCACAGTGCATGACGCCCATACAACTGCCATAGAAAACTGCGTGTTCGCGAGAGGGACAAATATAGATATTTGTTTAAAAAAAATGAGCGAGTCTTACGTCTCACCTTGGTAAAAAGCAACATTAACATTAAAATTACCAACTGACAGTCAACTCGACCACTGCGCGCGCTCATTGGTTGAATCAAATAGAGTGCGCTTCCTCGGTTTCCTGTTACACACTTCTGTCCCATTACACGAAATCAATCCCACAGATTGCAAAAAAACGAGAGGAAAGATGTTACACATCAAAAAGTTAGGCCTTGTTTGTTTTTCAAACTATTTTGACGCTGTTTTCAGTGTTAGTATTACATTCTTGTATTTTTTATTTAATACTTGCTTTTGTAGTAGGTAGGGTGATAGATGATGGACTTTTAACCTTTTGAACACCAGTGTCACGTATATGTGACAAGCAAGCGCGTGCCCTGTACGCCAAACATCACAAATATGTGACAAAAACTACGGCGAATTTATGGCTTGGCGTCGGGGGCACGCCGATGCGTTTATGCTCTGGCGTTCAAAAGGTTAAATATTATAGTTTGTATTCAGGACTATAATCATACCTGAAGAACATAAAACCTCTTGAAAAACAAATTGGTTGTATTGGAAATCATTTGAATTGGTGTATTTGGTAACAAAAGACTTTATATGTATAGAGACTGACTCTATTGCTACCTACACATATGTACACTGGTAATTATGCATAATAAGTAAGTCAGCCTTCAAAAAAAAAAAAAAGTGAATAAGGAATTATAAATTAGTTTTCTGAGACCAGAGGGTCATCATAAGAGCACAGTTCTTACTGTTCTGTGCCTCAATATTAATTTAAACAATACAAAAATGTAGTTAAGGGATGAGTTTATTAGGTACTACATATTTTCATGTAAAGTGCCGTCCAATACCATGAGGGCTACAATAAATCAAGGTTCTAATCAGTTCACTACTTCATTGGCTCACTACTATAAGTAACACGGTACAAATTGATTAAAAACACATGCAGAACCTTCTAGCATTCTTAAATCAGTAGGTAAGTGATAAAACAATATTGTAACATAGAAACTTAAAATATTGAGCCAGCGACTTCTCTAGGAAAACAAGTCGTTATCCAGACCTGACTATGGTTAAAGCTTATTTACGTACCGACATCCCAAAAACTCGATATTGGTAAACAATTGCGCCAGAGTAATGAGTTCTCCCTCTTCGAAATCATCTTTATGTTCCTCCATGAAATTGCGCCTCACTTCCCATTGTTCGTCAGATTCGTGCTCTGTACGCAGCGAGTCAATGTCTACGATGGGTTTCATTGTTTATTATGGCATTTACAGTTAGCTTTTCAAGAAATATTTGGCATGCGCGAGAGCTATTACAATCGGATGGAATTTTTTGTTTGTTTTGACAATTTGATTGACAATAATTTGACATATGTTTCGTTTCGTTAAAAGCAGAGAAGTCGTTCTAACTTTCGCTGTAAAGACTATTAAAAAAGTAACGAAATAATAAAAAACTAGTAGCAGGAAAAATATCTATAAAAGTGTTGCATTGTAGAGGTATAGTTTTTATTTAAATATCATATAGGTGGGTAAAGCATATTGCAACTAAATATTTAAAATTATTTTTTTGATTAAAGGAATGTATGGAATGTTGCTGTGTGCAAAATACTTTTAGTAGATTTTTACTGATGTCTTTGATGATTGAATATCATCTACTATCTCAAACTAGCGGCCAGATTTGGTATATATACATATAAATAGGGCAAAAACAATCAAATTAACCTCGTACTGGGGTTGTTCTACGTCTTTGAACTGATTTTCAACCGTTGTTTTTGTAATCGTACAGCTAGCAATAGAGATGGGTCGTCGACGTATTTCTCGTTAACGAAACTAGACCGTCCATTTCCGTTCATCGACGAGTCGATCAACTAGTTGAATTTGTCGACTAGTTCATGACGTAAACTTTGTTAAGTAGACGTTCTTTATAAATTTTGCAACGACGCCGACGCGACGCGCGACGGCTAACGTCTATGGGTCGAAAATTCACCATAGTTTGTTGGTAGACTAGACTAGCGAGCGTAGTCTTGTTATTTTTTTAATACAAAATTTTAATGGATTAGTACCTCAGAATATTAAACATACTATGTAGGTATGTAAATAAGTTAAAAAATAATTTTACTATTAATATTTGAACTTATTACACTTACACGTGAAACACCATATTGGCATCCTTTTCTTCTTAGAACACAATACATTTTTACTCCAAAATGGCATTCGGCCCATAGAAATATCAACTCTGCGTGATTGAATTAGAGGTCAAATTAATTTGCTCGACAGTCTCGATACGGCATTCGTGCGAGGTGGTCGTTTGCTAATCACCCAAGTTGCGCGCCTACTAATTACGTTGTTGTTATTGCCTGCGCGCAACCGGACTAGCTATACCCAGCGTGTATACACACGTATACCGCTGGGTTGCTCGTTGTGCGCGACCGCTAACGATGAATGATTTGAAAGTGTTAGCCAATGAGCAATACACGGGATGGTCATGTTTATGCAATCACTATGGCGAGCAGCAGTTCATGGAGTGATCTAGTAGAAGTCAATCAAGAAGGGACACAATACCAAGAGGAAGATACTATACAAATGGAGTGCGAAACTATACAAAGGTCGGAGAAGAGGAAGGGGGATGAGGAGATTTCAGAATGGACGGAGGTAACATCGAAAGGGAAGAAGCAAAAGGGAGATATTGATAAAATTGAGGTATACATATCATGTAGTGAACAATTACCTAAACAATTCGCTTTAGCAAGATTATTGAAAGATAATGGTATCACTGACACTCTAAGGGTAAAATATGTAAACCCTTATAAAGTTCGGCTCGATATGCAGAGTGAAGTCAGCGCAGACAGGTTAGAGAAGTGTACACCATTACTTGAGAAAGGCTGGCGAATACAACGAGCTTTGGAAAAAAGTATTTCATATGGGGTTATACGGGATGTGGATTTAAATCTATCAGACGATGAGATACAAAAAACAATAGTTTGTCCTAAACCAGCCGAATTAATATCTATATATCGACTTAATCGTCGCAGCTCGAGTGAAGGTTGGGCACGAAGTGAAGCAGTTCGTCTATGTTTTAAGGGCGCCTATTTACCACCATATATTTATGTGGAAAGTTTAAGAATAAAGGTAGATCCATACATATTCCCTGTATCTCAGTGTACGAAGTGTTGGAAATTAGGGCATCCTACTAAGAAATGCCCATCAAGCAAAGTTGTATGTCCAAAGTGCGGTGAAAACCATGGTAACTGTGATACAAAAACCTTTAAATGTATAAATTGTGGTGGTGCACACATGGCGTTATACAAAGGCTGCCCTTTATTTATAAAAGAAAAAAGGTTGAGAGACATTATGGCCGAGTTCAACTGCACATACAGAAAAGCACTAACTATTTATGTAGCTCCAAGGTCTCCCCCAGATGTCGCTCCTAAGATGCCTTCTACCAAACCGTTTTCTACTTTGATGCCCGCTCCTCCGCTATCTGAACATACAACCCCGTCACAACGAGAGTCAATACCTTGGGTTAACAACAGTACGACAAAAGTACAAATACATAAGGAACAGGCTGCAAATACCACCCACTCATCGGTAAAAATACAAAGGAGACATAAGGTTTCGGAAGATGATACATTTTTAAACCCAGAGCCTCATGATACCAATAAGCCAGAAGCTATTTATGAGACAGTTGATGAAAAGCGAGAAAGAGAAGTGACGTTTGGTGAATTAATTAGAAGACTAAAGGAAATAATTTTTCTGAAAAATATATCAATTTTAGCAAAGGTTACTAGCATGGTTAAGTGTTGCATTGATTGGATAATTTTAGTGATTGTTGATAATATCTCAGACTGGCCCATTGTAAAACAGGCATTCGAATTCTTTGTTATGAGACATGAGTCATAAAAGTAGAATAATTAAATTGAGTATACTCCAATGGAACGCGCAGAGCTTAAGACCGAAGTTAGTTGCATTTGAAAATATATTGTTGCAGGAAAAGGTCCACATTGCAGCCGTAAGTGAAACTTGGTTAGAACCAGATAGTCATCTCAAGATGACAAATTATAATATTTACCGCAAAGATAGGGATGATGGTTATGGTGGGATTGCTATCTTCATACATAGGTCGATTCGCGCACACATCTGTAATGCTCAAATCACAAATCCAGGTATTGAACTTATATGTGTCAAGTTGATAAATTGTTGTGATATCGAATATGTTGTTACTGGATACTGTTCACCATCTGTACGTACCAACCAGCAGGATTGGGATTCAGTTTTTTCTTTATATACAAAGAACAGTCTTGTTATAGGGGACTTTAACGGGCACCACACCAATTGGTCTTACAAGACTGATTTAAGAGGTTCGCAAATGTATGATGCAATCATAGATAACGGTTTTGTCGCACTAAATGATGGCAAACACACTCGTATTAGATTAGTTAATAACCATCTACAGCAGTCCGCGCCTGATGTCACGTTTGTTTCTTCTAACTTGGCACTGATATGTAACTGGAACGTTATGAACGAAACCCTTGGAAGTGATCACTTAATGATCAAAATTACTACTAATCTCAATGTTGTTCCAAAAAATATCTATAGACGGAACTTTAAGAAAGCGGATTGGGATAGTTACAAAAGTTTACTTGAAGATATATTTTCTGACTTCCACCTTTCTGATAATCTTCAAAGTGACTACGATAAATTTATCGATTGCATCGATTTAGCAGCATACGTTCATATCCCTTATATAAAATTCAATCTAGATCCTACTAACGTCTTTATTCCCAAACCCTATTGGAATGCAAACCTATCCAAATCAGTTGCTGCACGTAGACTAGCTCTTTCAACTTTTAGACGCAATCCGACACCGAATAACCTTATTCTTCTTAATACAAAAATAGGTGAGTCACAAAAACTTATACGCAATGCAAGAGATAAAGGTTGGCAGGATTTTTGCACATCATTAGACGGAACATCATCGCAAGGTCAAATGTGGCAAAAGATGCGGTGGTTTAAAGGACGTAGAAGTGCTAGGCAATATGTTAATAGCGAGCAGGCCAATAATTTACTTCGCAGCCTAACCCCCGATTATACATCTCCTCACGATCTGTCATGTTTTTCTAGTAATCTCAAATTAGAAACGGCAATTACAAAACACGAGCTAAATAGCTGTATTCGCACTAAAGACACATCACCCGGTTGCGACGATATTTCATACACCATGATTAAATATCTTCCCGAGAACGGCAAAGCTATATTGTTATCACTGTATAATAGTTCACTTTCAACCGGTTTTGTACCCATTCAGTGGCGTGACATCGCAGTCGTTCCAATACCTAAGCCTGGACGCGACCCACAGTCTCTCTCGGCACTAAGACCGATATCAATGTTGTCATGTCTGTGTAAAATTTTCCATAGTATTTTAAACAATCGAATAGAATGGTTCATCGAAAAACGTAACATCCTGTCACCATACACTACGGGGTTTAGGAAAAGTCGTTCTACAATGGACAATCTGGTTAGTTTAGTATCTAATATTCAAACGGGTTTTACAGAAAACAAAATAACAATAGGTTGTTTTTTGGATTTAGATAATGCCTATAATAATGTTGATATTATTTCATTAATGCAAACAATGGATTTCATTGGGGTAGGATCCAAAATTTGTAACTATTTATGGCACTTTTTAAAAGAAAGAAGGTTGAAGATTTTAGTAGATCATGTTTACATTTGTCGAACTACCGGCCGCGGTTTAGCCCAAGGTGACCCTCTGTCGCCATTACTTTTTAACATAGTAACTTCAAATATCTGTGCAAGTATTATAAGCTGCGGAGTTATGATATCGCAATACGCAGACGACTTTGTGATTTATTTAGTAGGCAAAAACATAATAGAAATCGTTCATCACATACAAAATTCATTAGACTTGTTAGTTGGATTACTTTCAAATATAGGTTTAGAAATTTCGTCCTCAAAGAGTAAAGTTTGCGTTTTTAAGAGAGGTTTTAAAAGAGAATGTGTTAATCTTCTAATTAATAAAACATCAATGGAAGTAGTAGATAATATAAAGTATTTGGGTTTGTGGTTAGACCGTTCGCTTAGATGGAAAAAACATATTGGCGAATTGGCTGAAAAATGTTTAAAGTCTCTAAAAGTCTTCCAAGTGCTTGCTGGGTCTGGATGGGGTGTACATCCATATTACTTGAGGCAATTATATATATCTATTATACGTTCGAGAATAGACTACGGTAATTTTCTTTATGATAACGGGTTGAAAAGTAGTCTATTAAAATTAGACCGAGTACAAAATCAGTGTATGCGCATTATCGGTGGTTTTGTTAGGACGACTGCGATTCACGTGATGGAATGTGAGCTTCACATTCAACCTTTATATGTACGCAGGTACTACCTAGCTGGCAAATATTGGTTGAAGATGAATTCGTTCCGAGGTAATGAAATATTTCCCGCTATAAACAATCTTGTCGATTCATGCCAGTGTTTGTATTGGCGGCGTAAAAAGAAACCACTATTAGTGACGGTACACGAGTTTCTTATTGATTACCCTATATATTCATCTTTACAATTAGAACTATTTTCGTTAAACATGTGGGTTAGCAGTGTGGACCTATCCGATGTAGTTAAGCCTTGTATAGATAGTATAGACAAACCAAAACTTCAGTATACATGTAACCATTTGCAGCAAATTTGTGAGCAATACCTAACTGCTAACTATTTAAATCATTATTCAATCTATACTGATGGGTCACAGGACGGTAATGAGTCGGGTTGGGCTGTTTTCGATCCGCAAACGAAGGCTTCCATTAAGTTTAGATCATGTGTTAAAGTTTCGATTATGTACGTAGAACTATTAGCAATAGCAGAAGCTATCTCATACATCGAGTCATTCGAATCAGGAAACTATTTAATTCTGACCGATTCCAGGAGTGCTCTGCAACATTTGGCTCGATGCACCTCGAATTGTCGAGGTGCACCGATAGCCTACAAAATTTTGGAATCCATTGCCAGGGTCCAGAGGAAGAGTAAAATTACTCTACAGTGGATACCATCCCATATTGGCCTTTATGGTAATGAGGAAGTTGATCGATTAGCGAAAGAGGCGATCACAGACGGAATAACTTTCGAATGCCTGCCCTTGTCTAGTGATCTGTTGTTTCGAGTACGAGAACAGTGTTGGGATATGTGGAAGGAATATTTTGATGAGAGGTCGCTCAGTAAGGGGATTTGGTACAGGACCATTCAGCCCAGCCTTTGCCGCCTTCCTTGGTTTGGGGGCACAGAGATAAATCGTCGTGAAATTGTGACCGCGTTCAGACTTCGCTCTGGACATATTCCCTTAAATAGCTTTGCGTTTTTAATGAGGAAGACTGACTCACCCAACTGTTCTGAGTGTGATAAAATAGAGGATGTCACTCATATTTTAGCGGAGTGTGTCCGGAACGAGGCTGAAAGGAGTAATTATTTAATAGAAAATAGTTTTGATTGTAATAACGTTGGTATGTATAATAATATTCTGGCGGCTCCCCTTTCAAAAGCCGCCAAAAATCTTTATAAAATTGTAAATTTAGGTATAAAACGTAGATGAACCTTGTAGAATGTACCTATGAGGGTGGCGTGGTCATACTGATCAAACCCTCCATAAATAAATAAAGATTAAAAAAAAAAAAAAAAAAAAAAATTTGCTCGATATTCGTCCGTTGGTGTTATTTTTTCGGACGAATGAACTCGTATTACCCGACTACGTTCTCGCGTCGGTCGTCGCGTTAAAAGACGACATGAACGTAGTGGAGTCTCAGTTTAGCCGTCTACGAATTCAACTAGTCCGTTGATTATCGGTGAACCGTCGAATCGTTCATTGAACGTCGACGGTCGATTTAACTAGTTCGTTCATTCAACGCCCACCGCTAGCTAGCAACATTAATATTGACGTATTACCGTATCAAACATAGAAGTTCTTAAAAAAGGCGTAATTTTTCACAATGACTGTAATTTTGAAGACAACTAGCGCCACAAAAAGTTGATACCACAAACCAATGTATCATACAAATCGATCAAGTAATACGTAAAGTAGTTTTACAATTTGTCAATTAAGTTTTTGTTTTGCCAAAATATTTATAATTTGTCTCGTAATTTGAGGGTAATCTTTGCCAAAATGATTTAACAATTTTCAAATATGACGTGAAGCATCAAAACCAGTGGTAAACCAGGCGTACAGACATCGTAGAAGGTAAATTAATCAATTATTTATTCGCAAATTGGTACATCTCTTTGTTATAAAAATAAAGTTAGAATTTTATTGTCTAACAGGTCTATAGAGTAACTGTAAACTGGAGAAACGTTATAATTGCCGTCGAAAAGTAAGAATACGCTACCAAAATGGCGTTTTCTATACGAAAAATGTTTTCAAATATATCGTATTTTTCAAAATCTGGAGACCAGCACAGTCCAGAGGGCTATAATGGCAATGACCCTTCAAATCGACGTTACATTTCGGATGAACCATCGCAAAGCATAGATTTCCAGTCCATTGAGCCTGATTCCACATCAAAACATTACACAGCAAGTTTGAAGTTGCCTGAATCAGTAAAAAAGTTTGCTTCGAAAAGAAGTTCGTTATCCGAAACTGACCTCCTGAATATTGAAGTTAGCACCAAGAGCCGTAGAACAAAAAATCAAAATTTGAAAATAGATATAAGAAAAGCCAGCCAGTCCATGAATGAATCTCTGTCTCAAACGGACAATCCATTCATTGAAAATACTCCGACACACATCTCCTTAGACTGTAAAAGTGCAGAATTATTCAGCCAGAAATTCAAACAGTTAAACTTCAGCCGCTCCTTCGAGTTTGACATCTCATCGGAGTCAGAAGAGGAGTTAGACATAGAATCGTTGTCCGAATGCTCCGATACGGACATCTCTGCAAAAGAAGAAGAAAAGTCTGCAGTAAAAATGTGCAGGAAAGTTGAATCGAGTTGTGAAAACCAGTTGGTGCCTTCAGCTACTCCGGAATCGTTCGGTGATGTTGAACTAGACCGTAACGAGGAAGAACGGGTCTCGTTACTTCTTAACTACCAAATGAAGTTTGAGAAAGTTGAGTGTGTCTTGAAAAAACTCCTGTCAGAGTTCCAATTTCACATTGAAGTCTCCAAGATATTCAACGGCAGGTCTTTCGTAACTGCTTTACCTGGGACTGATGTTTCTAACATACCAAAGATGTTGGGGCAAGTCATGTATATGGATAATGTCAACCGTGACAGCCCAACAGAATCCTGGAACATTATAATGGAGAAAGAAGATACTGCTACAAAATACAAGTTCCGTAAACAGCTTCAGTCTTTAAAACAGTGCTTGGATAGTTTTACAGGGAATTATTTACAGATTCAAGAACCCAAAACAAGAGTAAAACCAGGGATCAAACGCAGCATCACCTTCAATCTTCACAAAGGCAAACGTTTGCACAATAACATGAGACTCTCCAACAAGAAACGTATAAAACACTTTGATTTTCCAGACTACAGAGATGCCCTTCTCAACTTATTTAAAGATGCTGATTTTGATGAGACGGACACTCAGTTAGACCATACCAATGATGAATCAGGTCATACTTGTGGCTGTAACTGCCACAACCTGAGTCAGTCAGACTCTGGACTCACAACTAAAGATATCTCAAATCAGTCTATAACATCATCAATTGGAAACTTTAGCTTGGATTCTACTACTCTCTCAGCTTATTCTGAGTCCCTTGATCAAATTTTAAGCTACAATAGCTTTGATGATTCTACACTTTTTAATACCTTACAACAGAAGCCAGCGGTTGAACGCATAACCTTCTATGTACAAGTTCATAGCATACAGATACGCTGTGACACAACGAACAGCGATGAATCCAAGAACTCCATTTCGTTCTACTGCCCAGCGTGTGACACGACTGAAAACGAAGAAGATGGCTTGCTCAAACACATTTTATGCCAAAAACACTGCGAGAAAATTCATTTTCTATACAAAAGTGTCTATATCAAGAAGTGCGTCGCATTAGGAAAAGAGATTCAACCCAGTACGGTCCTTAATCCGATGACAATGTACCGAGATGACAATAAAATCGTTTGCTTTGGAGATGCTGTGTATGCTTGCTCATTGTGCTTTGAAAATAATATCGTTGGAGAGTCAATTCTGATGGCTCATTGTGCGGAAGTAGTTCATGCCGACCGCAAAGAAAAAATGTATGAAATGTTTGATTGAAGATGGAGAATAATGATTGCTTAAACATGGCACAGGACCTGGTAACAAATTGATTATCTAATTTCTTTCTTTTTTTACTATGATAGGTTAGTATTTTGTCTATGGTATCCTTTCTCTCTCAACTGATTTTCTTGACGATCTATAAGCATGTATGCATGTGAGTTTTCCTTAGCGAAATAATGCGTAAGAGCTGGCTGTTGAAATAATTATGAGCTTTTTAATAATAGATTGAGTAAAGATGCTGGCGCTAATTTTCCCACTTCTGAAAAATATTTAAGTGGCAAATGTTTAAATGAAAATTAAAAACAGCTTTGCAAAATGCTGTATTTACAAAAAGTTACTTGTTTAAAAACAAAACCAATTCAGTCTACTTAATAAAAACTAACAATCGGCTCTTTGGCAAACTAATCCAAATCAATGACATTCTAATCTATTTCTTTTACCTATACTTATATTTGCAAAAAAAAAAGAAATCTACATATATTTTTATACTTATTCCTTGTCTTTTTTGTGTTAACAAAAATCGACGATTAGCTCTATTATTATTAATTAGTAAAAAATAAAATATTAAGGTGCTCATGGACTCACATTAGTGCAGATTGTGTTCAAATGATTCTGTCTGTCCATTATTACAATTTTAGCGAAATAAAAAACCGTTATGTGTTTCGTTGTTGTCGCTTTTTCGTAAAAAAATCCAAGATTTTTATAATTTTTTGCTGTATGGGTTGCTAAAAGTTGTGTTTTCAAAATCTTCTATTAAAATAAGGTAATAATAATCTCTTTAGCTATAATAAAACGGTCAGGGCTACTTGTCCCTTTTAGTTTCAAATCAATAAAGCAGTAAGATCCTGGCAGATAAAATAATTTTATTGAAAAACAACTTCAATTTCTTAAAAACTACAAGTAAAAATCACCACCAGTGTTATACGTGGAGTGACTGCCTACCAGACCTCCACAACCCAGTTACTTGTTTATTGAATCATCATCATCATCTGCCTACCTTTTCTCAACTTGATTGGGGTCGGCTTCCAGTCAAACCGGATTCATTTGATAACCAGTATTTTACATGGAGCGGCTGCCTACCAGCCCTCCACAACCCAGTAACTGGGTAACACGGTAATTCTTTGCAAGACTGGAGTCAGATTTAGTGGCTTCTGAAAATCCGTAACGACTGCCAATTTATTGAATAAAAAAAAAAATTAAAACGAAAAAGCGACTACTCCAAAAGCACTTTTCAAAAACAGGGTGTTATTAGAAGACTTTTTACATCTTTTTTTTAACTTAGCGTATATTAGCTCTTGTGTGTAATAATAGAATAATAATAATAATAATAAAAACATATATAACTAACGCCTCTATAATCTTAATTATAAGAAAAAAAAGCAATCCCTTTGCAAAGTAATACAGAATGATTTTATTTTATTTTTTCTATTTAAAAAATTGAAACGTTTGTTGTTGATTCGATAAATTGTTATTTTTGTTTACTTTTGGAGCTATGCTTCCATGTTTTTTTACTTTTTATCCATTTGCATCAGTAGGGATAGTGCCAAACAATTTGTTATAAACTGGAAGTAATTTAATATCTAAATCATGTAGTTTCTAAGATAATATACATCTAGTTTGTTTAGAGCTCCTTACCAACTGAGGGACGTTAAAAAAAACTTGTCAAAAAGCTATTGCGAAAATCGGGCCTATATTTTCGAACAATGGAAAATCTTTTCTATCATTTAACTGTTTTTGGCCTAGAGTTTTAGGAAATATTGATGTCATGAATAAAATCTTCATATTATTCTGTTCCAAAAAAAAAACTTTGCTGTATATTTCATGGCATGCAGATTATACCGGTTTTTTTTGTAATTCCCTCATGAGGTTTTGTAGCTACTTCGTATTTAGTCAATAGCAATCATAACTGATCTCAAATTGCCTCAATTTAGAAACAAAAACTCAAAAGACTGATTTTTGATGCCATTTTTAATCCAAATAAAATGTTATCCATAAAAAATAATAACGATTTGGTAAAAATAAGAAAAATCCCTTCCCTGCTGTGATAAAAATTGGGTATTCTTTTGTCATTACCTACCTTACTGATTTTTTTTTTCAGTTGCGATGTAAAAAAAAATATAAAACTGTGATAAGATTTTAGTTTAATGTTGTGGAAACCGAATCTGAAAATTCGAATTTAGTTTTTTCTTATTTTTACTCAATTATTTTCGTGTTTTTTGCCATTTCGCAACCGCCTATGCTAAACTAGATTAATTAGTACTTTTAATTAAATGTAATCACGTACTAATATTGATATTAAGCTTCTTAGAAGACCATACAACTAACAATATTTTACACAAATTGATTCAAAAGACACAATATAACTCCAGAGTTAAAAAATCTGCACAAACGAACGAAATTATTAAATAAAAACACGCAGTTGTGAAAATTTTAGATTAAAAGATTCACGTATTCCAAAGCAATTAATTATTAACTTTAAAAGATAAACTCATGTATGCTAACTTAGAATAAGGTAAATGAAAAACAAAAACAATAAAAAAATAATAATTGTAAGGCATATCTTTCTAGTTGTCTAATTAATTAAGCAATGTATGTGTAATGTAATCCAAGTAAAAATAACTTATAAACGTAATTAAACTTTGTGAAATGCATTCTAAAAATGGCGCCGATTTTCTGGAGACTGAAGCCATGTCTACAATGTAAATTACTGCAAAATTATCATAATTATGTGCGTTAACTGATACGTTGAATGAATTATTAACAGCCAGTTGCATCACGCGTCGATATTTATTTTCTAAAATCGGCAGTTAACCAAATATTGCAATAAAAGGAACTGCTAAAGAGAGACCTAACTTCTGTATTGTGAAATAGACTTCATTAAAACAAGCCTTATTTAAGATTTATTTTGACTAATATTGGCAGCTAAAACATCTCTCCTTCAATTAAAAGGCCACAATATATCGTTGGCACGTGTTGATTTAATCAGTTCCAAAAGAATCGGCGCCATCATATTTAATACAAAAACTTCACTAAATTTTACTAAAATTCTCTTTAAAATATTTACTGTCTTACTTTTCAAAAAATGTTGATTCTAAATCTCACATAACTTTCTAACTCTTGTCAATTACCTATTTCTATAGAGTGCATTATTTTATTTTGGTCCAATAAGGGTTTCCTGAAATTACGTTCACCAGGTTCCAGCACTGAGGCGTCAGGTCCAGGTACCTGTCAAAACGCTTATGTGTTTTCCGTCAATGTCATGTCTACGCTGAAGTTACGTTTTCTAAGAAGATGACCATTCGCCTCGGTGGCGCCATTTGGTGGTATAAATTTTCCTGGAACCCTCATTTAATAAATAGCTCACGTTAGTATTTAGAACAAAGTAGCATCATAATACGTAAGCATAATAATAAATTACATATGCCACACATGTATAAGCATTAAAATCGAGGTAGTAGCAGTTAGTTGACTCACCGATCACCACTTACAAATAACTTCAATGTTGCGTTGAGCTTGAGATTTTTCTGTTTTTCGAATGTATTTTTGCATAAATTGTGCCTTTTTGATAACTGATTGATTGTGCTAGTCTTCTCCCAATAATTAAGGGGTTGGCTACCAGTCAAATCGGATGCGACTGAGTTCCAGTATTTTCCGTGGAGCGACTGCCTATGACGGTACCACTTGCCAAGACTAATATGAAATAACAGCCTAACGTGCTTTCCAAGGCACTAAAGAGTCTCGGCATGTTATGGATGGTCTTCCAATCATGGACCGACCTCGGCGACCGCAGCTTATCCGCGAAGATCGACACTGCGGCTGTTATAACTTAGCGATAAACTTCTAAATTAAATGTCGTTTGAGAATTCAATGGTGTGATCAAAGCACAGTTGACTGACTGCTACTGCACAAACATGGTCATTTTGATCAAATCATGATTTAAATCATAAAAATCATTCAATTAGTTATACCCTTTGCAAAAGAGGCAAAAATGTGTTCCATAGAGCGTTAGTGAAAACTTACTAAATTGTCCTTAAAATAGCACTACTGTGATTAAACTGTTATTAGGAAAAAAAAACATTGTTAAAAAATAGTTGTTGGAATTAATTGTGCGTTGGCTTTTAAAAAACAGAAAAAAAAAACGTTCTTTTGTAGTTTTTTTTAGGCAGATTTTTAATAGATTCCAAGGATCTTCCATGTTTTTTTTTTTTGATTAAATGAATTATAAAAAATGTTTTTTGAAAAAATAATCGTGCCAATATGTCTATGATGTTTTTTGAAGTTTCAAAACTGGAAAACATATATATTTTTTTTGTAAATAATATTTGTTTTTTGAAAGCCATCGCATGCAATGGCCTTTTGAGTGTAATCTGTGATCCCAAAAACGTGTTCATATCATTGTACAGCTGTTGCAGATTATAGGAATACTAGAACAATGTTTATTTTTGCATTTTACTAAAAAAATTTTCTATTTTTTTTTGTCTTCATCAAGGACATTATTAAATATTTGTTTTATTTTGTGTAAATAGAAAGCTAAACATTTTTTTAATGTGTAAATGTGAACCTTCTTTTATAAAAGAAACATTTTGCTCAAAACGCCAACCGAAAAAATCTTTTTTACTAACTTTTTTTGTGCAATATTTGTTTTTCTTACTACCTCAAATTTTATTATCTATTACTATTTACTGCTCAGTAAAAGGTAATAACAAGACTTTTTACTTAAAACTATCTTAACTATTTGTTTATTTATATTCTTTTATCAATTCCAGACGTTTTGTGAACTTTTTATTACATATTAACTTTTTTTACTCGACTGTGGCAGCAACCAAAAGAAGGATAATGTTTTAATTTACCAGTTAACGGTTTTTTTTGCCCACACATTCTTTTTATGTAGGCCGTCCGTAGCTGTCATTGAAATCTTAATTCTATTTTGTACAGACGCTAGCACATCAAGTTTGAACCCAAAGCTTTAGCGATAAAGTTGAAAATCTTATGAAGAAATTTGACAGATTTTTGTAGCTTGTTTATTCTATTTTTTGGTATGTGTCATGGCCGTCGCAAATAAATTCTTTTTCTTTCTTTTTTTTTGTTGGCTTCTGTACACCAAATCTACTTATGGTCCAGTGATAATAAGTCCATGTACGAAGGCGACTTTAACTCAAAGAATACAATTAGAATCACGTCAATAAAAAAAAAAAGTTCAGAATCTGAACATACTATTTTTTTCTTTTTTTTCGGTTCAGTCAGCATAATAGTAATAGTTTTTGTTTTGTTATTTGTCCAATGGTAGTTTATCAAAATTTATTGTTAAATAAAATATTTGTAACGATTTTTTTCTTCAAGAGACTTAAAAAAAATCTCTGTACGGCAGTTTTTTTTCTTTCTATCACTTTCTAGGTTTTTTCAACAAATTCCTATAGTCTACAAACGCTGTATGCCCTGTTGTATTCTTGACTGTTATTCTTATGATTTCGGGTATAAAAAATAAAACCATTTTCGACTGATTAATAATATACCGTTTTGGAAATTTTCCTTTGTTTTATTTATACTTACACAATCCTACCTATTATAGTGTACTTCTTACGATATTTGAACTTTTATCCGACTTCAAAAAAAGAAAGACGTAAATTCAATTGTTTAATTTTTTTTGTTTTTGCAAAGCCAGAGTGGACAGTTTAAATTTTGCTATAGAAAGTGAAATATCACTCTTCCTGAACTCTGTTTCGTAAAAGCTCTCAACAAACTTTTTAGTTCTAGGTATCTTACTAAATTTAAGTTGGTTCATCTATTTCCAAGAATAAGAGCTTATTAGTTTTAATGAAATAGGTACTGTGAGCAGTGAAAGCTCTAAAGAGTTGTAACTTCTAAGTACCAGTTAGACTATCGAAAGGACTGGCCTGCACTAGCAGAAAATAGGATTCTGTGGAAGAAGGTAGGGTGCAAGGTTTGGTGCAATTTGGGGGATATCTACCCCATTAGATCTCATAATACCTTGCCCAAAGAATTACCAAACCTGAGAGCAGTGGGCAGGGCAAAGTTTTTAACATCAATATTCTGCGGGGGTTATTTTACAGCAGCAGACACGGTTTTTAAGAAATAATTAAAAAAAACAGCTCACGATACTCGATTTTATTTTGCTGGAGTAACGCACACCAAATATAGACTCCCTGCTTCCTGGGCTTATTGTCCTATGCGATAAGACCGCCCATTATACACTTGTTTTATAAATGCCTTTCCTGTGCTTATATGCAGTGTACAATCAAGTATACTGTAAATAAATAGACCCTTGAAGCTGTGAAAATATCTAACTTCTAGATACGACAGACAGACAAAGGGCCTTATCACACTGGCGATTTGCAAGCGAGTCCAAATCGAGGCGAATGCGCAGCGAGCTCGCCGCGAATTGAGCCGTCGACGCCATTTTGTTCGGCTTCGCGCGCGCCGCGTCTTCGTAGCGTGTTCGTTGCGAACTAGCTGCGAGCTCGTTTTGCACTCGCACCGCTTTGAACTCGCTCAAAAATCGCTAGTGTGATATCTGCCAAAAATATACCTACGTTTTTTGCGGCCTAGCAAAAAATGTATATTTTTGTCCGTCTGTCTGGTTATGATGAATTCCCAGTTTTCAGACTTTTACCTGTACCTACTTGTACTCTAAGATCTATCTTCTTGCCAAATTTCATGAATCTAGGTCAACGGGAAGTAACTACACTAAATATTTGATTCCCTTGAGAGTGTCGAAATATACGTTGTACGATTGTAACTTGAGTATAGGTATGGTTTTAATTTCAAATCGATACCTCCACGCGTTCTCGAGATAAAGGCTCTTGAAAAACAGACAGACGGACAAAAATATACGTTTTATCCCCCTATTCCAACCCCTTCAAGCCCTTTGCTTGCGACAAATGCCTGTCCTTCTCCAAGTTCAAATCTATTTCTGTACCAAATTTCATCTAAATCGGTTCAGCGGTTTGAGCGTGAAGAGGTAACTGACAGACAGACACACTTTCGCATTTATAATATTAGTATGGATATTGTTGCCCGGTCAGAATCTGACTGAAAGGTATAGTTAGCTCTCCAGATTTTCACAAGAATATAGAGCAATTAATATTACATATTTACTTGAGATTAAAGATGCCAATGTATTCCGCCAGCTTGACTGGCCTGTTGGTCGAGTGGTTAGTGACCCTGACTGCTAAACCGGAGGTCGTGGGTTCGATTCCCACTCAGGACAAATCTTTGTGTGATGAGCATGATAATTTGTTCTGTGGCTGGGTGTAATTTGTCTATAATATGTATGTGTTTAGAAATATATAAGTATGTTTATCAGTTGTCTGGTTGCCATAGCACAGGCTCTGCCTAGTTTGGGATCGGATGACCGTGTGTGATTATTATTATAGCTTTTACAGCTTTTATAGTTCAAGCGGTGCGGTTATGGTATGCCTACCCTGTGTCGGTAAGGCATGCTCAATATTTGTCCACTTTTAAAACAATAGTCAGAAATCACTACTACTCTTCAATCGTTATTGATTAGGTTCTATGCTGTTTGTTTCATAATTATTATTGTATACATTTATCTATTATGTATTTCAACATCCACCTAGCCTTTTTCCCCACTTTATTGGGGTCGGCTTCTAGTCAAACCGGATTCAGCTGAATACCAGTATTTTGCGTGGAGCGGCTGCCTACCAGACCTCCACAACCCATTAATTGGGTAACACTGTACTCGTTGGAAAGACTGGCGTCAGATTTACTGGCTTCTGACAATCCGTAACGACTGCCAAAGATCTAGAAATGACAGCCGGGACCAACGGCTTAACGTGCTTTACGAGGCACGGAGGAGTCTCGGTATGTTAAGATGGTCACCCATCCACAGACCAACATTGGCAAGCGTTGCTTAACCTTGATTGACCCGTGCGGCTGATATTCTTTAGCCACGAGTATTTATTGTATATAAATAGTACACCTCAAACTACCTACCGTACTCTTTCCTTTTCTCCTTAACCTTTTGAACGTTATTCAATTCTATATTAAATGGTAGAACTTATAAAGGGACAAAAAAAAGAAAAATTATTCCCCACCTTTTATTTCTTTTAACAAAGTCATACATGGCCTTTTAAATGGTGACTTATGTCTTTCAATGATCCCTTCCATGACTATACAATCAATTTCTCTTTTTAAACTCTTTTCATGTTGTAAAAATGCTAACAACAGTTTTCCATAATTTTTATCACTACAGCAAAAATCACAATAATTTTTTAAACAAAAGATTATGTAACTTTGAACTGAATCTGTTTTATTACAAGACTTATATGCCGTGGATATGTTAAAAAGATTATGAGAGAATTCTTCAGCAGTAAATTCGATGTCTGATACAATTTCTAAGAACTCCGTTTGATTTTTAGCATTTAAATTCAAAATTAAATCATTTACTACATTGTTTTGTATTTCTAAGTCTTTTAAAATAACTTTCAATGCTATTTTCAAGTATTGCGGGCATTTATTATAGGTTTGAAGTAGAACATCAGTACAAAACCGAGAATTTTCTCTTTTTATATAGTGGTGTAGAAAATATCTATAAAAAGCCCCTAAAAATTCGTTGTCCAAATCTTCTGTGTTCAGAATATGTTGAAATAACTTTTCTGCAGTACTTGTAGGCAAAGTTTCAGCAAGTTTGACTAACAATTTTGGTGTTCTCCGACATTTTTTAACCAAATGATCACACTTTGTTAGTAGGTCTATCTCCGGATCTAAAAACTCTTCTACCGCGTTTAAAATGCTTTCATCTTGATTTTCTAGTGTTGCTGGGCTCTCGTCGATTTCAGGAGAATCATTTACAGTGTTTGTTTCAATAGTTTTGTTGATTATATCTAAGTTACGTGGCCCAAACTTTCGCAACCATTTGTTCGACTCATCTGGAGGCGCTGCGGCACATATACAACGTTGTAAGAGAGCTTTATTTTCAGGTGCAAATGTCCATATATATGCCATCCTTTGTTTAGTGTTAATAAAGCTATTTTAAGCTTCAGCCAATTTGATTACTATCACATCGAAAACAAAACAATTATTATTCAATGTCTGTCTTCCGTCAAGTTGACGGAATGGATTGGAATCGAATTTGACGTTTATAGAGATGTTCAAAATGAAAATACATAATTTTAGTCGATCGATTGAGTAAGAAACGTTTCAGACTAGACGATTTTGTTTAAAACCACTATTGTGCACGAGAAATAAATATTCGTGCAAATAGAAATTCTTGAAACTGTAAGTTCCAATAAGTTCAAGCTTATTCAATGGGAAAGGAATATTGCTTAGAAGGATTAATCTTTGTTTTCGCGGATTTTATGATACCATTAAAAAAAACCCAGATTTTTTATTACACTATTCATTTTATTTTACACCAATGACATGCATTTACAGTAATAAGCTTATTCTAGTTACAAAGATATTTTTTTCAAAGAAATCCATAATTGTTTTAAAATAAAAACTTCACCTTACCAGCTCAAATACATTGATAACACAGTTACAGTAAGTAAACCCTTTCCTTCTTAGTATTTAAACAAATGAAAGAAACAATACTCAAACAGTAATATGACTTAAGATTAATAACAAAATTTCAATTGGCCACGAAAACATTACTGAATGTTTTCGTGGGAAATTACAATTCTTCATTTCAATCAATTTGACAAATTCAGTTACACAATAATCACATAGATTTTCTTACTTCTGAAGTTTAATAGAATTTTGAACTAAAATCACATTCAAGAACTTATAAATAAATTTAGTATTTTACAACCGAAATGGTTCGACTTCTCGTGGAATAACAATTCTCGGTCCCTCGTGAACATTTAAATGCACAGCAAATAAATCCATCACGAATTTTTCCAAAGCAGCCGAACAAGCACTTTTATAACATGTGCTGTGACTCTCAACAAGTCTTTTAACAATTCTAATACTTACATCGAATCCCGATAAATTTTCTATGAAACACAATAAAAGCTTTCCATAATTTTTGTTATGAGTACAAAATATATAGTTCGATTCTAAATTAACACTTACATATTGGAAAATACGGTCGTTTTTCTCACATTTCTTAAAAATTAAATAAATGACCAGTAAATTGTGAGTAAATTGTTCAGCCGTCAACTGTATTTCAGTCACGAATTTCATCAAATTCGTGCAGTCTTCCTGATTTAGACTTTCAATATAATCAAGTAAAATGTTATTTGGGAGATAAATGTCCCTTAACATTATTTTGATAGTTGTTTTGAAATGAGCTGGGTAAGCCTTGCTCGCTTTTATGAGTAATTGAAGCGAAGACCAAGAATAAACCCTTTTAAAGTAAACACAAAAGAAGTATTCGTACCAGAGCTGCACAAACTGGTCATCAATATTTTTTCTTGAGAAGATTTTACCGCAGATTTTTTCGAGTGTTGCCGCGGATAAGAACAGAGCCATTCTTGGGATAAGAACTATAGTTTTGATCGATGCTCTTTGTATATAGTTGAAGCTTCTTAAAGGATCTTGTTCTATGACTTCATATAGGCTTCTCTCTGTTTCATGTGGGGGTGGGATTACCGGTTGTCTTCGAGTACAGAAACAGTGTTCTATTAATCTCTTGTTTAGCGTATCTTCAGTTTTCAGATAGTTCAGGTTGATGACTTTATGGCCTATCTGGAGTAACCAGTCATCTTTTGGTGCTATGGTGTCCATGCAGCAGTTATTTGATTCTTCATTTAATTGGTTCATGTTTGAATAGAGTGTTCACACTTTTAAATGCAAGTTTTTATTTGAATCACTGTTTAACTGTATTTTAAGTCTTTTGTCACTAGTTTGGTTTTGGTTTTAGAGTTCACTAAATATTTCACTTTCTCTGCGTAACGTCGTATTCAAGTTAATTTGCAGCTGGTAAACATTTAGGGACACAAGTTTAAGATCTCCTTCGCTTTTAAAAGCCACTGATTTATTAAAATATAAAATACTTTAAAAAAATCTGAAGAGCAACTTTAGCGTAACGTTCCACGATCGCAGACAGAGATACACTGAACAAATGTACTTCGAGTTCTTATGTTTTAACAACTTTCAGGTAAATTACCACTACTACCCATAAGCTGCTTTACCTGCACCTATTGTTTCGAACTACCATTATCTACTCGTTTTAAATGAAACAATTAGCTAATTTTGACAAAGGGTTTTGAAGTAAAAAGAAATCCATTATGGTTCTATAAAATTATTACTTAAGTAGTTAATTAGGTGCTACTATTTACTGGTTCTTAATACCTACCAAACTTGAACCTCGTAAAATGTGTAATTTTTAGGGAGATTATACTTCTTGTAATTTACTCCGTGTTCATTATTGAATTAGCATGAAAATAAGGTGGGCTGTTTCTATGCAACAACACGGTTTTATAAAATTAACATAAATCCAAGATTTAATAGAAAAGTCACAACAACATCGAATAAAAGTCAACATAACTGATCGACTAACTACACGTTACGCGCACACACATCACTAAAATAAAACTTTCATTCAGTATGTTATAGTTATTTCACGTCAAATAATGAGTGACTATTAGAACGAATGAAAGGCAGAATGTCAAATTGGTCAAATAAATTGTCAGTTTTTTATTGTCTGTCAGTTTGATTTTGTATACCGTAAAGTGGGGTCGCGTTAAAAATAATCAGAAAATCAATAATAATTCGATTTAACTTCCGTGTTTATTATAAATACATGTAGAAGCAAATAAGAGATAGCGGTAAGTAATTTTATTTTATAATAAAATTGATAATGTTATTTGATATAACTTTACTGAAACGTGATGATTTTAGTATGACTTGCGGCTTAATATTTAAATTATTGACATAGCCGGTACAGAATACCTCAAAAACGGATACGTGTTGTTATTAATTAATCGTTTATGTATACATTTTCCTTATGGATCATAATTGAGTGCAAATATCGTTCAAATGGCTTGTTTTTGCTACAAAATTGGCTATAGAACAGTGTTTTCAATCGTAGATAAATGTGAAATGAATGAAAAAGTTATTTTTTCTTCAAATTGGCGTGTTTATTTGTGTGTGTGACTATCCACTTAGACAGGTTGTAGATTAGGTCTGCGTATAAAAAAATGTCTTAAAAGCCAATTTTGCAGAAAAACAAGCGATTTTAACGGAAATTGCACTAAACTGTAGTTTCTAGCTGTGATAATGTAACATTCCAACTTAGTGCTCACACTTTGTTAGAAATCCCCTTTCATTTTATTAGCCTACTTAAAAACAAGGAGTAGATTCTCAATTCGAGTGAATGTCATTTTTTGTATGTTCGTCCAGCGATTTCTTCTCCACTAATTTGTCAACCGATTTTGATGATTCTTATTTTGAAAATTCTTCAAAAAACCGATAAAAAAGGAGGTGGTTCTGCATTATCCTGTGTTTTTTTTTAAATCTTTTTGAGTTTTCCGTTTGTTTAGTGTGACAAACTTCTAATGAGTCCAAGCTTGTCTTGTTTTCGCTGTAGCAGCTATAAGTTTGAATTTGTACCTAGTCTGATCGGTGTAGATGTTCGAAAGAGTCAGGTGGTGCAGACCTGGAACGCAAAGGACATTAGAAGGAACACGGATGGGTTTTAGTCAGTAAGAGTCTGACATTACCTTCCGCTCCACCCAGAGCGCAAGGAGTCATTTGACGATTACCCATCCGAATTAAAACAAATTAGTTACCTAATAGAAATAGTCAGTGTGGGCTGACCCTTCTTGGAAGCTAAATTATATACCAAGAACGACTCTAACTATCCGTTCGGCGAATATTATCGTGGCGGCTCCTTCCCTATATTTCTTAATCCTATTGTTTCTGCCCTTCCGCTAAATAGTTTCGAGCTTTTAACGATGATGCCGCACATTTTATTATTCTTTGAAAGGGATTTAGTTTCAGGTAGGTACTTATTTGGGGTACACAATATGATAGTAAAACCGGAGAAGTGAATAGGGTTCAATTGTAACCCGTCCCATAAACCATAACAAAGTTTATCTCTTAGCTGACATAGTTGGACTGTAAAACTGGTTTTGTTTTTTTAATGGTTGAAGATTTGTTCCGGATTCGCCAAATTTTTATTTTTCCGTGTTATGTTCTTTTATTGAGTATTGTTTTTGCGTCATTTCGGGCGGAATAAACGTGTTTTTTTTTTATTAAGATCGAGCAAAAAACGCCAAAAAAACACGTTTAGTAATAAATGGGTAGGGTTACCTACTCATAATAAAAGTTGCCAAATTTCATCCCCGAGTCCAAAACCTATTTAGGCACTTGATAAAAAAAACAGTATTGTTTAAGCGTTTGTAAAAAATAAAAATGGCTGCCCAGTAACTATTCCACGCGGACGAAGTCGCGGGCAAAACCTAGTTAAGATACAGGATAACCTAGTTTAAGTTTAAGAGACAGGGTTTAACTTATTGCGTACAGATTCCTATCATCTACGAGTATGTTTAATGTATATGTTGTCTGGAGATGTATACAAAAATTGTAAAATATAAGTGCCCCCTATCTCTATTATTGGGAAATAAAGATATTTATTTATTATTTATTAAAGTTACTCAAACATCATCTATCTCCATTAATTGTCCATACTATGCCGTACCGTACCCTCGAATATTTTTTAATGACCTTTCTAACGACACCAGATGACGGGTGAGACAATAAAAAAAAACATCGCTACTTTACATGTAGGAGGCCACCCTAAAAAAAAATGTATTTCAAAGTTTTATTTTACCACTTTATCGGCGTGATTAATATGTATATTCATCCCAAATTTCATCTTCCTAGCGCTAAGCGTCTCTGAGCTAAAAAATAGGGAATAGAATAGATTACAATCGAAAATCTAGGTCCTATTACGCTATTTAATCGTGTAGTCCATAGCGTGTGTATGCACCATAAACTATTCAAGCTAGAGTCACGGCTGCTATTTCCCATGGCATTATCTGCTCAATTAAGTTACCTACATACCTCTATACATAATAACCATTCAAGTGTTTTTAGATAAAAAAAACAACGGGTTGCACTCCGGGAGTGCCGGCAGAAGTGAAAACTTGAACATTAACGTTGTGCATTTTTGATATTTTGGAATGGTTAGGGAATAATTTCGCACGAATTGCTTTAATTATCAGTATAATAGTACTATCATTTATGTAGTAAAATACAATATTCATTTATTGTGCTATCGTACACAAACATGACAATTTATATAACCTTAAAAATTTAACACTTCAGAACTTTCCCTCCGTCTTACGAATTTTCGATCAGGTCACGTGTCCTGTCGCGAGTTTAACATTTTTTACCCATCCCAAAAAGTGCACAACGCCGCCGCTAAAGAAGGTTTCACTTCAATAATAATATTAAGTAGCACTAGCGTGAGTCCGCTAGTGTTACAATATATCCCAGATGAAAAAAGTTAACTTATAAAGCTAACTGCGACAAATCCGGTTAGCAAGTTAACTAAAACAGTAGGACAAAGTACCAGGATACCATAAGCTCTTGGTGTGTGCCACAGTTACTTGACACAATTTTTTCTTTCCATTCCTGTTTCATTTGCTGGCTCGGATTGTAGTGATACTTAAAAGTTATTTCCTTGAACTTTCCGCTAAGTAATATTAGCTGCACGGGTCGATCTTCAAAGTAAAGCAATGCTTGCTGAGGTCTATCCGTGATGGGTGACGGGAAAAGTCGTTTATATGTGACTTGACTGGCCTGTTGGTCGAGTGGTTAGTGACCCTGACTGCTAAACCGGAGGTCGTGGGTTCGATTCCCACTCAGGACAAATCTTTGTGTGATGAGCATGATCATTTGTTCTGTGTATGGGTGCAATTTGTCTATAATATGTATGTGTTTAGAAATATATAAGTATGTTTATCAGTTGTCTGGTTGCCATAGCACAGGCTCTGCCTAGTTTGGGATCGGATGACCGTGTGTGAGTTGTCCCAAGGTATTATTATATTATTATTATTATTATATTTATTTAATACTTTATAAAAAATGTATAGAGGCGGCTTAATGCCTTAGGGTGATGCATAGACAAATAGTGGTAGGTGTAATGTTGATGCAGAATTTGTTCGAAAGAGTCACCGCGGCCCTGGAACGCAAAGGGCATTAGGAGGAACACGGATGGGTTTTAGTCAGTAAGAGTCTGACACGCTCTTTCGCTCCGCTCAGCCGGTCGATTCTGTAAATCGAAATCAAGGCTTGGGGTAAAGTGATTATGAGATGAGCAGTTAATCCATATAATCAAGATAGAATGATAGCTCACTTCGTGATCACGTGACATCTTGATTATATGGATTGACAGCTCACCACGTAATCACTTCACCCAAGCCTTCACTTCGACATGTATACAGAATCGACCGGCAGAGCGGAAGGAGTCATTTGATGATTTCTTATCCATAAAAAAATTAAAGTTGAAAATGAAACAAAACTCGGCTGTCATTTGTTCATCTTTGACAGTCCTAACGTTGTCAGAAGCCAGAAAACTTGACACTAGTCTTGACACGGGGTATCGTGTTAACCAGTTAAGTATTGGGTTGTGGAGGTCTGGTAGGCATCCGGTTAGACTGGAATCTGACCGACATGATTGGAAAAAGCTGGGCAGATTCATATAAAACATATAAAAGTACTCACGGTGTATGAAACACATGTCTTCATGATTTTAGTTTTGAAAATTGAGGAATAAAATATTACGTAAGTGATTTCAAAACCTGCCAGGGTTGCGGAATTTGTTCGAAAGAGTCACCGCGGCCCTGGAACGCATAGGGCTTTAGAAGGAACACGGGATGGGTTTTAGTCAGTAAGAGTCTGACACGACCTTAAAAAAAAAAAAGTGATTTCAAAAAGCGATTGTTCGTTTTGTTTTATAAATTTGAAAAAAAAAAATGTTTTATAATGGTTGATGAATCGATGAGCCTTCAATGGGAACAGGGACAGACGAAGCCTGGATCATTTTAAGTGGCTTTAGAATACTTTTTAGAAGTGATGGCTTAGTGATTATAGCCCCAACTTACGTGTGGTCGTGGATTCTAACTAGGGCGACTAATTTCTTAGAATATTGGTGATTTCAAAGATGATAAGCAGAGATCGGAATAGGTAGACTAAATTTACCTAATGTTCGGGGAAGTAAGTAACATAGAGTGGATAATACCTCCTCTAAAATCCCGGAATAAACATGACGATTGTATCCCGGGATTTAAGAAATTGCAAATTACTTATTGCGCTTTGAATACATTTCAACAAAATTATTATATTGAAGAATCTTATTATGTTTTTAAGAGTTCCGTACCTATTAAAACTGTTAAATTAAATAGCTTTGTTTTAGCACAACTCTTTCTTTTTTTGATTCTTCAAATCAATAATTTGTAATAATACTCAAAGTCCAGTTCATGTTTTTATAATCCCGGGTTTTAATTGCCATGATTCAATTTATGATTCCGGGAATTTTACACTTGGTATTATAAACTTTTTTTTGACTTTTATAAAACAAAACGAACAATCGCTTTTTGAAATCACTTACGTAATATTTATTAATAATTTTTCAAAAATAAAAACACGATGACATTTTTCATACACCGTTTTATATGAATCTGCCTAGCCTTTTCCAATTATGTCGGTCAGCTCCCAGTCGAACCGGATGCCTACCAGACCTCCGCAACCCAATCACTGGGTAAAACGATACCCCGTGACAAGACTAGTCAAGACAAGTGTCTTCTGGCTTCTGACAACCTGTTAGGACTGTCAAAGATGAAAAAATGTCAGCCGATTTTTTTTTTCATTTTCAACAATTTTACGGTTCCGTAGTCAACAAGGAACCCTTATATGTAGTTTCGACATATCCGTCTGTCTGTCCGACCGCGGTTTAGCTCAGAGACGCTTAACGTTAGAAAGTTGAAATTTGGTATGGATACACATTGATCACGCCGACAAAGTAGTAAAATAAAAACTTGAAAAAAAATGCAAGGCTTTAAGCCGCCTCTGTACATTTTCTGTGCGTAAAGTATAACATAAATATGTGTCACCGGAAAATGGCAAACTCCATAAGATTATAAAATATTTTGAGAGATTGTAAACTCTCGATAAATTGTCAACGGCACATTTGGAATACTTTTTTGCGCATCAAAATTTGATAGTGTATAATATCTCCGTGCCGGTCCGCGAAATTTTTGACTGACATAAACTGACGACCAACCAGCACTCTGGTCTACAATTTATCTGTTTTGGTGTGATTGTTAAATTGGAACCTTGGTCCCTCATTGGTCTTTGTTGGTGTGAGCTCGTATCTGAATAGACTAATGAGAGCCTTGTTAACTATAACTTTTTTTAAAACTGTCTCGTACACGAGACATTTTTGAAACAAAAGCAGACTGCCAATTCTATTCATTTTCAAAATTAGTAGAATTTGTTTTCGATGTTTTGAAAAAAATAACGATTGCTAGAAATCTATTTCAATGAGGCCCTGTTTATATACTTTAGTAGTGGTTATGTTAAGTGGATATTATGCAAACTGTTTATTCAAACTGCATTTATGAAATACCTTCAAGACAACTGATAAAAGATATCGGATTAAGTAAAGTGTTTGTTGACCTAAATCTTTTATTGCAACATTGGTTTAATAGTAAATAATATCATGTTATCGTGTTGCTGAGGATAGATAATATACATATATGTATGTAATATATATAATATATATGTCAACGGAAAATGGCTGTTATTATTTCGGTAAAGTGTCTTTCTTTAAAGCTTGCTTGCTTGAAAAGTGACTGGGTTTGCTCTTGACTCTAGTCTAGGTCATAGATGACAGAGACAAAGTCGACGATGGAGCGAGCTTACCCAGAAGAAGCCTGTTCACTCTAATTTTGAAGAGATTAGGGTTGTATTCGGAAACAGACGCAGGCAGAGAGTTCTACTCCTTTGCTGTGCTCATTATAAAGACAACGGAGAACTTGCTTGGAACTTTTAAGTCTGTTTTCGAGGTCGGGGTTTTTCATACAGCTCAATATTTTTCCAACTTTGTTGGCGTCGGCTTCTCGTCTACTCGGGCGCAGTTGAACTCCAGTGTTATACATGAAGCGACCTCCTATCGGTGAGCGTTTAGTCGCATAATGCCTAATTCGTAAAACGGCACCCGAGTCTCGACAAGACTGATTCGCGAAAGGACTTTTCGCAAAAAAGCTAATTCTCAAACTCAAACTCAAAGCATTTATTTCAATGAAACCATTACAGGCACTTTTGAATAGTCAAGGTCGGTCTGTCCAAAGAGATGAAGTTAATTACACGTTCCAAAGCGTAGATCTCTATGGAGAAGAACGTGCAAGAAACTCCACGGACACTCTTTTAAATCAATGTTTTTTTTACAATGATATGGTTACATCATTCGTGTGAAAATTATACAAACATACATATATATGTGAGAACGATGTAGAAAAACTTGCACGATCAAGCGTCCGAAGTAAAAAAAAAGCAATAATTCAAGGAACAAATAATTAAAATAAACCGTGGCAGCTGAGACATGAACAGTCCTAGCTGACGGCGCTCGCTCAGCAATATAATTTGTGAAAGGACCTATTTGAAAAAATACTAATTCGCGCAATGGTCAACTTTTACTAAAGCATGACATGGAACAACTTAGTTAATTTCTAGGTTTAAATTAAATGCAAATAATAGATAAATAATGTTTTATTTAAATCAAGCAATACCACAGATTTATTATGACGAAAAAAGCCTTAAATCAAAATCTTTAATGAATAGTGTTCCAAGCTCTTGTGACGATGTCGATATAAATAAATAAACAACGGGTTGCACTACTATTGTACTATAGTAGGCGCCAGATAAATGTGGAATAAAGTATATTGACCTTTCCCTAATAACTGTTCATAGGTACCTGAACAATTAAATATGAATCGTTTTTCATTATTAGACAATGTTAAGGATCACGAGAGATGATAGCTTTGTTTTCCCACAACTCTTTCTTCTTTTGATTCTTAAAATCAATAATTTGTAACTATACTCTAAGTCCAGTTCATGTTTTTATAATCCTGGGTTTTAATTGTCATGACTCCATTTATGATTCCGGGATTTTAGAGGAGGTATTATCAACTCTATGTTGCATACTTCCACGAATATTAGGTAAATATAGTCTACCTATTCCGATCTCTGGTTATTACTTCCCAGAATTTGATTCTTATCAGCGACACTTTCGGATGGCGTAATAATACAGGGGCCTTACTATGAAGTCTTAAAACGATCATGATTCGGCTCTAAGAGAGAGACACTGTTATACATAGCGAATAGCCACGATCTCATCCCACCGGCCCCCTTCTACCATCGGACATCTAGACGCACTGCAAGTTACCATCCCTACCTTGTTGCTATTCCACCAATTCGCACTGAACGTTTCCAAACGTCTTTTATAATGCGCACAGCAAAGGAGTGGAACTCTCTGCCTGCGGCTGTGTTTCCGATCGCATACAAGCCTAATCTCTTCAAAATGAGAGTGAACAGGCTTCTTCTGGGTAAGCTCGCTCTATCGTTGACTTTGCCTCTGTCATCTATGACCTAGACTAGAGTCAAGAGCAAACCCATATTAAATTTTAAAAAAATAGCACTACCCCTTTTACATCATCCGAATTGGATGGCATTAGCACGTCATAGTATTTTTTTTTCTAAATTAACGGGTTTGATTCCTGGCAAGGAATACCGATTTATCAAAGCCGGGCTCCAGACTCCTTTCAGTGTTTTTCGATATTCCTCATAAATCCGGATTTCGCCATCCACGTACACTCTGTATATATATGTATGAAAACATACAAAAAAAAAAACAGTTGAATTGATAACCTCCTCCATTTGGAAGTCGTTCGAAAATGGCAAACGCCGTAAGATTGAGTAATATCGCGTGAAATTGTAAACTATTTTTTCTAAATAAGTCAAAGTCAAAGTCAATTCATTTATTTCAACTAGATCATTACAAGGCACTTTTGAACGTCAAATTTACAGTTTGAAATTAAAATATTAGTGACTCTAGTTGTCCATTCGCAAAAAGTAGATTCTTATGGAGAACAACGGACAAGAAACTCCATAGTTACTCTTTTCAAATATAAGTTTCACAATATTTTGTATACATGCATTGATAAATTGATTATATTATGTGAGCACAATGCACCCAACATTACCCTAATATACAGCACACACTTATATACTAATAGGTACAACAAAGCAATACCAGCAGAGATAAAACTAAGTTTGCTAGCAAGGGACATGGTACTCACATATTTACAATATAATTAACAACAATGGATCAGTGTGTGAGTTAAATTACATATTAAAAAAAAAAGAAAGTAGGTACACCAGTATATATACAGGGTGTCCCAAAACTCAACGTCAAGCCGAAACGGGGTGACAGGATTGATCATAACCATCACGAGAAAAATCTGAAAAAAAATCTATCCCATGCAGTTTGAAAATTATGGGCATTTTAAGAAAAACCTAGAAATTTGATCAAACTGTACCATTTTTCGGTTATTGTGGTTATTATTTTTTATTTTTGTTCATTTGAACTTTAGAAACGTAATTCTAAATAACATTTCTAGAATCCCAATAAAAAATAATGACACAATTGCCTCAAGTTCCCGAGAATTGAGACTATTTGTTAAACTACGAATTTAAAATTTTCAAGATTCGTCGACTTTGACAGGCCCTCCTATAAAAAAAATGTACTAGAGTGCCTTGGCAAGTAGCATTAAAAGTTGGCGCATTTAATCAGAATTCTAAAATGGTACAATACTTGTTAGTTCCATACAATAGAAAAGAGTAAAAAAATTAAAACCTCAAGTAACCCGATTTTTGCTATCAGATTTTACTCAGTTAAAATGTTTTTAATTCGCACAAGCTCTAGGTAGGTTCTTAATTTTAAGGCAAAATGATGAGAGAGATGGATAATGGGTATGTTTGCCATGAGTGAGCGAGACAGATAGTGACGCCACGCATTGAGACGGAGATGCGTCGTTTAAACGAGTGCGAATGAAACAGATAGATGCTATGGCATCTATCTGTTTCATTCGCACTAGTTTCAGCCAAGCAAATGGCTACGCTACCAGTCCGACACCAACCAGTTAGTACGTTTCGCCCATTCGTCTACTGCGCACGTTCGTATTCGTATTAATTATTTTACTAATTTTACTAACTTTTTTTCACTTTGGTAAAAGTGGAGTCACTATCTGTCTCGCTCACTCATGGCGAACATACCCATTATCCATCTCTCTCATCATTTTGTCTTAAAATTAAGAACCTACCTAGAGCTTGTGTGAATTAAAAACATTTTAACTGAGTAAAATGAGATAGCAAAAATCGGGTTACTTGAGGTTTTAATTTTTTTACTCTTTTCTATTGTATGGAACTAACAAGTATTGTACCATTTTAGAATTCTGATTAAATGCGCCAACTTTTAATGCCACTTGCCAAGGCACTCTAGTACATTTTTTTTATAGGAGGGCCTGTCAAAGTCGACGAATCTTGAAAATTTTAAATTCGTAGTTTAACAAATAGTCTCAATTCTCGGGAACTTGAGGCAATTGTGTCATTATTTTTTATTGGGATTCTAGAAATGTTATTTAGGATTACGTTTCCAAAGTTCAAATGAACAAAAATAAAAAATAATAACCACAATAACCGAAAAATGGTACAGTTTGATCAAATTTCTAGGTTTTTCTTAAAATGCCCATAATTTTTAAACTGCATGGGATAGATTTTTTTTCAGATTTTTCTCGTGATGGTTATGATCAATCCTGTCACCCCGTTTCGGCTTGACGTTGAGTTTTGGGACACCCTGTATAGTAAATAAATCAATACGTTTGACTTGGTCTACTACACCCTAGATCGTCCTATGGAGCTGGACCAGCATGTTTCTAAGACACGGATATATTGGACACTGTTGAATTTGAATTGGATTTATTTTGTACAAAACTATTTTTTCATAATATATCGAGAAATTATAATTTAATCAAGATTTGTTACAATCTTACGGAGTCTGCAATTTTCCGGTGACATACCTATAAATGTATACTTTTTGGTTGAGTAAAATCATGGAACTCGTGGCATCGTCACTGAACGGTTTAGCTTTCGCTTAGTTTTATAGATTTACTAGTTGCCGCCCGCGGCTCCGCCCGCGTGATTGTCGAAAACTATCCTAAGGGAACATATTCCCGGGATAAAAAGTATCCTATGTGTTATTCCAGACTATAATCTACCTCTGTGCCAAATTTCATCAAAATCCATTCAGTAGTTTTTACGTGAAAGAGTAACAAACATCCATACATACATCCATACTTACAAACTTTCGCCTTTATAATAGTAGTAGGATTTATTTACAAGCTACCGCCCGCGGCTCCGCCCGCGTTTATGTCGAAAATTATCCCAAGGGAACATATTCCTGGGATGAAAAGTATCCAATGCGTTATTCCAGACTATAATCTACCTCTGTGCCAAATTTCATCAAGATCCGTTCAGCCGTTCTGACGTGAAAGAGTAACAAACATCCATCCATCCATCCATCCTTACAAACTTTCGCGTTTACAATATTAGTAGGATTGATTACATAAAGAGATGAATTGGTGCACAAACGCTACCAATGTTTAAAAAATTGGTGAAGGAGCATTACCTCTCACTATAATTTTTCTTCTCCTTTCCCATTTATATATTTGATATTTATTAGTATATTATTTAGTATTGTGTGTATTTTATATTATTATGTCTAATTTATATTGTTTATGATGTTTGTACCTACACTGACCGCTCTAAATCTAACTTCTTTCGTTCAGTCCATCCAAAGGTTGTCTGTAAGAGATTGCCCTGTGCGATAAGACCGCCCATTGTACACTTGTTTTTTTAAACGTTTTTACTATGTTTGTAATGAGGTGTACAATAAAGTATATAATAATAATAATATCACCAAAAATAGTAACACAACTTGTTTTACGCAAACTTGATAGAATAATATCTATTATTAACTTAATATAAAGAGAATACTGTCCATGTCAATACTCTAGATTAAATTCATTGACCCCTTGATAATGACATATTCTCAATCAGGCACTTGAACTTGCTGTTTATTTCAAAGTCAAAGTCAAAGTCAAAGTCAAAGTCAAAGTCAAGTTATTTTTAAAGTAAACCAGCTACTGCGAGCGGCTTCACACGCTTAATGTCGGAAATTATCACAAGCGAACATACTCCCGGGATAAAACGTTAGCACACATCACATCA
This sequence comes from Mamestra brassicae, assembly GCA_905163435.1. NCBI lineage: Eukaryota > Metazoa > Arthropoda > Insecta > Lepidoptera > Noctuidae > Mamestra > Mamestra brassicae. The sequence continues at coordinate 8,146,157 of LR991017.1, forward strand.
CAACATCTATCCGTCCATTCTTGACTGGCCTGTTGGTCGAGTGGTTAGTGACCCTGACTGCTTAACCGGAGGCCGTGGGTTCGATTCCCACCCAGGACAAATCTTTGTGTGGTGAGCATGATCATTTGTTCTGTGTCTGGGTGTAATTTGTCTATAATATGTATGTATTTAGAAATATATAAGTATGTTTATCAGTTGTCTGGTTGCCATAGCACAGGCTCTGCCTAGTTTGGGATCGGATTATTCTTTCAAATTTTTGCATTAATGAATGTAGCGGCCTCTGTATAAATAACTAGTTTCGTACGCATATATCCCGTTTTATCCCGTTCCCTTTAATTATTTGTTCATTGAATAGTTGCTTTTTTTTTTTACCTCAGACGGTTGATCCTGCAGGTCTTTCTACATAGTTCTCACATGTATGTATGTTTATTTAATTTTCACACGAATTATGTAACCATAATTATCATTGTAAAAATCATTGATTTAAAAGAGTGTCCGTGGAGTTTCTTGCGCGATCTTCTCCATAGAGATCTACGCTTTGGAACTCGCAAATCCCCGACCCTTGCTCGAGCCAGCCTGCACTGCTGAGCCTGTAGCTCGTCCCTAGCTGTCCTCCCCCCAGCGACGCCCTTAGCCGAGGCCCGTACCCCACAGGGGGTGCCCTTAGCGTGTAGTCGCTTAGTTTGTGAGTTTTTATAAGCCCTGGCTGGAGGCTTTAATATTATATTAAGGCCACCACAGGCAAGCCCGGTTAAGCAGTCCACAACCTTATAGGCTGAATTGCGAAACGCAACTCACATAAAAAAAAAACTAGCCTTTGCCCGCGGCTTCGTCCATGCATATTCCGTTTTTTCTCGTTCCCGTATAACCTATAGCCTTCCTCATGAATGTGGCTATCATTATACAAAAATAATTTTCCAAATCCGACTGGTAGTTCCGGAGACTCCCGCGTTCGAACAAACAAACTCTTCAGCTATATTATATTATATTAGTATAAACAGAAAAGTATAGATGAATGTTTAGAAGTTTGGAAGTAAATATTTAGATTTTGAGCTCACCTTAGCCGTGTATCAGCAATAACCGTTCAATTGGTCTCAGGTCATAACATTTCGAGCGTAAACGTGTTAGCTCTCTATTAATTACCTCCTTCATATTTGTGGTGAGTGTAGAATTACTGTCACGTATCAATAATTCTGCTGACCGAGTGTTGGGTTACTGGGTTACCATCGCTATTTTGATGCGACTTTGAGTTGGGTAACAAATGTTAAACTCGCGTCAGGACACGTGACCTGATCGAAAATTCGTAAGACGGAGGTAAAGTTCTGAAGTGTTAAATTTTTAATGTAATATAAATTGTCATGCTTGAGTACGATAGCGCAATAAATGAATATTGTATTTTTACCTCATAAATAATAGTACTTTTATACTGATAATTAAAGCAATTCGTGCGAAATGATTCCCTAACCATTCCAAAATATCAAAAATGCACAACGTTAATGTTCAAGTTTTCACTTCTGCCGGCACTCCCGGAGTGCAACCCGTTGTTTTTTTATTGGGGTATTTTGCTTCGTACGGCTTTCATTAAATGCTTTAATGCGATTTTAGCACAAGGCACCCAAATAAAAGAAGGCAGGATCCCGTGTACCAACAAAACAAAATATTACAATAGATATTTCGTATTTGAAACAGATAGTAAAATAACAATAAGCGAAATGATTAACAGTAGTCATAAAATACTTAACTACTAATAACCTAGGTATTACAATGGCACATAATCCGACATAATTGGTACTCATTAAAATATTTAAAAAATATGTTTTCAACTAATAATGAAGTAAGTAGGATGCACGACTTAGAAATGTATTAGTACAATAGTAATTACAACTGTTATTTATTTGACATCACTAAATTCTTCTTCTGAAGAATCATCTACATCTGGCTTACTAATCTTTTGACAAAAACTGTTAAGACGTTCAATGGATTTATATTTACAGTAGGGGGCTATTTTAATTCTAAAACCTCATTAAGAAGTTTACTTGTCGGATTATTGGGAACTTCGCTAAGACTATTTATTTATTATATACTTTATTGTACACCTCATAATAAGAACAGGACAATCAAACATAAAGTAAGTGTACAATGGGCGGTCTTATCGCACAAGGCAATCTCTTCCAGACAACCTTTGGATGGATTTAACGAAGGGAGATAGATTTAGGGCTGTCAGTGTACAAACGTTTTAAACAATACTAATTAGATGTAATAATATTAAATACAATACCAATTCATATACTAATAAATATCAAATATATAATTGAGACAGGAGATTGAGGGATTACAGGATCAGGGAAACTATGAAGTCTTAAAACGATCATGATTCCGCTCTAAGAGGGAGACTGGGAGAGTCCGACTCGCACTTGGCCGGTTTTCGGCCTGTTTGAAAGAATTAAAAGCAACATATTGATAGCCCGGTTAAGCAGTCGACAACCTTATAGGTTGAACTGCGAGAAGCCATTAAAAAAAAAAAAAAAGCAACATATTGATGTTGGGGTACGATATTGATCGTACCCCGAAGCCAAAGTTCTAAGGATAGTGACAAAGTTCTTAATTACTGTCACATCTACACCTGTTTATTTATTTATTTTATTTGGCTTTTGTCGTGGCGTTGGATAGGTCGTGTAAAAATATTGAGGGTGTTCCAAAACCATTTTTCCATCCAAGGTTCCGTTTGCGAAATATTAAGCTTAAAGCGCAAATTTTTTGTTACAGTCAAGTGTCCCCTCTGCCAGCTAAACGGTTGTTTTTGGATACGTGAAAAACTTCATGGTATAGTAGGCGCCAGATAATCGTGGAATATCGGTCATTGACCCACCTACATTTATTGACATTGTTAATTTGAAAATTTGGGAGTACGGGGATAAAATATAGCCTATGTTACTCGCAGATAATGTAGCTATCCATTGCTGAAAGAATTTTTCAAATCGGTCCAGTAGTTTTTGAGTTTATTCATTACAAACATACACACGTCCTCTTTATAATTTTAGTGTAGATTTAATTTATCTCAAAACTTTTGACATCTCATACCACGTTTTCAACATACTACTGTTATAATTGTGTTTTAATTAATGTATTTGTGAGCTGGATTTATTTGACATGCCATATCCAATTCTATTGTATTTATTTATTGTGTGATTTTAAAATGTATTATGTGATAATTATGGGCTATGCCTGAAAAAAATTAATTTTATTTAATTATTTTTTTATAATTCAATTCAATTCAATATATTTATTTCAGACTTGTTTTAGGTCCATATAGTGTTATAGTAGGCGCCAGATAATCGTGGAATATCGGTCATTGACCCACCTACATTTATTGACATTGTTAATTTGAAAAACGGAATTAATGACACAAAACTGTCCCGAATCATCATCTCTCGTGATCCTTAACATGGTCTAATAATGAAAAACGATTCATATTTAATTGTTCAGGTACCTATGAGCAAGTATTAGGGAAAGGTCAATATACTTTATTCCACATTTATCTGGCGCCTACTATAGTAGTATATGTAACGAATTTACAAGGAAAACTATCACAGCTAAGTAGGCTTTAAGTTAACGAGTAATAGTCGACCAATATATAATATAAATACTAGCGGTCCCGACAGACGTTGTCCTGTCCGCACGTTTGTTTTGTGTACGACGAAAAATTATAGAAATCGATTACAGCGCCACCTACCGGGTCCAATTATGAATCTAAACCATTCTCGCGGGTAACACACACAAAAAATTTCAATAACATCGGTCCGGCCGTTTAGGAGTAGTTCAGTGACATACACAAGAAATATATATATTAAGATAATCATAGAATCAAACAAAAACCACCATTCTAAGTCAACAATTATGATGTGCAACTATTAATGTGTCAAATGATTCAATATCTGTAGCGGTATTAATTCCGCCACATAAAAACTAAGAAGCGTAATTTGTACGGCAACAAATAGTACCGCAAACGCCATCTATCCTGTCAGCGACGAACTACCAACGAAATCCTGCATCGCGCAAGCAAAGTTCTCCGTGCGATTTGAACACATACAACAGTCCAAATATCAACTATCGGGCAGTTGCCCACCAGACACAACAACCGTCTGGTCGGAGGATCCTCCCTTTTTAATGGAGGTGTGCGGGACTTTACTCTCTGTTCCGCATACCTCTATATCACACTATCACACTTCACATCACACTAATATTATAAAGGCGAAAGTTTGTGAGCGTGTGTGTTTGTTTGTTACTTCTTCACGCGCAAACGGCTGGACCGATTTAGATGAAATTTGGTATAGATACTGTTTGAATCCCGGGAAAGGACATAAGATAGTTTCTATCCCGGGATTATTTATTCCCTTGGGATAATTTTCGACATTCAGTTGGGCGGCAGCTAGTATCTTGTATATTATGTAACGTTTTTCGTTGTATTGTTTCAGGTAACAATGCAGGTGCTTCTGTTAATCTTGTGCTTAGTCAGTGGCGTGTTCCTGGTGCCCCTGCATGACGTGGTCACACCTACAGTCGAGGAGAGCTGCGGATATGAGGTCAGTCTAACATACCTCTACAAACAAATAAACACATTATAATAATAATAATTATAGCTTCCTCCACCTATCAAACCCTACAGAAAGCAGCTATCCTAGACACCTGCAGAAAGTCCGAAAATTCCTACAAAATGATAACAACGCAGACACATTTTCTATAACTTAGGTTTACTCTCAGGGGTAGCACTTGGCTTCGGCCCGTGTTATTCTTAAACACCGGCAGGCTACAGACTGCTGAGATACAAAAATGTATACCAATAAATAATAATAATACCTTGGGACAACTCACACACGGTCATCCGATCCCAAACTAGGCAGAGCCTGTGCTATGGCAACCAGACATTTTTTTTTTTTTGTGTGTGGCTTCTCGCAGTTCAACCTATAAGGTTGTCGACTGCTTAACCGGGCTTGCCTGTGGTGGCCTTAATGTAATATTAAATCCTCCAGCCAGGGCTTTTAAAAAACTTACAAACTAAGCGACTACACGCTAAGGGCACCCTCTGTGGGGTACGGGCCTCGGCTTAGGGCGTCGCTGGGGGGAGGACAGCTAGGGACGGGCTGGTGAGAACTGGATGGCAACCAGACAACTGATAAACATACTTATATATTTCTAAATACATACATATTATAGACAAATTACACCCAGACACAGAACAAATGATCATGCTCATCACACGAAGATTTGTCCTGGGTGGGAATCGAACTCACGACCTCCGGTTTAGCAGTCAGGGTCACTAACCACTCGACCAACAGGCCAGTCAACTGTCAAACCAGTCAACATTGAACTGACTATAAATATAAAGTCACCTAAAAATTGAAGACTCCTCAAGATTGGAATAAATCTTTATTACATTATAATTTATTTATTTATTTATTTATGGCACTCCAACGACTTATTCACTAATACATTTTATGAGGTACTGTAACAATTAAACTTAAATCTAGAATTTACATGTTTCAAGTTTTAAAGTATTACATAGTACACATTATAGGCTAGGAAAACATAACTACATGAAAACAAAATTTAAAATTTAAATTAAAAAAAGGAGAAAGAAATAACTAAAACTATTTTGAAGCTCTAAATAATATTAATAACACAGTCAATCTAAAATTTCTCGATACATTATGAAATAATCGTTTTGTATACCCATCCCATCCAAATTCAATAGTTCTCAATATATCCGTGTCTTATGAAGAAAAAACAGTTTTCAGTTTCACGTGATATTTTATAATCTTACGGCGTTTTACAATTTTTCGGTGACATGTATAAAGTTCTTCCGTTACTGAGTGACTGAGTGCCTGACAGCATGCGCGTGCAGTAGGCTTCAGTAAGGGTAGGCCAGCCCATACATAATGCCCAAAAATTCGCATCGTCAGTATTGTGATTTCAACCCTGAATACTGTGGCGAGATTTTTAAAGTGAAAACTTTTTTAGCCGTGCACTTTTTGGGATGGGTAAAAAATATTAAACTCGCGTCAGGACACGTGACCTGATCGAAAATTCGTAAGACGGAGGGAGAGTTCTGAAGTGTTAAATTTTTAATGTAACATAAATTGTCATGTTTGTGTACGATAGCGTAATAAATGAATATTGTATTTTACCACATAAATGATAGTACTTTTATTCTGATAATTAAAGCAATTCGTGCGAAATTATTCCCTAACCATTCTAAAATATCGAAATTGCACAACGTTAATGTTAAAGTTTTCACTCCTGGAGTGCAACCCGTTGTTTTTTTTTTTGGGCATTATGTATGGGCTGGCCTACCCTTACTGTAGCCTACTGCACGCCCATGCCTGACAGACAATGCACAGCCGAAACCACTGGTCGTAGAAAGCTTTACTTGGGGAGTGTAGGGGAGCTCTAAGAGAGGATTTCCCGGAATTCCTAGAAGAACGGGAATAAACGGAATATGCGCGTACGAAGTACGCATACGTACCCATATACTCGTATGTGCACATAACTCAAAGTGTTCCGAACGACTGATACTTATTTCGCGATTTTGGAAAAGTTGTTCATAATAATGAGTACAATGATCCCTTTCAGGTATTGCGGTTTATTCTGTTATTCGTTGTATAAGACCTTAACATTACTTCTTCTGGGTAAGCTCGCTCCATCGTCGACTTTGTTTCTGTCATCTATGACCTAGACTAGAGTCAAAGTCAAAACGTTTATTTCAATTAGGCCATTAAACGGCACTTTTGAACGTCATCGTTTACAGTTTAGTAAAAATAATAGTATTACATTAATAAAGTGACTCTACTGTCCATTCGGAGAGGTAGATTCTTATGGAGAAGAACGGACAAGAAACTCCATAGTTACTCTTTTCAAATAACGATAGAGTCAAGAGCCTATATGAAAAAAAAAAGAACGCATGTCTGTGTGTTCCGTCTAATCTCCGAAACAGCTGGACTTTTATTTTCGAAAAATAAAACTTGGGTGTTGCACGCAAAAAAATTTGAGGAATTCAGGCGAGATGATAAGTGATAATACGTTTTGTTTTGAACCCACTTAACAGTATAATGTGTTATTTACTCGCTCTATTATTGTAAACACTCAACGATAACATTTGACCTTTATTCTCAGATAATATTGAGCTATGTATTTGTATGCTAAAGTTGATACTGGGTAGAAAGTTATATTTGCAAATACCAGTCAAGTACCTTATCAATATAATAATTGATAATGTTCTGTATGGTGTCGGACGTAAAAGAATAACACCATCCCATCACTCCCCGTGGGTGTCGTAAGAGGCGACTAAGGGACTCACCAGAGAACGGGCAGCAGCATTCTCTGTGCATTGCAACAGCTATACTGCGATCGCCAACCCGCCTGCCAAGCGTGGCGATGGCAACCCCCTTTGGGGGTGGCCTATGTCCAGCAGTGGACGTCTTTTGGCTGATATGATGGTGTTTAAATGACCGCAAAAACGACTAAAGAGTTAAAAATATATACTTGAAGCAGTTTGACGCAAATGGTGGCTTCAAATCTGTTATTGAACTATAAAGTGTTTTTTTTTTTAACTGTGTAATCGTTTTCTGCGGTCAAGATTAAAAAAAAAATCTTTTTATTTTGTAATTGTTTTTTGTACTGTATACCCTAGCGCCAAGTCTACTCATTTTTGGACAACATTCGCATTCTCTCCTACCGATAACTTATACATGCGTCTGGGTTTCCGAACGCATACAACCCTAATCTCTTCAAAATGAGAGTGAACAGGCTTCTTCTGGGTAAGCTCGCTCCATCGTCGACTTTGTCTCTGTCATCTATGACCTAGACTAGAGTCAAGAGCAAAAAAAAATACATAATTATGTATATTAATTTTAAGAAAATCCAACGAAAACGTTTATGCCCATCTTGTGGTTTGCTGAAAGACAGAATGAACAACTGACTGTTTTTTTTATCTAAAACTAGAAGGGTACCTCTTCAATCAACATGTATTGACATGACCCCATTATACACAACTACACACATAACACACTAACATAGTCTTAAGTTATTATCTTCATGTATTACTAACACTATATGGACCTAAAACAAGTCTGAAATAAATATATTGAATTGAATTGAATTATAAAAAAAATATTAAATAAAATGATTTTTTTTCAGGCATAGCCCATAATTATCACATGAATATACTTTAAAATCACACAATAAATAAATACAATAGAATTGGATATGGCATGTCAAATCAAACCAGCTCACAAATACATTAATTAAATCACAATTATAACAGTAGTATGTTGAAAACGTGGTATGAGATGTCAAAAGTTTTGAGATCAATTAAATCTACACTAAAATTATAAAGAGGACGTGTGTATGTTTGTAATGAATTAACTCAAAAACTACTGGACCGATTTGAAAAATTCTTTCAGCAATGGATAGCTACATTATCAGCGAGTAACATAGGCTATATTTTATCCCCGTACTCCCACGGGAACGGGAACTACGCGGGTGAAACCGCGTGACGTTCGCTAGTCAAATAATATTTTTTTAATGATTATGTCAATTGATAAATTAATTGATGAATTATTGATTTGATAAATTAATGTCAAACTATGTGCCTACTATAATTTTACAAATGCCTGTCACAACAATGTCGAATGTATAATAATGTGCCCAGGGCCTCCAATTAGGTTTTTTTTTTTTGTGAGTGGCTTCTCGCAGTTCAACCTATAAGGTTGTCGACTGCTTAACCGGGCTTGCCTGTGGTGGCCTTAATATAATATTAAAGCCTCCAGCCTGGGCTTATATAAAACTTACAAACTATGCGACTACACGCTAAGGGCACCCCCTGTGGGGTACGGGCCTCGGCTTAGGGCGTCGCTGGGGGGAGGACAGCTAGGGACGGGCTGGATCGAACTGGGCCTCCAATTAGTAAAAGAAGGCCCTGCTTTAACCTGTACACTTCTGAACTTCCAGAGCTGTCACGCCACTCCTGCTGGGATGCTGAATGTCCACATCGTCCCTCATACTCACGACGATGTTGGATGGCTGAAGACCGTGGACCAATATTACTATGGCAGTAAGTATTATTGTTTATCTATTAACAAGTTAATAATAAAATTACGGATTTAGGAGTCTGTGTTACCTGGTTCCTCGAACAGTTCATATACGTGAGGTACGCACTCGACGTCTATTTGCTACTGAATTACATTTACAGCCAGCGTTACATATACAGCCTCTGTAAATCTAACACTCACTTCATCGTTTGGTTGAGACATATAACAATGAGTTTAATTCAATCGACATGATATACAACGTAAAAATAAATTTACTTTTTCTTTTATATATATATGTAAATTAAAAATCCAGAATTACCGTTTACAGGTACTGTATCTGTGTCAAAACAGAGTTTTTAAATACTTTTAATTGTAATCTGTGGTGAACGTAGTGGGTAGCATAATTGTTTAAAATGTAATTTTTAAGATATTATGATTATTTCTTATTGTGCTACTGTATGTTTTTCCTTAAATAAATAAAATAAAGACAGACAAAAGTGATAGACGCAGTACAACACGCTCATCACTTTAAGTGGAAATGGGCAGGACATATTGCTCGCTCTCCTGGGAAAAGGTAGACAAAATGAGTTACAAAGTGGACAGGCCCTGCTAATAAAACAGGGTACACCAATTGCGGAATTGGTTCGAAAGAGTCACCGCGGCCCTGGAACGCAAAGGGCTTTCGAAGGAACACGGATGGGTTTTAGTCAGTAAGAGCCGTTGGTCCCGGCTGGTTGAGCGATTGGCTGCTGCGCTGCGTGTCGCGGGTTCGATCCCCGCACGGAACAATTATTTTTATGGCCTACAGATAGTTGTTCCGGGTCTGGCTGTTTGTCTATGTGAGTTTATATGTTTGTAAACGCACCCACGATACAGGAGAAATTCTTAGTGTGGGGCAACGTTATTAAAAAAGAAAAAAAAAAAAAATGGGTTGTGGAGGTCTGGTAGGCAGCCGCTCCACGTAAAATACTGGTATTCAGCTGAATTCGGTCAAAACAAGTCGGTTGTCCTTTAAGGTGAAGGCACGTGAGCACATTCGCAAGAAGTTGGTAGAATCATCACAGCGTTATTTCGTTGGATTCGTTTTTTCTGAATAACTTTGATTGTGTATGTATGTATCTATATATTTATAAATGATTTATTTTTTATTTTTTTTTCTCTTCTCTCTCTTTTTAGTTTTTCTTTAAGTTGCACCTGCCATGTTGTCTCTGCACAACCCTAAGGTCGACTGGTAGAAAATGCCTAAGGCATTAAGTCCGCCTTTGTACCTACAGTGTTTTTACCATGCATAAAGTTTTAATAAATAATAAATAAATAAATAAATTCGGTTTGACTGGAAGCCGATCCCAATATAGTTGGGAAAAGGCTAGGCAGATGAGGAAACTGATAATTTATGTATCAATTCCAGGTCACAACAACATCCAGAAGGCCGGTGTCCAATACATCTTGGATTCCGTCATCAAAGAACTGTGGGAAGATCCTAAACGAAGGTATTTATTAATTTTGTAAGGGGCCATCCATAAATTGCTTCACACGAATTTTATGTGTTTATGACCCCTTCCCCGTCCTTGTCACAGCTGGTCACATTTGTGAGACTCCCCCCTCCCTGGTGTGACGTGATATATTTTGTAAAATATCTAGAAATATTTAAATTAAAACAGCATTTCCGACATTATAATATACCATTTTTTTTTAAAATCAACATCAAATCAAACATTAAAAAATAACAATGCAAAAAACTTAAACCTTATGATAAAACAGATAGGACTGAAAACATTTTTAAGTTTTTCGTTAATAGTTCAAATTACGGTTTTAAATCCTCATTTATATATTTGAATTTGAAATGTAACGTCACGAAATTTAGGACCCCTCCCACCCCTTGTCCCACAATGTCACACTTCGTCGGCCCCCTCCCCGTGTGACGTTATTTATGGATGGCCCCTAAAGCCCTGAGTTCTTTGCGTTGTCATCAAAGGCGATTAGAATTGGTTATTTGCTGGTACCGACTACCTAAACATTGTTTTAAGTGATGATAGTAATCCATAAGTACTATTTTCAGTACCGGTAGTAATCCATTGGTACTATTTCCGGCACCGGTAGTAATTCCCTTTATATTATTTTCGGTACTGATAAAATCCCTGGATATTATTTTCGGTACCGGTAGTAATCCCTGAATATTATTTTTGGTATTGGTAGTAATCCTTGGAAATTATTTTCGGTACCGGTATTAATACCTGAATATTATTTTCGGTACCGGTAGTAATCTTCTCTTTCTTAATAGTCCTTCTCTCCCACAGATTCATCTATGTAGAAACAGCATTCTTCTGGAAGTGGTGGGTCCGTCAGTCGCCCAGCGTCCAGCAGAAGGTGCATACACTAGTGCGCCAGGGGCGGCTGCAGATGGTGGGGGGTGCCTGGAGCATGAACGACGAGGCGGCCGCGCATTACCAGAGTACTGTCGATCAATTTACCTGGGGACACAGGTGAGTGAGCAAGTAGCTAGAAGGAAGTGCACACACTAGTGCGCCAGGGGCGGCTGCAGATGGTGGGGGGCGCCTGGAGCATGAACGACGAGGCGGCCGCGCATTACCAGAGTACTGTCGATCAATTTACCTGGGGACACAGGTGAGTGAGCAAGTAGCTAGAAGGAAGTGCACACACTAGTGCGCCAGGGGCGGCTGCAGATGGTGGGGGGCGCCTGGAGCATGAACGACGAGGCGGCCGCGCATTACCAGAGTACTGTCGATCAATTTACCTGGGGACACAGGTGAGTGAGCAAGTAGCTAGAAGGAAGTGCACACACTAGTGCGCCAGGGGCGGCTGCAGATGGTGGGGGGCGCCTGGAGCATGAACGACGAGGCGGCCGCGCATTACCAGAGTACTGTCGATCAATTTACCTGGGGACACAGGTGAGTGAGCAAGTAGCTAGAAGGAAGTGCACACACTAGTGCGCCAGGGGCGGCTGCAGATGGTGGGGGGCGCCTGGAGCATGAACGACGAGGCGGCCGCGCATTACCAGAGTACTGTCGATCAATTTACCTGGGGACACAGGTGAGTGAGCAAGTAGCTAGAAGGAAGTGCACACACTAGTGCGCCAGGGGCGGCTGCAGATGGTGGGGGGCGCCTGGAGCATGAACGACGAGGCGGCCGCGCATTACCAGAGTACTGTCGATCAATTTACCTGGGGACACAGGTGAGTGAGCAAGTAGCTAGAAGGAAGTGCACACACTAGTGCGCCAGGGGCGGCTGCAGATGGTGGGGGGCGCCTGGAGCATGAACGACGAGGCGGCCGCGCATTACCAGAGTACTGTCGATCAATTCACCTGGGGACATAGGTGAGCAAGCCACCTGCTTGGGGCTCTAAGGGCAGAGAGTGCTGTGCGCTGAAACCCTGACGACCTGGGTTCAGATTCCACAGTTCGGTCAAAAAGTGATATTCGGTTTTTCCGTTTGAAGTTTCTCCATGCCAGCTCGGTTTTTGGAAGTAGGTGGTGTGACACCCTCGTGTCTCGGAAAGCACGTTAAGCTGAAGGTCCTGCGCCAGATCTCTCTCCGGTCGTGTCGGGTTGCCGTCCCTGAGGACTATTCTGATTCTGGTGATTTTTGAGACATTCTTCGCGCTCAAAGAAGTGTTCCAGATTTGGAAGGGCAACTGAAACCTATAGAGGAATGCGGAACAGGGTGTAAAGTCCCGCAAACCTACATTAAAAAGGGAGGATCCACCGACCAGACGGTTCAGATTCAGATAACTTTATTTGCTCAAACATGTGTGTCAATTCAATTATAAGATAGCAAATGCATGCATGGACTTGTGCTAATACGTTTACCATATTGTCATGGTGTGCAATTGGGCTTAAGTTTGAATTTATAGTAAAATCAACAACATTCGGTTGTTGCGTCTGGTAGGCAACTGCCCGATGATTTATATTCGGACTGTTGTATATTGATCCCGGAGGTAGATCTTCTGATGAGAAACATTTTAATTTAAAACGTTTGAGCTCAAAGGTTCTGTAATAAATTTTCAAGATTTTTGTTGAAATCTTGTGAACTAAAAGATAGAAGGAAAGTTGAAAGACTGTTACTATGTGTATTTAAATTCGACACACTATTAACATTAAGCAAACATCGTTAGCTAATTCGTCAAACTAAATTGTTGCGACTCATTTACAGCAACTATACACTAATCAATTTTAGCGTTTTTCTTTTAGAATCACTGCGTAAATAATTAAATTATACTGTAGTAGTCGCCAGCGTCTTCGCTCGTGTGCGATTCAGAAATTGTCCCAAGGAAATATACTCCCTGGATAAAAAATAGCCAATGTGCTTATAATAACGTTTCCATCCGTTGCGCTCCTTAAAGTTTTCAGTTTGAGCTACACGATTAGTGACAAACGCTTGCATTGTCTGGACAGGTCTACTCAAATCTGTGTGGCACTTTCCTCAAAAGACCACCTCAGACATTAACCTACATGGTTCTCATATGATTTGACCAGTACAGATTGTATGGACTTTAAAAGAAACTTTACACCTCTGAGTTTGTTTAGAAGCGTTGAGCAGCTGGATGATCCAGAAAGCAGTATTCTCAGGTTCCTCTCTCAGGGGCTCTGACCACCGGTAGTTTGGACCCTGTTCCCAATACCGCGGTGGGCTCCTATTTTTTTGTATTTTTTTAATCTTTGTGTTTCAATATTTAAAAATGAAATTTATATGTTTATACAATGAATAAAGGAAATAATAATAATAAACCATTTATTTCCAGGTTACAAAGACCCATAGATAAATACCTTAAACCAAGTATACATATTGTAATAACAATTATGTTAGTAAATAAAACTTAAAATACGTGAATGTTTGGATGTATGTTACTATTGTGATATTTCCTATCTCTCAAAGGTTTTGAGTTTTCTACCACTAACTTTTGCCCGCGACTTCGTCCGCTTGTTGGGCTGCCATCTTTATTAGATCCTCCTTTTAAGAATTATTCAAAAACGCTTGTACTTTTTATGTTTATTTATTTTTTATTAAGTGCCTATATACTAAGATTCAAGGTTTTATCTTCAATAATGTAGGACTCCCATTTGTAAAGTTTGTATTTTCATCCCCTGTTTCAACCCCTCCAAGCCCTTTACTCGCGACAATAGGTAGCCTATATCCTTTCCCGGGACTCAAACTATCTCTATACCAAATTTCATCTAAATCTGTTCAGTGGTTTAAGCGTGAAGAGGTAACGGACAGACAGACACACTTTTGCATTTATAATACTAGCTACCGCCCGCGACTTCGTCCGCGCGGAATAGTTACTTTGGGCAGCCATCTTGATTTTTAAGATCCTAATTTTTCAAAAACGCTTGAATATATTATGTTTATTTATTTTATCAAGTACCTAAACACTAAGGTACATTGTTTTATCTTCAATAATGTCGGACTCCCATTAATAAAGTTTGTACTATCATCCCCTATTTCAAGCCCTTTATTCGCGACAATAGGTAGTCTATGCCCTTTCCCGGGACTCAAACTATCTCTCTAACAAATTTCACTCTACAAAAAATAAATTTCAACTTAATCGGCTCAGTGGTTTAAGCTTGAAGTCCATCCGTGTTCCTTCTAAAGCCCTTTGCGTTCCAGGGCCGCGGTGACTCTTTCGAACTAATTCCCACCTTCAATCCCTTCGCTTCACCCACGTTCAAAAAGCCACAGCTCACTATTAAACCATTAAACATTTGATTACAGAAAATTAAACGACACATTCGGCCATTGCGGACGTCCCCGCGTCGGTTGGCAAATAGACCCGTTTGGTCACGCGAGGGAGTTCGCCTCCCTCCTGGCCATGATGGGTTTCGACGGGCTGTTCCTGGGCAGGATCGACTACCAGGATAAGAAGGCCAGGTTCGCCAATAAGAACATGGAAATGATCTGGCGAGGAGATGATGTACTGGGTAAGTTTTACAACCTCCAAGTTGTTTTAACTTAGGTGGAAGTGTCAGGGTAGGCCGCGAAATTCAAATTTTCTTGTGGTTTTTGCAATTTGCAAGTCAGTGTCAGGCTGTATGTTGAACAAGATATGATTCGCGACCGTAACACGTATTTATTTACAGAATTATAATCATTAAAATCATCAATACAACCCTCTAAGTTCATTTAACTCGATTGAATGGTGATTTCATAAAAAAGTTATTCAATCGAGTTACATGATTGATACAACCTGTATTGATGATTTTAATTATTATAACTCAGTAAAGCCATATTTGTTACGGTCGCCAATCGTATTTTTATCAACACACAACCTGACACTGACCTGCAAAATGCAAAAAACGTATGAAAATTTGAATTTCGCGGACTACCCTTGCAGAGGAGAAGCAGGGTTTCGTGATTAAGAGGAATGTTTACTATGTTTAATACGTCCGCAACTAAGCCCGAAACTACGGACTTCGGGTTTAGAGAGTAGCCCCCCCTTTTTTTTTTTTTGAAGGATGGGAAATCATCAAATGACTTCTTCCGCTCTGGGTGGAGCGGAAGGGCGTGTCAGACTCTTACTGACTAAAACCCATCCGTGTTCCTTCTAAAGCCCTTTACGTTCCAGGGCCGCGGTGACTCTTTCGAACAAATTCCTGTACCCTGGCAGGCTCTGGCCCTAGCGGGCCCCGTCTTCTATGCTGACATCTCTTTGAGGCGCGCGTGAAACACACCGCGCCATCGACCCGGGCCTGGTGGTGATCGGACAGCGAGCCACCCAATGCTCGCCGTCCGCAGGCCCAGAGTAGCCCCCCTGGTTCAGACAGTTCGTGACAAAAACATAAGTGTATCTGGGGCTATCTTACGCGAAAAGGTCCAAGAATTTTCAAAATTACTGGGACATAGTTCTTTTCGTGCCAGCAATGGATGGTTTAGAAATTTTCAGAAGCGTCATGAACTTGTGTTACAGTGCGTCGAAAACTCGTGTGACGTCACTTACCAGTACACTTTTTCTAGAAAGTGACGTTACAAGCCCTCACTCCTTATCTTTGACGCGTTTTATCTTCATATTTTTTGATAAAAAAAAAATAGGTATTCAATATTTTTTCGATAATCTATCTGACGGACTAAATAACCCAGGCAACGTCCCTATTGTTTGTATAGCTTACTTCATTCATATGTAATCTTCTTTATAATAAAAATGAATCGCTAAATGTGTTGCTAAGCGCAAAACTCGTGAACGGCTGGACCAATTTCGCTAATTCTTTTTTTGTTGTATTTGTTATTGTCAGGAGAAGGTTCTTATGAAAGAAAATTTTGAAAAACATTAACATCTGGGCGAAGCCGGGGCGGTCCACTAGTGTTTAAATAAATATGCAGTACCTACCTTTAGTCGAATTATTATTTAACTTTGAGCCTACAACTCGAAAAATATACTTAGAAATTGCGCCTCACTAACTCGAAATTTTTATCATTTCCCTTGACATTTGAGTTATCGAGATCCCACTGTATTAGTATTAATTATTATTTCGTATACCTGTACTTATTTCCTATACCTGTATTTTTGGTACCGGTACTGGGGTGGTTCCGTAGTTAAACTAGAAAGCCTTATGCGGTTTTACTCGTAATACGAAGCCAGTGTGTGTAAGGTTGGTCTGTGGATGGGTGACACCAACAACCGACACTACACACACACCACACATACCGAGACTCCTCCGTGCCTCGGAAAGCACGTTAAGCCGTTGGTCCCGGCTGTCATTTGTAGATCTTTGGCAGTCGTTACGGATAGTCAGAAGCCAGATAATCTGAAACCAGTCTTACCAAGGAGTACCGTGTTACCCAGTAATTGGGTTGTGGAGGTCTGGTAGGCAGCCGCTCCGCGTAAAATAGTGGTAATCAGCTGAATCAGGTTTGACTGGAAGCCGACACCAATATAGTTTTGAAAAGGCTAGGCAGATGAAGGTTGGCAACACTGTACAAAGCTGTAATTTGGCTCGATTATCAATATTTATCTCGCCGTTAAAGTTGGATAATAAAAATTTAAAATCGTTTTTTAAGGTACTTTCCACACAGATAAATGGGGTTGTTTTTGTGTGTGTTATCGTTGGATTGATCTTACTTCGTACTTTTTATATATTTTCAGGTAAATCATCAGACATATTCACCGGGGTACTCCATAACACATACTCTCCGCCTCCCGGGTTCTGTTTTGATGTCCTCTGTCAAGATGAACCTATCATAGATGACCCTGATTCACCTCTTTATAACGTGGAGAGCAAGGTACGGTATTATATATTTATTTTATTTAGGGACAACAAAGAGCAGTGTAATAATAAGTAAACATAGGTTGGAATTTAACCATAGACGTAACAAGTACACTCTTTACAACCATAAATACAACAACAACAACAACAACAACAACAACAACAACAACAACAACAACAACAACAACAACAACAACAGCAACAATTATACAACGTGTAAAAAAAATAAAAACTCGAATAGGGGTCATTGTACTCATAATTATGAACAACTTTTACTATTGTACCAACTCTGAAAGCGCGAAAGGAAATCTACTGCTCGGCGCTCCATACATTTAATAAAATATAAATACATGTAAATGTAAACAACACCTGATTTTTTTCGTGATTTGATTGATGAGATTTGATGTGAAAAAAATAATGCAGCAATTTTTTAGTTGTGTTCATAATTATGAGTACAATGACCCCTTTTTAGTTTCCGCGTTTATCTGTTATGCGGTTTTATTAAAATCATTGGTACCTTTCCAGGTTGTCTAAATATAACGAGTATTTTTACAATTTGGAAATACGCCATTGATATAACTTTTAATACAGGACCAACTCTGCAATATCTAGGAAAATAATAATTTGGGGAACTTTTTAATTTTTTTTTTTACTCTAATTGTATCGATTCAATCGCTTGAAGCTTGCAGTTTATAGCAATTATTTTCTTGTTTATTTTTATTTTTAGAGCTTGCTTTTTATAGTGGTATCAATGCTAGGTATTTATACACGCTGAAATTTGAATTGTTGTTTTCCCGCGGCAGAACGATTGGCCATCCAGCCAGCCAGCGCGAAGGGCAACGACCGCGGCCGCTTTGCGTTTTGTTCGAAGTCGCTTTCGAGTTTTGTTTATCACAATAGGAAATAAACATGAAAAAAATATTTATTATCCATACACTTTGTCTGGAAATATACAAAAATATAATACTAACAGTGACATTAGAATCAAAATTAATCGAAAAACAAACGAGATATGACTATTTTAAACAAATATATCTGTCTCTCTCGCTTAGACGCTGTTTTCTATGGCAGCTGTATAGGCGACATGTTATTTGACGTCAGAGTTCGTATCGGACTTCTCTTTCTAATTGTCATCTTTGAAGCTTTATAACTTCATCGCTGTTGAAGGTAGGTAGGTATTTAAAAATATTTCATAATTGTTTACTAGAGCCAATAAGTATTTCATTTTGCAAATAAAAAAAATGCATGCATATTCCCTATTGTTATTCTGCCATTTCTTGATATTAAATTAATTATTTTTCATAAATCTATTGTGTTACCAAGACAAACTCATTTCGCTGCAGGAAAACTACCATTAAAATTTCACGCTGTATAAGTCAACATTTTTTTCTTGTTAGGCGTCGTCCTAATACAAACGATCTTTGCGTGAATACGCGATCGTCGCGTTCCTTTTTTAAAACCTGAGGCTCTAAAGTGTCATTCTATTATAGAATGCGATAGTCGAAATGCCAAAAATCAGGGGACTGATCACGTGACATTTGAGCAGCGTTTGTCAATCCCATCCCATCATTGTGAGTGGCGTCTCGCAGTTCAACCTATAAGGTTGTTGACTACTTAACCGGGCTTGCCTTTGGTGGGCTTTAATATAATATTCAAGCCTCCAGCCAGGGCTTATAAAAAACTTACAAACTAAGCGACTACACGCTCGCGGGTACCCCCTGTGGGGTACGGGCCTCGGCTTAGGGCGTCGCTGGGGGGAGGACAGCTAGGGACGGGCTGGAGAGAACTAGTTCCACAATCGCCTTCGCCACGCTACCGCTGACAGAATGTCACTAATTGTCTAGATCCTCTGACCGCGTCGTCGCGCCGATGGAGAGCACCTTCCTGTTATGCCGAACAAAAGAACGCAACGATCGCGTATTCGCTCGATGATCGCTTTGTTATAATTATATCTAATTCTTGGGACATCTCACACACGGTCATCCGATCCCAAACTAGGCAGAGCCTGTGCTATGGCAACCAGACAACTGATAAACATACTTATATATTTCTAAATACATACATATTATAGACAAATTACACCCAGACACAGAACAAATGATCATGCTCTACACACAAAGATTTGTCCTGGGTGGGAATCGAAACCACGACCTCCGGTTTAGCAGTCAGGGTCACTAACCACTCGACCAACAGGCCAGTCAACACACTGGTGGTTGCAAGCTAGACTGCTAATGATACTGGGTTCGGACCCTGGCCTACGCTATGTGCTATGATTTTTGTCCATAAGATAATTAAAAACCCAACATTTGTGGTGGGTTTGCCGAGGTCGGTCCGCGGATGGCAGAACATCTTAACATACCGAGATTCAATACTCAATACTTTATTTGCATTCCACAATTATTGTACTTAGGTGGTAAATTTAACAAAGAAATTGTGATCATTATGGACCCTGTCGGGCACAGCAAAAAACAAATATATGTAGGAGAGAGGAGGTTTTAAATAGCTAAACTTATATTTAAAATAAATCCAATAATACCATATTAGGGACTCTTTATTCCTTTATATTTTATCATTTAATTTTTAAATTTTTTTATAAATGTTTTTATTATATATTCTTTTTTTTATTAGTTCAGGTAGTTTGTTATATATTTTTATGGACAACACATACGGATTCCTTTGTGCCTCGGGAAGCACGTTTATCCTAAGCTGTTATCTCGGCTGTCATCTGTAGATCTTTGACAGTCGAAACGGCTAGTCAGAACCCAGAAAATCTGAAACCAGTCTTGACAAGAAGTATCGGTATATCAATTACTGGATTGTGGAGGTCAGGCAGTCGCTGCATGTAAAATACTGGTACTCAGCAGTCCGGTTAAACTGGAAGCCGATTCCAACATATTAGTGCTTATTAGGACTCATTAGTATTAGTGTTAATATATAGACGTGGTGCTTGGCAACTGGGCTTAACCCAGTTGTAATGTCCCTTGGTGCCTATTGGCCTAGCTCAATTCTATCTCCTGCTTGAATGGAGGGAAGTGGAAATTATATTTTTTCCTACTACTTCGCTTTGCTTCTCTGATTAATTTCGTTGCGGGATCCAAGACAGTTAAATCGTTTCTCCGGGACGCGTCGAGCTTCATTGACTCGGCGTTTTGTGGGTGGGAATGTGTAGTGGGCTTGTATTAGTGCTTATTTCATCATAACTATGAAATAGGGTATTTTTGTAGATAGAAAAGTAGTAATTCTATTAAGTCCGTCTGTAAAATTTTCAAAAAATATTGGACACGTATTTTTTTGCTATTTCCAATCCAATTCCAAATAATATATAAAAAATATATATTTCCAAAGTTTAAGGGCGGGAACTGGTGACGTCGCGTTTTAGTTTAAAGTGTACTTAAATGTGACGTCACGCGAGTTTTCAACGCACTGTATCGTCTTCATTTTTTGTTTACGTGACAAAAGAAAAAATACGTGTCCAATATTTTTTGGAAATCTATCTGAAGGACGAACTCGATTATTTTAAAATACCCTATTAAGGCTGTTTTTTTTTTGTGATGAGTTTGCTCTTGACTCTAGTCTAGGTCATAGATGACAGAGACAAAGTCGACGATGAAGCGAGCTTACCCAGACGAAGCCTGTTCACTCTAATTTTGAAGAGATTAGGGTTGTATGCGTTCGGAAACACAGACGCAGGCAGAGAGTTCCACTCCTTTAAAACTCTAAAGTCATATTAACATGAATACTTTTCTATAGGTCGACAATTTCCTCGCTATATCTCGAAACATATCAGAAAGATATCGCTCCAATAACATACTGGTGACGATGGGCGATGACTTTAATTACCAAGATGCAGCGATGTGGTTTATAAATCTAGACAAACTCATTGAGTAAGTTCGATTGTGTGTGTCTGCAAATATGTGTGTGTATTTTAATGGCATGTGTGTGTCTGCAAATAATGTGTGTATTTTAATAGCATGTGTGTGCTTGCGAATGTGTGCGTGTGTAGTATATAGGGCTTATTAAAGTGGACAAATTTCAACACAACGTTCAGTACGTCTAACCAAAGATATCCAAACAAAACAAAACACTGAATAAGGTGATTTTATTTTGACGTAAAATAATAAATTGCTATAAACTTTAGAATAAACACATCCATTATAGGGAGGTACTTGACATGGTCACGTGCGCCTGCACATTTGTAGTGTCAGAATTATGAGATAACAAAGACATGGATGTGTTTATGCATTGGGTAACCAACATTTTTAGTGTATTTTTACGAGCTGACTTTTTATAATATATTAATTTACCATCGTCCTTATTTTGGTGGTCTGAATAATTTCTAAAATTTTATCCATCTATTTAAGTGGGACCTTATATAAAGTTCTGCTCGAATATGTTTAGTATTTCGTGTTGTAATAGTGGGTGTGCAAATGATTTGGATTTTGCTGGGGAGTTTGTTGCGCCACTTCTTCTTCCCAGCTAAAATACTGGGAAGTGGTGACGGGCGGGCGTTTTGGGGGACTGTCTTTATGTAGAACTTTGATGTTCAAAAAGTGCTGGCACTCAGCCTAATTTGAATAAATGACTTTTGATTTTGATTTTGAATGTGTTAGGATCTGCCAGCGACTACCGACTACCGCGTGATTGCCACAAATGATTTCAAGATTCTCTGTGCCAAATTTCATCCAGATCCGTTCAGCCGTTCTGGCGAAATTGAGGAACAAACATTCATACATACAAATTTTCGCATTGACAATAGTAGTAAGAAACATTTCTTCTCGTTAAAGATCAAGACATTCCTGGGGATCTGTGCGAACATATCGAGGGTCTACAGATCAAATAATATTCTCATCACGATGGGAGAAGATTTCAACTATCAGGATGCCGCCATGTGGTTTAAGAATTTAGATAAACTGATCGAGTGAGTCTGCATGTTTGTTTTTGCATGGTTATACAACGTGTAACAGAATAAACGCAATGTCTCTTAAGGGGTTATTGTACTTATCTTTATGAACAAATTTCACTGTGAGACCAACACTGAAATCGCGAAAAAACATCGACTGTCCCATACAGTTATGTGCGCATAATTTGACAAATGTTTTTTTTCGCGATTTTGGGGTTGGTCCCATAGTGAAAGTTGTTCATAATTATGAGTACAATGACTCCGTAAGAGGTATTGCGTTTATTCTGTTACACGTTGTATAATAGTTGGGACAAGGCTAGGCAAGCACAACTTTAGATAAGTAGTTTAGGATAGTTATTTTGATGATAATTAAAACGACAGGGAAAGTAGCTATGATGGGTTTCCATAGTTTTAAACTAAATGAATTGAAAGTTGTGTCAATTTAATGTTTTTGCTTTATGTTCTAATGTTTTGTTAAAATGCATGCTTGTCTATAACGCTTGCTATGCTTTGGTTGCACCATTTTAAAGAAAACTATTATATTTATTCTACAAGATCTGCATAAACTCTTTATGTACCTATAGAGGTATGCGGAACAGGTTGCCACAAACCTCCATAGAAAAGGGAGGATCCTCCGACCAGACGGATTTTGTGTCTGGTGGGCAACTGCCCGATGGTTGATATTTTGGCTGTTGTATATGTTCAAATCGCATGGAAAACTCTGATACCGCGATGCAGGATTTGTTTGGCGTAGTTCGTTCCTGGCGGTATAGATGTCGCTATGTCACTTTTTGTTGCGGTATAAATTTCGTTCTGTTAGATTTTTTTTAAAGGAGGAGCTTGTGGCTAAATAATAACAGCCGCACGGGTCGATCTTCAAGGTTAAGCAACGCTTACCGAGGTTGGTCTGTGGATGCGTGACATCTTAACATACCGATTTCCTGTGCCTCGGTGCGCACGTTAAGCCATTGGTCCCGGCTGTCATTTGTAGATCTTTAGCAGTCGTTACGGATTTTTCCGAAGCCAGAAAATCTGACTCCAGTCTTACCAAGGAGAACCGTGTTACCCAGTTAATGGGTTGTAGAGGTCTGGTAGGCAGCCGCTCCACGTTAAATACTGGTATTCAGCTGAATCCGGTTTGACTGGAAGCCGACCCCAATATTATTGGGAAAAGGCTAGGCAGATGATGTGTTTTTTCTAGCGGTATCGATTTCGCTACATACCTGAGTAGATGTCACTTTATAGTTTATCAAGATTTATACACCACATGCTAAGTTTATTAAAATATAGCAACGGCAGGGGTTGATCTTGATCGAGATTGAGGTTGGTTTATGGATGGGTGTTCACCTTAACATACCGAGATTCCATCGTGCCTCGTAAAGCATGTAATGCTGTTGGTCCTCGCTGTCATTTTAGGCACACTAGTCTTGACAAGAAGTATTGTGTTACCCAGTTACTGGTTATGGCGATCAGATAAGCAGTTGCTTCCTTCATGTAAAATACTGGTACTCACCTGCTTCCGGTTAGACCGGAAGCTGAGCCCAATATAGTTGGGACAAGAGATTGAACGGTAAAGAAATATAAGTAAACATAATTTTTTACCTACAAAAAATAAGTATTCATCAGTGTAGGCACGATTTCTTAGTTTAGGTTATTTTATGCAGTAGTTTTTTTAGGATTCCGATACCAACGAATATAAAGGTATTACTAACGGCCGGTTCCAATAACGTATCTACCTTTAACCAACTGTCCAGTTTCCGTTGTCCGTCAGTCTGTCTGTCAGCGGGTCCTCCCCCCCTCCCCTATAAGAAACGTGTTTTTTCTCGGTTTATGATACGGAACCCTTTGTGTGAGAGTCCGACTCGCACTTGGCAATTTTTTTTGTTTTTGCACCCAAGTCGCGGTTTTTAAAGTTCAAGACTAAGCATTGATACCACATTTCTTTTAACGATAGCTCTAACATTCTAAACTATTCAACTAAAAGTATAGAAACAAATAAACTCTCCATTGGATCTACTTAATTTTTTTTTGAAAAAAACATCAAATGACTTCTCCCGCGCTAGAAGGGAGCGTCAGACTCTTACTGACTAAAACCCACCAGTGTTCCTTCAAATGCTTGCCGCGTTCCAGGGCCGCGGTAACTCCTTCGAACAATTCCGCATCCCTAGCAGGGTTATCCCTCTAGGAACTCAGCGGTGAAGTCTTTGACTCCATATATTTTATTTGCAGATCGCAGTGTTTTTAGATTACGTTAAGAATCAAGCGCTAAAGTATAGGACTAATAATGTTATTATAACTATGGGAGGTGACTTCACCTATCAGGACGCAGCCATGTGGTATATTAATCTTGATAAATTGATCAAGTAAGTATTTTTTATAAGGGTCATGGGTGGTTATGGTGTCTCCTATCTTTCCTCTTCTTTTGTATCGGTAAGTCAAAGTCAAAGTCGAAACGTTTATTTCAATTAGGCCATTAAACGGCACTTTTGAACGTCATCATTTACAGTTCAGTAAAATAATAGTATTACATTAATAAAGTGACTCTACTGTCCATTCGGCAAGGTAGATTCTTATGGAGAAGAATGGACAAGAAACTCCATAGTTACTCTTTTCAAATAATGGTTTTACAAATACAAAAATTAATTTAATATTATGTGAGGACGATGCACCCAGAGTATGCTACCAGCAGAGGTAAACTTATTCATTTTCTAAATAAATTTAGGTAAATGGTACTCACATATTTACAAATATTGAACCATTAATTAAACAGTGTGTGAGTTAACAGAAAAATAAAAACAAAAAAGAAACAGTATATCTATAAAGCGGTAAAGGGTATGAATTTTATTAATCCTATGGTTCTCATTCATCACTTGTGGTTCCAGTCACAATCCTATTGTTAGATTATACCATTGCACGTGTAAGCGGGCACACCATATATGCCTGCAGATTTAATTAAATTGATTTACTTGTTAATGTTTGAGTTTGTCTATTTCTGATGGCTTAATGGAGTGTGCTAGCTAACAAGTGTCAATTAATTTCATTTAATTTGATTTTCATATTAGATATGTGATAAGTGTCGTGTTTTGTAAACTTACTTTGCATTTTACATTGTAAATTCAAGTTTTTATAACCTAACAGATAGATGTGTTGCTGGGGAGTTTGTTGCGCTACTTCTTCTCGTTTTGGGGGACTGTCTTTATGTAAAACTTTGACGTTCTTAAAGTGCTGGCACTCAGCCTTATTTGAATAAATGACTTTTGATTTGATAATCCTCCAGTTCTTAATCCAATGTATTAGTGGTCGACTCAGTATGCTTTGGCATCTCGCCTCTTCGGTCTTATTGTCTAAAACCGCATTCATACAATTATCAAATGGATCAAACTGTTTGGTCCAGTTGCTTGTCACAATTTCATGACGATCAAATAGTTTACTTGACGAGAGTGCGCATATAGTCTGAATAAATCTAATATGATTTATCAGTGTCGCAGATCGATTGTTTAGTCGAGCGTAATACATTGAGTTGTCGGCCGAGAGTTGTTCTACTGATTAATCCATGCCATATGTTTTTTTGTCGAGCTGTTGTCTAGTTGATGGTATGGGGATCTCCTTTGATGTCTTATTTATTTATTTAATTAAGATTCACCAACAGTTCTTACAGATATTATACAGATAGGAACATATAATTAATTGTGTCTTAAATCTAACTGCACAACTAATTACAGGTAAACACCACATGCAAAATGCTCTTTCTAAATATAAATTTTATTTTGTTGAAGTGAAAACTTCTTTAGCGGCGTTGTGCACTTTTTGGGATGGGTAAAAAATATTAAACTCGCGTCAGGACACGTGAAAATTTTGAAAATTCGTAAGATTGAAGGAGAGTAGACCGCCGGCGCGGCGTAGGAGAGGAAGTAATATCCCCCTCTCTTTCTGACGAATATCAAAAATGTACAACGTTAATGTTCAAGTTTTAACTTTTTTAGAGTTAACAATGTGAATAACCACAAAGGTTTACCTTTAATTAATCGTTGCACTTGTAAATGAAGATAGAATGAAGCTGTGAATGTGATTTGTTAAATTGTTGGTGAAGCAAATAAATAAAAAAAATAAAAAAATCAATAAGTGCATGTATTTCTTTTTGTCCCATTTTTCCAATTAATTTTGCACGTCCGTCTATGAATGTAGTACTAACATTTTATTAATTTTAACACGAGTACCTACGTTCTTAGTTTGGCTGTGTCATATTTTAATTTTCTCACCTATTATGTCTTTTTAATTCCAGATACGCTAACTTGAAAGCAGCTAAGGATGGTCGGAATATAACATTGTTTTATTCTACACCGGATTGTTATCTGAAATCTATTAAAGATGCAAAGTAAGTATACTAACATCTATACTTAATAATAAAACTGAAGAGTTTGTTTTGTTTGAACGCTGTAATCTCTAGAAATACCAGTGGGATTTGGAAAATTCTTTTTGTATATGATAGCCACATTCATGAGGAATGCTATAGGCTATACGGGCGAAACGGAAACGGAACGGGCAAAATGCAAGGCGGAATATGTGCGTACGAAGACGCCGGCAAAAAAATCGTTCCCTGGGTCCTTATATCTATCGCTGTTCCAAAATTCATAAAAAAAAATCGGCGATTTATAATGGCTGTACACGATAGAGACAAAAATTCTAGAACACCGACATCTGTCTGTGTCACCGGAATATTGCAAACGCCGTAAGATTGTAAAATGTCGCGTGAAATTGTAAACTTTTTTTTTCTATATAAGAAACGGGTATATTGGAAAACTAGTGGCCCGGCTCGGCTTCATCCGGATATACATCTTTTTCAAAATTTCTTTCATGAAATTGATCCAGCCGTTCACGCGTGATGCCGTGACCAAGGGAAAGAGGGATTAATTTATATATATATATATATAAATATATATTGAATTTGGATGGGATTTATTGTATACAAAACGATTTAAACATAATATATCGAGAAATAATAATGTAATAAAAGATTTATTACAATCTTACGGAATCTGCAATTTTTCGGTGAAAGTTGACAAGTTGTTGGAAGCCTGTATACAAACAAACTCACTTTTGTATTTATAATATCTATTTAAATTCGTTTATAACTGAAATGTAAGTTAACGAATTTAAACCTTCCAAAGAATCCCTTAAAAACCCTATTTGTATACATAATTTTGATAGCGTATCAGTATCACAAACATCTGTATTTCATCGAAATATCTTGTACCGTTACCAGTTTTTAACAGTTATTTCTGGTACCGGTAAAAATATTTCCCAATAACTATACCGGTATTATAAATAACGGCTATTTTTATATTAAATATCGTATTTCTTATCATTTTTTTTTACCGGTACGACTCCCGGTATTTCACATAACACTAATTGTTTTCAGCCCGACTCTGCCCACAAAAGAGGACGATTTCTTTCCGTACGCCAGTGATTCTACGGCGTATTGGACTGGGTACTTCACATCTCGACCTACCACTAAGTACTTCGAAAGAGAAGGGAATAATTATTTACAAGTATGTTTGATTAAAATTGGGTAATACATAAGATGGATGTTTCTTGGATACAAAAAAAATATGACTCTATTTAGTTCGTTAGTTAAATAATAGGGAATATAATATGCATGATTTTTTGTTTTTATTATCTATACAGTTTATCTAGAAGTATACAAAAAAATAATAATACTAACAGTGAAAAAAGAATCGGAATTGACCGAAACACAAACGAGATATAACTATTTTAAACAAATATATCTGTCCCTCTCGCGAAAACCCTGTTTTGTATGGCAGCTGTATAGGTGTCATAGTATTTGACGTCACAGTTTTTATCGGACTTTTCTTTGTAATCGTCAACTTTACTTTGAAGCTTAATAACTTCCCTGCCAGGGTTGCGGAATCTATTCGAAACAGTCACCGCGGCCCTGGAACGCAAAGGGCTTTAGAAGGAACACGGATGGGTTTTAGTCAGTAAGAGTCTGACACGCCCTTCCGCTCCACCCAGAGCGGAAGAAGTCATTTGATGATTTCCCATCCTTAAAAAAAAAAAGCTTAATAACTTCAACACTAATGAAGGTATTTTAAAAATTCTCCCATAATTGATAGCTAGAGATAATAAGTATTTTATATTGCAAAAAAAAAAAATTGCGTGCAAATTCCCTATTATCAAACAATATTGGACAATTGTTTTTTTGCTACCAGAATACTGGTATTCAGGTGAATCCGGTTTGACTGGAAGCCGATCCCAATTTATTCGTGAAAATGCAGGCAGATGATGATGACTTGTTTCTAGGGTTCGGAACATCCGTGAGAAACGGAACCCTTATAGGATCACTCGGGTGTGTGTTTGTCTGTCTATCCGTCTGTAACAAACAATTTTCTCCGAATCTACTGGACTGATTCTGTTGAAATTTCGAGCACATATGAATCTCTGTGCACCAAATAAAGAAAAATAATAAAATTGAGTATGGTGGTCACTTTTGGGGGACAGCAAGAAAATAAAAAAAAAAGTTTTTCAAACTGTACCGTGTGATATATCAAATTAAAGGGCTTATTGTGAGGGTTTGAAATATATTTTTTTATAATTTAAATATTAGTTTCGTAGTTATTCAAGAAATTCGATGAAAAATTACCAAATAAAAATAAAAAAATCTTTTGGCTTTATTAATAAAAACATTTCAGAATCAGAATCAGAAATCATTTTATTTGCAAAGAATGTAGGTAACAAAACATAGGTTTGATGGTGTAAAGGGAAAAACAATAGGATACAGTACATTCTACCGTATTGCATGCAACATATAATAATCATAAGTATTGCCAATCTAATAAATCAATAAAAATAAATAAATCAATAATTGTCAGGTAATAAGTTTTAAATGTCTTATTCTTAAAAGTCAAATTCACCGGAAAAACAATAGTTATACATTAAACTACGTTAAATAAGAAATATAACAATTTTTTTTTTACAAATTAACAATTTAATTTTTACAAACGATTTGGGGCAGAAATATTTCGTGAGTTTTCAAGTTATTGACTATATTTTCAGGTGGTGAAGCAGTTACAAGTATTTGCGGATTTAGAAGAACACAACCAATTTGTATTGGACGAACTGAAAAGTGCTATGGGTAAGACAATATTTTAAATATTTTTTTGAAGTGAAAACTTCTTTAGCGGCGTTGTGCTTTTTTTGGGATGGGTAAAAAACGTTAAACTCGCGTCAGGACACGTGACCTGATCGAAAATTCGTAAGGCGGAGGGAAAGTTCGAAGTGTTAAATTTTTAATGTAATATAAATTGTCACGATAGCGCAATAAATGAATATTGTATTTTACCACATACATGATAGTACTTTAATACTGATAATTACGTTAACGTTCAAGTTTTCACTTCTGCCGGCACTCCCGGAGAGCAAGCCGTTGTTTTTTTTTTAATCGCGCCTCTGGCAGTGGTTTCGCCCGCGTGAGTGTTCACTCACGCGGGCGTGAGTGAACACAGAGCTTCCGAGTGTGTTTTTATATATTCACATTCATTTATTGCGTTCCAGAAGGTAAATAAGATGTTTACAAAGCTTAGAGCAAAGAACCGTTGGTTGGTTGGTAATATTTTAAACTATGGACTCCGGTCTGAAATAAATATTATATATTATTATTCTCTTTATTTATTTTCATTACACACTAATTAACACAATACGAGCCGTATCGGGAAGTACTGCCTTCTGTATCAGGCCTTTTACCCAACCGCGCAACGACAGCTTCGACAGATGGTCGTCGAAGCTTATTATTATTATAATTTCTGTCCCTCCAGGAGTGATGCAGCACCACGACGCCATCACAGGCACGGAGAAGCAGCACGTCACACACGACTACGAGCGGCTACTGAACCAGGCCATCGACGACGCGCTAATTATCGCTAAACAGGCTTTCAAGTAAGTTGCACACCAGACATTGTTACAAAATCTTTTAGGTTATAAAAAAACAAATAAAAATGATTTATTTCAGGCATAGCCCCTAATTATACAATAGAATTAGATATGGCATGTCAAATTAAACCAGTTCATAAATACATTAATTAAATCATAATTATAACAGTAGTGTGTGTGTGTGTGTGTGTTTGCGTACGTGCGTGCGTACGTTCGTGCGTGCGTACGTGCGTGCGTGCGTGCGTGCGTTCATAGTTCATAGTTTTCTATTCTATTCTATTAGCAGAGAATGTATGCATTCTCTTCCAATCAACTTATAGGTTCTTAATCATTTTTATTTATTGAAGAATATGACTTTTAAATACTAAAAATTGAAATTTAACTAAAATAAGTACTTAAACTAAGCACATGGTGACAATGCCGCCAGTCTTTTGGGCTCACTTCCAGTCGATAGCTATAAATAGATTTCTTGACGCCATATTTTAGTTATGAATTTTATTTTTATTTAAAGTGTATATGTTTAGATTAATAAATAAAATATACATGTTTCTAGTAAGCATAATAACATGTTTAGACGCCATATTTTAGTTAGGAATTTTATTATTATTTAAAGTGTATATGATTAGATTAGTATATAAAATATAAATGTTTCTAGTAAACATAAAAATATGTTTATAGTAGGCGCCAGATAAATGTGGAATAAAGTATATTGACCTTTCCCTAATAACTGTTCATAGGTACCTGAACAATTAAATATGAATCGTTTTTCATTATTAGACAATGTTAAGGATCACGAGAGATGATGATTCGGGACAGCTTTGTGTCATTAATTCCGTTTTTCAAATTAAAAATGTCAATAATTGTAGGTGGGTTATTATATGTTATATATATATATAATATGACCGTTATTCCACGATTATCTGGCGCTTACTATAGACGCCATATTTTAGTTAGGAATTTTATTTTAATTTAAAGTGTATATGTTTAGATTAATAAATAAAACATACATGTTTCTAGTAAGCATATGTTTAGAATTGTTTTATGAATAAGTCCTAATAATAAATATAATATTTTTCAGTAAAATGACTTTAAAAGAAGCAGAGAAACCGCCTCTATTTGACTTCCAAAGATGTCACCTGAACGAGTCCAGCTGCAATATTTCAGAGAACAGCGAAAAATTTGTTGTAAGTGAACAATATGTCCATTCATCATACATCAGTTGTCTGGTTGCCATAGCACAGGCTCTGCCTAGTTTGGGATCGGATGACCGTGTGTGAGTTGTCCCAAGATACTATATTATATAATATATTCAAACTAATATCAAGGGCGCAAATTTTACATAAATCAAGATCATCTATATCCTATTCTACTAATATTATAAACGCGAAAGTTTGTATGGATGGATGGATGTTTGTTACTCTTTCACGCAAAAACTACTGAATGGATTTTGATGAAATTTGGCACAGTGGTAGATTATAGTCTGGAATAACACATAGGATACTTTTTATCCCGGGAATATGTTCCCTTGGGATAATTTTCGACAATCACGCGGGCGGAGCCACGGTCGGCAACTAGTATTTAATATTATCAATACGAAAGTTTGTATGTTTGTTACGCAATCGCGTCAGAACGGCTGAACGGATCTTGATGAAATTTGGCACAGAGGTAGATTAGAGTCTGGAATAATGCATAGGATACTTTTAATCCCGGGTTCTTTTTAAGGGTTCCGTACCCAAAGCGTACCGTATTCCACTGTCCGTCTTTCTGTCACTAATCAGAGTCTGTCAGTTCACAGCCTGGTGACAGATGGCCAGTGGAATCTTAGTAATAGGGTCCCGTTCTTACCCTATGGGTACGGAACCCTAAAAACACTTTAATAATATCGAACCAGTACTAAAAAGCATAACAATGCTATTCGAAAATAAATTAAAATCATTCTGATATTGATGTTTTCTATTCTATGTTTTCGAGATGTTGTTCATGGTTAATAAAATTGTACTATTTTAATTTCAGATAACTATCTACAACCCTTTGGGGTGGTCTGTTAAAGAGCCAATCAGAATTCCAGTTAATGACGGCGCATTTGAAGTGTTTGGGGCTGATGGTAAGTTCTAACTTACAAGTTTAAACTTAATCCATATTTACATATTTGCTAAATCTAGACACAGAAAATTGTTTCGATTAATCCTACTACTATTATAAAGGCGAAAGTTTGTAAGTATGGATGTATGTATGGATGTTTGTTACTCTTTCACGTAAAAACTACTGAATGGATTTTGATGAAATTTGGCACAGAGGTAGATTATAGTCTGGAATAACACATAGGATACTTTTTATCCCGGGAATATGTTCCCTTAGGATAGTTTTCGACAATCACGCGGGCGGAGCCGCGGGCGGCAACTAGTTTTCTAATAAATAAAACAATTATTTTTTCCTTACCTCATTGTGTCCCACTGCTGGGCAAAGGCCTCCCCCATATCCTTCCAGACATTCTTTTCTTACGCCACCTCGAACCAGCCTTCGCGGTGTGCATCCAAATCATCTCACCACCGCTTTCTGGGCCGGCCTCGGCGACGCCGTCCATCCAAACAAAATATAGTTACTTTTTTTTTGTACGAACGATACTGATTGCTGGATAAAAAAACGCACTGTCTCCGAAGCAACCCTTTATTTATCAGAATTTAGACTAAGTAATATATTTTAATCAAAATATTCTACTAATAAACACCACTTCAATTCCACAGGTAAACAAATCAAGACCCAAATGGTACCTCTACCTAAGAAAGTCACTAGCATACCAACTCGAATTTCAAAGGCCACCCAAGAGATACTTTTCATCACTGACTTAAAACCGCTTTCATACAAAAGTATTTACGTCAAGAAAACTCCAAATCGATCAAAAAGAAACGTAAAACAAGATTATGAGTTCTATTCTAATAATAACAATTATTGGGATCCATTAAAGGAACCTATTATCAATAGACTAGACGACAGAATCAAAGATAAAGACACGAAAGATGTTATGGATAAGATTGAAGCTATACCGTACGCCCCGGTCTATTCTGAAGACATATCAAACGCAGATGACAGGGAAACTAATCTAGATATTCTTAAAGATGGCAAAAATGATGATGAGGTACTAGAATTGGAGAAGTTTTTGATGGAGAGCAGAAAGCAGAAAGAAAAAAAGGTTGAAAGGATGATATTGTATCCCAACCTAAGTGCGGATGAATTAAGAATGCTGTCAGACGAACCTAGAACTATTGAGAAGTTTGACGATGACCTTGTCTTAGGAAATCAGGTGAGTTTCAATTAGTTAATCTTTCATTGTGCGTACAGCTAAGGAGTGGAATTCCTTGTCTTTGTGTGCTAATAGCTGCAACCTGGGGGTCTTTAAGTCAAGAGTGAATAGGTTACTTCTAGGCAAGCGTGCTCCATCGTCGACCACATCATCGCTTACCATCAGGTGAGATTGTGGTCAAATGAGTGCATTTCAACAGAAAAAAAAACATTGTGTTCGAACGCGTGCCTATCAATAATAAAAAAGAAATCCTTAGTTTGTTTTCATTCATTGTGCGTACAGCTAATGAGTGGAATTCCTTGCTTAATTTTGTGTTTCCTGATAGCTGCAACCTGGGGGTCTTTAAGTCAAGAGTGAATAGGTTACTTCTAGGCAAGCGTGCTCCAGCGTCAACCACAGGGACAGTTGTACAAACTTTTAAGCTATTGTCGCAATTGCATATCAGTCGCAATCTCTCAAAAATGTACGGAAATTAGATCAGTTTTTGATAGATTACGACCGAGATATAGATGCGACAATAGCTTAACAATAATAAGAATAATTGGCCCTTACAATTGCTTTCTATTTGAAGAGATCGTGGTCAAACACGTTCCTATCAATTTTATTATCGTATCAGCCGAAAGATGTCCACTGCTGGACATAGGTCTGCCCCAAGGGGGGGTTTGCCATAATCGCCACGCTTGGCAGGCGGGTTGGCGACCGCAGTGTAGCTGTTGCAATGCACAGAGAATGCTGCTGCCCATTCTCTGGTGAGTCCCTTAGTCGCCTCTTACGACACCCACGGGAAGTGATGGGGTGGTGCTATTCTTTTACGTCCGACACCATACAGAACAATCCTATCAATAATAATAAAAAAACCTATGAATAAAAAGCTTACTAATAATCAGAGATTGGAATAGGTAGACAATATTTACCTAATGTTCGTGGAAGTAAGTAACATAGAGTGGATAATACCTCCTCTAAAATCCCGGAATCATAAACATGACGATTGTATCCCGAGATTTAAGAAATTGCAAATTACTTATTGCGCTTTGAATACATTTGAACAAAATTATTATATTGAAGAATCTTATTATGTATTTAGATTTTCGTACCTAGTAAAACTTATAAATTAAAGTCCAGTTCATGTTTTTATAATCCCGGGCTTTAATGTCCATTTATGATTCCGGAGGTATTATCAACTCTATGTTACTTACTTCCACGAACATTAGGCAAATATAGTCTACCTATTCCGATCTCTGCTAATAATATAAATAGAAATTTATAATTTTAAGCACAACAATCTTACCTTATCCAAACATGATATTAAAAAAAACATTTCTGTCTCTTTTTCAGTTCTACAAATTAGATGTAAACACAGCAACGGGCTCGATCAGCGAAGTAACATTCCCCGACCATTCTAACTTAAACTTATCTATTAACATGTACTACTATACCGGTAGTTGTGGCGATAACCACGATACCACCCGTCGGGCTTCCGGCGCATACATCTTCAGACCAATCATAAATAATCCCATAAAATTAGGCCCACTAAAAACCGAAGTCATTAACGGAGACTTAGTCAAAGAATTCAGAGTTAATCTCAGTCCAGCTGGGTATATAAACGCTAAATTATACGACAGTTTAAATTTCATCGAAACGGAATGGATAGTAGGACCCATACCGATAAAAGACGATGTTGGCAAAGAATATGTTATCAAATACGAAACTAATATTATCAATAATGGTGAATTTTATACAGATTCTAATGGTAGACAGATGTTGAAGAGGAAGCTAGATTTTAGGCCGCAATGGAATCTAACGCTAGCTGAACCGATTCCCGGGAATTATTACCCGGTCACCAATGAGATATATATTGAGAATGACGATTTAAGAATGACAGTTTTGACTGACAGATCCGAAGGTGGAACATCCTTAGTTGAAGGTGAAGTGGAACTTATGCTGCATCGAAGATTGCTTTGTGATGATGCATTTGGAGTAGGTGAGGCACTGAACGAAACAGCCAATGGTCAAGGATTGGTTGCTAGAGGCAAACACAGGGTCATCATAGGTAAAGACAAAGGAATCATCAAAAAGAATGTTCTAGGCATGCATTTGAGTCCAACCGTCCTATTCTCAGACGCGACAAACATTCAATATGACGAGTGGTTGAAAATGAACAACGAATTCAGTTGGTTAGAAAGAGATTTACCGAATGGAGTACACCTGTTGACTTTAGAACCTTGGGACAGTAAACTTTTGATCAGATTCGAAAATTACTTAGAAGATTCAGTTGTAGAAGTGAATTTGAGGGATCTTTTCAAAAATATTGAAATTAAATGTTTTAAAGAAACTATGTTGTCGGCGAATATGTTTGTCGATGAATATAAACAGTGGGTTTGGAATAAAGAAGGTAGTCAAGATAAAGTAGAAGATGAAACGGAATTAGATGAAAAGGATTTCAATATTAAAATCAAGCCGAAACAAATTAGGACTTTCAGAGCATGTTTTGATAGGAAACAGATATCGAATCAAGTATAGACAATCATGACTTGAGTAAGTTTATCTGTTATGCTCAAAGACGTCACTTAAGAATAATCTTTATATATCTTCTATATACAGCGTGAACTTTTAATGGTTGTTTTCTCGCAGCGAAATGAGTTTGTCTTGGTAATACAATTGATTTTTGAAATATAATAAATTTAAAATCAAGAAATGGTAGTATAACAATTGTGATAAACAAAACTCGAAAGCGACTTCGAACCAATAGTTATACATCGCGATATTTTCGCGCAAAGCGGCTGCGGTCGTTGCCCTTCGCGTATCAACCAGCTGATAGGTACTCCTGATTTAATGGCGTCGCCGCTCCGCCAACAAAGAGCAAACAGCGGGGCGTGCGCGCGTTAAGTAGTACCTACGTCACGTCTAGTGAGTTACTATTGTTTCTCACGCTTTCGAGTTTATGAATATTTTTTTAAAATTATTTTAAAACAAAACCTTTTTTTTTAAGTTTGGCTTTATGTTTCGATAGTACTACTGATGGCTTAATCGTTCTGCCGCGGAAAAACAACCATTCAAATTTCAGCGTGTATATATATTAATTATATAAAATAAAGTCGGGTTAGTTACACCATTTATATGAACGTCCGGACCGATTTTATGATCTTTTATTTTTTGGATTTGTCTCAGTCCCGAGCCGTAAAATAACTGTGTTTAGTTAAATCGAAAAAATAAACGAATAATAAATTATCGATAATAATAATTCTTAACTTTTTAAACGTATGTGATAAACGCATCGGCGGCGTGCCCCGACGCCAAGTCACAAATTCGCCGTAATTTTTTGTCACATATTTGTCACGTTTGGCGTACAGGGTAAGCAATGGCGTTCAAAAGGTTAAGTGACGTTTCTGAGTACCAACATACTTGAGTTTACAATTATAGTAAAAATTAGATACTAATAAACACAGTCAATACCAATTTGATTTGAGATATATGTATATTGTGAGATACAAATTTTAATTTTACTGATAATTAGTACAAATATTAATGCTGAGTTTCTAATAGTCAGATTGACGATTGAAATACAAGTTTTTTTCATCTTTTGCAACAGTGATTTTTGACCTAACTTACACCTCTTGAATTGTACACCTCTTGTAGAGGCAATATTAATCCATCCCAGGTTTCAACTATATTTAATACTAGCTTTTGCCCGCGACTTCGTACCTTCCCTTTAGGAATTTCGGGAAATCCTCTCTTAGCGCTCTCCTATACTCCCCAAGGAACCTACATGCCAAATTTCAGTTTTCTACGACCAGTAGTTTCGGCTGTGCGTTGTCTATCAGTCACTCAGTCAGTAACGGAATTTTTCTATATATTTTAGGATTGGTCAACTATTGATACATATTTCTTTATATTTTTTCCAATACTTAATCTATCATTATCATCATCAGCCGAAACACTTCCACTGCTGGACATAGGCCTTCCCTAAAGGAGGGGGAGGTTGCCACAATCACCACGCTTGGCAGGCGGGTTGGCGATCGCAGTGTAGCTGTTGCAATGCACAGAGAATGCTGCTGCCCATTCTCTGGTGAGTCCCTTAGTCGCCTCTTACGACACACACGGGGAGTGATGGGATGGTGTTATTCTTTTACGTCCGACGCCATACAGAACTAAAAATAATCTATACTATACTAATGTTATGGATGTGAAAATTTGAATGTTTAGATGAATGGATAGATAAAAGAAAGAACTTGTTTATTTAGCACACATAGTTAAACACAACGTAGATACTTTAAAAAAAAAACGATGAATTGATGTTTGTTCGTCAATTACGTCAGAACGGCTGAACGGATCTTGATAAAATTTGGCACAGAGGTAGATTATAGTCTGGAATAACACATACGATACTTTTTATCCCGGGAGTATCTTCCTTTGGGATAATTGTCGACATTCAAGCGGGCGGAGCCGCGGGAGCAGCTAGTAACAAATATTCCATACGTAATAACCCCGGGTAAGAATTAACTTGGAGTTAAAAATACTCTGGTTTGTAAAAGTGGGCCTAAGCCGAATTAGAACTAGACAAATTTTTAAACGATTTTGACGTCATATTGTGTCAAAAATATCATTATAAAATTAACAATGTAAGTTTATAAATAAGGTTTATTTGTTTTTGATAGAAATATTAAGTTTATAGCTAGTATTAATTAATGTTCATATATTTTGTGTGATCTTAAATGGTGAACCAAATAAATACTTTTACATTTTTAATTACTTTTTTGTTTTATTTGTGTTACCTAAGATTGAGTCCTTTATGCAGCCTACGCAAGTGTTCGTCGAATCGTTGAGCTCCTTAATGTTCAGAAACGTTGAGCTACACAATAACTGGCAAATGCTTGCCCTGGTCCGCTCGAATCTGTTTGGTGCTGTCAGCTCGGAAAAACTGGTAACATCTAGTTTAAATTGACGTGTAAGGGCCCACGGGACGGAATGGTAGAGGATTAAATTTTTTACCAAAGGACATTCAAACTTATCTAGAAGGTATACGACATAATTTTCAATGTTTTAAACTGATTCCGTGGCATCGAAAGGGATTTCTTCACACAGAATTAGAGATCGCGCAAAGGGATCCCGCGGCACGTCGCGGGATGTCTAAGTAGGCCGTTGGAATGTTACGGTATCTAAGCGGCTAGTAAGCGCTGACCGCTCTTAGTGCTCCCCTACACTCCCCAAGGAACCTACATGCCAAATATCAGCTTTCTACGACCAGTAGTTTCGGCTGTGCATTGTCTATCAGTCACACAGTCAGTAACGGAATTTTTCTATATATTTTAGTATTGGTCATCTATTGATACGTATTTATTTATATTTTTTCCAATACAAAATCTATCATCATCATCATCAGCCGAAAGACTTCCAATGCTGGACATAGGCCTCCCCTAAAGGGGGGGGGGGGGGGGTTGCCATATTCGCCGCGCTTTGGCGATCGCAGTGTAGCTGTTGCAATGCACAGAAATATTAAGTTTATAGCTAGTATTAACTAGTAAGCGCTGACCGGTGGCAAAATCCTCTGCCATTCCGTCCCGGTGTGCAATGGCTTTTACAGTGTTATTTATAACCAATAGCTTTGCCCGCGGTTTCGCTCGTAGCACACATTGGCAACGGCGTAGCATACATTGGCTACGGCGTAGCACACATTGGCTACGGCGTAGCACACATTGGTTACGGCATAGCACGCAGGCTACGGCATAGCCTGTTGGTTACGGCGTAGCACGCTGTCTACCGCGTAGCACGCTGGCTACGGCGTAGCACGCTGGCTACGGCGTAGCACACATTGGCTACGGCGTAGCACACATTTGCTACGGCGTAGCGCGCTGGCTACGGCGTAGCACACGGCTAAGGCGTAGCATACATTCGGGGAATATAGTCGTTATTCCGTGTTGCTGTTATGTTGTGTCCATCAGTTCACTCTACGTTTTTCTGAGTATACATAAGTTTGTTTCTATAGAAAGTAAATGAATAAAACAAAAGAAAACAGTAAACAAAAAAAAAACACTTTATTTACATTTAACAAATATTTTAAAAGTTAAGCTTAAACTACTACATTAGTATATTTCTTAGGTATATACAAGTAAAAGCAGTAAGCGCTCATTGGGCATCAAAAAGTTTGTCCGAAGGGTCGTCGTATGGGAAAATTGCCAAATTATTTTAATTGCAACCCTTAACTTCTTACTAATAAATGCGAAAGTTTGTATTATTATTTATTTATCAAATACAAAGTTTATATAAATGTATGGATGGATGATAGTTTCCCGATTTCGCCAGAACGGCTGAACGGATCTGGATAAAATTTGGCACAAAGATAGATTATAATGATTTTTTACTTTCACGCGATCGAAACCGTTGGAAAAAGCTAGTATTTCATAATCCAGCCCTATATGGAGACGACGACGCAATTCTTCAAATCGACGGCAATTGATTTTTATACATACATACTAGGTGTACCAGAAATAACGCAAAGCCTAAAAAGGGGTCGTTATTCAACAATTAGTTATAGCCATCAACCGACGTTGATCGATTGATGGCTATAATTAATTAAACTATAGCTGATTTAAGATTTAAAAGTGGTAGAAACTATAGATCATACTACCTTCTATAATATCTACTAGATAGATCTACTAATTAATATATAATATCGACTAATTCATTGTACCATCAATCGATGGCATCGTCCGACGACCGATCGTTGGTGTAGTAGAAACTATCGATCGACGTCGACTAAATCATTCTACCATCGACCGACGATCGATCGATTGGTGTGGCCCTTGTGACTAGGAGCTTATGAGAAGTGCTACAAAACAAAAGAGAACGAGCTCGTGAAGGTTCCTCTGAAGGCAGTCGTAGTAA
Organism: Mamestra brassicae; assembly: GCA_905163435.1. Lineage (NCBI taxonomy): Eukaryota > Metazoa > Arthropoda > Insecta > Lepidoptera > Noctuidae > Mamestra > Mamestra brassicae. Next base: position 8,186,489 of record LR991017.1, read on the forward strand.
ATGTTCAGTGCAGCCTCTTTAGCCTTCCGAACCTCCTTCCTGAGTAAAGAGGAGTCTCTGCAGTGCAGGTCACTGCTGGTCCTTCAATCAACTCCCCACCCAGCCATCCACACGCCACATAATACAAAACAGGTTTGTGTTCGGTTCAAATTGTTTGACTGCCGCGCTGACACATACTAAATGAGTAAAATGACCCATTTTCATGTTTTGCGATAAATGTTTTTTATTTTTTTTATTTAATATGGGTTTGCTCCTGACTCTAGTCTAGGTCATAGATGACAGAGACAAAGTCGACGATGGAGCGAGCTTAGGCGATTGGCACACTGCAACGCATTACGCAGCGGAGTGCGTGGCGGACGAAGAAAAAAACTGCGCGTGAATGCGTTTTCTGTGTGTTGCACTACGCGTGTTTTCCATACAAACGGAGATACTTACAAGCAACGGAAGAACACGCATCCACGCGCTACGCTGCATCATGCGGGGCAGTGTGAGAATCGCCTTACCCAGAAAAAGCCTGTTCACTCTAATTTTGACGAGATTAGGGTTGTATGCGTTTGGAAACACAGACGCAGGCAGAGAGTTCCACTCCTTTGCTGTGCGCATTATAAAAGACGTTTGGAAACGTTTAGTGCGAATTGGTGGAATAGCAACAAGGTAGGGATGGTAACTTGCAGTGCGTCTAGATGTCCGATGGTAGCCGCAGATGGGGCCGGTGGGATGAGGTCGTGGAGTTCCTAGAAACTCTCCCCAAAGTACAATCTGTAGGAGACCGACAAGCAGGCAACCTTGCGGCGATGAGCCAAGCTGTGAAGCTTGGCATCCACCAGTCTTACGTCTCTATGATACAAGTTATCTTAAAATAACTTTGCAGTCATTATCTTCGCACATAACTGACAACAAACGTCCTAATTTCTTGCGGTTTCAATTCGATCCCTTCATTAAAGAAGAACACAGGCGTCGGTTTAGTGAAGCCTCCCTGATCAGGGCTAAACTCTAGATTACTCTGGTTACCAAAAACATCGTTAAAATTCTTCACGAACTTATCCGTCCGCCAAATCATGGGCAATCGATCTTGCAGCCAAATATTAGCTGCTAGAGTAGTCTCTCTTGCTCCAGTAATTCTAAAATCCTTAAAAAGCTCCTGAATGAAGACTCGTTTATATCCGCTTCGTACAACGTCTGATTTTTCCAAATAATTCTCTAGTCTTAGTAAAAGTTGGTCGTGCCACTTTTCTAAAGTCAAAATATGTACGCCGACTGGTAGTTTGGTTCTTAAACCTGAATATTCATTTCTCTTCAGAAACCATCGGTCGTAACTTATATTATAATAAGACTGGTGTAAAGAAGTAAAAACTGTTGGTGCCAATTCTAATTCTTTGGCGAATTTCTTTTCGAAAATTTTATTTGGTCTGTAATCTGCTTTCGAGAGATATAAATGATGTTTTCCGCGTACTATAATTCCTTTGTCGTACTCCGTTTCGTTCAACCAGGCTTTGATGCCGGTGTCGTCGGTAAAGATTCGTCGATGCAGCATCATATCCACGGTACCGTCTAGAAGAGAGGTCCCACCTTGAGCTCTGTCTGTGAAAATCGACAGGCGAATGTTCTTTTGTAAGTCTTCTATGTACAGTTTTGATGTTACTGGGTAGATGTTACCTGGAAAATTAATAGAGATTAGAGTTAATAGAGATTACTAAAGTACACATATTTTTCATGGGGTACTGTGTTAAATTTTACAACAAAATACCTTGTGACATATTAGAACTAAATGAAGGAAAATTTAAAACTAATGTTAAAAGCACACTTTGTAAACAAGCATATTACAAATTAGAAGATTACATTTAGGATAAGAATGCTTGGAAACATGCTGGTCCTGCTTGATTGTCCTATGTCATTGTGATTGTGTGTTTATTGTGTATGTATTGTTGTTATTGTCCACACAATACCAAACTGGTTGATTTATATCTAAACTTTATAGATATACTGTTTCTTTTTTGTTTTTTTTATTTTTCTGTTAACTCACTGACTGCTTAATTAAATGGTTCCAATATTTGTAAATATGTGAGTATCATTTACCTAAATTTCTTTGGAAAATGAATAAGTTTACCTCTGCTGGTAATACTTTGTTCCTATAAGTAGCATACTCTGGGTGCATCGTCCTCACAAAATATTAAATTAATTTTTGTAAACCAAATTTTGTAAAACCATTATTTGAAAAGAGTAACTATGGAGATTCTTGTCCGTTCTTCTCCATAAGAATCTACCTTTCCGAATGGACAGTAGAGTCACTTATTACTGTAATACTATTATTTTACTGAACTGTAAACGATGACGTTCAAAAGTGCCGTTTGAAATAAACGTATTGATTTTGACTTTGACTTTTTGATTAATTATTATTTTAGTCATAAAGGCTCGACCAATAGTTCTCACTAGGCAATAAAGCAGTTTAGTTTTCATCGAAATCGGGACTCCTTTGAGAGTTTTTCGCTATTTTTCATAGCTTCGAATTTGGCCTATCAGGTCCACTTAAAACATCCATTCTGTAGATTCATTTGAACTAGTAACATAAAAAAGTTAACTAACGCGGTCCTATGCTCCGCGCGCGAACACGTAGCTATCTTGCTACCGATTTCTACCGATAGTGCTTGCGCTGTTTCTTAGAGCTGTGATGTTGGTGCATGACGCGTCAATAAACACGCCACTGAAATCTTGCTAAGTATGCGTAATATTTGTGCCTAAGGGAGAGCGGGGCTAAACGTGCCGCGGGGAAGTAGTTCCGATGTAATTTAACATTGTACCGGACGTTACTGGCCAAACTAAGACAGTTGCAAGTGGTCCGTTTTATGACGAATTTCCTTTTTTTTAGGGTTCCGTACCCAAAGAGTAAAACGGGACCCTATTGCTAAGACTCCGCTGTCCGTCCGTCTGTCTGTCTATCCGTCTGTAACCAAGCTGTATCTCATGAACCGTGATAGTTAGACAGTTGAAATTTTCACTTATGGTGTATTTCAGTTGCCGCTATACAACAAATACTTAAAAAAAACAGAATAAAATAAAAATATAAGGGATAGAAGAGAGAGGGAAGATAATAATCCCATACAACAAACGTGATTTTTTATAGATAATAATGGTACGGAACCCTTCGTGCGCGAGTCCGACTCGCACTTGGCCGGTTTTTCATAAAACCTATTTCAATAGGAACAATGTCCCCGCGGCACATTTAGCCCCGCTCTCTCCTATTTCCGAAGTAACCCTGTATATAAATTTAACGAGTCTTAGGCAGTCAATGCCATCAGCACAAGAACCTTCTGATGACTTCAATAAAAACAAGAAAATAAAATACTCACTCGCAATCCCAGACTCTCCAGTGTCCAACACCGGAGTATATGTAGCTCGGACATCCCTTATTCGCTTAATAGTCTGTCTTCCATTACTGTCAGTGAAGAAAACACCGTTATTTTGAAGATCCGTCAGATACCTAAATAAAGAAAAGATATTTATTTTCACAGAACTGCATATCACACTAATATTATAAAGGCGAAAGTTTGTGTGTGTGTGTATGTTTGTTACTTCTTTACGCGCAAACGGCTGGAACAATTTTGATAAAAGTAGGTTTGCGGGAAGCTGACACCCTGGATTAACACATAGGCTACTTTTTATTCCGGGAGTCTGTTCCCTTCGGATAATTTTCGACATTCACGCGGAGTATCTGAACCGCGGGGCGCAGCTGGTAAAATTATAAACCTAAACTGAGAATCCTTAATTATAGTACCTAGAAGTGATCATCTGCTTGCCTTTTCCCAACTATATTAGGGTCGGTATCCAGTCAAACCGGATTCAGCTGAATACCAGTATTTTACGTGGAGCGGCTGCCTACCAGACCTCCACAATCCATTAACTGGGTAACACGATATTTCTTGGCAAGACTGTTATCTGACTCCAATCTTGGCAAGTCGTTACGGATTGCCGTAACGACTGCCAAAGATTGACAAATTGCAGCCTGGGCCAACGGTTTATTGGTAGAAAATGCCTAAGGCACTTGTCTTACCGCCGAAGATCAGCGAGAATAGCTAGAAACTATATAAGAGTTGGCGAGCAACGAGAAGCGAGTGTGTAGTTCCGATAGTTTTGTCGCTTGGTACTAAGCGACATGCTCTTGTGCGACGCCGATGGGCGGTTACTCGCACCTATTGCTCCAGCCGGCCGAGAGATACATTCCTGCGCAAACCTACACGCGATTCCAAATTCTGAATTTATAATAATTGTTAAGCTGCACTCAGATCCGCACTATAGGTAGAAATTATCACTAGTTGGTCTCTTGGCGTGAGCATCGCTGAGCGAGTATTATCTTTGATAGCAAGGTTGCCTGCTTGTCGGTCTTCTACAGATTGTACTTCGGGGAGACTGTCCAGGAACTCCACGACCTCATCCCACTCCACCTTCTACCATCGGACATCTAGACGCACTGCAAGTTACCATCCCTACCTTGTTGCTATTCCACCAATTCGCACTAAACGTTTTCAAACGTCTCTTATAATACAGCAAAGGAGTGGAACTTTCTGCCTGCGTCTGTGTTTCCGAATGCATACAACCCTAATCTCTTCAAAATTAGAGTGAACAGGCTTCGTCTGGGTAAGCTCGCTCCATCGTCGACTTTGTTTCTGTCATCTATGACCTAGACTAGAGTCAAGAGCAAACCCATATTAAAAAAAATAGCTCTTGTCGCTGCGACAAACTAGTGGTAAGAGAGTTCTCGCCGGCAGTGTGAACAGCCAGCTATCGAATATAAATGTTTGTGTCTCTTTAATCACACGGGATCTATATCTTTTGCCCGTTTCCTCAGCGAGAAAATAGTCGATAGCTAAGTCCGCCTTTGAACAGTGCCTTTTACTAATGCATAAAATAATGTTATATTTATTACCTTACAAACAAATCCTTGCCCAAACCATCTGCCGCAGGAATCGGCCCCACTATCCAATCAACTTCAATCGTTGGAAACCCTTTATACAATTTAAAAGCGATACCGGCGTAATTCGAAAACCGTATCTGCAATTCTTGCACTAAATCAGATTTAAGTACTTTAGCGTCGTAGAAGTCTGATATTAGGACAGGGTGAGGGTCTATAGGTCTGAAGATGTATGCTCCAGGTTTCTTCTTGTCAGAATCTAGCTTTTCAGGGTCGTCTGAGACGTAGTAGCACATTTGGACCTCGAAGCTGATGGTGACGCCGTTGGAAAGAGCTATACTTTGCAGTTTGCGATTTGAATCGATGTTTATCTGGATGTACTGAAACAAATACAAGTAAAAAATGTTAAACTCGCGTCAGGACACGTGACCTGATCGAAAATTCGTAAGACGGAGGGAAAGTTCTGAAGTGTTAAATTGTAATGTCTGGCGTGATGGTCGAGTGGTTAGTGACCCTGACTGCTAAACCGGAGGTCGTGGGTTCGATTCCCACCCAGGACAAATCTTTGTGTGATGAGCATGATCATTTGTTCTGTGTCTGGGTGTAACTTTTCTATAATATGTATGGTATGTATTTAGAAATATATAAGTATGTTTATCAAATGTCTGGTTGCATAGCACAGGCTCTGCCTAGTTTGGGATCGGATGACCGTGTGTGAGTTGTCCTAAGATGTTATTATTATTAATGTTTGTGTACGATAGCGCAATAAATGAATATTGTATGTTACCACATAAATGATAGTACTTTTATACTGATAATTAAAGCAATTCATGCGAAATTATTCCCTAAACATTCCAAAATATTAAAAATGCGCAACGTTTTCAAGAGACAATACAACAGCGACCCATATTAATACAGTCTGGGCGACTTGCAATCATCCTCCTAAACGCTAGCAACGCGTTGTTATACTGAACGCGGAGAGCGCTACACGACCTTTAAAATCAAAATCAAAAGTCATTTATTCAAATTAAGCTGAGTGCCAGCTTTTTGAACGTCAAAGTTCTACATAAAGACAGTCCCCCAAAACGCATTCAAAAGTTTGACAGATGTCTTAAAATGCGGCTGTCAGGCCATTCTTCGTCATATGACATATATATTGTAACACCAGGGACTCCGCTAGTGTTACTTATTGTTATTATTATAAATGAAACTATATTGGAGATTTAAAACTTTAAAATATATTTGGCATCTGCCTTTAACGAACGTCGGGACCAGAGTCTCAGATAAAAACAAAACATGTTTTCACATTCGTATTTCAAATTCTTTTAGTTTTCACCTGACACTTCCAAAGGCTATCTTGTCTGCCAGAGACCTGCAGACAAGGATATCCTCTTTACAATATACTCACCTCATTTTTAATAAAATTATCGCGAGACTCCGAACTATGATAACCGGAGTGTTCCATTCGTCGGTAATACTTCTGAAAGTCGAAGTAAGGCGTGGTACTGGGTTCGGAGTCGTCGTAGTAGTACTCTATAAATGTCGCTGGGGTGGGCTTGCTCGTGGGGTCGACGTTCTGTGGGGTGGCTGCGGTGGGGCGGGCCGAGGTCGTGGTTGATGAAGGCGGCCTGGAAATGAGACATATACAAAAGGGAGTCTAAAATAAAATATAAATCGCAAAAGAGTTTTTGTAGTGAACACTTTTTGGGTGAACAAAAATCATCAAACTCGCGTCATCTTCACCAAACGCTTTAGCTTTCGCTTAGTTTTCACTTCTGTCAGCAGTCCCCAAAAGTCCGGTGATCCCGAGTGTCATTTGTAGTTCGTATTGAGAGAAACCAGAAAATCTTGCCAAGAGCTACCGAGTTGCCCTCCTCTTTCTGACCTCCACAACCCAGTAAGGGTTGTGGAGGTCAGAAAGGCAGTCGCTTCAAGTAAAATTAATGTAGTTGGGAAAAGGCTGCTAAAGTCAATTTTGGTTTTCTCTTTATGTAACCCTAAAACAGTGACACTCTGGGAGTGCCGACAGAAGTGAACACTTGAACAAAAATGCCTAACACGCCTCGTGATTCGCTACCCGTTGAACCGTAGCGATCGATTCAAGATATAAAATCTTAAATATCTCGAAAATGGTAAGTCCTATCGCAAAAAATACCAAAATTTGGGCTCCCTTTATAAAACTCCGTAGAAAGATACATAAGACCTAAATTAAATTAAGCCAAGATTCCCATACCCACACTACTAGTAAAAGACTACGTTATACATAGACGTGTCGGTTACGGTAATAGTGTCACGAGTTAGATGGTTTTTTCCCATCTCAAAAAATGCCCAATGCGCCTATAGAATTCTGGTTTAAAGAACTTTATTCTCATAAGAACTTAAATAACAGTTCACTTAAAATGAGATACATAGTGCTTACATCTATCTATTAGTAATGTTTGTCTTTTCAGCTTTGTTTTGAATATGTTAATACTGTCGCACCTCTTTAAATCCTCCGGTAGATTATTAAATAGTTGTGCTCCCTCCGTCAATATTGTCTTTTTGCCGTAATTAGTCCGTGCACGTTTTTTTTTTTTTTTTGTGAGTGGCTTCTCGCAGTTCAACCTATAAGGTTGTCGACTGCTTAACCGGGCTTGCCTGTGGTGGCCTTAATATAATATTAAAGCCTCCAGCCAGGGCTTATAAAAAACTTACAAACTAAGCGACTACACGCTAAGGGCACCCCCTGTGGGGTACGGGCCTCGGCTTAGGGCGTCGCTGGGGAGAGGACAGCTAGGGACGGGCTGGATCGAACTGGAATTATTATTAAGGGGCGAATTTAAGACTACAGGCTCAGCGGCGCGGGCTGGCTCGAGCAAGGGTCGGGGCGGATTTTGAAAGTCCGTGCACGTGTAGTCGTTAGTTGAAACTTGTTTTTACATCTTGTGTTATATGTAGGCGTTTCTTTATGTTTGACTGTAGGGAGTTCGTGGTTATCTTTTTTATGAGAATGCAGGTATAATATGTGTACAGTTGTGTAAGATTTAGTAGGTTAGTTTCTTCGTGTAGTTTTTTTGTTGGATATAGGTAGTGATAATGAAATAGTACTTTGATAATTTTGTTTTGTATTCTTTGCAGAGGGTTTAGGTTAGATTTCGCGGCTGATCCCCATAGTTCAATTAGGTATTCTAGGTTTGATTTTACTAAAGAATTGTATATAATTAGACGTACTTTTTTCGGAATACATTTTGTGATTTTTCGTAACGCTCCTAGCAATGATATTAATTTTGTTTTGACATGATCGATGTGTAACTTCCATGTAAGTTTGTCATCTACCCATAGTCCGAGGTATTTTTCGTGATTTGATCGTTTAATTATTTCTCCGTTGATCGTGAATGGAGTAGTGTCCGGTAATGCAGCATTATGTCGTACGGTATTTTGCTGTGGGGTCGGGCTGCTGACATTGAATCCATATTTATTTTACAAAAGAGAGCTGTCAGAGCCCTTTATAATCTGCGTCGCCGTGATTCTCTTAGGGAACTTTTTAAAAAGATTAATATTATGACAGTCCCTTGCCAATTCATTTATGAAAATATTATGTATGTGCGGAAAAATCGACATCTTTTTAGTAAAATTAGTGATAGACATAATTTTAATACTAGAAATAGAGACAAATTAGATCAACCATTTTTTAGATTAGCTAAAGTCCACACTTCTTTCGTGGGGTATTGTGTTAAATGTTACAACAAAATACCTTCTGACATATTAGAACTAAATGAAAGAAAATTTAAAACTTATGTTAAAAGTACACTTTGTAAACAAGCATATTACAAATTAGAAGATTACATTCAGGATAAGAATGCTTGGAAACATGCTGGTCCTGCTCCATAGGACAATCAAGGGTGTAGACAAAATCAAACTGGTTGATTTATGAATTAACTTTATAGATGGGTATACTGTTTCTTTTTTGTGTTTTTATTTTCTGTTTAATTGGTAGTTATTAAGATTATCTGTAAATATGTGAGTACCATTTACCTAATTTTTTTTTTTTTTAGAAAAGGAATAAGTACCTCTGCTGGTTATACTTTGTTCTTATAAGTAGCATACTCTGGGTGTATCGTCCTCACATAATATTAAATTGATTTTTGTATACCAAATTTTGTAAAGTCGTTATTTGAAAAGAGTAACTATGGAGTTTCTTGTCCGTTCTTCTCCATAAGAATCTACCTTTCCGAATGGACAGTAGAGTCACTTTATTAATATATTTTACTGAACTGTAAATGCTGACGTTCAAAAGTGCCGTTTAATGGCCTAATTGAAATAAACGTTTTTGACTTTTGACTTTTTTGACTTTTAATGGTTTATTTTTTGCTGCGAAGATCATAAATGATGTTTTAGCTGTATTAATAGTAAGTAAGTTATGTTTTAGCCATTCATTAAGTATGCCAAGGTCCTTTTGAGCATCAGTTATAATGTTTTGTATAGATTTATTGAAGTAAAAAAGGCAAGTGTCGTCTACGTATAACGTTAGGTGTCCTGTCAGCCCTATTTTATTGATGTTATTAATGTAGATAAGAAATATTAATGAACTAATTATTGAGCCTTGGTGTCCATATCCATATGTGATGTTTTGCATCGATGGTAAAGTTGAAAATCTTAACGACTTGTCTGTTTTGCAAGTACGATTTAAACATTTCGAGGGCACTGCCTGAAATACCTATGTTGTTTAAATTTTGTAATATTTTTTTATGGCTTACCGTATCGTAGGCTTTTTTAGGTCAATGAAAATACCAACTACAATGTGTGTCTTTATTTTAGTTATTAAGTCGACACTGGCTGTGAGAGTACCTTGTCTTCACTTCAAAAACAAAAGCTACTTACCTTGCTGTGGCAGTCGTAGTGGTTGAAAAAGACGTCACGATAATCTTCTGAGTGACATTTCCAGCCCCTTCTGTAGTGGCACGCCTCACCACCGGCGGCAGGGTCACCATAAAGTCATTATACATCTCCAATTCCTTGGCTTTGCTCACATTTCGACTCTCATCTTCAAAGTATTCGTACTCGGGTATGTCGTCGAGTAGAGATTTGTCGTCGATTTTTAAGTTATTCGTTTGTCTGGAATAGAAAAGAATAGAATTTGTATTGATTCAGTTTTAAGACACAAGACAATAAAATTTATTGGTTGTGGACTCAGCGATCATTGTACCGATAGTCGCGTCAGCTAACTCAAAGACTCAAGACTCAAAGCATTTATATCAATTAGTCCACAGGCACTTTTGAATTGTCAAGGTCGCTCGGTCAAAAGAGATGAAGCTATTTGCACGTTCCAAAGCGTAGATCTCTGTGGAGAAGAACGTGCAAGAAATGCCATGGACACTCTTTTAAAAATAATATTTTTTTACAAAGTTATGGTTGCATCATTCATGTTGAAATTACATATATATGTGAGAACGATGTAAAAGACGTGCAGGATAAAAGCGTCCGGAGTGAAAAGAACAATTCAAAGACACAATTAAAATAAACCGTGGCCCACGAGAAATGACCAGTCCACCACCACACCAGTCAGTAACGGCTTAATAGCCTCGACCAGCACCTCAGGAGGCTCTCGTGAGGCAGCTGGATCAAGGGCTTGATTCAGAAAGCGGTACCTACTTCTGGACACCACTCGTATTGTTAGGTTAGTTTCCATATTACCGATTTATGTGAGCTACTATTTTTATACAACGTGTAAAAAAATAATGAACAACTTTTACTATGGGACCAACACTGAAATCGCGAAAAAAAATCGTCGTCCCCATACATTTATTTATTTTTTTATTTATTTATTTATTTATTTATTTATTTATTTATGTGCGCATAACACGACAAAATGCACTGATCAGCTGATTTTTAAAGTGATAACTTCTTATGGGAGGATAAACCGCTTCGTAACGTAACGCGTCACGGCGCCAGTCTGTCTGGCTTCCCTTTCTCTCACGCGTACGGCAGCGGTAGGCAGGCTCTTCCTCTCTCACTCTAACCCGCAGCGCTAGTCGTATTTCGGACAGACGCTTCCCATATTAAATAGTTCAACTTAGATTAGTTTAAGTTATCACTTCTGTCGGGCGTCCCGAGACGCACACGTTTTTTTTCCGCGTTTTCAGTGTTGGTCCTATAGTAAAAGTTGTTCATAATGATGAGTACAATGACCCCTTAAGAGGTATTGCGTTTATTCTGTTACACGTTGTATGTATTAGTAAAATGATTAATAATTATTCACTTATCAACAACAGAAGCGTCTGGACCGCTGTCAAAAGTACCACGTTGGGTGGCAATGCCCTCCTACTTTTTGACAGATATTAATTTCAGCTAGCTTGGAAAACCAGTCCTGGGCTCCGTTTTTTTCTTTTGCGGTACGGAACCGTAAAAAACAATTCGGACTTCAAGTTATGGGGCAAAAATGAGCTCAAGTATTACTTTGTAAGTACGTAAAACATTTCTTACCTCGTTAAATATTTCTTTTTTTTCGAATTCTTGTTCAACTTCTTAATAATAGATCTTCTATACCTCGTCCGGATCTCAACGCGTTCGACATAGTACGACCTGTAGCCCATCGGAGGTAGGTTCTGGGCTATAAATACCAGTTCGTGCTCAGTCTGGAACTCGTCGCGACCAGGCATAGTCTGAACCAAGTCTGGTATTGATACTATTGAGTGGTTTTGTTTTACACCTGGCAAAATAAAAATAATGATGAGAGGAAGAATTTTCAAAATCTACTGATTTTGAAAAATCTAAATGAATGAATACTTATTTGATGGATGATATTAAAACATGGCTACAATTTAAATGCGTACCAAGTAAAATATGTTAACTTCAAATAAAATAAAACCACTCTACCGAGGTGCCTAAAGAACAACGTTTTAAGTTCCAAAATAATTATACACTCGTTAGAATAATTGTACGTGTTGTATATTTATATTCTTTTTGCCTACCAAAATGCTCATCAAATCTTGTTTTCCTGAAATACAATGTTACTTCTGTTACTAGGAGAACTTGGATGCAAGAGCGAGCTAAGCGAGCTCGGGACTTGGGGCACCCCGACTAGGACAGGTTAGGTTAGAAGGGGACGGCGGGGTCTAGTGAGCGAGCGAAGCGAGCGCATCCTACCCCACTATCCCCTTCGTGGTTGTTTTTATTTTAAACCATAGACCACCGACTTCGCCTTTTGGTAGAATTTATCCATTCTGGCAGGTATTTCGAATTTTTTGGTAGTAAAATAGGTACTTTTCTGGAAGGCGTTTAAACACAAGCCTTAAAAATTGGATGGGTGACCATAACAAGATCTCTCCTTGTTTCGGAAAGTCATTTATGCATTTAATTTAATTGTAACGGTTAGTAACTGAAGAAACTATTTACAAAACTAATAAAAATATACAAAGATCAATTTTAATAAGTGTCACTTGCAGAACTTCTGACATGTAAAAAACATCTTCGTCCATTCATCCTCAAACAAAGGGACAATTTCTCGTATTTTCATTAGTATTCACAATCGGAGCGCAGCAGTACTAAACTGTTAAAAACACCCCTTAAGGCCTACGCACACCGGGACGGAATGGCAAAGGATTTTGCCACCGGTCAGCGCACACTTATAGCCGCTTAGATACTGTAGCATTCTCATTCAAAATATTGATGTTTAGCAGCTTTCGGCGTGGTTGGAGGCTGACCACGACATATTATGGAAAAGGGCAAAGCGGTGAGTTACCTTTGGGATCATATACGGTGTATATTCCTCTGGCCACTGGAAGTCTTACTGGTATTGTCACCGACCATGCCAACGGGTTGTATATAACAGTCTGCAAAAAATATTATGGTAACTAGTAGTTCCATGTGATTCGGAAGAAAGAGAGTGAAGGAAAACATTTATTTGAAAGTACAGGCACAGTCAAAAAAGCTATTTGGTATACAGGCAGAAATATAGACTTAATGCACTACCAATATTTATTTCTGTGTGTGTAATATGACTTTTGAAGCTTATGACATACTTACGAGTGTGGTGTACAATTATTGTCTACTCAGCACACTCACAATATTGTTTAAAAGGAGTTGCAAGTTAGCTGCCTGCATACCAATTAGCTTTGTTGACTGTACATTCAAAAAAATAAAAACAATAAAAAACAGCGCGTGCAACAGGCTGCGCCAAAAAGGTTCATTTCAGTCATGTTTCCAGACAAATGCCATCTGACGTTGGTCTTAAACCAGTCACTTCGGAGACTTGTGACATACACCACCCGCACTGTGCCCGCGCGGTGAGATTGCCCACACCCTGTCACAGAAGGGAGGCCTGTGTCCAGCAGTAGGACCATTATAGGATTTTGACGTATCCCAAAAACAAAAGTCACTTATTTAAATTAAGCTGTCAGACTACACTTTTTGAACGTCAACGTTTTACATACGGATAGTCCAAAACACCCGCCCGTCACCGCGGCGCAACAAACTATCCAGGTTATAGTACAATTTGATACACTGGGTAAATTTTGTCATTGCAGTCAACCCGTGGAGACTCTATCATAAAGCCGAGTCACTGCAATAGGGTATTTGACTAAAAAAATGTAATTAATCCGACAGATAGATTTACAAAAAAAATTGGACACGTATTTTTTCTTTTGTCACGTAAACAAAAAATGAAGACGACACAGTGCGTTGAAAACTCGTGTGACGTCAGTTACCAGTACACTTTTTACTGGAAAGTGACGTTACAAGCCCTCACTCCTTGTCTTTGATGCGTTTAATCTTTGTAATTTTTTATTGATTTGATAAAATAAAAAAAGGTACCCGATGTTTTTCGATATTCTAACTGTCGGACTAAATAGAATTTTATTTTTTTTTAATTTTTTTTTTAATTGTAGTATGATTTAATGACATTTATAATTTCTGTTTTTTCTATTTTTATTTTTTCTTAGATTTGTCAGGTTTTGTTAACAGTGATATAAATTCTGTATTTTTTTTTTAATAATATTTCAATTTTGTTTTGGACAGACCAATAACTTGTTTGTGGTTTTAAACTGGTAGGTCAAGTTGGTTATAATGATAAATAAATAAATAAAATAACATTTTCTATGGAAATATTTGTGAGAAATGGATTCATGGCTCACAATTTTTCTTATCGTAAGTCGTGTATGTTTTCTAATTCCGACCCTAACACTAGAAGAAACAAGAGCCAGTTTTCGAGGAATTGCACTGATAAATATATATGTTGTGTAAGCCTTTTTTTGCATGGAAAATCATTAAATGACGCCTTCCGCTCTAGGTGCATTAGGAGGGAGTGTCAGACTCTTACTGACTAAAACCCACCCATGTTCCTCCAAATTTCCTTTGCGTTCCAGGGCCGAAGGTAACTCTTTCGAATAATTTCGCAAGTGTTTTGTAGCGCTAAGCGAAGTACCTAGCTGTGTGTTTAAGGTTTATTCAGGTACTTACAAAGAACCGATCTCCCTGGATATTCCAGCAGGACGACATGTTGAATTGACAGGCGTAATAAATCATCTTGTTTGAGGAGTCGCGGAGGTTGCTGCGAAACACATTTTAGACTTATTAAAGCAACAATATTAACAAATATACCATACAACAAACTAAAATATAGGATAAACAACGGGTTGCACTCCGGGAGTGCCGGCAGAAGTGAAAACTTGAACATTGACGTTGTGCATTTTTAACATTTTGGAATGGTTAGGGAATAATTTCTCACGAATTGCTTTAATTATCAGTATTCAAGTACTATCATTAATGTGGTAAAATACAATATTCATTTATTGCGCTATAGTACACGAACATGACAATTTATATTACATTAAAAATGTAACACTTCAGAACTTTCCCTCCGTCTTACGAATTCAGCAAATCAAGGATTAAATTAAAAAATAAAGATACTTACTTGAAACCCTGCCGATATATCTGCAAACATAGCTGCTTGGCCAGTAAGAACTTCTTAGCATAGTATTGTATAACGTGGGGTCTGCTGGCCCCCGAGATGATCGTGTGGTCTTGTAGCACTCCTGAAACATATATTATAATAATATCTTGGGACAACTCACATACGGTCATCCGATCCCAAACTAGGTAGAGCCTGTGCTATGGCAACCAGACAACTGTTAAACATATTTATATATTTCTAAACACATTCATATTATGGACAAATTACACCCAGACACAGAACAAATGATCATGCTCATCACACAAAGATTTGTCTTGGGTGGGAATCGAACCCACGACCTCCGGTTTAGCAATCAGGGTCACTAACCACTCGACCAACAGGCCAGTCAAAATATGTCAAAATATGTTTATGACACATTTAGTAACGCTCCAGGTTCAACTACTTCCCAAGGTCATTTTACATAATTTTATGTCAATTTTGGTGTAGATAGGAATGAGTTAAATTCTACAGGTGGTACTAGGATAGAAGCAGGGAAACTCCGGTAACGATAGAAAGTGGACTGTATTAAAATATAAGCAACGTGAACAAACGGTCAATCAATCGCTGAACTTAAGGTTTTAAAGAAAGAGTGTACGCTTCGTATGGAGGACGAATACGCAGTGTCTTGTGTGCCGGCCGGCGCGTAGTGATGTTTCCAACAAGGTGACAAGCTAAAACATTGTTTTTAATTGATTTTTGTCGCTGACCGTGTCTTTTGCATCTTTTGGGTACAAGCTTGTACCTAGCCAATCACAGAGTCTTTGGTATTTAACTATATAAACTATGTATACAGACCTTGAATCCACATGATTTCTTCGAACTTCACGTCGTTATCTCCAAGTTTCGCAAATATTTGTAAGTGCTTCGCTATCTATAAACAAAAATCATACTAATATTATAAAGGCGAAAGTTTGTGAGTGTGTGTGTATGTTTGTTACCGCTTCACGCTTAAACCGCCGAACCGATTTAGATGAAATTTGGCATAGATATAGTTTGAGTGCCGGGAAAGGACATAGGATAGTTTTTATTCCGGGAGTATGTTCCCTTGGGATAATTTTCGACATTCACGCAGGCGAAGCCGCGGGCGGCAGCTAGTTAAGAAATAAAAATGAACAAACTCTACTAACTTGTACACTTAAAAAAAAAAACATTGCGATATTCTAACTAACTGTCATACTTACAAAACTTATTAAAATACATATTCGAAAAATGTCGGCTGGTGCTCAAAAGACTGTGCTGTCATAAGAAAGAATGAAAACAAAAAATACATAAAAGAAACCAAGAAGTGGATGAAAAATTCACCACTAGCAATGGCTACTGGCGTAGCACGTGCTGGCTACGGCGTAACATACATTGGCTACGCCGTAACACATATCGACTACGGCACACCACAACTTGGTTATGTCGTAGCAGAAATCGGCTACGGCGTAGCACATACTCAGCGACTTATCACACGCTGGCTACAGCGTAGCACATGTAAACTACGGCATGGTACAGTTTGGCGTTGCAGATATCGACTACAGCGTAGCATATAGCGACTGCGACATACCACATGCTGGCTGCGGCGTAGCACATATCAACTACGGCGTAGCAGATATCGACTACGGCGTAGCACGTATTGTCTACGACGTAGCACAAATTGACGAAGACGTAGACCAGCATTGGCTACGACTTGTAAACTGTTTTGGGGGTTAGTAAAACAATCGCTCCACGTAAAATACTGGTATTCAGCTTTATCCGGTTGGACTTGAAGACGACCCCAATATAGTCGGGAGATGGCTGGACATCCATGGTTTTTGTGAAAACTAACAATACAAACTTTGCAACTGAGAACTAAGTTCGGTAAGAAAAATTTAACATTTGAAGGGGCACAGTTTTACAACAATATACCGTCATGCATAAAAAATGTACTCTCATCCAATGCATTTAAGAAGGAATTAGCCCAATATTTAATAAACAAATAATAACGAGGCAAATAATTACACATATGGGAATGTATTGGATGAGTGAAAAACTCGATATTTATTTTATTGACGAACTCAATATACCTAGCATAAGGTAAACATTGTTCTCATGTAAGTGACTTTGTGTCTTTTATGAGAATAAAATATCTAACCTTAAACTTACTTATTTAAAAATAAAATCTCCTAACTAAATAAACCCTGAAATATGGCGTCAAAAAATTCATCCACATCGCTGTCGACTGGAAGTGTACCCAAAAGACTGGCGGCATTGCCACGTTGTATGGCAATGCTTATTCTTTGACCAAGGTAAAAGCCAGCCCTTGGGTCACGTGAAGTGTCAACTAAGCGCCTTGAGAGTTCTTTAAATAAGTTATGTGCACTCGGACCCCAAGACCCGAGAGTTTCAACCCCAAACGGCTCGAAAATATAACTACCAACAAGTTTTTTGACGCCATATTTTAGGGTTTATTTAGTTAGGAGATTTTATTTTTATTTCTAGTGTATATAGTTAGTTAAGTATTTGTGGAATAAATGACTTATTTAAGCATTGTTACCACACCAAAATACTAACAAAATTATGGACCTTATTGTCTGAAATATTTTTTTCATTTATTTATAGTGATAGTAGATGATTCTCTATCATGCCATTCTGGTTTTTTGTTTGTTATAATATGCGCCGTGCCTTGCGCAAATAAACTAATTTCTTTCTCACAAAAAAATATACATTTTCCTAGGATCATAAAACAAAACTGTTTTGCTATTAAAAGGTGGCAATGACAAAAAAGAAGTATAGTTGGTACTTGTTGGTACTCACCGGCACCAGTTAATGTATATTCTATCTTTTTTTTTTTCAGGATAAGCCCGCCACACATTCCCAACCACTGCAACTCCTGAAAGCCAGAATCAACAGTGGCGACCACCAGAAAAACGCCGAGTCAATGAAGCTCGACGCGTCCCGGAGAAACGATTCAACTGTCTTGTATCCCGCAAAGAATTAATCAGAAAAGACCAGCGTAGATGAGTAGAAAAAACATTTTTGCCACTTCCCAGTATTATATCTGTCTTCCCAGTATTACATATATTTATTTATTTATTGGCCTATCCACAATCGTACATAATGTCGTAAAACGTAAATAATGTCCTAATAATAAATGCAATATGATAAAAAACATAGTGTACAATATGATGCGATAGACACAGTATGCTAAAATAAAATTCATCATCATCTTCCTGCCCTTCCTCCCATGTTACTTGGAGTCTGTCACGCTATCACTAACTCCCTTTTCTTTCATATCACTCCTAACACAATCCATCCATCGTTTCTTTGGCCTCCCTCTCCCTGTCCATCCATCCACATTTATATTCATAACTCTTTTAGTTACGTGCATTTCATCCTTTTTCACATGACCATATCAAGATAAGCGGTTCCCTTTCAACCTTTCCGTTACTGGCGCCACTTTTAAGCTACCTCTAATGTACTCATTCCTCATGCAAAAATAAAATTATACATCAATAAAATTAGTCCTCTAAATATTTCTAAATATATTTAGAGGATGACTTGTTGTCATATAATTAAATAAATATAGCCTTAAGTCTACCACATGCAGCAACAACATATTAATTATTATTCAATCATTATTACAGAAATAAAATTTCAACATTTATTAATTTACTATTTGAGATTCAAAAAAATATATTCTTCTCTAATTCATAATTTTTAATACGTAGGTAATATAGGTTTGTGTTATTTAGAGAAAAAAATTACGCCATATTATGGCAGGTTATGATGGAACCAATATTGAAACATCTACAGTTAAACTAACCTGTGTAAATAGATGTATCTCTCTGGCGATATACTTGAGGACAGGTCTCGAGGTAAAGGCGCCGGATCCATGCGTGTCCTTATCGTAAGTGAAGGGGTAGAAATCGTCTTGCTTCGTCGCTAGTTTTGGTCTGCAAATGTCATAAGAAATATCAGTTTATTTACATGGATGAATGCTTACCAACTATAACTATACAACGTGTAACAGAATAAACCAAATACATCTTTTTTTTTTTTTTTAAGGATGGGAAATCATCAAATGACTTCTTCCGCTCTGGGTGGAGCGGAAGGGCGTGTCAGACTCTTACTGACTAAAACCCATCCGTGTTCCTTCTAAAGCCCTTTGCGTTCCAGGGCCGCGGTGACTCTTTCGAACAGATTCCGCAACCCTGGCAGGCTTTGGCCCTAGCGGGCCCCGTCTTTTATGCTGACATCTCTTTGAGGCGCGCGTGAAACACAACGCGCCATCGACCCGGGCCTGGTGGTGATCGGACAGCGAGCCACCCAATGCTCGCCGTCCGCAGGCCCGCGCCTACGGTGGCCGGGGATCGCCCTGCGACTCCCGACGCCCGGGGCGTCTTCTCAACCAAATACATCTTAAGGTGTCATTGTACTCATCATTATGAACAACGTCTTTTACTACGGGACCAAAACCGAAATAAAAATTGGTTGTCTGTAAAGTCGGTTTACGGACGATAGTTTAACGTTTGGCACGATAAACTATCGTCCGTAACAAAACATTGATGAAATGATCGTAACGTTACAATGAGTCATCCTTTTTCGAGCGTGCAGCCGGCGTTCATCGATTTATTAGACGTTGTCACGTCAAAATTCTGTTTTGATCCTGTGCATGTGTACATAGAAATATAAACGTGCGCACATCCGTCGTCGTCAACACACTTCTATGAAATGACGTAGTTCACTGCATCGGACAGTCCGCCGTCGCGTTGAGGGGCAACGTGCGCGCATCCGTTGAGTCACGTTGCAACAGGTATGAGTCCGTCGCGTTAACAAACATTCACTCAACTTACTTGAACACTGCGCGTCGGCCCGTCGCCCGTTATAAAAAATTGGTTGCCTGTAAACTCGGTATACGGGCGAAAGTTTTACGTGACAACGACTTTGAGTGGTAAAATAATTTTAATGTGAATATTCATTCGTATAGTAGGAAGAAGGATGAAATGCCCGAGTGGAAGGGACGCGTGCCTCTCACTCGCTCTCATTGTGAGCGCATAACGTGAGCGGAGCGTAACGCAGTTTCTTGAAGTGTCACCCGGCAAACCAATTTATAAGACGTTGTCACGTCAAAATCGGGCCGTTGTCCGTTGTCGTTAACAAGAGCTCTTAGTCGTGAAGCCGGCGTTCATCGATTTATTAGACGTTGTCACGTCAAAACAAAAATCTGCTGATCAGTACAGTTTGTCGAGTTATACTATACGCACAGAAATGTATGGGAGAGCCGATATTTTTTTTTCACGATTTGAGTGTTAGTCCCATAGTAAAACTTGTTCATAATGATGAGTACAATGACTCCTTTTCATGTATTGCGTTTATTTGTTACACGTTGTATAACTTGTTTGACAAACTATAGGTATATAAATAAACTTGTTTTATTTACTGGTGTACTTTCAGGATTTTAAAATGTAATTTAACTCACACACTGATCCATTGTTTTTAATTATATTGTAAATATGTGAGTACCATGTCCCTTACTAGCAACTTTAATTTTATCTCTGCTGGTATTGCTTTGTAGTACCTATGTATACAAAATATTGTAAAACTAATATTTGAAAAGAGTAACTATGGAGTTTCTTGTCCGTTCTTCTCCATAAGAATCTACTTTTTGCGAATGGACAACTAGAGTCACTTATATTCACTTAAATTTTAAACTGTAAATTTGACGTTCAAAAGTGCCTTGTCTAGTTGAAATAAATGAATTGACTTTGACTTTATCTTGGGACAACTCACACACGGTCATCCGATCCCAAACTAGGCAGAGCCTGTGCTATGGCAACCAGACGACTGATAAACATACTTATATATTTCTAAATACATAGATATTATAGACAATTTACACCCAGACACAGAACAAATGATCATGCTCATCACACAAAGATTTGTCCTGGGTGGGAATCGAACCCACGACCTCCGGCTTAGCAGTCAGGGTCACTAACCACTCGACCAACAGGCCAGTCAAAGGCCAGTCATAGAAAAATGAAATATTTTAGGCTAATAAAGCTCAAAAACTCTCTTCCCGAAAGGTAACGTAGAGTTGTATTATAGTTCACCTGCATTTCACCAATCCTACTGCCATAAAATGTAAAAATCGACCTGCTAGCGAATCCCCAATAGAATAAATCCCTAAATCCACGTAATAATTGTATTAAATTGATTAATTTATTGTATTGTTTCATATTATTCATAAATGATATTTATTTTGCAAGTAGGTTAAACATAACACATTTAGACGTCAATCTTTTTTGGTCATTTTATGCTGGATGAGGCCGGTGTCTCCTAGCTGACTACCCTGAGAAGAAACACCGAAACAAACTCAGAGGTCAAAGTCTCTTTTAAAGTCCATACAATCGTAATGGTCAAATCATATGAGAATCATGTAGGTTAATGTCTGAAGTGGTCTTTTGAGGAAAGTACCACACAGATTTGAGTGGACCTGTCCAGACAGTGCAAGCATTTGTCAGTTATCGTGTAGCTCAAACTTAGAACATTAAGGAGCTCAACGATGTGACGAACAATATCAAAGTAAGGACACTTGGGTAGGCCGCATAAATAACTCAAACTGCCAGACTAACTCAAATGAAACCCCAATATGGCGGCGGTCTACATATTTTGTAAATTGAATTGAATTGTAAATATATAATATTGCTATTATGATTTTCTTTTCTGCACAATCGCATTGGGTTATTGTAACGATAGCTGTATGTATATCTGTAATATATAAATTTAAAAAAAATCCGCTCATATTTATTTCGTACACCTAAGGAGTAGAATTCCCTGCCGGAGTCTGTGTGTCCTGATAGCTACAACCTGGGGGACTTTAAGTCAAGAGTGAATAGGTTACTTCTAGGCAAGCGTGCTCCATCATCGACCACATCATCGCTTACCATCAGGTGAGATAGTGGTCAAATGAGTGCCTTTCAACAAAAAAAAACATATCGTTCGAACGCGTGCCTAAAATAATAAAAAGAAATCCGTCTAGGGAATCGAACTCATATCCTAACTTAATATTAAAAATGCGAAAGCGAGTTGGTTTGTTCGTTACCTCTTAACGGCTGAACGGATTTAAATTAAACTTAGTAAACGGGTAGACAATGTCCTGCATTAGGGCAAAAACTAATTTTCATTCCGGGCGTAAGTTCCGTATGTCATCATCTGCCTAGCCTTTTCCCAATTATATTGGGGTCGGCTTCCAGTCAAACCGGATTCAGCAGAATTCCAGTATTTTACGTGGAGCGGCTGCCTACCAGACCTCCACAACCCATTAACTGGGTAACACGTTACTCATTGGTAAGACTGGTGTCAGATTTTCTGGCTTCTGACCATCCGTAACGACTGCCAAAGATCTACAAATGACAGCCGGGACCAACGGCTTAACGTGCGCACCGAGGTATGTAGCAGCTAGTATTAAATACAAAGATTACTTACGAGGCTTCATGTACAGCTCTCAGGTAACACGCCGGAGTAGAATAGAACAAATACACTTTGTTTCTCTGTGATCTCTGCTTCGAATTCACTTTCCTGAAAAAGTCATAAAACGTTTTAGTTAAGAACTAATATAAAATATAATAATAATATAATATCTTGAGACAACTCACACACGGTCATCCGATCCCAAACTAGGCAGAGCCTGTACTATGGCAACCAGACAACTGATAAACATGTAACTTATACATTACTAAATACATACATATTATAGACAAATTACACCCAGACACAGAACAAATGATCATGCTCATCACACAAAGATTTGTCCTGGGTGGGAATCGAACCCACGACCTCCGGTTTAGCAATCAGGGTCACTAACCACTCGACCAACAGTCCAACTAGACGCAAATGCAACACAACAGCAACAAAAAAAACCGACCAAGTGCGAGTCGGACTCTCACACGAAGGGTTCCGTACCATGAAGCGATAAAAACACGTTTCTTAAATGGGAGCCCCTTTATTGAAGTGAAAACTATTTTAGATGGGTAAAAAATGTTAAACTCGCAGGACACGTGACCGGATCGGAAATTCGTAAGACGGAGGGAAGGTTCTGAAGTGTCAAATTTTTAATGTAATATAAATTGTCATGTTTGTGTACGATAGCGCAATAAATGAATAAGTACTGTATTTCTGCCGGCACTCCCGGAGTGCGACGCGTTGTTTTTTTTTGGAGACGCAAGTGTATTGCACACTGGCTTCTCCAATCTACTTGGGACATTGGCAGAATAGTCGACATCGGCTTTGATTGCCATATATTAAAAATAAAACAGAATAAACGTTTTGATAATCGTTTTCACAACGCCACCGCTGACAGAATGTCACTTTTCTAGAGCCTCGGTCAAAGACATTAAATTTATACTACCAATAGACAGGACATAACGAACAAAATCGTAATCCGATACTTATGTCCTAGTGGACAAGTCGCTGTCTACTGTGACAGCCCTGCATGTCAAGTCGTATTTGTGTCCACCAAAAGAAAAACATTTTCTAAGAAAATATGCAGAGTTGCGACTGGACCTACCTGCCTACCCACACTGGCCACCTATCGAGCGATAGCTGAATTAATAAATTTAATTTGTATGTTTGCTATTCAAAGCTAGATGGCGTTACTGAGGCATGGGATCGCAGTTTTTCTGTGACATTTCTTCTGATAGCCGCTCTATTGTATCTTTAATTCTCTTTGGCCTCGGTTTAGGACTAAGGTTAAATTTCAAGCTTCTGACCCTGTAAAAACGGTCAAACATGTGGAATGTAGCCACAGCTCTTCAAAGGCAGGTGTATACTTCGACTGGCCTGTTGGTCGAGTGGTTAGTGACCCTGACTGCTAAACCGGAGGTCGTGGGTTCGATTCCCACCCAGGACATATCTCTGTGTGATGAGCATGATCATTTGTTCTGTGTCTGGGTGTAATTTGTCTATAATATGTATGTATTTAGAAATATAAAAGTATGTTTATCAGTTGTCTGGTTGCCATAGCACAGGCTCTGCCTAGTTTGGGATCGGATGACCGTGTGTGAGTTGTCCCAAGATATCCTACTACTATTATAAAGGCGAAAGTTTGTAAGTATGGATGTATGTATGGATGTTTGTTACTCTTTCACGTAAAAACTACTGAATGGATTTTGATGAAATTTGGCACAGAGGTAGATTATAGTCTGGAATAACACATAGGATACTTTTTATCCCGGGAATATGTTCCCTTAGGATAGTTTTCGACAATCACGCGGGCGGAGCCGCGGGCGGCAACTAGTTATTTATATTTATATTATACTCACATGATAAGCTTGTCGACATTGCCATACCAGACCCCCGCGTCGTAGTAACCGTACCGCTGGCCCATCATTACCATAACATTCTTGGTAGTGTAGTACGGACTCTGTCGTTTGAGCATCTGCTGCATAAAAGTCTCCACCTGCAGGTTGGAGTTATTGGATAAAATGTTATAATTCATTCTAGGCTGTAAGCTACTTGTCGTTTGCCTGTTTACTTTTATATTGTAACGCTAGATGGCGCCACTTTGTATGCGGCTGTCACCTGTCATGTCGTCGTAAAACTTTTACTGTGGACTGTGTGAACTTGCTAATAAAAACTTTTATTAAGTTCAAAGTCAAAGTCAATTCATTTATTTCACCTAGACCTTTAAAAGGCACTTTTGAACATCAAATTTACAGTTTAAAATTATAATATAAGTGACTCTAGTTGTCCATTCGCAAAAAGTAGATTCTTAGGAAAATTCGTAGGAAAGCAAAACACGCAATTTCGCTTACTTAGATGATATATATTGTCCATCTATTTTGATTTAAAAACCAATCTACTAAACAATTTTAATGAAATTTCTATGGGACCAATCGGAACGTATCCTTTCACACGAAAAAAGAACTTTTCAAATAGATTAATATTGTTTGTAAAATTCTATGTGAGAGAAGAACAATTAACTTTATTATTATTAATAAATGACGGAGTTATGAGGTAACAAACATAAAACGGGGCAGTCTTTGGGGACTGCCGATAGAAGTGAAAACTAAGTAACTTGTGAGTTGTATCGTCTAGCTACTAGATTATTATTTTTGAATTTGGAAAGCGTTCGGTGACAATGACGCGAGTTCCATGATTTTTGTTCACCCAAAAAGTACACATATATACCCAGTTTACATATAGGTCATGGAAAGCGGTCGGTGACGATGACGCGAGTTCCATGATTTTTGTTCACCCAAAAAGTACACATCGCACGCTTAATCATACACTGACCGATTAGTGTTTCGGTCAAAATTTAATTCAGTATATCAAAAAGTTTGTTTTAACGCCCTCTTTCGGCCGATGTCGGATTTTTTTTTGATATCTTGTTTGTAGGCGGAGTTAAACCTACATCTGTATATTTCACACGCAAACGTTTCGGCAAACGTTTTTACGAGACAAAGACAGATGTCAGCATTTCAAAATGTGTCACCAGTATTAAAATTTTACTTCATAGTATAAGGACCCATACCTTAATAATGAGTATTCTTTAATTATATATTAAATAAAACGCGGAATCATTTCAAAATGTGTCACTAGTATTAAATCAATGTAACTTTATCTTTTATATTAAACTGACGCATCTTGAGGAACAATTTTTTTAACCGATAAATTCATTGTAAAAAATCTAAAATTCTTTAAAATTATGTTCAAACATTAATACTTACTAATAAGCTATAATATTAAGCTATTTTCTTTGAGTAATAAGCCATTTTGTAAGGTAAGTCAGGTTTGCTAAATCGTTTTTTGCGATTTCCCGAAAAACGTCTTTTTTGAGTTATGTCAGTATATGATTAAGCGTGCGACATATATACACAGTATACATATAGCTCATGGAAAGCGTTCGGTGACGATGACGCGAGCTCCATGATTTTTGTTCACCCAAAAAGTTCTTAATGCGCCTAAAGAAGTTTTCACTTAAAAAAAAACAACTGATTTGAGAACCTCCTCCTTTTTTTAAGGTCGGTTAAGACTGACAAAAAATACATCTTTTCTTTCGTTAAATATGTTCCATTAACGATACTAATTGCATGAAAGAAAAATGCGCATTGTCACCGAAGTAACCTTATCGTTGCTTAAGTTCAAACACCGCGGAAGTCAAATTTTGATCGAAATACGTTTTGTACGACATTCGGTAGATAGTCGCCGGTCGCACCAATTGACGAATCAAACACAAGAGTTTAAACCAATGGAGAAACGATATTCAGAAATGAAAAACATCACGTGTGTCAGTTACAACGTGTACATAAAAACTTATAGATACTACTATATACAAGCGAGTAGAAAATATAAAAGCGGAGTAAAAAGGGGAGGGGAAGAACTCACAGGGCATCGAAAAATTCGTCCACATCGCTGTCAACGGGAAAAGTGCCCAGAACACTGGCCGCATTGCCACTTTGAATGGCAATACTGATTCGTTGGCCAAAAAAAAGGCCAGCCCTCTAGTCACGTGAAGCGTCGACTAACCGTTTGCTGATTTCACGAAAAACTCGATGAGCACTCGGACCCCATGGCCCTAGTGTTTCAACCCCAAACCGCTCAAATACATAATTCCCAAAAAGGTTGTTGTATTTGCGCCGTTTAAGATTTTCTGCACCCGCAGCAGCCGCCCCAGCACAACCCGCCGTGCTAAGAAGGTGGGATGGCGCAAGGGTGTCGACACATGTTGCATCCCACACCAAAGGCCTACCCACCTTCCAAGGCATAATGGTCATCCCATCTGGCCTCTTCCCATCGTCTCGCGCCAAGCCATTCGGTTCTAATACAGCTGGCACACCGGCGGTGATAAGAGCCCGACGGATGATGTCATTAATGCAACGTGTAACTCAGTTTATTGCCAAAGCAACAGCGCGTTACTCAGTTGTTTTCCCAAAACCACTGTTTGCTACAACTTCTTGTCGTACGAATGCAGGAAGGAGAGCGCCGCTCCAGAGATTGGTTCAAGCTTACAATAACCATTTTAACGATATCGATGTATTTGCTCTATCTAAACATAAATTAAAAAAAAAAACATTAATTGCCGTGCTCAAAATTTTTAATTATTATGTACTTATTATTTTATTATTATTTCGTTTATTCATTTTTTTTTTCTTATTTTTTTTTATTTCTTAAAAATACAGAAATAAAAACAACATTTAAAAATATAAAAATAGTAGCCCACCGGTATCGGGAACAGGGTCCAAGCTACCGGCGGTCAGGGCTCAAGAGAGAGGAACCTCCTAACAATACGAGCCGTGTCCAGAAGTACCGCTTTCTGAATCAGGCCCTTGATCCAGCTGCCTAACGAGAGCCTCCTGAGGTGCTGGTCGAGGCTCGTGGCTATTAAGCCATTGGCTGACACAACTATCGGTACAATGATTGCTGAGTCCACATCCCACATGTCGACAACCTCGCGAGCCAAGTCAATATATTTGATTTGCTTATCTTTCTCGGCTTTCACGAGGTTCTCGTCATGCGGAACGGTTATTATAATTATTATTTTAGTATGTATTATTAACTATTAGATTTTAAGATAGCGAAACAATGGTATTGTCAATGTTATATATTTATTTTATTTAAGTTTACCAGAACTGTATTTAATTTAAGCTAGTAAAATGTGGAAACGTAGTGGATTGTACATTTACTTATAGCATACCGTTTCTAAATATTTTATACAATGTACGATTGTTTGGTTTCTCAAATAAAATAAAATAGGTACAACTGAATAACGTGCTCCTAAACTGTTTATTCGAGTACTGTGTACCTAAAACTACTTTTTTTTTTCTTTAACTTGAATGTGCCGGCGGTTGGAAGTGTCATGCCCACTCAAAAGTCTAGCTGATGGTGGCTCATGTGTTGGATCATTTGGCTCCCTTTAATATGGTTGAGCCGAATGGTGCTGACGCGTGCGTCATGTTCGTGAACGGACGCCGTCAGTTGAGACTGGTCATCTCTCAGCTGCCATAGTTTATTTTAATGATTTGTTATTCGAATCGTTGTTTTTC
This sequence comes from Mamestra brassicae, assembly GCA_905163435.1. Taxonomy (NCBI): domain Eukaryota; kingdom Metazoa; phylum Arthropoda; class Insecta; order Lepidoptera; family Noctuidae; genus Mamestra; species Mamestra brassicae. The sequence continues at coordinate 8,214,330 of LR991017.1, forward strand.
CTACTCCGGACGCTTTTATCGTGCATTTTTTCTATATCGTTCTCACATATATGTATGTTTAATTTCAACAAGAATGATGTAACCAAAACATTATAAAACAAAAATGATTTAAAAGAGTGTCCGTGGTTTTTTTTTTTCTTAGCCTATTGTGTCCCACTGCTGGTCAAAGGCCTCCCCCATATCCTTCCAGACATTCTTTTCTTGCGCCACCTCGAACCAGCCTTCGCGGTGTGCGTCGCAAAAGATCCGTCTTGGGGCATACCCCAAGACGGAACATATCATATCAAAGGGCAATGGAGGGCAGTATTTTAGGTTTAAAAAGAATTGATAGAGTACGGAACACCACGCTGCGCTCCAAAACCGGTATCATTAACGTTGGCAAAAAAGCTGCCAGGCTGAAATGGGAGTGGGCGGGTCACACCAGCCGCATGCATAGTGACCGCTGGGCAAAAGTCTCCACGCAATGGGTGCCTGAGGATGGACGGCGTCGCCGAGGCCGGCCCAGAAAGCGGTGGCGAGATGACTTGTAGATAGGTTTAATTAAAATAAATAATTTGAGTTTGAGTTTTGCTCTCCTGAAAAGTTGCAGATTTTGACACCCGCGGTTAACTTAACGCGCTTTAACGTTAGAACTTAAGCGACGTTATGTAGTTACAGATAACTGAAAACCTACTGAGGAGACATTGTGTTCACCAATATGTGAACAACTGGTTTAAGGGAACACAATCCTGAAATTCAGCTGTGGGGACATTTCGTTGAATTTGTGAATTCGGGCTCGAGTTCGAATCTCGGTAAAACACTTTGCCTCTTTTTGTCATTCTTATATTTTTGCATTATTGGTTTTTTCACTTTGTTTTTACCACTTTTATAATTCAATAAATTTATTATTAAATCTTTTTCTATTTCCTAAATTTATCTCTTAATTTTTGTCTTTTTTTATTTGGTATTACATAATTGTCTCCATTTTCTATAAGGAGGGATAATTATTTCACTTTCTACGTATAGAAAACCTAAAAATTGTTCTCTAATTCTCTTGAAACGCTTTTTGGCAAATGTCCCTTACAAATAGTTCGGACCTAGATATCTTGCGTACGTGTAATTAGTTTCATCAAAATTAGGTCATTAATTTCCAACTCGAAAGTTGTATGAAACATCTTGAGGAGACAACATCTATTTTCTAGTTTTTTAGATACGAATATTTTATTTCACAAATACTACAAACTAGAAAATAGCATCAAAACCTTTGTACTCTAAATAAAATGTTAAATTAAAAATTTTATTCATAACTTTTAATATATTTTTTATAAAACCTATTAACAGTGTTATAAAGAGTTTTCATATTAAATAAGATTGGACAAAAAGTGTTTTGAACAACAAAAGGAGGTCAAGTGTGCTACTGCCGTTGGGGTGGGAGTCATTCTCCCATGATCATTTCAATCTGCTTGTATTTAATCATGTTGTGTGCTTGATGTTCGTCAGCCGGTATTTATTACTCGAATTATAGCGCCAGGATTTAGATCGGCTCCTGGATGCACCGATTTACGGAGTAGCAACGGACCTCCCGACAGACAGCTTTGAAATTTTCTTAACTAGAATTCTGACGGGAAATTTCGTTTGCGCGATGCAGGATTTCAACTTTAGGATTTTTTTTCTCTTAAATCGTTATAGTTTACTTCTAACAACTTTGTTTCATATGAAAGCTATTAGGACACAGCTTCGACACGTATTTTTTGTTTTATCATAGAGCCTCTTGTTTTAATTTAATTAAAGGGTGAAAATTAGAACATTCATTTATGATTTTTTCTGCAGGGGTGAAAAGGAAAGGACATTTCCCTCAACAGTAGTTTAGACAGTTTTCATTGGATCCTCAATTTCATCTGTCTACTTTGCTATGTCAACCAGCTCTACTGTAACGCCCATTTAACGATTAAAAGACAAAGACAGCAACAGTATTTTTAAAATATTCGAAAGGGACGGTTATATTTTCTCAACTCTTCCTTCTAAAGAGCTTTTTAAAGGTTTTCTCGATCTTATTTCGTTAATAGAAATTAAAACTGCATTCAATGCTTTCAATATGCTAAATATAGTTAAGATAAATTTATGAAAAAGTAGGCTGAATGAATAAGGAATCGTGATTCCTTTGCCTGGTAACTGTTAAACGTCAGACTCGCGCATGCGTCCTGTTTTCATTTTAGGGACGCCATGTTGCGAACAATTGCTGGACTGACAGTGTCAAGCTCATTAGACAAGAGAAGTTTGTTTTCTGTATTTTTATGGAACGTTCGCAAACTAATCCGTCTAAAATATCCTTGTCATTTTTGACAAGTTTTTTAAATTGATTGTCACCTGAAATTAATAAGTATTGCTTGTGTGGTTAAGGTGTCTGTCTTTTTGGCGCCGTCTACGTACAACTTACCTATAGTTCATTGTCTGACTACGCACTACTTGAAGTAGGTTAGTTAAGGGGTGAAGAGAGCGCTTTTGCTTTTTTGTCTGTTTGATGTCTAAGTTTATAGGGGATGCTCAGTAAACGATTTTGAAAGCAATCGATCCAATATTAAAAAGTTAAAACTTTTTACAAAAGAAATACAACCAACTTTCAAATAAAAAAAAAAACAATACAAAGTGTAAAATAACTTTAATTTCGGAAGTCGGTATTTTTAGTTGTTTCTTCGTATTTTAAGGCCGACTTCCGAAATTAAAGTCATTTTATACTTTATGGTGTTTTTTTTATTTGGAAGTCGCCTGTATTTTTATGTTAAAAAGTTTTTAATTTTAATTTTTTAGTGTACCCCACACCACAGGAAAGCAAAATAAGCAAATTTCGTTTACTTGGATTGGATGACATATTTTTTCTAGCTATTTTGATTTGAAAACCAAACTTAGAACCGATTTTGATAAAATTTCTATGGAAATTGCTTGCAGAGAAATTACTTCTAAATTGTTTCAGTAGTTTGGTTTTCAGTAGTTCAGTCGTCATCAAAATCGGAAAGCATATACTTTTACATAAAAAAAGAATTTTTCAAATCGGTTTATAAATGACGGAGTTCTGAGGTAACATACATACAAAAATACATACCACCGGATTGAGAGCCTCCTCCTTTTTTGCAGTCGGTTAAAAATAGCGGCTTTGTGGCAAGTACTTGTGCATTAAGGTACTATTGGCAACTCTATTCAATAGTAATATTTAGGACACCCCAATGGAATTTTGTTTTTTTTTTAAAAAGGTCAAACTTTCTAATTATAAGTAAAAGTAGCATTCGCATCTTAGCCGCAATCTGTCAACAACACTTATAATCCTTAAATATTTGAGAGATTCCGCTTGTTTTTTTTTTAATTTTCTGGCTTTTAGCCATGTCTTTGGTTAAAGTCATAGAGTCTTTAATTAATTAATTTATTTAAATTTTATGTACAATAGTGGTACATGGGCAGACTTAATGCATCAAGGCATTCTCTACCAGTCAACCTTTGGGTTATAAAGACTATACTGTGATAGGTGTACAATAAATAAAAATAAGATTCAAAATTGAATTTTAACATAATTTCTTGTGTTTTGTATTAGAATGCGGATGTAACACATTCTAATGGTTTTTGGAGTACCTATCTGATAACAAATATATCGATTCGGCCTTCTCGGCAAGTTTCGAGTGAGGTAGTCAATACTACAATAAAATTCTCAGCTCCACTTAACCGAGATCGCGCCTGTTTCAATTATTCCACATATTTTCCAGGTGAGACACAAAATTACATCAATTTACATCACAATATCCACTAGGAATCAATTTACGAATAATTAAAACAGCCGCCAAACTTCACTCGACAAAATCCCGCCAACAATTCCATTGCAACTGAGATGAGAATGCGAACTAATTTGAAAAAATTGACGCTCTAGCCATTTTAGATAAAATGAGCTCTTTCCTTAATTTTGCCATGTGCTAGTACTTTGCATTTGATTCCTTATATATTATAAACTACCGATATATTTAAAATAATTACTCATTGATATTGAAAGAGAGCGAAGGGCGTTGTCGGTTCGATGTGATATGTTGGCTCGCAGGTTTGCAAGGCGTACTAAAGACGTAAAAATTACGCTGTTTAAGGCATACTGCCAGACGTTTTACACCTGCAGCCTGTGGGTGAGATATACGCAGAGAGCCTACAGTTTCTTTCAGTACAACAATGCTTTTCGGGTGCTGGTGGGGCTTCCGCGGTTCTGTAGTGCGTCGGGCATGTTTGCCGAGGCTCGCATAGATAGTTTCGAGGCTGTCATGCGCAAGAGAACGGCATCCCTAATGCGTAGGATACGTGGAAGCTCCAACAGCATCCTGAAGGTTATTGTGGAGAGGCCAGACTGCCTTTGACTGACTTTCTGATGCACTGGTCCCGTAGGCATAGCTGCGGGCCCGGTGCTGAGGAAAAATACCTGAATTCGTTTTTAGAAATAATAGCATTTTATATAGCATGTTTCTTTAAATGTCATACTGACATAGCTTATAAGTAATCGCTACTAACCAATATGGACGCATAGTTCGAAATAAAGTTTTATGATTGATTGATTAATTAACGCTTTAAAACAAAAGTTAACAAAACTGCTACTGGACAAGTGTTACTATGCAATGAAAGATTATGTTAATGACAAAACTTTCTGTCTATGGGGTGTATGCTCTATCTTTGTGATTTGATTTACTGACATTTCTATCTTTAGTTTCATTGCAATTCTTTGTGACTGAATTGATTTTTTTGTTTTAATTTAAATTATTGGCATTGTGCCATGTTGCTTGATTTTTATTTTAAACTAGTGGACCGCCCTGGCTTCGCCCGGATATGTTATGGAATGTTTTTTCAAAATTTTCTTTCTTAAGGACCTTCTCCTGACAATAACAAACACAACAAAAAAAGAATTAGCGAAATTGGTCCAGCCGTTCTCGAGTTTTGCGCTTAGCAACACATTTGGCGATTCATTTTTATTATATAGATGTTTGTCTATGTTTTATATTAAATAATTTTGCATTCTGTGAGGCAAAATGTATCGGGACTATCATCAAAATAACCATCACATCTAAATCTATCTACATTATTGCCAAATAAATGATTTCTATTTTCTATTTCCAGAATTTGATCCTTATCAGCGACACTTTTGGATGGTGTATTACACCATCCGAAAGTGTCGCTAGTACAGCATGTGTTTTTTTTCCAAATCACCCGGTTCGATTCCTGGCTAGGAACACCGATTTTTCAAAAATCTAATGATGCAGTTTAAGTTTTCATCAAATCTCAAATAGTTTATTGCAATCCATAATGTACACATAAACAGGTGGTAGAATTAATAAATAGAAACAATTATGGACCCTGTCGGGCACAGCAAAACTTAAAATAATTAATTAGGAGCGAGGAAGAGCGTTTTGTTAACTTTTCTTGTAAAATGTTTGTGTAATTATTTCCTGTTCATCTTGTATCTATTATTAAATATCTTATACATATTATTAATAATTATCTGCATTGGTATTAGCATTTTTTACCAGGTATTATTAGAAAAGTATTTTATTTATTTATTATTATTATAAGAATTTAGTGTCATTTGTTTATTATTATCATTATATAATATAATGTCATTTATTTATTATTATCAGTAGAATAGAATGTCATTTATTTAAGAAAAATGTCCTTAATTTATTATTATCAATAACAAAATCGAGCTCGAGACTCCTTTAACGATGTTTCGCTATGACCTATAGTTTCGGATTTGGCCATCCACGCACACTTTAAAAATTCACCCCGTATCACGCACCCAACTCATCTCTTTTTGAGATTTTAAACATTTATGTTTACTTCGCCATAAATGAATTGACTTCGACATACCAACTCCACCACGTTACGTCTCGCGTTGACCCTTATTGTCGACGCCATATAAATTTGCAATAACGGTCATTCACCTACATTTATTGACATTCTTAATTCCGAAAACGGAAATAAAGACATTTAAAAGCTGTTCTGAATCGACATCTATCGTGATCCTTTACATTTTCTAGTAATGAAAAACGATTCATAATTTATTGTCCAGGTACATACGAAGAGATATTAAGGAAAGGGCAATGACCGTTATGTTCTGTATGGTGTCGGACGTAAAAGAATAGCACCACCCCATCACTCCCCGTGGGTGTCGTAAGAGGCGACTAAGGGACTCACCAGAGAATGGGCAGCAGCATTCTCTGTGCATTGCAACAGCTATACTGCGATCGCCAACCCGCCTGCCAAGCGTGGCGATAGTGGCAAACCCCCGTTTGGGGGAGGCCTATGTCCAGCAGTGGACGTCATTCGGCTGATGATGATGAATGACCCCAATGCCCATAAATTCTTGTAAACATACCCTCTCCTCCACATTGCTGAAGGCTGAGTCCGACGTGATGATGAGAGGATCGTTGCAGAATCCTCCGAAGCAGTACCCTGGGGGCGACCAGTACCCGTCAAACAGTTTGTGCGTGTAGATATCTGTGTTCGAACCTGGAATATCGGTTTAAAGAAACTTTATTCCCAATAAATACATATGTCACTTACTTGAAAACAATACTAAAAAAATACATATAAAGTTATCAAAAAGTTTGTCGTCAGTGTTACAAGTTAGTAGTAGGTATCCGTCCAATGCATTAATTTCTCCAGAAGTGAATTTTGAACGCATTGAAAGAATGTAGATTTCTTATACAGGACGGTAATCTATTATAGAGTTGTGCTCATTCAAAAGTTATCATTTTTGAAGTGGAAACTTCTTTAGCGGCGTTGTGCAATTTTTGGGATGGGTTAAAAATGTTAAACTCGCGTCAGGACACGTGACAAATGTCAAAAACAATGACAAACAAACCAAAAATCCCAATAAATTATTTATGTATAAAAAAATATGATTCTATTTAGTCCGTCAGCCCCGTCAGCTAGATGTTCTTAAACAAAACTCAAAACTTAAAGCATTTATTTCAGTTAGACTATTTACAGGAACTTTTGAATCGTAAAGGTCGGTCGGTCAGAAAGATGATGCTATTTGCACGTTCCAAAGCGTAGATCTCTATGGAGAAGAACGTGTAAGAAACTCCACGGACACTCTTTTAAAAATAATATTTTTTTACAAAGTTATGGTTACAACAATAATATTGGACAATGCTTACAAAGTCAATCAAAATTGACAAAGACACTCGTAAAACGCATCGAAGGTCATCTGAACACAATTATGAATTGCCCCGTTGATCGCGCCCCCATGGGACTTAATCATTACTGACAATGAAATAACAGTGTACTATAAACTCTGCCTAATCGTGCTGATCTAGTCAGTGGTTCCCAACCTGTGGTCCGCGGACCACTGGTGGTCCGCAAGGGCCAAAATATTGTCCGCGAATTGTTTTAAATTTCAATCTTTTCAACTTAAAATTTTCAAAGAAAAGCTATGCTACAAGTTTCGAATATCTATAAATATATTTATGATATATTATTCTTAGCGCAGCTTATTTTTCTTCTTGATTACTGGTCCAACAAGCAACAAAGAAATCAAAGTGGTCCCGGGTCAAATAAAGGTTGGGAACCACTAGTCTAGATGGATCTATGCGTGATGACAAACTCACCTAAATCATCACTCCCACGCCACACGAACTCTAAACTCCTGGACTTCATTCTGGTGAGTTCGTCATCAAAACTGATCGGATTGATGAAGTGTCCATCGAAGCCCATCTGAGCCATAAGAGAGGCAAACTCCTTGGAATGTCCAAACACGTCCGCCTGCCAGGTTACCAGCGGTCGTCCGCATTCCAAAAATGATGCGTTGATTTTTCTGGAAGCAGATTTTAAAGTTATTTTAGAAAACATATGTACAAATTACTAGCATACAAAACATATGTACTAGCCATCGGCGCGGGACATATTATAGTGCACAAGTGTGTGCGCAAACACAGGTGCACTCCTTCCATCACTCTCATATTCCGATGGGACGGCAACCCGACACGACCGAAGAGGGATCTGGCGCAGGACCAACGGTTTAACGTGCGCACCGAGGCACGGGGTGATCACCAACTTCTAAACTCCGGGCTGCCACTGAGAAATTCCTATTGGAAAAGCCCAATGACACTATTTGCTCGACCTGGGAACCCAGGAGTGGAGTGGAGTGGGGTGGAGTGGAGTGGAGTGGGGTGGAGTGGAGTGGAGTGAAGTGGAATGGAGTGGAGTGGAGTGGAGTGGAGTGGAGTGGAGTGGAGTGGAGTGGAGTGGAGTGGAGTGGAGTGGAGTGGAGTGGAGTGGAGTGGAGTGGAGTGGAGTGGAGTGGAGTGGAGTGGAGTGGAGTGGAGTGGAGTGGAGTGGAGTGGAGTGGAGTGGAGTGGAGTGGAGTGGAGTGGAGTGGAGTGGAGTGGAGTGGAGTGGAGTGGAGTGGAGTGGAGTGGAGTGGAGTGGAGTGGAGTGGAGTGGAGTGGAGTGGAGTGGGGTGGAGTGGAGTGGTTGGGCGCTTGCGACCGCGAGACCAACGGAGCGGTAAAATATACATAGACTGCGGAAATCATAACCCTTCCTTCTGGCTTTGCCGTATTCGGGTAAAAAACAGTCTTAAACTTCGTACGTACGTTTTACCAGTAAACTAAATAAGTATTCCTAAGTGTAATTATAATTGACTGGCCTGTTGGTCGAGTGGTTAGTGACCCTGACTGCTAAACCGGAGGTCGTGGGTTCGATTCCCACCCTGGACAAATCTTTGTGTGATGAGCATGTTCATTTGTTCTGTCTGGGTGTAATTTGTCTATAATATGTATGTATTTAGAAATATATAAGTATGTTTATCAGTTGTCTGGTTGCCATAGCACAGGCTCTGCCTAGTTTGGGATCTGATGACCGTGTGTGAGTTGTCCCAAGATATAAAAAAAAAATCATAAACTCGAAAAGACCATTGAACTCATCGTTATAAACAACTTCATCGATCTATTCCGCTATTCCAGTATTTGTGATGCTCGCTATATTAACTGTTGAATGGCCCTTACAAACGAAAACGAAACAAAAACTTAAAGGGCTTCGAACATTTTTGTATGAGAGCTGGTATAGCTACCTGTCGCCATTTTGTTTCTTTAATCACGGCGCTCTATAATTTGAGTAGGTAGTAGTAGAGGACTCTTGAATATACAAAAAAAGTTTGCAATATGATGCCCTAATATCAAAGTCAAAGTCAAAACGTTTATTTCAATTAGGACATTAAACGGCACTTTTGAACGTCATCGTTTACAGTTCAGTAAAAATAATAATGTTACATTAATAAAGTGACTCTACTGTCCTTTCGTAAAGGTAGATTCTTATGGAGAAGAACGGACAAGAAACTCCATAGTTACTCTTTTCAAATAATGATTTTACAAAATTTGGTATACTTACAAAAATTCATTTAATATTATGTGATGACGATGCACCCAGAGTATGCTACTTGTAAGAACAAAGTATCACCAGCAGAGGTAAACTTATTCATTTTCTAAAGAAATTTAGGTAAATGGTACTCACATATTTACAAACATTGGAACCGTTAATTAAACAGTGTGTGAGTCAACAGAAAAATAAAAACACAAAAAGAAATAAAAGTTATCTATAAAGTTAATACATAAATCAACCAGTTTGATTTTGTCTACACCCTTGATTGTCCTATGGAGCATGTTTCCAAGCATTCTTATCCTGAATGTAATCTTCTGATTTGTAATATGCTTGTTTACAAAGTGTACTTTTAACATAAGTTTTAAATTTTCCTTCATTTAGTTCTAATATGTCTCTAAAGTATGCCGCCGAGATAAATGAGAGAGATTCACTTTATATGTTGGAAAATGCGATTTTCGTAAGATCCAATCCTCTCCTATTTTCTCGCATTGCACATCGATTTCCTCGTAATAGACGTGACAGTACCCAAAGGGGAATGCTGATTTTAGGCCTTGCGATGCCCAAGAAATTTAATTTAGTAAAAAAAAATATGTAAATTTTACGTAATTAACTCTTCTATTCACGACGCGATACAAGTCAGTAACAATTTTTTAAAAATAATAAATATTGAAACGATACAACGAATTAAACAGACATTTGCTTGGTTGCAAATTTAAAATCCGGGAAAAAATAAAGATTTGTTGCAAAACATTGATTTGACATTTACACATATTGTACTTTATTTATTTGTCCTTTTGTTTGTAGAAGTCCCAATGCATTCGATGTTACTTGTGGGCATTCAGGGCCTAAATCACTATGGCGGCTTGGCATCCCCCTTTGCCTACAACAACATAAAACGGCACTTATGCAAAAAAGTGTCTTTTGCATGGCTCCAAAAATCAATAATAAACTTTCGAATAACTGGAAACAGTTAAGGGATGTAGCATTCAAAGGAAAAGTAATTAATTTTCTAGCAGATAAGGCTTGTTATAATTTGAATGATTTTTGGATGAGAAGTTCTGATTATATGTTGTTTTGTTTTTTGAATAATTAGACTCAGTGACATTATAAATAATTGTATTTAATATTTGCATGCCATTGTTTAAGGCAAACTTGATGATCTGTGTTTTAGAATTACTTTAACATCTCTTTCATGTCGACACTCTTGGTGTATGTATTGTGTATTGAAACTTTGCGGAAGTCCCTTAAAGCAGGTCACAACCTTCAAGTATCTGGGCCACTGGGTTTCCGAAGACCTTAAAGACAACCTGGATATCCGCTGCAATATGTTGGCTCGCAGATTTGCGAAATGCTCGACTGACGTAAAGGCTGCGCTGATTAGAGCGTATTGTCAGTCGTTTTATACATGCAGTCTGTGGGTGAATTATACTCAGAGGGCAGTGCTCTGCGAGTCCAGTACAATAATGCATTCAGGGTGTTGTTGGGGTTGCCGTGCTACTGTAGTGCATCCGGCATGTTCGCGGAGGCGGAGATTGATAGTTTTCATGCCATTATGCGCAAGCGTTGCGCCTCCGCCATGTGACGGGTACGTGCCAGCCCCAACAGCATCCTGGGAGTTATAGCGGACAGATGGGACAACCCCATACTGGGGCATTGGATAAGCCTGCATGTGAGTTTAGTATAGGTATGTAATTGTATTTTGTTTCGGTAGTTATAAGTACTAACACTAGTTTCTAAGTTTTGTATCATATCAGCCAATTGCCGTCCACTGCTGAACGTAAGCCACCCCCAAAGATCGCCAACCATCCCGAACCTGAGCGGTACGCATCCATCCGCTGCCAGCCACCTTCTTCAAATCATCGATCCATCGTGCCGCAGGGCGTCCCACACTACGTTTGCCCATACGCGGTCTCCACTCTACCACATGTCTGCTCCATCGACCGTCTGTCCGTCTACAGACATGGCCGGCCCACTTCCACTTCAGCATGCTCATTCTACGCGCAATCTCGGTGACTTTAGTTCTCTGGCGAATGACTTCGTTGCGAATTCTATCCACCAGAGAAATACCGAGCATTGCTCTCTCCATTGCACGCTGAGCAACCTTGAATTTGTGGACCAGGCCTATGGTGAGTGTCCACGTTTCGGCTCCGTAATGACTTACGGAGCCCGTAAAGTTTTGTATACTAACCAATTTGACTGGCCTGTTGGTCGAGTGGTTAGTGACCCTGACTGCTTAACCGGAGGTCGTGGGTTTGATTCCCACCCAGGACAATTTTTGTGATGATGTCTTTGTGTGATGAGCATGATCATTTGTTCTGTGTCTGGGTGTAATTTGTCTATAATATGTATGTATTTAGAAATATATAAGTATGTTTATCAGTTGTCTGGTTGCCATAGTACAGGCTCTGCCTAATTTGGGATCGGATGACCGTGTGTAAGTTGTCCCAGGATATATTATATTATTATTATTATTAATTAATGGACTCTGTCTGAAGTAAAAGTTTTTTTTATTATTTTTATTGTACTTATAAATGATTGATTGATTGGTATTTGGAAGTAAAATCGCCTAGAGAGAACAATGACACAGTCATTCAAAATCCCCTGGGTCCGCCATTGTTAGTGCAATCATAACTTACCTCAAGTTATAGGTGAAGTGGTCAATGATGGCGTGGTAGCTAGTGGTGGCCTCGTCGCTCATGCTCCAGCCGCCGCCCACGAAGAACAGTCTGCCTTGTCGGAGCAGCTGGTATACCATGCGCTTCACTGGAACAAGAACTCATGTCACTATGGTGGTGGTGGTGGTGGCACACGACCACGGCTATCATCTGAATACATAATATCACGTCTTTTATAATGCGCACAGCAAAGGAGTGGAACTCTCTGCCTGCGTCTGTGTTTCCGAACGCATACAACCCTAATCTCTTCAAAATTAGAGTGAACAGGCTTCGTCTGGGTAAGCTCGCTTCATCGTCGACTTTGTCTCTGTCATCTATGACCTAGACTAGAGTAAATTCATATTTATAAAACTAGAATATCAATATGAATATTTACTTGTTTCATACTTTTTAGAGCGAGGATGCTCGCTCTAAAAAGTGTCAGAGTTCATGTTTTAGTTATTGTTCGTGCAAAATCGGTTAACTTACTATTTTGCACCGACGTTTTTTTTAATTTAGGATGGCTTTTTTTTCGTTTTTGTTTGAAATATAGTTGTTTTGACTATGACTGACCTTATCGACTACGGCTATATTAAATAAAAACCGGCCAAGTGCGAGTCGGACTCGCGCACGAAGGGTTCCGTACCATTATCTATAAAAACGGCAAAAAATCCCGTTTGTTGTACGGGAGCCCCCTTAAATATTTATTTTATTCTGTTTTTTAGTATTTGTTGTTATAGCGGTAACAGAAATATATCATCTGTGAAAATTTCAACTGTCTAACTATCACGGTTCATGAGATACAGCCTGGTGACCGACGGACAGCGAAGTCTTAGTAATAGGGTCCCGTTTTACCCTTTGGGTACAGAACCTTAGAAATGGTCGAGTAGCTTAGTATTTTCCAAGATGTATCTTCTTCAAACTTTCTAATAGAAAATGTAATGGCTTAAAAATAGTCTTAAGCCATTATTTATTTTATACCAATATAATTATGTTATTTGTCATACCGGTCAAATCTCTGTTCTTCCACCAATGGAAGAAATAGGGCATGTCTGAGAAAGTAAACCTGAAAACAAAATATAAAAGTCAGGTGAACCCTTAGGCTGTTCAGGGTTTTCAGAAGTGCGTCGTCATATTTAAGGTGATGTTGTGTACCTGATATATCTTCAAAAAATTCGACCGTTTGTGATCCGATTCGGAATTCAACCGTCAAAAACGAAAAATATATATCAAGTTCCAAAGTTTCTTTCATTATCATCATCAGCCGAAAGAGGTCCACTGCTGGAGATAGGCCTCCCCCAAAGGCCCCCCCCCCTTTGGGGATAATAAACCGACTGTTTCTTAATCTTACTTACTTTCTTTTTTCATTAGTCCAAAGAGCAGTGATCACAGCATCTAAAATATTCTTCATGTTTACCACGCTATGATCATATCCCGGTTCATCTGGAATTTCAGTTAAAAATTACTGTTTCCACTCGACTGCGGTGAAGCCCAAAAGAAGGTTAATATTTTTCAAGTGAAAACTTCTTATGGGAGGGTACACCGCTTCGTAACGTAACGCGTTACGGCGCCAGTCTGTCTGGCTTCCCTTTCTCTCACGCATACGACAGCTGTAGGCAGGCTCTTCCTCTCTCACTCTAACCCACAGCGCTAGTCGTATTTCGGACAGACGCTTCCCATATTAAATAGTTCAACTTGGATTAGTTTTATTCTGTAGGTATGTTTGCGAGAGGCACGTGCCATCTTAATCACCAGATTAAGCACTTTTTGACAGATGGAACTATAGTCATTGCTGCAATATAACATTTTGGCATAAGAAAACCCAACCAACTGGACGTTCATTTAATTCGTAAGCCTATCGCATACATTGACTTCACACCAACCAATTAGGGGCCATGTTTCCAATTTTAAACGGGTAAACTGTAAACCTGTGTGCACATTGGTCGCCAGTGTATGTCAGTGTCTCGAAACGACCAGGAGAGATTGTAGAATACAGGATTTTGATTATAAGAAGGAATCATTCTACAATCTGTTAGTTGTACAAGAAATGTTCAGTTGACAATTAATAAGAGTTTATAATCTTAAGAATAGAATAAGAATAAAGTTTATTCGTAACTTTGTTTGTTTTGTGTAGGGGAGAGCGGGGCTAAACGTGCCGCGAAGGCAGTTGTTCCGATTGAAGTAGGTTATATGAAAAAAAATGAGAAACATATCAAGTAAATTCGTAATAAAACAGAACGCTGCAGCGCACCGATGGCAACCATCTTAGTATGGTCAGTAACGTCCGGTAATTTAACAATTTATATTACATCGGAACAACTACCCCGCGGCACATTTAGCCCCGCTCTCCCCTACTTATGAGATATTTCGTTGAATTTTTACTTTTTATTTATGCAAGTGCTTGACAGGAATGTTGTTCAGAATTAGTTTAAAATGACCTCTGTCTGTTCGTATGATTAAAGGCAAGATATTGAGTTAAGGTTTTGTTGCAAGAAAAGCTCATCAGGCTTTTGATATCCTGCCAGTGTTGCGGACTTTGTTCGAAAGAGTCGCCGCGGCCCTGGAACGAAAAGGGCTTTTGAAGGAACACGGATGGGTTTTAGTCAGTAAGAGTCTGACACGCCCTTCCGCTCCACCCAGAGCGGCAGAAGTAATTTAATGATTTCCCATCGTTAAAAAAAAAGGCCTTCGATATCGCAGTTTTTGTTGATTTTGTTGTAAATATTAATATGCGAGTAGGAGGGGCATCGCCTAGCCAGGAGATTATCTGCTTTGGGAAGCGGAATGTGGAGGACACGTTTAGATGCTATTGGATCGTAATAGGGTCTATTTTTTAGGGTTTTATGTACATTTAGTTTAGCGTGTAAAAAAATAGTTGTCGTACTCTTAAGACGGCGAACTCGCTGTGAATTGGGTCTGTGAGCTCTTTCAACTTCTATCAACGCACTTTTCCCAGCCCCACCTCAGACAGAGATGTAGTACTGAAGCAGTAACTCTCGAAGATTGTCAACACAGAAAGTATTTTAGCCGCCTATCATGGACTTGTTGCACCTATTCTAAGATATGGTGTAATATCCCGGGGTAACTAAGTTGAAAAGGAATCGGCTTTTAAAGCTCAAAAGAAATGTATCGGCGCAATTTGCAACCTCGACTTTACTACAAGCTGTAAACCATACTTTAAAAACTTAAAAATGTTGACACTACCTTCATTTTATATTTACGAATTGAATCTGTTTGTGAAATCAAATCCTAAATATTGAAGACTTTTAAAAGCCATTATAGACAGTTACGAGACCAAAAAAGATTAGAAATAGTAATACCGTATGGGAAAACAGCCTTGGTCAATAAGAGTGTTCTTTGTATGGCATCTCTGATATCTAACAAATTGCCTGACGATTTAAAAAAGTTACCCATTACAGTTCAAGTCAAAACTATACAAATTCCTTATTGACAGATGTCACTATGATGTCCAAGAGTATCTACAGGAAAAAAATACTGTAATCTAGTGTTCAGTATTTTAATCGATGTTGCTTATATGTATAACAATAATTTATTCAATTATAATTATGTGTGACATCCTATAACAAGTTATTATGACCTGTATTTAATCAATTTGACATTTAGTATAACATCTTATGATAATTTAATAATATGACCTGTATGTAATGAATCCAAAATAACAACATTCCATGATAATTCAATATGACATTGTATGTATACTAAATCTGACATTTTAATTTGTTATTTAGATGGTGTAATATAACTTGAATTTATTATAACATTATTGATTTGTGAGTCTTCGTAATAATTTGCCCACCATCAGGTAATAGTACAGTGTATCTATCGAACATTATTTGTAACACCTTTATCATCCTGTATTATGTAAATAAAATATTTGATTGATTGATTTAGTAACTGACACAGAGCGAGATAAATTATTCGCAGAATTGCAATGGCGTAGTTTTTCATCACATATATTAATTTTCTAACGCGATTAGAGAGCAGATGTACATGTGGTTTGAATGTAAGGTTTTCATCTAGTGTGATGCCTAGGTATTTGATTGAGGAAGGGCGATCAATGACTGCAGGTACAGTTTTCAAGATGACGGGTCTTGTCACTGCTGCATGTATGGTATTTGAGTTTTAGATGTGTTGCTGGCTAACTCAACAGACAGATGTGTTGCTGGGGAGTTTGTTGCGCCACTTCTTCTTCCCAGCTAAAACACTAGGAAGTGGTGACGGGCGGGCGTTTTGGGGGACTGTCTTTATGTACAACTTTGACGTTCAAAAAGTGCTGGCACTCAGCCTAATTTGAATAAATGACTTTTGATTTTGATTATGTGGTGGTCTCGACTAGAAGCTATAGTTTTAAAGGTCACATAGGTATCTAATTTATCTTTATCTTAAGAAAGTTTATTTTGACTGGCCTGTTGGTCGAGTGGTTAGTGACCCTGACTGCTAAACCGGAGGTCGTGGGTTCGATTCCCACTCAGGACAAATCTTTGTGTGATGAGCATGATCATTTGATCTGGGTCTGGGTGTAATTTGTCTATAATATGTATGTATTTAGAAATATATAAGTATGTTTATCAGTTGTCTGGTTGCCATAGCACAGGCTCTGCTTAGTTTGGGATCGGATGACCGTGTGTGAGTTGTGTCAATATATTATTATTATTTTTATATTAGTTTTCAGAATTTTCAGTTTTCCAGGGACATAAATACTCACATCCAGTAAAGTGTTCGTAGAATGTTCTCGTGTATCCCAGCTCAGCGTGCGTGGCGGGCACGATGTGCACGTTGAGCACATTCTCACCCATCACCGGACAGCTCTAAAAGAAATCCTGTATTTAGAACATCCAATATTGTTCATGGTTCTGGATTGGTAATGCTTTCGTTAAAGTCATAAGTTGAGCTACACGATAACTGTCGATTGCTTGCACTGTAGCTCGTGGCTAAATAATAACAGTCGCTTGGGTCGCTCTTTGAAGTTAAGCAACGCTTGCCGAGGTCACTTTGTGGATGGGTGACCATTTTAAAATATCGATAATATTCTGTGCCTCGGATAGCACTCGGCAGTACATACTAACTAGCTATCCAACACGCCAAGTTACATAAAAGCTTGTAAAAAAAATCCAATAAAGAAAACATTGCGTTTTGCTTACCATATACCCGCATCCCTCTCCGTACTCTGCGATGGGGGTCAGCAAATCCTTGGTGACAGTCGTCATTGATAGCACGGGGGTCAGCCCCAGCAGTTGTAGCAGTATTGTGAAGTGAATCATTGTTCTTTATACTGCACATGAACACACGAATAAATTCATATCTAGTAAAAAGTATCGGTGTATTTAAACGCTAATTACAAAAAAGTCTTGTCTCTTTTGTTGATTATTGAGGAGTTTCTTCGTCTGGAGCCTACTCTAGATCGATAAGGCTCTACACACACTGTTCCAAATCTATGTGGATGTGTGGTCTATGGTCCGGGATGTTACTTTGAAATTCCTATTGGAAAAACCCAATGACACTTTTGCTCGACTTGGTAATCGAAACCAGGACTCCGCGTTCGGCAGTCACGCATGTGACCACGAGACCAGCTGAGTAGCTTTTGTAGGAACTGAATGTCAATAACAAAAAGTCGTTTTAAATGACACTGTTACTTACATATTTAAACAGCATCCGAACAGGCACTAGATACCAGTAAAACTCAAATGAAAAAAAAAACAACGGGTTGCACTCCGGTAGTAGAAGTGAAAACTTGAACATTAACGTTGTGCATTTTTGATATTTTGGAATGGTTAGGGAATAATTTCGCACGAATTGCATATGCACGCATTGAGTCATACATTTTCGCCGCGCGGTAAAAAGAGAGGGGGATATTACTTCCTCTCCTACGCCACGTCGGCGGTCTACTCTCCCCTTACGAATGTTCGATCAGGTCACGTGTCCTGACGCGAGTTTAAAATTTTTTACCAATCCCAAAAAGTACACAACGCCGCTAAAGAAGTTTTCACTTCAAAAACTGAATTTCTTTGTCAATATCTGCACTTTATCCGGAGATGTTGGAACTGAGGCTCTAGACAAGTCCATTTCTATCAGCGAATGAGAATTCGAAATACGCCAAAATATAAGGGATTGATCACGTGGTATTCTGACAGCGTTTGTCAATTCCATACATTGACGTCTTGACATATTGCCTTCGCCACGCTACCGCTGACAGAAGATAATAATCATTCTAAATACTTTTTGAAGTGAAAACTTCTTTAGCGGCGTTGTGTACTTTTTGGGATGGGTAAAAAATTTTAAACTCGCGTCAGGACACGTGACCTGATCGAAAATTCGTAAGACGGAGGGAAAGTACTGAAGTGTTACATTTTTAATGTAATATAAATTGTCATGTTTGTGTACGATAGCGCAATAAATGAATATTGTATTTTACCACATAAATGATAGTACTTTTATACTGATAATTAAAGCAATTCGTGCGAAATTATTCCCTAAACATTTCAAAATAACAAAAATGCACAAGTTAATTTTCAAGTTTTCACTTCTGCCGGCCGTTGTTTTTTTTTAATTTAAAGTGTAGTCAAACCAAAATTTATATGATCACTTGTCTAGAGCCTCAAAAGTGGGGTGTCGTAAACCTCTCATCTTGTACGCTTAGGTGAAGTGAGCTGTACAAACAAGATGAAATGACAGTTCACTTCATGCTCACTCCACCAAAGTTAACACGGTGAGATTTTGACAGAATAGATCGGCCGGCAGATTACAAGTCTAGCGTTAAAAATCACACGTTATCTATGTACCTATTAACTCTTCAATGAATTAACTTGAACTGTCCAAGGGAAGGTCACACGCATCTTAATATAGTTCACAAGAATATTTAATTGTTTTGTCATACGAGCTCTCTGCAACCATTGTATAATTTTATTCTTGTAACTCAAGTAGTGTTTGCTTCTCGATTGTTTTTTGTTGTTGATATTAAAGTATTGTTTTGTTTTTATTTCACATGATCGTTAATTGTTTATTCTTCTTAAATATGCCAGAGATTTAATTATGGTAGTAGTACTAGCGGTAGCCCGTGTTTTCGTCTGCGTCAAACTTATAAACAGAATCAATATCTAGCAATTTCCTCCTGTTGGTCGAGTGGTTAGTGACCCTGACTGCTAAACCGGAGGTCGTGGGTTCGATTCCCACCCTGGACAAATCTTTGTGTGATGAGCATGATCATTTGTTCTGTGTCTGGGTGTAATTTGTCAATAATATTTATGTATTTAGAAATATATAAGTATGTTTATCAGTTGTCTGGTTGCCATAGTACAGGCTCTGCCTAATTTGGGATCGGATGACCGTGTGTGAGTTGTCCCAAGATATTATTATTATTATTTCTTGAGATTTTATTTATTCCGAGGATTTTTTTCTAAAATAAGAGTAGCTTCTACAACTCCCAGTAACACCGGCTATTTGCCAGTAAAAGCCCCGTCAAAATCGGTCCAGCCGTTTCGGAGAACAAACAGACAAAAAGCTGTTATTTTGGTATTGGGTACATTTCAATTTAATTTATTTGTATAGATGTGTTGAGTAGCAACCCACCCTGGCTTCGCACGAGTATCGGAGCATACTCGTACCTATATAAGCGCCCAGTCAGCATGTTTTTTCAGACATCTTCAAGAATCATGGTCATATTTCAGTCAATTTACATAAAACCTTAATTAATAACACACCTTAACCTTTTTTTTTTTTTTGATCTCGGGGGGAAATCCTCATGGAAATCCTCCACCCTGGGGCGGGTGGAGGGGTCTGTCAGACTCTTACTGACTAAAACCACCCCGGTGTTCCATCTTCCACCTGCGCCGGGGATCGCGGGAACGTATGCGACATCCGCAATCCCCGGCTGGTGCCGGCCCGCCTCTGCGGGCCACCTCGCGTCGGCGAGGGTAGTGAGGTGTTTGACTCCCCTCGCTACGTCAAAGAGGGGCGCACGGGAACACCACGCGCCGCCACCTCGGGTCCGGATGAATCCCCAAGTCCGTCGCCCCTGGACCCAGTTAGGGGGGCCGGAAGAGGGCAGCGTATGCCCTCCTCCGACGCCCGATGAACACACCTTAACCTTCCTCAAGTATCACTCTGTCCATTGGTGAAACAGTATGAAAAGCTGTTTGATAGATTGTAGGATGTAGGTAGGGTTCCCAACTTATTGTACGAGAAATAAAGTATATATCATGGTCGAAGTCACAGTATTTTAGAAAAGTAAACAGTAGTTATAATTTTTTTTGTCGTTTTGAAAACATATTTTTTGGAGCTTCTTACACAGTTTAACAATTAATATTAAAATAAATGAACAGCTTAATTTTAATGGAATCAATGCAAGCTCTATTTCTGTCATCTCGCCACTTTGCAATAATTATGGAAAATACTGTTTCTGTGAAGGCTGAAGTGGCAGGAATACCAGCGGTAATAAAAACAGTATTTTGTATAGGTACCTACTTTTTTTATAGAACAGTAAAAAGTATTAACGAGAGAAAAAAAGTATAATACTGTTTCTAACAGTATGGTTGGGAACCCTAGATGTAGGTCAGAGCAATTGTAACTGCAATTTGCAGCAATTTGCCAGGGTTGTGGAATCGTTCGGAAGAGTCACCGCGGCCCTGGAACACAAAGGGCATTAGGTGGAACACGGGTGGGTTTTAGTCAGTAAGAGTCTGACACTCCCTTCTGCTCCACCCAGAGCGGAAAGAGTCATTTGATGATTTCCCATCCAAAACAAGATTTCCCTAATTATTGTAGTTCAGAAGAAGGCAGAGTCAAAAAATTCCTTTAAGCGTAAAATCCGAAAACACTACTTGAAAGCTTGTCATTCTAAGTTGTTCTTCGTCATGATTACTATGAATTCTCTTAATCGGTATGATTATTATATATCATATTTATTAGTTTATTATTTTAGCATATATATGTATTTTATTAGTATTATATATATTATCTGTATATTCTTTCCGAATTGTTAAAATTCAATTTTGAATCTTATTTTTATTTATTGTACACCTACCACAATATAGTCTTTATAACCCAAAGGTTGACTGGTAGAGAATGCCTTGATGCATTAAGTCCGCCCATGTACCACTATTGTACATAAAGTTTAAATAAATAAATAAATAAATAAACATGATCAGGAGCGAGACTGTGGGATCATTTGTTTCATCAATGTTGCTCTCAAACGCCATCGTTTAAAATACAACGTGAGAAAAACTGACATCTTATCCGTGTAAGATAGCAGTTTTCTCACGTTGTATTTTTTTAATTATATTTTATCAAATACTGAGCACAGAGGAGCTCGTGGCCAAATTACAGTTAAGCAACACTTGCCGAGGTTGGTATGTGGATGGGTGACCATCTTAACATACCGAGACTCCTCCGTGCCTCGGAAAGCACGTTAAGCCGTTGGTCCCGGCTGTCATTTGTAGATCTTTGGCAGTCGTTACGGATAGCCAGAAGCCAGATAATCTGACACCAGTCTTGCCAAGGAGTACCGTGTTACCCAGTTAATGGGTTGTGGAGGTCTGGTAGGCAGCCGCTCCACGTTAAATACTGGTATTCAGCTGAATCCGGTTTGACTAGAAGCCGACACAATATAATTGGGAAAAAGCTAGGCAGATGATGATTTTATCAAATACTGTTATAATCAACATGCGGCTCGCTAAGCTTCTCCGTATGGCCCTGTAGCCTAGCCCAGTATTGTTATTTTATTTATAGTCAGTGTAGACTATTCCTCACCCACTATTAACGTGAAGAAGTTGGCCCATGCCATATGAAAACGGTCATATTGTGCCAAGAACCCACAGTAAAAAAAAATCGACATATTTTAATAGTATCTACATGAATGGGACTTTTGAATTTATAGTGGGTGAGGAATATTCTCAGTTCATCGTCAAGGAGTGAATCAGTACAGTATAGATAAATACACATTGATACACTAATATCTATATATCTCTTCTCTTGGGACAACTCACACACGGTTATCCGATCCCAAACTAGGCAGAGCCTGTGCTATGGCAACCAGACAACTGATAAACATACTTATATATTTCTAAATACATACATATTATAGACAAATTACACCCAGACACAGAACAAATGATCATGCTCATCACACAAAGATTTGTCCTGGATGGGAATCACCCACGTGACGTGTCACCAAAAATCTTGACTTGGTGATACAATGGACAAAAAATAACACTAGACGCTCTTAACTTAACTCTTTTTTTGTAACTATAAATTCATAAAGCAATCCTAATGCCAATCAGCTTTGTGTTCAGCATGATTTCTGTTGTTGCTAATCATTCATGATGCTAAGTAATCTTGTATAGGCGTCCCCAAATTATTTTGCTGCGTGCCAAGTCTAGCACGCGTGCCATAGATTCGCCATCCCTGTTATAGACTTTCAAATTCAGATGCGTAGAATAATATTCCAAATGTTCACAACAATGTACAAATTTCAAACGATATTTTAAAACCTTACGGCGTTTGCAATTTTCCGATGACATATATAAAATGTTGTTTTTAAAGACTTGGCAACTAAATAAAGAAAGAAAAATGTTTATTTGGGACTCGCACAAGACAAACAAAACAGTAAAATAAAATTAATAACTAATAGTCTAGTCTTCAAAATAAGAGTGAACAGGCTTCTTCTGGGTAAGCTCGCTCCATCGTCGACTTTGTCTATGTCATCTATGACCTAGACTAGAGTCAAGAGCAAACCCATATTAAATAAAAAAAAAACAGTAATATTTCATTTTCATTTCATTTTATTTATTCAAACAATAAACTTTGTGTAGAATATTCGCTAGGTACATATTAATTACAATAAAATTGTCACATGCAAAACAATTTGTACAATTTGAAGCTAAAGTGTAGTAAAACATCAAGTCAATCAATTAAAATGTCTTTTTTTTAATTTTATTTAATATGGGTTTGCTCTTGACTCTAGTCTAGGTCATAGATGACAGAGACAAAGTCGACGATGGAGCGAGCTTACCCAGAAGAAGCCTGTTCACTCTAATTTTGAAGAGATTAGGGTTGTATAAAATCCCACAGTGAACACGATGTTTCTTGGCCCAATAGACGCGTGGGAAGTAAACAAAATAATTAAAAACCTGAGAAATAAAAGTAGTCACGGGATTGACGAAATACCACCACTGCTTTTAAGACAATGCGCAGATGAACTTACCTTGCCGTTTTACCTGCTACTGAACCAGTCATTCGACGAAGGTATCTTCCCAGATTTATTAAAACAATCGCTAATAAAGCCAATCCACAAAAAAAATACGAAAACAGATCCAAACAACTATCGTCCAATAGCTCTCTTGCCATCAGCCTCAAAAGTTTTCGAAAAAGCCATGTGTGACCGCATTTATACATCTTGCAAAAAATACAATATTTTTGATGAATGCCAGAATGGCTTTCGGAAAAAACGATCCACCACCTTAGCAGTCTATAAGTATATCCAAGAAGCCCTTAACATCATTAATAACAAAAAATACGCTGTAGGAATATTACTAGACATGACCAAAGCCTACGACAAAGTACAATTTGGGATTTTGCTAAACAAATTATACGCAATAGGTATACGCGGAAAGGCTCATGAATGGTTAACATCTTACCTAAAGAACAGGAAACAGTTAGTTGAGATAGAATACTTTAACCATAAGAATAAAGAGATTGAAAAAACTCGGTCACATGTTAAAGCAATTAACGCCTCAATTCCTCAAGGCAGCGTCATAGGATGCCTCTTATTTTTAATTTATGTTAATGACCTACCTAAGACCATTGAAAAGCCATGTGTCTTATTCGCGGACGACATATCCATATTAGTCTCATGCCAAAACAATGACAATATACAAGAAACTCTCGATTCCATACTGACTAAAACATGCAACTGGATGAACGAACATAACCTCGAGATAAACTACTCCAAAACCAAATTAATAACTTTCCACCCTTACCAAAAAACCCCTTTAACTTTAGATTTTGTTTTCAACGACTCAACATTAGAAACCGTCAACGAATTTACCTTACTCGGACTAGTTATAGACACACATATAAACTGGAAATCACACATACAGAAAACTCACTCTAAAATTTCTAAATTCTCTTACGCCCTTCGTGAAGTAAAAAAGACCACTAATTTTCAAACAGCTCTTACGACCTATTATGCTTATGCCTATGCATGGCTTAGCTATGGTGTCACCCTTTGGGGAAACAGCACAGATGCACCAACACTATTCACCCTTCAAAAGAAATTGGTTAGAATCCTGGTAAATATTGAGCAAACAGACAGTTGCAAACCTTTCCTTCAAAAAACATATATACTTACCCTTCCCTGTATATATATTCTGGAGACGTGCAAATTATACGGAAACATCAGGAATTTTATTCAAAACGTGGAGAAACTCAGACACGCTATCTACTCAGCCACCAATCTAGGCTAAACTTACCAAGTTCTCGATTAAAAATGCACTCAAAAGGTCCCTATGTAATGTCCATTAAATTATATATTAAACTACCCGCATTAATTAAAAAAGAAGAGAAAATTAACATATTTTTAAGAAAACTTAGACAATTTTTACTCAATAAAAGCTACTACTCGGTAAACGAATTTCTAAGTGACAGACTAATAAAGTCATAACTCATAACTGAAGTACCTATTCATGTCCTTAATTTTTATTTGATTTGTTAATTCTATTTACATCTCTCAATAGATAACTATATTAACAGTTTCCTAAGTAATTTTACATTTCATAAAATGCTTCCTCTCTCCTAACCTAGATACTTATCTTGCTGTGCCCGACAGGGTCCATATGAACCTATTTGTTATTTTACCACCTAAGAATACATGTAGAATGCAATAAAAGTATTGAGTATTGAGTATGCGTTGGGAAACACAGACGCAGGCAGAGAGTTCCACTCGTTTGCTGTGCGCATTATAAAAGACGTTTGGAAACGTTTAGTGCGAATTGGTGGAATAGCAACAAGGTAGGGATGGTAACTTGCAGTGCGTCTAGATGTCTATAAATAAATGTCAGAAAGTATGTCAGATATAATGTCAAATGTACGCTATGTCAGATGATTAGTCAAAGTCAAAGTGTAGAAGTCAAAAATTAATTCAATTAAAAGCTTGTTCAATGTTATTATTATAATCAATTATTTTTTAATCATTTGACATAATGAATTTTTATCATTTAATATTATGTAACAAACATGGATAAAATCTATCGTACCTGTGCGAAGCCAAAATGAGTCCCTATCTCAGCTTATGCTGCGATATCTAAAAAATAAATAACGCAGCGCTGGTATTCTGATAGGGCCAGTGGTGTGGCTTCCAGTCTGACCGGATGCACTTGACAACCAGTATGTTACATGAAGTGGCTGCCTACCTGAGCTTCACAAAACAGTTACTAAGTAAAACGATATAATTTGGCAAGGCTGGTCAATCTTGATGACTGCTTTCTGAGTGATGGCCCCGTTGTGATGTCATAGGAAACGTCATTTCATCCTAGCATTATCCAAACCTTGTGTCGCTTTCTAAGCGTATGCAACTGAGTACCGTAAAACGGGGTAAATAGAAATAAAGGGGTGAATAAAAACGAAACTTTTATTGGAATTTTCACTTAAATACCATATGAATGGTTTCTGTAATGCAATTGAAATTTCTCAGTGACAGCTCAGAGTTTGGAAGTTGGTGGTGGACAGCCCCGTGGCTCAGTGAGCACGTGTCGCCATTGGACCTGCGCCAGATCTCTCTCCGGTCGTGTCGGGTTGCCGTCGCATCGGAATATGAGTGTGATGGAAGAGGGAGTGCACCTGTGTGTTTGCGCAAACACTTGTAAATATGTCCCGCGCCGTTGGCTAGTCTCGGTTGAGATTGCCCGCCATGGCCGAAATCAGTCAGGAGGACTATATAATGGTTTCTCAAAAAGCATAAGAGTAGAGTAGAGTAGAGTAGGGACTCCATTTTCCGCACTTAGACTCCCATTCGGTCCGTTGTGCATAGGTGTCCTGGCTACGTTAGCCAGCCTAGCTCCGCCCAGAAGCATAGAAGTTTCCTGGGAGCTTCACAGGCTTCGCGGAGCGACCTCACCGTTCCGAGGATTTGTTCACGTTGGGTAGCCACGGCCTCGCATTCCAGGATGACATGGGCGGCTGTTTCTTCGGCATCAAAGCAGCCTCTGCAGAGTGGGCTGTCTGTGGCGCCTATGTTAAAAAGATGTTTGTTGAGGGGGCAATGGCCCGTAATTGTCCCTATTATTGTTCTGAGGTTATTTCTACTTAGGCTGAGTAGTTGTTTTGTTAGTCGTGGGTGTACACTCGGCATTGCCATTTTTGACTGCCTGCAGTCTGTAGCCCGTGACCATTTGTTGTTATGCAGTTCGGTGGATCTCTGGCAAATCCATGTACGAAACTGTGAGAAAGGTAGGGGAAGGACTGGGTACGGGCCTAGCACTGCCATCTCGGAACCTCTCTTTGCAAGTTCGTCTGCGGCGTCATTGCCTAGGAATCCACTGTGCCCCTCTCAAAAAACATAAAAGAATATGTTTAAAAAATGCTGCAAACAATATTTAAACAGCGTGAAATTCCAATAAATTTTTAAATTGGAGACCAGACAGCTGATTGGTCGCCATTTTATGTCAGTCCACAATTTCTCGAAATGTCTTCGAGATATTATAGACTATCAAATTTTGATGCGTAAAATAGTATTACAAATGTTCAGTTGACAATTTATCGAGAGTTTACAATCTCTCAAGTTATTTTATAATCTTACGGAGTTTGCTAATTTTCGGTGACAGATACATACACATTGATACACTGCCTAAATATAGCATCAATTGGCTAGGCTACAGGGCCACAAGGAAAAGTTTGACGGGCCATATGTTGATTATAGCAGTATTTAATAAAATATAATCAAAAGTCTAGATTCTAGACTTTTGATTATATTTTATCAAATACCCTGTTATATACCAGTCTATCCGGAAGAGCTGAATACCAGTATTTACTAAGGAGACGACTGTAATAAATAAAACACCATAATTAACAAAATATAACAAATATATTTTTGTAAATTGTAGTCTTACATCTAGACATGATTACAATTATTGTTTTTGAACACTTAATATGTTTTCTTGTAGGTACACAGATATTACATATTTGCTTAAACACCAAGTTAAATAAAATCTTAAACATGTGACAAAACTCAGGTTTCATATGTCACCGGAAAATTGCAGACTCCGTAAGATTGTAATTAATCTTTATTATATTATAATTCCTCGATATATTATGAAAAAATCGTTTTGTATACAATAAATCGCATCGAAATTCAAAAGTGTCCAATAAATCCGTCTTATTTAGAAAAAATAGTTTACAATTTCACGCGATATTTTACAATCTTACGGCGCATTTATATATAAAGGTACTTAACTTTCAAAAATATGATTCATGTAGCAACATTTGGGACTTGATATACAATGCATTCCGGGCGCGCGGTCATCAGTATATCTCGTTATTTTTTTTTGTGAGTGGCCTCACAGTTCAACCTATAAGGTTTTCGACTGCTTAACCGGGCTTGCCTGTGGTGGCCTTAATATAATGTTAAAGCCTCCAGACAGGGCTTATTAAAATCTAACAAACTAAGCGACTACACGCTCGCGCACCCCCTGTGGGGTACGGGCCTCGGCTTAGGGCGTCGCTGGGGGGAGGACAGCTAGGGACGGGCTGGTGAGAACTAAGATCGAGGAGAGTTTAAGACTACAGGCTCATGATGGCGGGGACCATCACCGGACACTGCTCACTGAATAAGCATTTCCACACAATAGGTATAACAGACAGTCCTCTGTGCAAAGCATGTATGGAGGAGGAGGAAACGGTGTCACACGTGCTCCTTGAGTGCACAGGCGTCGCCGATATACGTAGATAAACAATAGGGACACGGAATTCACTCACAGACACCCTGAACTCTTTGGGTGGACCGATCTGCTTCTGGAGGGAGGTTGGTTGGTTGGAATGACGGCCGCCATGGCCCACGCACAATGGTCCAACACCAGGACTAAGTGCGGAAACCATACCCCAATAGATAGATAGATATAGACTACAGGCTCAGCGGCGCGGGCTGGCTCGAGCAAGGTTCGGGGATATTCCGTTCCTTTGACTCCGTATATTTTGTCCGCTTTGTATATAAAGTCCCCTTTTTATGTCGCTACATATTGTCAACCTTGGACAAAATACTGTAGCAGAAGTGAAAATACTTTTTTTTTAATTCTGGCGTATTAAGGCGTTTATTTTAGTTCAACCACAGATTCGATGACGACAAATGCAACAGACTACTTGAAACGATTTCTTCAAATGTTTTTTTTAACTGTTTCATTACCGCACATGGTAGTGCGCCAGGCCAAGTTCCGGCCTAACACACGCAGTGTGTATATTACACGAAATATTTCGAGCTGGTTTTACCCCCATCATAACTTTGCTTGTAATAATTACAACTTGATGAAACTTGGACCATTTCTTATCAATCAATCAATCTTTATTTACTGTAATCTTTATTACACAGGTACAGGTCTTATGTTAACATTTTAGTCGAGCTCAATGTCCTACCAATGAAATTGGTGTACAAATATATTATTTATTACTATCACCTAGTTGAATATTACTGGAAAATTTCAAAAATCGTTTTCTTAAAAACATGCCCCTATTAGCTGCGCCCCGCGGTGTTACCCGCTGTTTATCAGATACACTAAAACATGTTATATTTATAAAAAGTTAATAAATCCAAGGTGTCAGCTTCCTGCATACCAAATTTTATCAAAATTGGTCCAGCCGTTTGCGCGTGAAGAAGTAACAAACGTACACACACACTCACAAATTTTCGCCTTTATTATATTAGTGTGATTTTCAACTTGGCAAGTTTTGTTCTACAACGTTGACTTAACAATCAATTTAATAAAGAAAAAACTTGCCAATTTGATAAAAGGGTCATATTTTTAAGAAAACGATTTTTCGAGTGTTTCATGATTTATATACGGTCAGGCAAGATCCAAGCTCTCTGTTCACTGGTATTCTCAAAACACATGTTAGAGTCATGAACTATTCGGCAGTTCTGAAATGCTTGGTCTTATTGATCTCACTACATTTATAGGCCGAAGTTTTGGGGATAGGAACTTGGCCTCTTTTAACATTTTTGTTTTTTTTTTGGGGGGATATTGGATATAGGTAGTTGAAAATCAATCTGAAATACGACCACGCACTTCTGAAACATCCTGTATAAGCACAATTACACATTTTGAAGTGATAAACATGCTGCTGTATTAGCAGTACTTTAATTTATTAAAATCGGTATAAATGTATAACTCTACTCAGAACACACATGTGTATTGTTATAGACTTCAAAGAGAGATTGGAATAGGTATACTATATTTACCTAATGTTCGTGGAAGTATGTAACATAGAGTTGATAATACCTCCTGTAAAATTTCGGAATCATAAACGGAATCATGACAATTCAATTCAAATATTTTATTTCAGAATTACTTCCATAATATTGTTAGTAGTTGTACAACTTAGCCTAATGTTAGTATTAAATTAAATTTACAATAATAAACAACAGTGTACACCTGTTTATTGGATAAGTGTGTCTGAACACTTACCCACCTTTGTAAGAAGGAAGAGTCCCACCGGTCCGCAAACACATTCAGGATGCCATTGGAGGAGGAGCGCAAGCAAGCAATTAAAACCCGGGTTTATAAAAACATAAACTGGACTTTGAGTATAGTTACAAATGATTGATTTGAAGAATCAAAAGAAGAACGGTTGTGCGAAAACAAAGCTATTTAATTTAACAGTTAGGTACGGAACTCTAAAAACATAATGAGATTCTTCAATGTAATAATTTTGTTCAAATGTATTCAAAGCGCAATAAGTAATTTGCAGTTTCTTAAATCCCGGGATACAATCGTCATGTTTCTGATTCCGGGATTTTAGAGGAGATATTATCAACTCTATGTTACTTAATTCCACGAACATTAGGTAAATATAGTCTACCTATTCCGATCTCTGATTATAATAATACAATAATATTTTTCTAACAAAACAGCACAGTTACAAAATGATCCCTTTTTAATAAAAACTAAAATTACATAATTAAATAAATAAAAAGAAATACCCTTACACCGATTGCTATATTAACAAAAAATCTTGCAATATCTGTTGCTTCAAAAAATACAAGAAAAGGTCACAGAAAGCGCGAGCGGTATTTTTTTTTTTCTAGCTTTAGCCCGCGACTTCGTACGCACATTTCCCGTTCCCGTATATCCTATAGCCTTCCTCATGAATGTGGCTATCATAATTATACAAAAAGAATTTTCCAAATCCGACTGGTAGTTCCAGAGATCAGAGCGTTCAAACAAACAAACTCTTCGGCTTGGTTATCTATCTATCTATCTATATTTATAAAAATGAATCCCTATTTCCCTTGGTCACGGCATCACGCGTGAACGGCTGGACCAATTTCGCTAATTCTTTTTTTTGTTGTATTTGTTATTGTCAGGAGAAGGTTCTTATGCAAAAAAATGTACATCCGGGCGAACCCAGGGCGGGCCACTAGTATTAGTATAGATATTATCGCATTCGACCACAATCTCACCTGATGGTAAGCGATGATGTGGTCGAAGATGGAGCACGCTTGCCTAGAAATAACCTGTTCACTCTTGACTTAAAGACCCCCAGGTTGTAGCTATCAGGGAACGCGTTTTATGACCGCCAGTCTTGATTTTTAGTATATTTCATAGATTTTTGAAGTGATAACTTCTTATGGGAGGGTAAACCGCTTCGTAACGTAACGCGTTACGGCGCCAGTCTGTCTGGCTTCCCTTTCTCTCACGCATACGGCAGCGGTAGGCAGGCTCTTCCTCTCTCACTCTAACCCACAGCGCTAGTCGTATTTCGGACAGACGCTTCCCATATTAAATAGTTCAACTTAGATTAGTTTAAGTTATCACTTCTGTCGGCCGTCACGAGACACACAATTTTTTTTTTATTTATTGGAGATGGGTTGTTTGCTCTTGACTCTAGTCTAGGTCATAGATGACAGAGACAAAGTCGACGATGGAGCGAGCTTACCCAGAAGAAGCCTGTTCACTCTAATTTTGAAGAGATTAGGGTTGTATGCGTTCGGAAACGATTCTAATAAAAACATTTTTTAAAATGTCACGACTGCCCCTGTGTTATTATTAATTTTAGGATACGTTTTCTACCCCATTTTAGGGTTCCAAACGATCGAGTCAGGACACGGAATCCTTATCTGTATCTATACTAATATTATAAAGAGGAAAGATTTGTATTTTGTATGTAACGAATAAACTTAAAAACTACTGGACCGATTTGAAAAATTCTTTCAGCAATGGTTAGCTACATTATCAGCGAGTAACATAGGCTATATTTTATCCCCGTACTCCCACGGGAACGGGAACTACGCGGGTGAAACTGCGTGACGTCCGCTAGTAGGAAATGAATGTATTTTTCATGAATATTCCCGCTTTGACTTTCACGTGAGCAATCAATAAGTAGTTCTTACAGACGAAGCATAAAATGACAGACATACATGAATCAGAATTATTATTTGTGACCATGAAATGAAAATAGTTTATAAATTTATATTTAAGGGGATAAGAACTTTTGCATAGCTACCCGGCCGCCATTTTGTTTATTTTGAGTTTTTAATAAAAACTTCACCTCCAAATATCGCGACAACGTGACACTTTAGGGCACCATATTGCAATTTTGACGTGACAACGTCTTATAAATTGGTTTGCCGGGTGACACTTCAAGAAACTGCGTTACGCTCCGCTCACGTTATGCGCTCACACCTTCTTCCTACTATACGAATGAATATTCACATTAAAATTATTTTACCACTCAAAGTCGTTGTCACGTAAAACTTTCGCCCGTATACCGACTTTACAGGCAACCAATTTTTTTTTTATTATTTTCGTTTTAGTGTCGCCTATATATAAGGTCCTATTCAAATAGATGGACAAACTTTTAGAAATCATTCAGACCACCAAAATAAGGCCAATGGTAAAATTAGTTAACGAAAATATACTAAAAATATTGGTTGAAAAAAGTACACATGTTTATAGATTGGGTAACCAACATTTTTAATGTCTTTGTACCCATTAATGGATGTGTTTATTCTAGTGTGCTGGAAATTTATTATTTAAGGTTAAAATAAACTCACTTTAATCCGTGTTTTTTAAGTGAAAACTTCTTTAGCGGCGTTGTGCACTTTTTGGGATGGGTAAAAAATGTTAAACTGGCGTCAGGACACGTGACCTGATCGAACATTCGTAAGACGGAGGGAAAGTTCTGAAGTGTTACATTTTTAATGTAACATAAATTGTCATGTTTGTGTACGATAGCGCAATAAATGAATATTGTATTTTACCACATAAATGATAGTACTTTTATACTGATAATTAAAGCAATTCGTGCGAGATTATTCCCTACCCATTCCAAAAATGCACAACGTTAATGTTCAAGTTTTCACTTCTGCCGGCACTCCCGGAGTGCAACCCGTTGTTTTCTTTTTTTGCTTGGATATCTTTGGTTAGACGTACTGAACGCTGTGTTAAAATTTGTCCACCTATTTTAACGGGATCTCATAAACCTATTTTAATTTAATCGTGAGTCACGATTTTGAAAAAAAAAAAAAACAAAATGGCGGCCGGTTGCTATGCCAGCTCCCATACAAATATGTTCGAACCCCTTTTCCTCTAACTTTTGGTACCCGCAACAGATATTGTGCAAGCACACAACATAACATTAGTTACAACAACCTTCACGTTTACAAATTCTATGGTATATAACATAATAATATATTATTTTGTATTACAACATCTTCCGGATCATATAGTTGAGGATCCCTCCGTTCTTGAAGTAAGTGAGGTCGACTTCGGTGTCGAAGCGGACTTTCACTTGGAATGACTGCCCGTTGCTCACCTGTGGAACAAACATTTTTAGGAAGTTGGTAACATTTATCATCATCAACATATCAGCCGAAAAACGTCCACTGCTGGACATAGGCCTGCCCCAAGGGGGGGTTTGTCATAATCGCGACGTTTGGCAGGCGGGTTGTCGATCGCAGTGTAGCTGTTGCAATGCACAGAGAATGCTGCTGCCCATTCTCTGGTGAGTCCCTTAGTCGCCTCTTACGACACCCACGGGGAGTGATGGGATGGTGCTATCCTTTTACGTCCGACGCCATACAGAACGCTCCTCGTAACGGCTGTTAAAGATCTACAAATGTCAGCCGGGACCAACGACTGAGGAACGGCGGTGTCTCGGTATGTGATGGACGTTTATTTATCCACAGATTGACCTTGAAGAGTGCTGACTTGTAGTGCAATTTATATTCTAAAAACTAACATAGCGACATCTATCTCGCCAACTACGAACTACGACAAATAAATCCTGCATCGCGGTATCAGAGTTTTTCGTACGATTTGAACATACAGGGTGAATTTTTATAGTGTGCGTGGATGGCCAAAGCCACTATGAGAGATAGAAAAATTACTTTTTAATCAATGGGAATCCAACCCGCTGATTTTGAAAAAAAAAACAGCGTGTATTATTGAATCATTCGATAGTGACGCTAATAAGACTCAAATTATGGGATATTTTTTTCAAAAATCTATGATGCCGTTTTAGTTTACATCAACAGCGGGCTCGAGAATCTACAACTGCATCTTTGGATTTTTGTAAAAAAAATATTTTATCAATTAGGATTTTTTCTGTCATGAAAAAGCGTTACGGCCGCGTGGAGGGGGTAGACGATATATCGCGTTTCACTTCTACTATGTGTCCCAGCACGCATTTAGATTTTATTTTCAACCGATTCGATTCCAGGCTAGGAAAATCGATTTTTCAAATCCTGTTTTAGTTTTCATCAAAATCGGGCTCGAGAATTTTGCACACAGTTGCCCACCAGACACAACACCCGTCTGGTCGGAGGATCCTCCTTTTCAATGCAGGTTTATAGGACTATACACCCTGCTCCGCATACCCCTGTAGTCTTTCTCATGCCTTCTTCCTCACCTTGACAGTGATGAGGTCTCCAGGTGCGACGGTCTCAGCGAGCTCGATGTCGTACGTCTCGCTGCCGGTCAGCCCGAAGGTGTCCGCGTTCTGTCCGTCCAAGAACTGCAGAGGAATGATGCCCATGCCGACCAGGTTCGAGCGGTGGATGCGCTCGAACGATTCAGCTATTACCGCGCGAATGCCCTGGGGATGAGGAAAAATTTGTTACATTAATTTGGAGTTATGTTATCAAAAATGTACTGAACATTTGGTTTATGTTTTTAAGAGTTATCCGTATAAATGTATTTGATTAATAACGAAGGCCTGAAACAACTTAGGATATTGATTTAAAAAAATCAGGCGGTATATCGGTCATGAGATTACCATGTAGATAATATTAAATAATAATCATATTATTCTATTTCAATACCCCCAGGCTTCAAGTCAAACCAAATACTGGTATTCCACTGAATCCGGTTTGACTGGAAACCGAGCCCAATATAGTTGGGAAAAAGGATAGGCAGATGATCTACCGTGTGCATACTAAGTTTCATTACAATAATTTAATTCATTTCCAAAAAAACTTGAATGAATGTATGAAACACCGTGTAGAGTAAACGATCTTAACTCACAAGTAGATATGGTCCCTTAGCTGCCCAGTCGCGGCTGGATCCAGAGCCGTAGTCCTTGCCCACGATGGCTATCAGGGGCACCTTCTCCGACGCGTACCTGTGCAACAAGACAAAATAACATTCATATTTATTTTATATTATTTTATTGATTTTATTTATTTTATTAATTTTTTTGATTTTATTGATTTTATTGATTTATTTTATTGATTTTATTGATTTTATTGATTTTATTGATTTTATTGATTTTATTGATTTTATTGATTTTATTTATTTTATTTATTTTATTTATTTTATTTATTTTATTTATTTTATTTATTTTATTTATTTTATTTATTTTATTTATTTTATTTATTTTATTTATTTTATTTGGCTCTTCAACAATGAGTACACTATAAGAGAAGTCACTCCAGACTTAAGTTTAAGTGCCTCATCACTTAAAGAGCACCACATGCACTATACTGTACGCATAAACTGCTATGAAACAATAACAAAAAAAAAACAAATTATAATTAAAATTTACAATGAAAAATTATGAACAATTTCAACTTTGAATTATTCACATTAAGTTAAATAGGTTAAATACAGTGTCAGTAACACTGTGTTTACAATTATTTTTTCGAAATACAATTCAAAATTCTTCTCATGTTAGGTACAGACGTAAGAAATAGATCAATGTCGTCATCGTGTTTTTTTGTATACAGCATACATTCTGGAAAGTGAGCAATGCTGCCTTAAATTGGTATTGCTTTTTGGCATGCAAAACAGTATCCTATTATTACTTCTTGGTAGATTTCGTGGCCCATGGAAGGATACCCTACTTAGCAACTCAGGACAGTTCAAAGAGCCTCTTACTAGTTTTTTAAGAAAGATTAAATACTACGTTTCTCTAACGAGACAATCCAATATTTGTCTACATTATCGCATTAGGTGATAAACCTGTAAAGATAATTGTGTGGTGGGAAATAATACACACTTATTATTTTAAAAAAGTGTGTGTGTGTATGTTTGTTACTTCTTCGCACGCAAACGGCTGGACCGATTTAGATGAAATTTGGTATAGAGATTTTTTGAGTTCCGGGAAAGGACATAGAATGGATGGGACGGAAGTGTGTAACAGGAAGCCGAGGAAGTGCGCACTATTTGATTTGACCAATGAGCTATATAATCAACATGGATTGACAGCTCACCTCGTGATCACTTCACCCAAGCCTTCACTTCGACATGTTCACAGAATCGACCGGCTGTAACGTTACTACCCTCTGCAATAATCTATTTTAAAGGAAGGTTTACCTGTCTGCCGCATCGAATATGTCCATGTTGTCTCCGCTGGGATGGTGCGTGGTCTTGGGCCCGGCGGTGGCGGCCATCTTGTTGACGAGGCGGATGTTGGCGAATGTTCCGCGCGACATCACGTCGTCGTTGCCTCGCCGAGAGCCGTACGAGTTGAACTCGCGAGGGGTGAGGCTGGAAAATAAGAAAAATTGGTTATTTTTAACATTTACTAGTGACCCGCCCCGGCTTCGTCCGGATGTATATTTTTTATCAATATTTTCTTTCATAAGAACCTTCTTCTGACAATAAAAAACACGAAAAGAAAAGAATTAGCGAAATTGGTCCAGCCGTTCACGCGTGATGCCGTGACCAAGGGAAATAGGGATTCATTTTTATATATTTACTAGTGGGCCGCCCCGGCTTCGCCCGGATATAAATGTTTTTTCAAAATTTTCTTTCATAAGAACCTTCTCCTGACAATAACAAACACAACAGTAAAAGAATTAGCGAAATTGGTCCAGCCGTTCTCGAGTTTTGCGCTTAGCAACACATTTAGCGATTCATTTTTATTTATATAGATAGATAGTGGCCCGCCCCGGCTTCGCCTAGTTGGTTTTTTATTAAATTTTCTTTCATAAGAACCTTCTTCTGACAATAAAAAACACGAAAAGAAAAGAATTAGCGAAATTGGTTCAGCCGTTCACGAGTGATGCTGTGACCAAGGGAAATAGGGATTCATTTTTATATATATAGATATAGATTATGGGCAACTAACTGCGAATTAAATATGTGCTTGATATACAGAATAGCGTCCTCTGTTGTCGCGTGGCGGAGGGAGTGCAGTGGGGCATCAAAATCAAAAGTCATTTATTCAAATTAGGCTGAGTGCCAGCACTTTTTGAACGTCTAAGTTCTACATAAAGACAGTCCCCCAAAACGGCCGCCCGTCACCACTTCCTAGTGTTACAACTGGGAAGAAGAAGTGGCGCAACAAACTCCCCAGCAACACATCTGTCTGTTAAGCTTTTAAAAACTTGAATTTATACAGTAGTATGCAAAGTATTTTACAATAAATGACAGAGACAAATAAAATATTCAAACTGTAAATCAAATTAAATGAAATTAATTGACACTTGTTAGCTAGCACACTCCATTAAGCCATCAGAAATAGACAAACTCAAGCATTAACAAGAAAATCAAACTATAGTAGGCGCCAGATAAATGTGGAATAAAGTATATTGACCTTTCCCTAATAACTGCTCATAGGTACCTGAACAATTAAATATGAATCGTTTTTCATTATTAGACCATGTTAAGGATCACGAGAGATGATGATTCGGGACAGTTTTGTGTCATTAATTCCGTTTTTCAAATTAACAATGTCAATAAATGTAGGTGGGTCAATGACCGATATTCCACGATTATCTGGCGCCTACTATAATTAAATCTGCAGGCATATATGGTGTGCCCGATTACATGTGCAATAGTATAGTCTAACAATAGGATTGTGACTGGAGCCACAAGTGTTGAACTAGAGCTAACATAATACTAATAATAAGTTAACGTTATAACAACAATAATAAAAAAATACCATCTTAATCTTTGCCCGGAACCAGTGAATTTTAAAATCTGTGTATACTGACAATAAATCTCGTGGAGCCTCGACCAGCACCTGAGGAGGCTCTCGTTGGGCAGCTGGATCAAGGGCCTGATTCAGAAAGCGGTACTTCTGGACACGGCTCGTATTGTTAGGAGGTTCCTCTCTCTTGAGCCCTGACCGCCGGTAGCTTGGACCCTGTTCCCGATACCGGTGGACTACTATTTTTATATTTTTAAATGTTTTTTTATTTTTGTGTTTTTTAAGAAATATTTAAAAATGTATAAAATAAGTTAAAAAAAATATGAATAAAGGAATCTCGTGATAATGTTCGTATGTTCTGTTTTATTATCTACTGCCTGGTAAGTCCTCTGTCCTCAACAAAATATGCGCAGAAAATGTATATCGAGACTGAAATTAATCCTCTCCCACAAATCTTAATGCGGCTTGTATATAATGAAATACATCATCTGTGAAAATTTCAACTGTCTAGCTGTCACGGTTCATGAGATACAGCCTGGTGACAGACAGACGGACTGTGGAGTCTTAGTAATAGGGTCCCGCTTTTACCCTTTGGGTACGGAACCCAAGAAAACGACCGCTAAGGGTACAACGAGACCCTATTACTAAGACTCCGCTGTCTGTCCGTCTGTCACCAGGCTTTACCTCATGAACCGTGTTAGTTAGATAGTTGAAATTTTCACAGATGATGTATATCTATTGCCGTTATAACAACAAATAACACAAATTAAGGGGGGTTCCTATACAGGAAACGTGTTTTTTTTTTTCAGAGTATGGTACGGAACCCTTCGTGTGAGAGTCCGACTCGTACTTGGCCGGTCTTTTCATTCAATCATTTTTTTGCTATTTTTTTTTAAATGTATATCAACTACCCAACGTCACCCTTAAACCGCGAACTTTTGGAAGGCCCTGTATTTTATTTTGATTAGTGACTCACCCTCGGTCAGCTAGGAACCTGGCTGCGGGAGAGTTCCGCGCGATGGAGCCCGCGGGCGAGATGTGGTCCGTGGTCACGGAGTCACCCAGCAGGAGCAAGCAGCGCGCGCTCTTCAGACCTTGGATGGGTTTGAGTTCCTGAAACAAATAAGATGTCGGGTTATTGCAAAAATGAAGAATATGCATGCAAAATATATATATTTTTTTTAATTCTTCTTTAATTCTTTATTGTACACCATAACAGCTTATATTAATTCACATTTAAAAAATAGTTCATGTACAAAGGCGAGCTTAACTCAAAAATGAGTTTTCTACCAGCAAACCTTTGAGTGATAGAGAGAGATCACAATAGAGGGTAGGATCCAGTGCACAAATTTTACAATGCTACATTTATAAATATACCTACATACGTAAACATATAAATATATACATACATATCTAAAAATATTATGTCATTGCGAAAGGAAATGCTCTTTAACTTTCCTCTTGAAGACGTCAAGAGAAGGGCTGTCGCGTAAGGAGTGTGAGATCTACACAGTTTATCCAAAAATATAGTACATATACTAACAGTGAAAATAGAATCAAAAAGGCTTATGTTTAACTGATCACCTGATTTAGTAAAATATCCCAGGCAAAAATAGTAAATGATCACCAGAATATAAAACCGCATTTTAATTTAAAACTATAACCAAAGTTTGTACATCTTGCTATCCTATTAAAGCAAATGACTCCAAACAAATCATAGTTGACCCAAAAATAGTAAATGATCACCAAAATTAAAACCGCAGTTTAATATGAAATTATAACCAAACCCACTAAAAACAATCTCTTTTTTCTATTAATGCAAGTCGTTTCTGGCACTCGCCGGCCGCTGCCGCGGCACCGCTCGCTTCGCTCGCTTGGCTCGTGCGTAGGAGGTCACCGTTTTAACCTAACCTAACCTACACATTTTGTTTAAAGAAGAAATTAACCTAATCTAAATAGTTGAGTTCCGGGTAACGTGTGCTCGCAAAAATTTCGTGATCATTTACTATATTTGGTTAGAAGTATTATTTTTTTAGGCTTAATTTTTTTGGTGTTAAGTATGTATATATTTTTGGTAAAAGAGCTTAGGGTATCGAAGTATTTTCTGGTGGTCATAATATTTATTCCCACGAAAAAAACCCCTGACAAAAAAGTAAAAAAAAAAAAAGTATTTATCCTTTACTTTAATATAGGTACCTTTTAGTTTAATTCAAGTCGGTTCATATATGACGGAGTTATGAGGTTACAAAAACACAACCGAATTGAAAAACGCATACAACCCTAATCTCTTCAAAATTAGAGTGAACAGGCTTCTTCTGGGTAAGCTCGCTCCATCGTCGACTTTGTCTCTGTCATCTATGACCTAGACTAAAAAAAACTCCATTTTTTGAAGTCGGTTAAAATATTAAAGGGCAACAATCCCATGCAACACGCGTGATATTTTCGGTTAATGGTAAGGAACTCTTCGTGTGCGAGCCCGACTGGCTCTTGGCCGGTTTTTTTTGTCAATATACAACGTGTGACAAAATAAACGCAATACCTCTTAAGGGGTCATTGTACTCATCATTATGAACAACTTTTACTATGGGACCAACACTGAAATCGCGAATAAAAATCAGCTGTTCAGTACACTTTGTCGAGTTATGCGCACATAAATGTATGGGGAGACCATATTTTTTTTCACGATTTCAATGTTCGTCCCATAGTAAAAGTTGTTCATAATGATGAGTACAATGACCCCTTAAGAGATATTGCGTTTATTCTGGTACACGTTGTATATTAATAACTAGCGGACGTCACGCGGTTTCACCCGCGTAGTTCCCGTTCCCGTGGGAGTACGGGGATAAAACATATATAGCCTAATTATGTTACTCGCTGATAGCTATCCATTGCTGAAAGAATTTTTCAAATCAGTCCAGTAGTTTTTGAGTTTATTCATTACAAACAAACACACACACAAAAATACAAGAATAAAATATTTTTTCAAATCGGTCCAGTAGTTTATGAGTTTATTCATTACAAACATACACAAACACAAAAATACAAAATTTTTCCTCTTCATAATATTATAGTGTAGATACTCACCCTGGTCATGCCATCGAAGAAGGGTGGCCTCTTGATGTAGGTGGAGCTGAGGTCCCAGCCGTACAGCTTGCCTTGAGGGACCGACAGAGCCTGCCACGAGGGAGAGCCTTGCTCTATCTTGGCGTACACCTGGAAAATATAACAGTAAAACTGTAAGTTCAAAACGAAGTCAAATAGGTATAAGTCGTTTTAGAACAAGCTTTTATTATTAATACACATCTAATGAACCAAAACACGATGGTTATAATTTTTTTTAAAACAATCTTTTTTTTTTCATCTCTTCTAGCCCGTACATTTGATACCCATAATAAGAGGGTTGATAAAAAATATGTGATCCGCCATCTTGGAAAAGCGGCCATTTTTAAATTGTTACAAAAATGAGTATTGCACATTGTATTGTCATCAGAATGTGTATGCAAAATTTCAGCTCGATCAGTAACTAACAAATGGTCGAAAAATGGTTCTTTAATTTTGTGTTGTACACCATAACAGCTTATATTAATACAGTGATTAAAATAGTTTATGTACAAAGGCGAGCTTAACTTAAAAATTAGTTTGAATCAAAGAAAAAAATGCGAATAGTGCAAGTTAAATTAAAGCTTGTAATAATCTGACTTGTAATAATTTGACTGGCCTGTTGGTCGAGTGGTTAGTGACCCTGACTGCTTAACCGGTGGTCGTGGGTTCGATTCCCACACAGGACAAATCTTTGTGTGATGAGCATGATCATTTGTTCTGTGTCTGGGTGTAATTTGTGTATAATATGTATGTATTTAGAAATATATAAGTATGTTTATCAGTTGTCTGGTTGCCATAGTACAGGCTCTGCCTAGTTTGGGATCGGATGACCGTGTGTGAGTTGTCCCAGGATATATTATTATTATTATTATTAATCTGCCGCTAGTCGGATTAGCAGTTGGGCTGTTAAACACAGGATTGGTGCTCTGAAACAGCGACACGGGGGCGAAGACCGCGAAGGGGATGCGGGATGAGCTGGCTTCCTTTAGGAGGGAAGGAAGGACGAGGCACAAAATCGTGACTGTTGGAAGGAATGGAGAGAGGCCTTTGGAGTGGAACGAGCGACACGCTAAACTGGGGGGCTACCTTACGATTTGACAGTTGACAGTTA
The DNA here is from genome assembly GCA_905163435.1 of Mamestra brassicae. Lineage (NCBI taxonomy): Eukaryota > Metazoa > Arthropoda > Insecta > Lepidoptera > Noctuidae > Mamestra > Mamestra brassicae. The sequence continues at coordinate 8,256,165 of LR991017.1, forward strand.
CTGTCAAATCGTGTTGTCATTCATTCTTAGTGGTTAGGTGATACGGACTACAACACGCCCACAACTAAGCCCGAAACTACGGACTTCGGGCTTAGAGAGTAGCACCGTAGTCGGCTTCCAATCAAACCGGATTCAGCTGAATACCAGTATTGTACGTGGAGCGGCTGTCTACCAGACCTCCACAACTCATTAACTGGGTAACACGGTACTTCTTGGCAAGACTGGAGTCAGATTTACTGGCTTCTGACGATCCGTAACTACTGCCAAAGATCTACAATTGACAGCCGGGACCAACGACTTAACGTGCACACTAAGGCACGGAGGAGACTCGTTGTGGATGGTCACCCATCCAAAGACCGACCTCGGCAAGCATTGCTTAACCTTGAAGATCGATCTGAGAGGTTGATATTCCTTAGATATCCACGAGCCTTACGTTATATGAATACCATACAGATTTGTGTCTGAAATGATCTTTTTGATGTACGATTATAGTCCTCCTGACCAATTTCGGCCATGGCGGCCAATCTGAACCGAGACTAGCCATCGGCGCGGGACATATTATAGTGCAAACACAGGTGCACTCCCTCTTCCATCACTCTCATATTCCGATGGGACGGCAACCCAACCCTCGCAGAGAGAGATCTCAAACTCAAAACTCAAAGCAATTTCAATGAAACCATTACAGGCACTTTTGAATAGTCAAGGTCGGTCTGTCCAAAGAGATGAAGTTAATTACACGTTCCAAAGCGTAGATCTCTATGGAGAAGAACGTGCAAGAAACTCCACGGACACTCTTTTAAATCAATGTTTTTTTTTATATGGTTACATCATTCGTGTGAAAATTATACAAACACACATATATGTGAGAACGATGTAGAAAGACTTGCACGATCAAGCGTCCGAAGTAAAAAAAAAGCGACAATTCCAGGAACTAATCTGTCTGATCTGGCGCAGGACCAACGGCTTAACTTGCTTTCCAAACTCCGGGCTGTCACTGAGAAATTACTATTGGAAAAACCCAATAACACTTTTTCGCCCGACCTGGGAATCGAATCTAGGACTCCACGCTCAGCAGACCATCGGAGTAGTAGTATACATACCTCCTTAAACATGCCCGGTATAACATGCTTGTTTTCGACCTCTTGGATCTCTGCCCTGGTGGGCCAGATCTCACGGAGGTATACCGGAGTACCATCGGCCCTGGTGCCTGGAATCAATCAATCAATCAAATATTTTATATGCATAATACAGATTGATAAAGGTGTTACAAATAATGTTCGATAGATACACTGTATGTACTAACACTGATTTCATACAGCGAAAGAATAAAGTGGATATGCCTCAAATCCCGAGATTAATTTTAAAGAACAGAAAAATCCCGTGATTATTAAATATAAAAGTTATTAACTTTTACACAATTTAAACCACTGCACGCGCGACGTTGCCAAATTTACATCAACGACATCGGATGTCCGAAGTTGCAAAGTTCCAATGCGCATACGCGCGATGTTGCCACATTTGTAGTTCGCACAACATAGTTTGTGAGAACAAAAGAAAAATTATTATTATTTATTTGTAATATTGTTGGCCACACGGCATTGTCTATTAGAAATCCCGGGAAGATCCATATTAATATCAACATTTCGATGCAAGTACATAAATAACTCTACCAAAGTCAAAGTCAAAACGTTTATTTCAATTAGGCCAGTAAACGGCACTTTTGACCGTCATCATTTACAGTTCAGTAAAAATAATAATATTACATTAATAGAGAGACTCTACTGTCCATTCGGAAAGGTAGATTCTTATGGAGAAGAACGGACAAGAAACTCCATAGTTACTCTTTTCAAATAATGGTTTTACAAAATTTGGTATACAAAAATTAATTTAATATTATGTGAGGACGATACACCCAGAGTATGCTACTTATAGGAACAAAGTATAACCAGCAGAGGTACTTATTCTTTTCTAAAAAAAAAAATAGGTAAATGGTACTCACATATTTACAAATATTGGAAATAATTGCGATCTCTGATCATGATTGAGGGAACGAACGAGTGAATGAAAAAATGGTGAAAGAATTGGCGAATGAACGTATGATGAGTGAATGGGTATATTCACTTACCTAATGGCTGGGTTTCGAAGTCAATATCCACAGTTCCAGCTAAAGCATACGCTATGACCAGCAGGGGTGAAGCCAGGTAATTGGCCCGAGTGTTGGGGTGGATGCGACCTTCGAAGTTCCTGTTGCCCGAGAGGACGCCACAGCAGACCAGCTCGTTCTGTAAAAAAGGAAGTTTTTTTAAGATTTAGGCATTAAAATCCTGCCAGGGTTGCGAAATTTGTTCGAAAGAGTCACCGCGGCCCTGGAACGCAAAGGGCTTTAGAAGGAACACGGATGGATTTTAGTCAGTAAGAGTCTGACACGCCCTTCCACTCCACCCAGAGCGGAAGAAGTCATTTGATGATTTCCCATCCTTAGTGTTGCGGAATTGTTCGGAAGAGTTACCGCAGAAAAAGAGAAAAACAGATGGATAGAAAATAATTCTCTCTCCTCATTATTTGCTTCAATCAATCAATCAATGAAATCGTTTATTTGTGATACATGGGTTGCATACAGGTGTTGATTACATAACTATATACTAAATAATGTTCATTCCATGATCAGCCACTTGGGCATACAAATTAATGAGCCTACTTAAAATAGTTAAGTGAGACTATAATTATAATATTCTATTGCATATAAATTAATTTAATTGGAAATGTCATATTATTATTTAATTATATTAATTCCACTACTCATGCAAGACAAACACAAACAGTCAAACAACAATAAAATAATAATAATAATATCTTGGGACAACTCACACACGGTCATCCGATCCCAAACTAGGCAGAGCCTGTGCTATGGCAACCAGACAACTGATAAACATACTTATATATTTCTAAATACATACATATTATAGACAAATTACACCCAGACACAGAACAAATGATCATGCTCATCACACAACGATTTGTCCTGGGTGGGAATCGAACCCACGACCTCCGGTTTAGCAGTCAGGGTCACTAACTACTCGACCAACAGACCAGTCAAAATCAGAGACATTTAAACAATCCTAGCGGATAAAAAATCGGCAACAGAGTAATAACAATTTTCCACAAGCAATTGGAATAGTTTATGTTGGCTTGCTGAGGTGAGTGAGAGATTTTTTCAAATCGGTTCAGTAGTTTTTAAGTTTATTCGTTACATACAAACATACAAATCTATTCTCTTTATAATATTAGTATAGAGAATAAATTTTGCTGTGTCCGACAGGGTCCATTATTAATTTTATTTTTCAATATTTCCAATAATTTTATTTTCTAATCTCAAATCGTTTATTCATTATCTGCCTGCCTTTTCCCAACTATATTGTGGTTGGCTTCTAGTCAACCGGATTTAACTGAATACCAGTATTTTACGTGGAGCGGCTGCCTACCAGACCTCCACAACCCATTAACTGGGTAACACGGTACTCCTTGGCAAGACTGGTGTCAGATTATCTGGTTTCTGACTATCCGTAACGACTGCCCAAGATCTACAAATGACAGCCGGGACCAACGGCTTAACGGGCGCACCGAGGCACGGAGGAGTCTCGGTGTGTTAAGATGGTCACCCATCCACAGACCAACCTCGGCAAGCGTTGCTTAATCTTGAAGATCAACCCGTGCGGCTGTTATTATTTAGCAACGAGCTCCTCCCTCAAATCGTTTATTGCAATCCTTAATATATGTTGTTTATGTGTGTGATTTGTATGGTGTCGGACGTAAAAGAATAACACCATCCCATCACTTCCCGTGGGTGTCGTAAGAGGCGACTAAGGGACTCACCAGAGAATGGGCAGCAGCATTCTCTGTGCATTGCAACAGCTACACTGCGATCGCTGTGATGATGATGATGATGAATATACAAAGATACAGTATAAAGATTTGAAAATAAATAATTGTAAACGAAACGGATGTGATTGAATGCAGCACTGAACGGAAAAGTGAATGAACGATAACCGCTGAATGAATAATCCCAAACTAATCTGTGGGCTTACCTTCTCAATAGTGTTGGCGATGTTATCGTCGATGGGACCCGAGTTACCGATGCAGGTCATACACCCGTAGCCCACAATATCGAAGCCTAGCTTCTCTAGGTACGGGACGACGCCTGATTCCTGAAAGAAGAACATACGTGGTCATTTATTAAAGTTTAAGTAATAGAGTACTTGGCTGGATTTTTTTACATTTCTCAAACGTAGACCGCAGGCATGAAGCAGTTAAAAATGTTGCTTAAACATCTCAAAAATGGCGGTGTTGTCAGCGTTTAAATCTATACATATAAAGAAGTTCATGAGATACAGCCTGGTGATAGACGGACAGATAGCGGAGTCTTAGTAATAGGGTCCCGTTTTCATGAACCGTGATAGTTGGACAGTTGAAATTTTCACAGATGATGTATTTCTGTGGCCGCTATAACAAAAAATACTAAAAAACAGGATAAAGTAAATATTTAAGGGGGCTCCCATACAACAAACATGATTTTTTCGCTCGATATTGTTATCGGCAACTGGTAGACGCTTGATATATTCACAGAATATTTAGTTATATATCCACTTTAAAAATAAATAATAAAATTAAAATAAAACAAATATTTAAGGGGGACTCCCGTGCAACAAACGTTTTTATAGATAACTAGTTGCCGCCCGCGGCTCCGCCCGCGTGATTGTCGAAAACTATCCTAAGGGAACATATTCCCGGGATAAAAAGTATCCTATGTGTTATTCCAGACTATAATCTACCTCTGTGCCAAATTTCATCAAAATCCATTCAGTAGTTTTTACGTGAAAGAGTAACAAACATCCATACATACATCCATACTTACAAACTTTCGCCTTTATAATAGTAGTAGGATGGTACGGAACCCTTCGTGCGAGAGTCCGTCTCGCACTTTTTTTGTTTACGTGACAAAAGAAAAAATACGTGTCCAAAATTTGTTGGAAATCCATCTGACGGATTAATTAGATTTTTTTAGTCAAATACCCTACTGGCCCAAAGGTAAAAGTTTCGAATTTGCAACGCTAGGTGGCATAGTCTACAAGGCTTGGATCCGGTTTAAAAATAACCGGTTATTAAATATTATAAATCGGTTTTATCGTTTATTTCGTTCGGAGTCGAAACGTCAAAAGAGCGTTATGAAGAACCGTAATTAACCGGTTTATTTCGCGAGAGCCGAGCGACACGCGGCGTCCGCTTTCGACAAAAACCGTTCAAAACCGGTTAATTCCACGAAACCTATTTACGAACTTTTGAAGGTTATAACCGTTTATTTGGGGTTAAAGGTTAACAAAACCGAAAACACTACTTAAAAGCTTGTCATTCTTAGTCGTTCTTCGTCATGATTACTATGAATTCTCTTAATCGGTATGATTATTATATATCATATTTATTAGTTTATTATTTAAGCATATATATGTATTTTATTAGTATTATATATATTATCTGTATATTCTTTCCGAAATGTAAAAATTCAATTTTGAATCTTATTTTATTTATTGTACACCTACCACAGTATAGTCTTTATAAGCCAAAGGTTGACTGGTAGAGAATGCCTTGATGCATTAAGTCCGCCCGTGTACCACTATTGTACATAAAGATTAAATAAATAAATAAAAACCGAAATCATAAGTTCCCTATGTACTAAGGCGTTTACCGGTTCGATTTTTTTTCCGGTTTCCAAGCCTTGTAGTCTACACCGAGCACGTTCACGCAGGTATCACAGCTTACCTTAAGATAATAGGTGACGACTCCAGATCCGGGTGACAGCGAAGTCTTGATGTAAGGGAGGACGCTCAGGCCATTCTCAACCGCTTTCTTGGCTAGGAGACCTGAAAGCAAACATAAGGCGAATATCAGATCTTGTGGTTGAGCTGAATGGTGCTGATGCACGCGTAATGTTCGCGAACGGGCGCCGTCAGTGGAGACTGGTTATCCCTTAGTTGCCTCTGCCTCATTTTAATATTTGGTGGAGGTGCAAGGGGATGTGTTTCTAGGTCCCTGACAGTGTGTTTTATATGGATTCATTTAAGGGGTTGTTTTTATGTGGGGCTGTTTAATGACTGTCTGTTCGGGGGTGGTGTTTTATATAGCGTGTGTTTTTGGGGGTACTTTATTTTGCATGTGTTTTAAGGGGCGTATTTGTTGGCGGTGCGTGGGTGTGTACTCACCGGCTCCCAGCATCACACTGGGGTTAGAAGTATTGGTGCAGGAGGTGATGGCAGCGATGATGACGGAGCCGTGCGTGATGGAGTACGTCTTGCCGTCACTGTAGCTGAAGCTGCCAGTGGTTGAGAGGTTCGCTGGTGATATGCCGTAGCCTTTGAAGCCGACCTGCGGAAGAAGAAATAAAGAGAAATATATTATGTGGAGGAGGGAGCTCCTGGAAAAATAATAACAGCCGCACCAGCTGGATTTTGTATGGTGTCGGAGGTAAAAGAATAACACCATCCTATCACTTCCCGTGGGTGTCGTAAGAGACGACTAAGGGGCTCACCCTGTTTTTTATATTTCTATGAGTCTGACACTCCCTTCCGCACCGTCCAGAGCGGAAGGAGTCATTTGATGATTTCCAGTCTATAAAAAAATACCTTATATACACTACCCGTACGTCGAAAACAGGCGTGATTATTATATTTATCTTTCTTTAGCTATGCCCGACAGGGTCCATGATTGTTTCTTATGGCAAATGTTTACCATCTAAGCCTTCATTGTGGAATGCAATAAAGAATTGAGTATTGAGTATTTAATTTATCCCTAGGACAGCCACACCTACAAAGTCAAAGCATTTATTTCTATTGAACCATTATCAGGTACTTTTGAATTGTCAAAGTCAGTCCGTCAAAAACATGAAGCTATTTGTACGTTCCAAAGCGTAGATCTCTATGGAGAAGAACGTGCAAGAAACTCCACGGACACTCTTTTAAATAATTTTATGTTTATAAAAATCCTGGTTGCATTAACTTTGTTGCTTCTATAATATGAGAACAATGTAAAGAAAGAAAAAACAATTTATAGTATCAAATATTTAAATGAGCCAGTCGTAACTAAGGGATGACCAGTCTCCACTGACGGCGCCCGTTCACGAACATGACGCGTGCATCAGCACCATTCAGCTCAACCATTTTGAAGGGAACTGAATGATTCGATACAAATAATTTCACTCACAGCACGTGTGTAGCACGTAAGTAATACAAAACAAATTAATAAGAACAAATCGTACTTCCGCTTGGCAAGCGATTCTGAGCGTCACTTCTTAGTATTGACCTTGTTGAATCAGCATAGTGTGAGACTACGTGACTACAACGGGTTTGTCTGCTTTTTAATTTGAAAGACTAGATTTGTGTGAATAAAATTACAGAGAGATAGAATTAAAGAAAGTTATTTTATACTTAGTAGGGTTTTTTTGAAGTGATAACTTCTTATGATAGGGTAAACCGCTTCGTAACGTAACGCGTTACGGCGCCAGTCTGTCTGGCTTCCCTTTCCCTCACGCATACGGCAGCGGTAGGCAGGCTCTTCCTCTCTCACTCTAACCCACAGCGCTAGTCGTATTTCGGACAGACGCTTCCCATATTAAATAGTTCAACTTAGATTAGTTTAAGTTATCACTTCTGTCGGGCGTCCCGAGACGCACACGTTTTTTTTTTTTATTTGGAAGTCAGTTGTACTTTTTTATAAAAAAAGTTTTATTCCAGACTCGTCCCATTTTATGACCAAAAACATGTCTACGTAATTAGTCGTAAGCGTGATTGGTTAGAATAGTCCTTGACTCGCCATGTTTTTAGCCGACTACGGCAAAGCCTAATAAAAAAACATTCTTTCTTATCGGATGCCTACGTCATACAAAGAACACTCCCTCCAAGTTTCAGGTCTCTACGATCAGCGGTTTAGGCTGTGCGTTGATCCGTCATTCAGGACAAAGCATTTTATATGTATAGAAAATAACAGCTCGTAATTTTTTAAGAACTTCATCCATATAGAAACATTAAATTTTGAGAGACCTTTAGGCCCTATATATAGCACAAACTGCCACCCTCGGCTCCGCCCGCGTAAATGTCGAAAATTATCCCAAGGGAAAAAAATACCGGGATGAAAAGTATCCTATGTGTTATTTCAGACTATAATCGACCTCTGTGCTTAATTTCATAAAGATCCGTCCAGCCGTTTGCGCGTGAAGAAGTAACAAACATACACACACTGACAAACTTTCGCCTGTATAATATTAGTGTGATATGATTAACAAAATGTTGATTTATTTACACAAACAAGACGGACAAACAGACATGCATGCACACAATTAGTGCAAACGAAAAACACGGAAGACGAAAGAGTGAAAGAAAATGCTGACTTGAATCTTTTTAGGTAATAAAACATATTACTGTACTTTTATTTAGACATTCAGTTACTGTACCTTCCCTTTTAAGAATATTATATTAGTGTTGTGAATTTTTAAATGTACTTACAGGATTACTTCGGAAACAGTGCACAAATTGTACGTAAAGGAAGATCAGTAAAAATAAATAGACACGTATTTGTTAACAAAAACAACGGGTTGCACTCCGGGAGTGCCGGTAGAAGTGAAAACTTGAACATTAACGTTGTGCATTTTTGATATTTTGCAATGGTTAGGGAATAATTTCGCACGAATTGCTTTAAATATGTGGTAAAATACAATATTCATTTATTGCGCTATCGTACACAAACATGACAATTTATATTACATTAAAAATTTTACACTTTTAAACTTTCCCTCCGCCTTACTAATTTTCGATCAGGTCACGTGTCCTGACGCGAGTTTAACATTTTTTACCCATCCCAAAAAGTGCACAACGCCGCTAAAGAAGTTTTCACTTCAAAAATCAAAAGTAAAGTAATCAAAGGCACTCTTATCTAGACTTAACAACGAGATAAGTAAAGCCAATTTTTCAAAAATTTAAAAATATGCATAATTTTTTCGTAAAATCTCTTTATTAACTGATTGCGTTGAAGACAAACAGTCGAACATAGAACCTCCTCCTTTTTTTGAAGTCGGTTAAAAATGGCAATTGTCTCCGAAGTAAACCAGTATTTAGTTTTTTAATTAATTTCAGTGATAGTGAATATTGAGTATTAGTGTCCTGGTTGATTTAGTTGTTTGGTAAGTGACGTTATATTTTTCCTTTATGTTAAACAAAATATCCTGTGTTAATAATTTGCAATTACGCTAAATCTAATGGTATTTTACATACAACATACATTCATACAAAAAACCGGCCAACTGCGAGTCGGATTCGCGCGCGAAGGGTTCCGTACCATTATCTATAAAAACGTCAAAAATATCACGCTTCTTGTATGGGAGCCCCCTTAAATATTTATTTTATTCTGTGTTTTAGTATTTGTTGTTATAACGGCAACAGAAATACATTATCTGTGAAAATTTCAACTGTCTAATTATCACGGTTCATGAGATACAACCTGGTGACAGACGGTCAGCGAAGTCTTAGTAATGGGGCCCCATTTTACCCTTTGGGTACGGAACCCTAATAAAATTGATGGGTCTATGTGTTAAAACAAAATAACAGCTTATTATTAAATGCAAATAAAAATATATAGGATCACGGTAATTCACTGCGTTCCTTCAAATGGGATGAACTATTTCAAAATACCAAAAATGCTCGACGTTAATGTTCAAGTTAGTGTTTTTGAGGTTTTCTACCTCACAACCCATAACCATAGCCTCTATTATTATCCAGGTTCCCATCTATCTCTGTACCAAAATTCAACAAAATTGGTTCAGCGATTTAGGCGTTAAAACGTAAAAAACTAAGTTTTAACCGGTTACAAAAAAGAGGAGGTTCTTAATTCGGTCGTATTTTTATTTAAATGTTTATTACCTCATAACTTCGTAATTTACGAACCAATTAAAAAATATTTTATTATGCGAAAGGATACCTCCGATTGGTCCCACAGAGATTTCATTAAAATTGGTTCAGTAGTTTCGTTTTTAAATCAAAATAGCTGGAAAAAATATGTAATCCTACTTAAGTGGTGTCAATATTATAATGATTAGGATTTGATTCCAATTATGAGGTGTTGTTGCAAATTCTGGTGATCCTAATTATCTTAAATCATCCACCTGCCTTTTCCCAACTATATTGGGGTCGGCTTCCAGTTAACCTTTTGCGTGTCTTAAGTTACACAGTTCGACATAAGAAAAAATGCCCCAAATGTCTTAAGTCGGACAGTTACACTTAAGGGCTTGGTCAGGATTGGACGATAAAAATCTGTGGTAGACACGCAAAAGGTTAAACCAGATTCAACTGAATAATGACCCAATTAGGTAATTACTGTTTAATTAGGTCGTTAATAAAGAATGCGGAATATTACTTAGTTGATGTTACTATAATAATTAGGAATTACAACTTCTAAACTGATTTGGAAGATGAAGAGTTATCGAGAATTCTGGAAATCCTCCAATCTAATTTAATAACTTTAAACGAGCAATTATTCTTGTATATAATTATGTGTATCTGAATCTCGGAAACGGCTCCAACGATTTTCATGAAATTTAGTATGCAGGGGTTTCGGGGGCAATAAATCGATCTAGCAAAGTTCGGTCATCTAGATACTATTATAAATGCAAAAACAATTTTTGACAAAAAAATACAACCGATTTCCAAATACACTACGATGTATAAAATAACTTAAATTTACGAAGTCAGTGTTTTTGGTTGTTTCTTCGTATTTTAACACCAACTTTCGACATTAAAGTTATTTTATATTTTGTAGTGTTTTTTTTTAAATTGGAAGTCGGTTGTATTTTTTGGAAAAAAAGTATTTATTTTTCACTTTTTAGTGTTACCCACACCTTAAAACACCGCTATTTCCCATAGTTATTTTATTTTTAAAACCAAACTACTGAACCGATTTTAATGAAATTTCTCTGGGACATCTCGTATATCCTTTCCCTTAAAAAAACATTTTTTCAAATCGGTTGATAAATTACGGAGATATGAGGTAACAAACAAAAAAATACAACCGAATTGAGAACCTCCTCCTTTTTAGAAGTCGGTTCATAAAGTATATTCTATTCTATTGAACCACAACCACGGAAAAGTTGTTGATTCAACCACAATAAAAATAGGTCATCGTTTAAATTGATTTGACAATCATTAAAGATACCGGTTTTTTAGGTATTTATCTACAGGATGTTTTTTCATTTCTCAGCTTTCTGTTATAGATATAGCGTATGTTACTCGGTGAAGATGTATCCTTCTAACATTGAAAGAATTTTTAAAATCGGTCGAGTAGTTCTTGAACCTTTTTTATGTTTTTACGTGTTACCTTTGTTGTATTGTTTTCTTTGTAAGAATACTGACTACTTACATACCTCTGTATAAGTGATAGTTCTTATAACTCAACAGACAGATGTGTTGCTGGGGAGTTTGTTGCGCCACTTCTTCTTCCCAGCTATAACACTAGGAAGTGGTGACGGGCGGGCGTTTTGGGGGACTGTCTTTATGTAGAACTTTGACGTTCAAAAAGTGCTGGCACTCAGCCTAATTTGAATAAATGACTTTTGAATTTTGAATTTTTGAATTTTTTTGAATAACTAGACAAAATGCACTTCGCGATTTCACGATTGGTCCCATAGTAAAAGTCATCCATAATGATGACTGTGGTGACCCTTTTCAGGGTTTCCGTTATTTGTGTTACAACCTGTATAGTTCTCATCTATTTATCAATATCTAATCTCTCTATCCTACCTCTGAGTTTGTTTCGGTGTTTCTTCTCAGGGTAGTCAGCTAGGAAACACCGGCCTCATCTAGTTTAAAATCACCAAAAAAGATTGACGTGTAAAAGTGTTATGTTTAACCTACTTGCAAAATAAATATCATTTATCATGTATGATGTAGGTGAGCACTACGAAGGGATTTTTGAAAATTCAACCTTTAAGGGGATGATAAGGGGTAAAATCTAAAAGTACTAGTTATATCTTTATATTTTAGCCAATTGTGTCCCACTGCAGGGCAAAGGCCTCCCTTTCTTCCTTCCATTCCTCCCGGCTTTAGGCAAGTGTGGACCAATCTGGCTGATAGGCGTCAAGCTCGTCCCGCCATCTTCGCCTGGGTCTCCCGCGATGTCGTCGGGCATTTTCCGGGACCCACATTGTGGTTGCTTTAGCCCATGAACCGTTCGACATACGGCAGACGTGGCCGGCCCAGTCCCACTTTAGATTGGCTGCTTTTTGTGTGAAGTCGGCGATTTTGTTTTGGAACACAGCACTGTGTTCCTAACGCGATCCATTAATCGGACTCCCAGAATGCTGCGCTCCATGCTAGTGATTCATACAATGAACGGTTACTACAAAACCAATTCAGCTTACCCAATAATTGAACGAGTCAATTTAGTTAATTACTGCTCACTTAGGGCGTTAATGAATAGTGCGTAATATAAGTAAGTAGTGTCAATATGATAATGATGAGGAATTAAGACTTCATAAGTGATTCCGATGATTAAGGTGTGGTTGCAAATTCTGGTGATCTTAATTATCTATACTAATATGAGAAAGAGATTTGTATTTTTGTATGTAACGAATAAACTTAAAAAGTACTGGAACAATTTGCAAAATTCTTTCAGCAATGGATAGCTACATTATCAGCGAGTAACATAGGCTATATTTTATCCCCGTACTCCCACGGGAACGGGAACTACGCAGGTGAAACCGCGTGATATCTATACTCCTATACTAATATTATAAAGAAGAAAGATTTGTATTTTTGTATGTAACGAATAAACATAAAAACTACTGGACTGATTTGAAAAATTCTTTCAGCAATGGATAGCTACATTATCAGCGAGTAACATAAGCTATATTTTATTCCCATACTCCCACGGGAACGGGAATAACGCGGGTAAAATCACGTGACGTCCTAAATAATTCGCCTGTCTTATCCCAACAATTCTAATTCATTTATTATTAGCAAGACTGGTGTCAGATTTAACTATCGTAACTGCAAAATTGAGTTTTTGATAGTGAAAACTTTTTTAGCGGCGTTGTGCATTTTTTGGTATGGGTAAAAAATCTTAAACTCGCGTCGGGACACGTGACCTGATCGAAAATTCGTAAGACGGAGGGAGAGTAGACCGCCGGCACGGCGTAGGAGAGGAAGTAATATATCCCTCTCTTTCTACCGCGCGGCGAAAATGTATGCCTCAATGCATGCATATGCAATTCGTGCGAAATGATTTCCTAATCATTCCAAAATATCAAAAATGCACAACGTTAATATTCAAGTTTTCACTTCTACCGGCACTACCGGAGTGCAACCCGTTGTTTTTTTTTAAGGATGGCAAATCATCAAATGACTTCCGCTCTGGGTGGAGCGGAAGGGCGTGTCAGACTCTTACTGACAGAAAACCCATCCATGTATCCTTAATGCACCCGTAAAGGGGTAAAAAGGGGAAAGGCGTTTGTACTACATCGACGCAGACAAAGTCGCAGGAGAAGCACCGATTCAGTATAATAATAATGATAATATAGATAAACAAATCAAATATATTGACTTGGCTCGCGAGGTTGTCGACATGTGGGATGTGGACTCAGCAATCATTGTACCGATAGTTGTGTCAGCCAATGGCTTAATAGCCACGAGCCTCGACCAGCACCTCAGGAGGCTCTCGTTGGGCAGCTGGATCAAGGGCCTGATTCAGAAAGCGGTACTTCTGGACACGGCTCGTATTGTTAGGAGGTTCCTCTCTCTTGAGCCCTGACCGGCGGTAGCTTGGACCCTGTTCCCGATACCGGTGGGCTACTATTTTTATATTTTTAAATGTTTTTTATTTTTGTATTTTTAAGAAATATTTAAAAATGTATGAAATAAGAAAAAAAATTAATAAACGAAATGATAATATTTTAAAACATGCTGTATTGTATGTTCAAACAATTAACCAAACCACAAAACGATAAGGTATATATATATATATATATCATATTAAAGTCTCTATATATTTTGTTCTAACCACAAATACCGCTATTATCACAAAAACGATTGACTTGGTGAGTATAATAATTTTACAATTCAATTTAATGTCATATCTCTAAATAACTTTGAGGAGCTCGTGGCTAAAGAATATCAGCCGCACGGGTCGATCAAGGTTAAGCAACGCTTGCCAAGGTTGGTCTGTGGATGGGTGACCATCTTAACATACCGAGTTTCCTCCGTGCCCCGGCAGTCGATACTGATTGTCAGAAGCCAGTCAATCTGACTCCAGTCTTGCTAAGGAGTACCGTGTTACCCAGTTAATGGGTTGTGGAGGTCTGGTAGGCAGCCGCTCCACGTAAAATACTGGTATTCAGATGAATCCGGTTTGACTGGAAGCCGACTCCCATATAATTGGGAAAAGGTTAAGCAGATGATGATCAAGTAAATAACTTTGCCAGAACACAGAATAATTTGCCTAGTCTATTGAATTGTCACTCCTTGACAATTCAAAAGTGCGAATAACTTCGTGTTTGATTTTTGTAGGTTTAAAGGTAGTCGTCGATATGGTAAAAATAAATTTTATTTTAAATTTGACATGACGCAATAATGTAATTCAATAAAGCAATTTAGTTTAATGTATTTTTTGACGTGACAACGTCTTATAAATTGGTTTGCCGGGTGACACTTCAAGAAACTGCGTTACGCTCCGCTCACGTTATGCGCTCACAATGAGAGCGAGTGAGAGGCACGCGTCCCTTCCACTCGGGCATGGTTAGCCCGCCTAAGAGCGAGAGAGACAGACATAAAAAGTGAAAGGCACGTTATTTTACCACTCAAAGTCGTTGTCAGGTAAAACTTTCGCCCGTATACCGACTTTACAGGCAACCAATTTTTTTATATTTAATTTAATGTAATGGAATGATATTACCCTATTTTTAATTTAATTCTGTTTAAAGCATGTTTTTTATTATATCTGTCTTGTACTATCCTAAAACTATTTACTTAAACTTACATCTATCTTTTGGGTACACTTCCAGCGATGCGGATGAATTTTTTGACGCCATATTTTAGGGTTAATTTAGTTAGGAGTTTTTATTTTTATTTCTAGTGTATATAGTTAGTTAAGTATTTATGGAATGAAAAGTTCATCTTGCAAGTTAAATTTGACACTTTACATCTTCTTACCTAAGTATGTAAATTTATTTTATTTATTTATTTATTATATACTTTATTGTACACCTCATAATAAGAACAGGACAATCAAACATAAAGTAAGTGTATAATGGGCGGTCTTATCGCACAAGGCAATCTCTTCCAGACAACCTTTGGATGGATTGAACGAAGGGAGATAGATTTAGGGCTGTCAGTGTACAAACGTTTTGAACAATACTAATTAGATATAATAATATAACATACATAAGTACATTATACAAAAACAAAGTACACTCAGGCGTCAAAGTATTCCTCCGCATCGCTGCCATCCGGAAACGTGCCCAGGGGACTGGCAGCATTGCCACGTTGAATGGCAATGCTAATTCTTTGAGCAAAGAACGAGCCAGCCCTCTGGTCACGCAAAGTGTCGATCAGTCGGCGAGATATGTCCTTGAAAAGGAGGCGCGCACTCGGACCCCATGATCCAAGCGTTTCGACCCCAAACGGCTCAAAACTGTAATTCCCAATAAGGTTACAGTATTTGCGCCGCTTGAATTTAATTCTGTGTATGTAATATTATTCTGTTTTGTAAACCTAGTTATATATGCATGCTGTGGTCTCCAATAACTGAAGAAGCACTCGTAAATGAACCACCTGTATTATTGTGAATTATTAACCTTTAGAACGCCAGAGCATAAACGCATCGGCGTGCCCCCGACGCCAAGCCACAAATTCGCCGTACTTTTTGTCACATATTTGTGACGTTTGGGGTACAGGGCACGCGCTTACTTGTCACTTATGTGTGACAATGGCGTTCAAAAGGTTAATATGTTATTCTGTGTATCCTTTGTTGGAGATCCAAATAAATAAATAATACAGCCCAGCCGCACGATTTCAATCAAAGTCAAAGCGTTTATTTCAATTAGGCCATTAAACGACAATTTTAAACGTCATCATTTACAGTTCAGTAAAATAATAATATAAAATTAATAAAGTGACTCTACTGTCCATTCGGAAAAGTAGATTCTTATGGAGAAGAACGGACAAGAAACTCCATACTTACTCTTTTCGAATAGTGGTTTTACAATGCTGCACGATTCTAAGTTATTTAAAAATCAAATCTAATACCTTTAAACGAGTAATTATTGTGTATATGTATATATAATCTGAATCTCGGAAACGGCTCCAACGATTTTTATGAAATTTAGTATGCAGGGGGTTTCGGGGGCGATGAATTGATCTAGCTAGGATTCATTTTTACCAAAAACATCCAGGTACTTATAATAAACATACAAATTAATATACACTTAATATATATTCATTCCTCTGCATCCAATTTACTTAAATGTGATTTGAACAATGCTTGAGAAATATATTTGTACTATTTCTGTCCCTCCAGGAAATACAGATGTCATGTTATTTTCTGACTGGCCTGTTGGTCGAGTGGTTAGTGACCCTGACTGCTTAACCGGAGGTCGTGGGTTCGATTCCCACCCAGGACAAATCTTTGTGTGATGAACATGATCATATGTTCTGTGTCTGGGTGTAATTGCTCTATAATATGTATGTATTTAGAAATATATAAGTATGTTTATCAGTTGTCTGGTTGCCATAGCACAGGCTCTGCCTAGTTTGGGATCGGATGACCGTGTGTGAGTTGTCCCAAGATATTATTATATTATTATTATTCTTTTAGATTTTCAACTGTTTTCAAGATGGCGCTTACTGCCTTGTCGTGCCATTTGGTGAGTTAGCTTATGAAGTGACAGTTATTATCATAAAGCTAAATCACTAAATAGTATTACTGGGTGTGGACTACAAATCGAGCTACTGGCCAGCAATGGAGGATTTTGAAAAGGAATATGAACCAACGTGTCTCCCTTTTTTTTTTTAAGGATGGTAAATCATCAAATGACTTCTTCCGAGGGCGAGTCAGTGAGGGCGTGTCAGACTCTTACTGACTAAAACCCATCCATGTTTCTTCTAAAGCCCTTTGCGTTCCAGGGCCGCGGTGACTCTTTCGAAAAAATTCCGCAACCCCGGCAACGTGTCTCCCTGCGCTTGCCAAAAGTGAATTTGTGGAACGTGGAACTGTTTCGCGAATGTACCAGCACATCAATCTACAACAATCCGGCAAATTTCTTTCAATAGATTTTCAACTTTATCGCTAAAACATTAGGTACAAGGTTGATTGAATGTGAGGACTATGTAGATCGCCGCCATATTGGGGTTTCATTTGAGTCTGACAGTTTGAGTTATTTATGCGGCCTACGCAAGTGTCCTTACTTTGGTATTGTTCGTCAAATCGTTGAGCTCCTTAAAGTTCTAAGTTTGAGCTACACGATAACTGACAAATGCTTGCACTGTCTGGACAGGTCCACTCAAATCTGTGTGGTCTTTCCTCAAGAGGCCACCTCAGACATTAACCTACATGGTTCTCATATGATTTGACCAGTACGATTGTATCGACTTTAAAAGAGACTTTGACCTCTGTGTTTGTTTCGGTGTCTCTTCTCAGGGTAGTCAGCTAGGAAACACCGGCCTCATCTAGCTTAAAATGACCAAAAAAGATTGACATGTAAAAGTGTTATGTTTAACCTACTTGCAAAATAAATTTCATTTATAGAAAATTTGACAGTTTCGGGTAACTTGACGTGCTGGCTTATTTTTTGTGTTCGAAACTATATGCATTCATTCTGTAAGGATTTATCACTTTAATCTTTTATAATAAAAGTTCTTTTTCATATAATTGCAGTTTTATTATTGTTAGTCATCTCCGTGGATTCATGTTTCTATGCCAACTGTCCTACTATGGTATAAATTTATTTTTTATTTTTTTTTTTTCTTCTACCTTTCTTATTATTTCAAGACTAAAAATAAGTACTTCCAACAAACAAAATAGCACACAATAAAATTGTTTTGAACAAACTAGAAAACACAAAATTTTATGACTTGAGACAAACAATGTACTTGAAACTGTTTGTTTCTATAAGTACCTGAGTAAATAAGAAAATAATATCACTCTAAAAAAAAACAGCAATTACATTCATTGTCTTTCACAAAGAAGAAATACCATAAAGTATTTATTTTAAAAGATTCGTAATAACATCTGATATCTTAATACGACAAGAAAAATCAAAAGCTGTAATTTAAATATTTTATTTCACACTAGCTTTTGTCCGCGACTTCGTACGCACATATCCCGTTCCCGAAGGAATTTCTGGAAATCCTCTCTTAGTGCTCCCCTACACTCCCCAAGGAACCTACATCCCAAATTTCAGCTTTCTACGACCAGTAGTTTCGGCTGTGTGTAGTCTGTCAGTCACTCAGTAACGGC
Source organism: Mamestra brassicae (assembly GCA_905163435.1). Taxonomy (NCBI): domain Eukaryota; kingdom Metazoa; phylum Arthropoda; class Insecta; order Lepidoptera; family Noctuidae; genus Mamestra; species Mamestra brassicae. The sequence continues at coordinate 8,274,705 of LR991017.1, forward strand.
AGAATTTTAGATACATTTTACATAAGTCAAAGTTAAAGCATTTATTTCAAAAAAACCATTATCAGGTAGTTTTGAATTGTCAAAGCCAGTCCGTCAAAAAGATGAAGCTATTTGCACGTTCCAAAGCGTAGATCTCTATGGAGAAGAACGTGCAAGAAACTCCACGGACACTCTTTTAAATCATTTTATGTTTACAAAAATCCTGGTTACATTAACCTTGTTGCTTCTATATATGAGAACAATGTAAAGAAAGAAAAAACAATTTATAGTATCAAATATTAAAATGACCCAGTGGCAACTAAGGGACGACCAGTCTCCACTGACGGCGCCCGTTCACGAACATATACTTACATGGGCACTTGTAAAACTTCAGGACATTTTTTAATCAAAAACTCAGAACTCATAATATCACATTACGCAAATTACCTCACAGAGAGTGTATAGAGCGTCAGGTTCAAGTTCCATGTAAGAATTTGGCATGTAGGTTCCTTAGGAAGTGTGGGGGACCACTAAGAGAGGATTTCCCGAAAATCCTACGGGAACGGAAAAAAACGGGATATGCGCGTACGAAGTCGCGGGCAGAAGCTAGTCATTAAAGAAACATGCGGGGCAGTCTTTGGGGGCTGCCGATAGAAGTGAAAACTAAGCGAAAGCTAAAGCGTTCGATGACGATGACGCAAGTTCCATGATTTTTGTTCACCCAAATAGTACACATATACACAGTACACATATAGCTCATGGAAAGCGTTCGGTGACGATGACGAGAGTGCCATGATTTTTGTTCACCCAAAAAGTACACATTTATACACAGTATACATATAGCTCATGGAAAGCGTTCGGTGACGATGACGCGGGACGTAAGTTCCATGATTTTTGTTCACCCAAAAAGTACACATATATACACAGTATACATATAGCTCATGGAAAGCGTTCAGTGACGATGACGCGGGACGTAAGTTCCATGATTTTTGTTCAGCCAAAAAGTACACATTTATACACAGTATACATATAGCTCATGGAAAGCGTTCGGTGACGATGACGCGGGACGTAAGTTCCATGATTTTTGTTCACCCAAAAAGTACACATATATACACAGTATACATATAGCTCATGGAAAGCGTTCGGTGACGATGACGCGAGCTCCATGATTTTGTTCACCCAAAAAGTACACATTTATACACAGTATACATATAGCTCATGGAAAGCGTTCGGTGACGATGACGCAGGACGTAAGTTCCATGATTTTTGTTCACCCAAAAAGTGCACAACGCGCCTAAAGAAGTTTTTACTTCAGAAACATACCAATACTTTTTGTTGATACACTTGTTATTGTCAGATCAGAAAGTCAATAGAAATCGTACATAATGCTCTTAAGTTAAAATCGTTCCACATATTTTGCTTAATAATTATCAGCATGCAAAAAAAAAACTTAAAATTAAGGATAACAACTAATAAAAACTATAGTAGGCGCCAGATAAATGTGGAATAAAGTACATTGACCTTTCCCTAATAACTGTTCATAGGTACCTGAACAATTAAATATGAATCGTTTTTCATTATTAGACAATGTTAAGGATCACGAGAGATGATGATTCGGGACAGCTTTGTGTCATTAATTCCGTTTTTCAAATTAAAAATATCAATAATTGTAGGTGGGTCAATGACCGTTATTCCACGATTATCTGGCGCCTACTATAATAAAAACTAGGTACGGAGATCATTTTTAAAACTAAAATTACATTTAATGAAAATTATTATAAAAATAAATTCTATCTGAGATCATGCAAGACAAAATTAAAAAGAAAAAAATTTAAAACTTTAATACTCTTCAGTTTTTTCAGAGATTCATGTGAAGAGGAGGGATGAAATGCACGTAACTAAAAGAGTTATGAATATAAATGTGGATGGATGGACAGGGAGAAGGAGGCCAAAGAAAAGATGGATGGATGTATTAGGAGTGATATGAAAGAAAAGGGAGTTAGTGATAGCGTGACGGTTGACAGGACAGAATGGAAGAAAAAAACGTGTTGCGCCGACCCCAAGTAACATGGGGTAAGGGCAGGAAGATGATGAGTTTTTTCTGAGATTATGCATGGCATAAACAAAAGAAAAAAAAAAATTAAAAGTTAAATATCTATTCTCACTGTCGATATAATTTACTGATTGTAGGACCTATGATAGTCAAGAGATTTCGACATTGCTTCTAGTTTAAGGACATGTTTACATATGTCGACACAATGGCCGGTCTTATCGCTAAAATCGATCTTGTTAGTGACCCTGATTGCTAAACCGGAGGTCGTGGGCTCGATTCCCACCCAGGACAAATCTTTGTGTGATGAGCATGATCATTTGTTCTGTGTCTGGGTGTAATTTATCTATAATATGTATGTATTTAGAAAAATATATAAGTATGTTTATCAGTTGTCTGGTTGCCATGGCACAGGCTCTGCCTAGTTTGGGATCGGATGACCGTGTGTGAGTTGTCAAAAGATATTATTATTATTAACCTTCGGATGGATTTAAGAGAGAAAAGGAGATACAGTACTGTAGGTAGTCTTAGGTGTATACCATTTATATATGTCAACGGAAATTGATAATGCCGTAAGATAGTAAAATATCGCTTGAAATTGTAAACAGCTTTTTGAAGTGAAAACTTCTTCAACGGCGTTGTGCACTTTTTGGGATGGGTAAAAAATGTTAAACTCGCGTCAGGACACGTGACCTGATCGAACATTCGTAAGACGGAGGGAAAGTTCTGAAGTGTTAAATTTTTAATATAATATAAATTGTCATGTTTGTGTACGATAGCGCAATAAATGAATATTGTATTTTACCACATAAATGATAGTACTTTTAAACTGATAACTAAAGCAATTAGTGCGAAATTATTCCCTGACCATTCCAAAATATCAAAAATGCACAATGTGCACAATGATTTTCATGAAATATAGTTTGCAGGGGGTTTCGGGGGCGATAAATCGATCTAGCTAGGTTTTATTTTTAGACAACGTTCACCATTCCCTTATGACAAAAACTATTGAACGCAAAGGGCTTGAGAAGGAACACGGATGGGTTTTAGTCTGGTACTATACAGTAAATACATAATAGATTAATATATACAATAATAATTTATGAAACAAAATCAGAGAACTCTAGTAAAAAACAATGAAAGAGAGAGATAGTGGTTTTTGAAGTTTCAAAATTTTGAAGATTGTTATTGTCACAAAGATCAAAACATATTTTGACACTAACAGGTTCCTATCATTAACAACAATTATTATTTTCAACCCTAATCACAGTTAAATTCTTGGATCATTATGAGGTGCCCAACATAATCACTAATAATTAATTCTCACAATATTAGACCTTAAGGAGTTTTCACATAATTAAGTACAGGTACGTCTTTAGTGATTTTAATATAAATACTTTTGTATTAAGAAATTTAAATCAGTATTCACTTGGTCTTCGCACACGTATTGTCTAGTAAGTGAAGTATTTTCCTAAAAGTGAACATAAAACTATGTGACAAATTGGTGAAGTGAATTCGGAATTGAAATTGTTTATTGTGGATTTAGATAAATTAGTTGAAATAATTAATCTCAACACCAGTTTTCACTCACTCAGTAAACATGTTTATAAATCTGTCACTGGGTGAAGTGTTAACTTAATGTTGTCTGATAATATCACACAAAAGAAGCAACGACGCTATCGACAACAATTTATTGTCTTCAACCCTTATCACAGGTAAATTGAACGACGTCATTAAGAACAGGTACGTCTCATTAGTGATTTTAATATAAAGAGCAGTATTTTGAAATTTAAACAACTATTCACTTAGTCTTTCAAGTATTGTCTAATAAGTGAGGTTCTGCGTTACAAGTGAAAAAAGTTTGTTAAGTGATGAGAAGTGACTTCTTAAACAACAAAAAGTAAGTTTTTTATTACTAATTTCATTGACATTACGCATTTCAGTGGTTGATTTCACTCACTCAATACACTCAGTACACATGTTTATAATTCTGTCACTGGGTGTTGCGATAACTGCTGCTGAGGAACGCATATCATCGAGCATTTCTATTGTATTTAACTGTCTTCCGCATTTTCAGTGTTGCACTTAGAAGTAGTAGTCACTCACTCAGTAGACATGTTTATAATTCTGTCACTGGGTGCAGTGATCACTGCTGCTGAGTGACACATATGATCGAGCATTTAACAAGTGCATCAGTGCCGACAAGCTTTTTACCTCGTTACATAATGAATACTGAGAGGTATTAACTACTCATTACATGATTATTATTGCAACCCTTCTAATGATGCATAATTTTAAAATGTATTTTTTTACCATCACCTTTTCCAACTAATTAACGACAAGTACCTACATCTCATTACAGACTTTCATATAAATAACTATGGTGTGCCCCGATTTGAAACAGTACTTATTTGGAGCTTGTACGAGTAACTAGTACAATTGAGTAGTCATTGTTTTGATACAGTGAGATTCTGTGAATTGTGATTGCATAAAAGAAGCCTCAGAAGAAGCGGAGTAAGAAAACCTTGGTGAGATAAATTTTACTCATTCTTGTTTCATTTCTTTTACTTAATCCACAAAAAGTGCATTTAATTGGCATGTGTATTTTGAAATTGTATCACGTTGTTCACTGCATGACACTTAACGGTAGTAGTCACTCACTCAGTAGACATGTTTATAATTCTGTCACTGGGTGTAGTGATAACTGCTGCTGAGGAACGCATATCATCGAGCATTTCTCTGCCTTCCGCATTTTCAGTGTTGCACTTAGAAGTAGTCGTCACTCACTCAGTAGACATGTTTATAATTCTGTCACTGGGTGTAGTGATAACTGCTGCTGAGGAACGCATATCATCGAGCATTTCTATTGTATTTAACTGTCTTCCGCATTTTCAGTGTTGTACTTAGAAGTAGTCATCACTCACTCAGTAGACATGTTTATAATTCTGTCACTGGGTGTTGCGATAACTGCTGCTGAGGAACGCATATCATCGAGCATTTCGCTGTCTTCCGCATTTTCAGTGTCACTTAGAAGTAGTCGTCACTCACTCAGTAGACATGTTTGTAATTCTGTCACTGGGTGTAGTGAGAACTGCTGCTGAGGAACGCATATCATCGAGCATTTCGCTGTCTTCCGCATTTTCAGTGTCACTGGGTGTAGTGATAACTGCTGCTAAGGAACGCATATCATCGAGCATTTCTCTGTCTTCCGCATTTTCAGTGTGGCACTTAGAAGTAGTCGTCACTCACTCAGTAGACATGTTTATAATTCTGTCACTGGGTTAGTGATAACTGCTGCTAAGGAACGCACATCATCGAGCATTTCTATTGTATTTAACTGTCTTCCGCATTTTCAGTGTTGCACTTAGAAGTAGTAGTCACTCACTCAGTAGACATGTTTATAATTCTGTCACTGGGTGCAGTGATCACTGCTGCTGAGTGACACATATGATCGAGCATTTAACAAGTGCATCAGTGCCGACAAGCTTTTTACCTCGTTACATAATGAATACTGAGAGGTATTAACTACTCATTACATGATTATTATTGCAACCCTTCTAATGATGCATAATTTTAAAATGTATTTTTTTACCATCACCTTTTCCAACTAATTAACGACAAGTACATCTCATTACAGACTTTCATATAAATAACTATGGTGTGCCCCGATTTGAAACAGTACTTATTTGGAGCTTGTACAAGTAACTAGTACAATTGAGTAGTCATTGTTTTGATACAGTGAGATTCTGTGAATTGTGATTGCATAAAAGAAGCCTCAGAAGAAGCGGAGTAAGAAAACCTTGGTGAGATAAATTTTACTCATTCTTGTTTCATTTCTTTTACTTAATCCACAAAAAGTGCATTTAATTGGCATGTGTATTTTGAAATTGTTTCACGTTGTTCACTGCATGACACTTAACGGTAGTAGTCACTCACTCAGTAGACATGTTTATAATTCTGTCACTGGGTATTGTGATCACTGCTGCTGAGGAACGCATATCATCGAGCATTTCAATTGTATTTTACTTTATTCCGAATTTTCAGTGTTGTACTTAGAAGTAGTAGTCACTCACTCAGTAGACATGTTTATAATTCTGTCACTGGGGCAGTGATCACTGCTGATGAGTGATGCAAGTCATCGAGCATTTCTGTCATATTTATTTGTCTAACGCATTTATGTTATTCTACTTAGAAGTAGTAGTCACTCACTCAGTAGACATGTTTCTAATTCTGTCACTGGGGCAGTGATCAGTGCTGCTGAGTGATGCAAGTCATCGAGCATTTCTGTCATATTTATTTGTCTAACGCATTTATGTTATTCTATTTAGAAGTAGTCGTCACTCACTCAGTAGACATGTTTAAAATTCTGTCACTGGGTGTAGTGATAACTGCTACTGAGGAACGCATATCATCGAGCATTTCTCTGTCTTCCGCATTTTCAGTGTTGCACTTAGAAGTAGTCGTCACTCACTCAGTAGACTTGTTTATAATTCTGTCACTGGGTTAGTGATAACTGCTGCTGAGGAACGCATATCATCGAGCATTTCAATTGTATTTTACTTTATTCCGCATTTTCAGTGTTGTACTTAGAAGTAGTAGTCACTCACTCAGTAGACATGTTTATAATTCTGTCACTGGGTGTAGTGATAACTGCTGCTGAGGAACGCATATCATCGAGCATTTCTCTGCCTTCCGCATTTTCTGTGTTGCACTTAGAAGTAGTCGTCACTCACTCAGTAGACATGTTTATAATTCTGTCACTGGGTGCAGTGATCACTGCTGCTGAGTGACACATATGATCGAGCATTTAACAAGTGCATCAGTGCCGACAAGCTTTTTACCTCGTTACATAATGAATACTGAGAGGTATTAACTACTCATTACATGATTATTATTGCAACCCTTCTAATGATGCATAATTTTAAAATGTATTTTTTTACCATCACCTTTTCCAACTAATTAACGACAAGTACATCTCATTACAGACTTTCATATAAATAACTATGGTGTGCCCCGATTTGAAACAGTACTTATTTGGAGCTTGTACAAGTAACTAGTACAATTGAGTAGTCATTGTTTTGATACAGTGAGATTCTGTGAATTGTGATTGCATAAAAGAAGCCTCAGAAGAAGCGGAGTAAGAAAACCTTGGTGAGATAAATTTTACTCATTCTTGTTTCATTTCTTTTACTTAATCCACAAAAAGTGCATTTAATTGGCATGTGTATTTTGAAATTGTATCACGTTGTTCACTGCATGACACTTAACGGTAGTAGTCACTCACTCAGTAGACATGTTTATAATTCTGTCACTGGGTATTGTGATCACTGCTGCTGAGGAACGCATATCATCGAGCATTTCAATTGTAGTTTACTTTATTCCGAATTTTCAGTGTTGTACTTAGAAGTAGTAGTCACTCACTCAGTAGACATGTTTATAATTCTGTCACTGGGGCAGTGATCACTGCTGATGAGTGATGCAAGTCATCGAGCATTTCTGTCATATTTATTTGTCTAACGCATTTATGTTATTCTACTAAGAAGTAGTAGTCACTCACTCAGTAGACATGTTTCTAATTCTGTCACTGGGGCAGTGATCGCTGCTGCTGAGTGATGCAAGTCATCGAGCATTTCTGTCATATTTATTTGTCAAACGCATTTATGTTATTCTATTTAGAAGTAGTCGTCACTCACGCAGTAGACATGTTTATTATTCTGTCACTGGGTGTTGCGATAACTGCTGCTGAGGAACGCATATCATCGAGCATTTCAATTGTATTTTACCGTATGCCGCATTTTCAGTGTTGCACTTAGAAGTAGTAGTCACTCACTCAGTAGACATGTTTATAATTCTGTCACTGGGTGTTGTGATCACTGCTGCTGAGGAACGCATATCATCGAGCATTTCAATTGTATTTTACCGTATGCCGCATTTTCAGTGTTGCACTTAGAAGTAGTAGTCACTCACTCAGTTGACATGTTTATAATTCTGTCACTGGGTGTAGTGATAACTGCTGCTGAGGAACGCATATCATCGAGCATTTCTATTGTATTTAACTGTCTTCCGCATTTTCAGTGTTGCACTTAGAAGTAGTAGTCACTCACTCAGTAGACATGTTTATAATTCTGTCACTGGGTGTTGTGATCACTGCTGCTGAGGAACGCATATCATCGAGCATTTCTATTGTATTTAACTGTCTTCCGCATTTTCAGTGTTGCACTTAGAAGTAGTCGTCACTCACCCAGTAGACATGTTTATAATTCTGTCACTGGGTGTAGTGATAACTGCTGCTGAGGAACGCATATCATCGAGCATTTCTATTGTATTTAACTGTCGTCCGCATTTTCAGTGTTGTACTTAGAAGTAGTCATCACTCACTCAGTAGACATGTTTATAATTCTGTCACTGGGTGTTGCGATAACTGCTGCTGAGGAACGCATATCATCGAGCATTTCTATTGTATTTAACTGTCTTCCGCATTTTCAGTGTTGCACTTAGAAGTAGTAGTCACTCACTCAGTAGACATGTTTATAATTCTGTCACTGGGTGCAGTGATCACTGCTGCTGAGTGACACATATGATCGAGCATTTAACAAGTGCATCAGTGCCGACAAGCTTTTTACCTCGTTACATAATGAATACTGAGAGGTATTAACTACTCATTACATGATTATTATTGCAACCCTTCTAATGATGCATAATTTTAAAATGTATTTTTTTACCATCACCTTTTCCAACTAATTAACGACAAGTACATCTCATTACAGACTTTCATATAAATAACTATGGTGTGCCCCGATTTGAAACAGTACTTATTTGGAGCTTGTACAAGTAACTAGTACAATTGAGTAGTCATTGTTTTGATACAGTGAGATTCTGTGAATTGTGATTGCATAAAAGAAGCCTCAGAAGAAGCGGAGTAAGAAAACCTTGGTGAGATAAATTTTACTCATTCTTGTTTCATTTCTTTTACTTAATCCACAAAAAGTGCATGTAATTGGCATGTGTATTTTGAAATTGTATCACGTTGTTCACTGCATGACACTTAACGGTAGTAGTCACTCACTCAGTAGACATGTTTATAATTCTGTCACTAGGTATTGTGATCACTGCTGCTGAGGAACGCATATCATCGAGCATTTCAATTGTATTTTACTTTATTCCGCATTTTCAGTGTTGTACTTAGAAGTAGTAGTCACTCACTCAGTAGACATGTTTATAATTCTGTCACTGGGTGTAGTGATAACTGCTGCTGAGGAACGCATATCATCGAGCATTTCTCTGCCTTCCGCATTTTCAGTGTTGCACTTAGAAGTAGTCGTCACTCACTCAGTAGACATGTTTTTAATTCTGTCACTGGGTGTAGTGATAACTGCTGCTGAGGAACGCATATCATCGAGCATTTCTATTGTATTTAACTGTCTTCCGCATTTTCAGTGTTGTACTTAGAAGTAGTCATCACTCACTCAGTAGACATGTTTATAATTCTGTCACTGGGTGTTGCGATAACTGCTGCTGAGGAATGCATATCATCGAGCATTTCTATTGTATTTAACTGTCTTCCGCATTTTCAGTGTTGTACTTAGAAGTAGTCGTCACTCACTCAGTAGACATGTTTATAATTCTGTCACTGGGTGTTGCGATAACTGCTGCTGAGGAACGCATATCATCGAGCATTTCTATTGTATTTAACTGTCTTCCGCATTTTCAGTGTTGCACTTAGAAGTAGTAGTCACTCACTCAGTAGACATGTTTCTAATTCTGTCACTGGGGCAGTGATCGCTGCTGCTGAGTGATGCAAGTCATCGAGCATTTCTGTCATATTTATTTGTCAAACGCATTTATGTTATTCTATTTAGAAGTAGTCGTCACTCACGCAGTAGACATGTTTATAATTCTGTCACTGGGTGTTGCGATAACTGCTGCTGAGGAACGCATATCATCGAGCATTTCTATTGTATTTAACTGTCTTCCGCATTTTCAGTGTTGCACTTGGAAGTAGTAGTCACTCACTCAGTAGACATGTTTATAATTCTGTCACTGGGTGTTGCGATAACTGCTGCTGAGGAACGCATATCATCGAGCATTTCTATTGTATTTAACTGTCTTCCGCATTTTCAGTATTGCACTTAGAAGTAGTAGTCACTCACTCAGTAGACATGTTTATAATTCTGTCACTGGGTGTTGCGATAACTGCTGCTGAGGAACGCATATCATCGAGCATTTCTATTGTATTTAACTGTCTTCCGCATTTTCAGTGTTGCACTTAGAAGTAGTAGTCACTCACTCAGTAGACATGTTTATTATTCTGTCACTGGGTGCAGTGATCACTGCTGCTGAGTGACACATATGATCGAGCATTTAACAAGTGCATCAGTGCCGACAAGCTTTTTACCTCGTTACATAATGAATACTGAGAGGTATTAACTACTCATTACATGATTATTATTGCAACCCTTCTAATGATGCATAATTTTAAAATGTATTTTTTTACCATCACCTTTTCCAACTAATTAACGACAAGTACATCTCATTACAGACTTTCATATAAATAACTATGGTGTGCCCCGATTTGAAACAGTACTTATTTGGAGCTTGTACAAGTAACTAGTACAATTGAGTAGTCATTGTTTTGATACAGTGAGATTCTGTGAATTGTGATTGCATAAAAGAAGCCTCAGAAGAAGCGGAGTAAGAAAACCTTGGTGAGATAAATTTTACTCATTCTTGTTTCATTTCTTTTACTTAATCCACAAAAAGTGCATTTAATTAGCATGTGTATTTTGAAATTGTATCACGTTGTTCACTGCATGACACTTAACGGTAGTAGTCACTCCCTCAGTAGACATGTTTATAATTCTGTCACTGGGTGTTGTGATCACTGCTGCTGAGGAACGCATATCGTCGAGCATTTCAATTGTATTTTACCGTATTCCGCATTTTCAGTATTGTACTTAGAAGTAGTCGTCACTCACTCAGTAGACATGCTTATAATTCTGTCACTGGGTGTTGTGATCACTGCTGCTGAGGAACGCATATCATCGAGCATTTCTCTGCCTTCCGCATTTTCAGTGTTGCACTTAAAAGTAGTCGTCACTCACTCAGCAGACATACTTATAATTCTGTCACTGGGTGTTGTGATCACTGCTGCTGAGGAACGCATATCATCGAGCAATTCAATTGTATTTTACTGTCTTCCGCATTTTCAGTGTTGTACTTAGAAGTAGTCATCACTCACTCAGTAGACATGTTTATAATTCTGTCACTGGGTGTTGCGATAACTGCTGCTGAGGAACGCATATCATCGAGCATTTCTCTGCCTTCCGCATTTTCAGTGTTGCACTTAAAAGTAGTCGTCACTCACTCAGCAGACATACTTATAATTCTGTCACTGGGTGTTGTGATCACTGCTGCTGAGGAACGCATATCATCGAGCAATTCAATTGTATTTTACTGTCTTCCGCATTTTCAGTGTTGTACTTAGAAGTAGTCGTCACTCACTCAGTAGACATGTTTATAATTCTGTCACTGGGTGTAGTGATAACTGCTGCTGAGGAACGCATATCATCGAGCATTTCTCTGTCTTCCGCATTTTCAGTGTGGCACTTAGAAGTAGTCGTCACTCACTCAGTAGACATGTTTATAATTCTGTCACTGGGTTAGTGATAACTGCTGCTAAGGAACGCACATCATCGAGCATTTCAATTGTATTTTACCGTATTCCGCATTTTCAGTGTTGTACTTAGAAGTAGTCGTCACTCACTCAGTAGACATGTTTATAATTCTGTCACTGGGTTAGTGATAACTGCTACTGAGGAACGCATATCATCGAGCATTTCTCTGTCTTCCGCATTTTCAGTGTAGCACTTAGAAGTAGTCGTCACTCACTCAGTAGACATGTTTATAATTCTGTCACTGGGTGTAGTGATAACTGCTGCTGAGGAACGCATATCATCGAGCATTTCGCTGTCTTCCGCATTTTCAGTGTCACTTAGAAGTAGTCGTCACTCACTCAGTAGACATGTTTGTAATTCTGTCACTGGGTGTAGTGAGAACTGCTGCTGAGGAACGCATATCATCGAGCATTTCGCTGTCTTCCGCATTTTCAGTGTCACTGGGTGTAGTGATAACTGCTGCTAAGGAACGCATATCATCGAGCATTTCTCTGTCTTCCGCATTTTCAGTGTGGCACTTAGAAGTAGTAGTCACTCACTCAGTAGACATGTTTATAATTCTGTCACTGGGTGTTGTGATCACTGCTGCTGAGGAACGCATATCATCGAGCATTTCAATTGTATTTTACCGTATGCCGCATTTTCAGTGTTGTACTTAGAAGAAGTCGTCACTCACTCAGTAGACATGTTTATAATTCTGTCACTGGGTGTAGTGATAACTGCTGCTGAGGAACGCATATCATCGAGCATTTCTATTGTATTTAACTGTCTTCCGCATTTTCAGTGTTGTACTTAGAAGTAGTAGTCACTCACTCAGTAGACATGTTTATAATTCTGTCACTGGGTGTTGTGATCACTGCTGCTGAGGAACGCATATCATCGAGCATTTCAATTGTATTTTACCGTATGCCGCATTTTCAGTGTTGTACTTAGAAGAAGTCGTCACTCACTCAGTAGACATGTTTATAATTCTGTCACTGGGTGTAGTGATAACTGCTGCTGAGGAACGCATATCATCGAGCATTTCTATTGTATTTAACTGTCTTCCGCATTTTCAGTGTTGTACTTAGAAGAAGTCGTCACTCACTCAGTAGACATGTTTATAATTCTGTCACTGGGTGTAGTGATAACTGCTGCTGAGGAACGCATATCATCGAGCATTTCTATTGTATTTAACTGTCTTCCGCATTTTCAGTGTTGTACTTAGAAGTAGTCGTCACTCACTCAGTAGACATGTTTATAATTCTGTCACTGGGTATTGTGATCACTGCTGCTGAGGAACGCATATCATCGAGCATTTCTATTGTATTTAACTGTCTTCCGCATTTTCAGTGTTGCACTTAGAAGTAGTAGTCACTCACTCAGTAGACATGTTTATAATTCTGTCACTGGGTTAGTGATAACTGCTACTGAGGAACGCATCTCATCGAGCATTTCTCTGTCTTCCGCATTTTCAGTGTAGCACTTAGAAGTAGTAGTCACTCACTCAGTAGACATGTTTATAATTCTGTCACTGGGTGCAGTGATCACTGCTGCTGAGTGATGCAATTCATCGAGCATTTAACAAGTGCATCAGTGCCGACAAGCCTTTTACCTCGTTACATAATGAATACTGAGAGGTATTAACTACTCATTACATGATTATTATTGCAACCCTTCTAATGATGCATAATTTTAAAATGTATTTTTTTACCATCACCTTTTCCAACTAATTAACGACAAGTACATCTCATTACAGACTTTCATATAAATAACTATGGTGTGCCCCGATTTAAAACAGTACTTATTTGGAGCTTGTACAAGTAACTAGTACAATTGAGTAGTCATTGTTTTGATACAGTGAGATTCTGTGAATTGTGATTGCATAAAAGAAGCCTCAGAAGAAGCGGAGTAAGAAAACCTTGGTGAGATAAATTTTACTCATTCTTGTTTCATTTCTTTTACTTAATCCACAAAAAGTGCATTTAATTGGCATGTGTATTTTGAAATTGTATCACGTTGTTCACTGCATGACACTTAACGGTAGTAGTCACTCACTCAGTAGACATGTTTATAATTCTGTCACTGGGTATTGTGATCACTGCTGCTGAGGAACGCATATCATCGAGCATTTCTATTGTATTTAACTGTCTTCCGCATTTTCAGTGTTGCACTTAGAAGTAGTAGTCACTCACTCAGTAGACATGTTTATAATTCTGTCACTGGGTGCAGTGATCACTGCTGCTGAGTGACACATATGATCGAGCATTTAACAAGTGCATCAGTGCCGACAAGCTTTTTACCTCGTTACATAATGAATACTGAGAGGTATTAACTACTCATTACATGATTATTATTGCAACCCTTCTAATGATGCATAATTTTAAAATGTATTTTTTTACCATCACCTTTTCCAACTAATTAACGACAAGTACATCTCATTACAGACTTTCATATAAATAACTATGGTGTGCCCCGATTTGAAACAGTACTTATTTGGAGCTTGTACAAGTAACTAGTACAATTGAGTAGTCATTGTTTTGATACAGTGAGATTCTGTGAATTGTGATTGCATAAAAGAAGCCTCAGAAGAAGCGGAGTAAGAAAACCTTGGTGAGATAAATTTTACTCATTCTTGTTTCATTTCTTTTACTTAATCCACAAAAAGTGCATTTAATTGGCATGTGTATTTTGAAATTGTATCACGTTGTTCACTGCATGACACTTAACGGTAGTAGTCACTCACTCAGTAGACATGTTTATAATTCTGTCACTGGGTATTGTGATCACTGCTGCTGAGGAACGCATATCATCGAGCATTTCAATTGTATTTTACTTTATTCCGAATTTTCAGTGTTGTACTTAGAAGTAGTAGTCACTCACTCAGTAGACATGTTTATAATTCTGTCACTGGGGCAGTGATCACTGCTGATGAGTGATGCAAGTCATCGAGCATTTCTGTCATATTTATTTGTCTAACGCATTTATAATATTCTACTTAGAAGTAGTAGTCACTCACTCAGTAGACATGTTTCTAATTCTGTCACTGGGGCAGTGATCAGTGCTGCTGAGTGATGCAAGTCATCGAGCATTTCTGTCATATTTATTTGTCCAACGCATTTATGTTATTCTATTTAGAAGTAGTCGTCACTCACTCAGTAGACATGTTTAAAATTCTGTCACTGGGTGTAGTGATAACTGCTACTGAGGAACGCATATCATCGAGCATTTCTCTGTCTTCCGCATTTTCAGTGTTGCACTTAGAAGTAGTCGTCACTCACTCAGTAGACTTGTTTATAATTCTGTCACTGGGTGCAGTGATCACTGCTGCTGAGTGACACATATGATCGAGCATTTAACAAGTGCATCAGTGCCGACAAGCTTTTTACCTCGTTACATAATGAATACTGAGAGGTATTAACTACTCATTACATGATTATTATTGCAACCCTTCTAATGATGCATAATTTTAAAATGTATTTTTTTACCATCACCTTTTCCAACTAATTAACGACAAGTACATCTCATTACAGACTTTCATATAAATAACTATGGTGTGCCCCGATTTGAAACAGTACTTATTTGGAGCTTGTACAAGTAACTAGTACAATTGAGTAGTCATTGTTTTGATACAGTGAGATTCTGTGAATTGTGATTGCATAAAAGAAGCCTCAGAAGAAGCGGAGTAAGAAAACCTTGGTGAGATAAATTTTACTCATTCTTGTTTCATTTCTTTTACTTAATCCACAAAAAGTGCATTTAATTGGCATGTGTATTTTGAAATTGTATCACGTTGTTCACTGCATGACACTTAACGGTAGTAGTCACTCACTCAGTAGACATGTTTATAATTCTGTCACTGGGTATTGTGATCACTGCTGCTGAGGAACGCATATCATCGAGCATTTCTATTGTATTTAACTGTCTTCCGCATTTTCAGTGTTGCACTTAGAAGTAGTAGTCACTCACTCAGTAGACATGTTTATAATTCTGTCACTGGGTGTTGCGATAACTGCTGCTGAGGAACGCATATCATCGAGCATTTCTATTGTATTTAACTGTCTTCCGCATTTTCAGTGTTGCACTTAGAAGTAGTAGTCACTCACTCAGTAGACATGTTTATAATTCTGTCACTGGGTGTTGTGATCACTGCTGCTGAGGAACGCATATCATCGAGCATTTCTCTGTCTTCCGCATTTTCAGTGTGGCACTTAGAAGTAGTCGTCACTCACTCAGTAGACATGTTTATAATTCTGTCACTGGGTTAGTGATAACTGCTGCTAAGGAACGCACATCATCGAGCATTTCAATTGTATTATACCGTATTCCGCATTTTCAGTGTTGTACTTAGAAGTAGTCGTCACTCACTCAGTAGAAATGTTTATAATTCTGTCACTGGGTGTTGCGATAACTGCTGCTGAGGAACGCATATCATCGAGCATTTCTATTGTATTTAACTGTCTTCCGCATTTTCAGTGTTGCACTTAGAAGTAGTCGTCACTCACTCAGTAGAAATGTTTATAATTCTGTCACTGGGTGTTGCGATAACTGCTGCTGAGGAACGCATATCATCGAGCATTTCTATTGTATTTAACTGTCTTCCGCATTTTCAGTGTTGCACTTAGAAGTAGTAGTCACTCACTCAGTAGACATGTTTATAATTCTGTCACTGGGTGTTGTGATCACTGCTGCTGAGGAACGCATATCATCGAGCATTTCAATTGTATTTTACCGTATGCCGCATTTTCAGTGTTGTACTTAGAAGAAGTCGTCACTCACTCAGTAGACATGTTTATAATTCTGTCACTGGGTGTAGTGATAACTGCTGCTGAGGAACGCATATCATCGAGCATTTCTATTGTATTTAACTGTCTTCCGCATTTTCAGTGTTGTACTTAGAAGGAGTCGTCACTCACTCAGTAGACATGTTTATAATTCTGTCACTGGGTTAGTGATAACTGCTACTGAGGAACGCATATCATCGAGCATTTCTCTGTCTTCCGCATTTTCAGTGTAGCACTTAGAAGTAGTAGTCACTCACTCAGTAGACATGTTTATAATTCTGTCACTGGGTGCAGTGATCACTGCTGCTGAGTGATGCAATTCATCGAGCATTTAACAAGTGCATCAGTGCCGACAAGCCTTTTACCTCGTTACATAATGAATACTGAGAGGTATTAACTACTCATTACATGATTATTATTGCAACCCTTCTAATGATGCATAATTTTAAAATGTATTTTTTTACCATCACCTTTTCCAACTAATTAACGACAAGTACATCTCATTACAGACTTTCATATAAATAACTATGGTGTGCCCCGATTTGAAACAGTACTTATTTGGAGCTTGTACAAGTAACTAGTACAATCGAGTAGTCATTGTTTTGATACAGTGAGATTCTGTGAATTGTGATTGCATAAAAGAAGCCTCAGAAGAAGCGGAGTAAGAAAACCTTGGTGAGATAAATTTTACTCATTCTTGTTTCATTTCTTTTACTTAATCCACAAAAAGTGCATTTAAATGGCATGTGTATTTTGATATTGTATCACGTTGTTCACTGCATGACACTTAACGGTAGTAGTCACTCCCTCATTAGACATGTTTATAATTCTGTCACTGGGTGTTGTGATCACTGCTGCTGAGGAACGCATATCATCGAGCATTTCAATTGTATTTTACCGTATTCCGCATTTTCAGTGTTGTACTTAGAAGTAGTCGTCACTCACTCAGTAGACATGTTTATAATTCTGTCACTGGGTGAAGTGATAACTGCTGCTGAGGAACGCATATCATCGAGCATTTCTATTGTATTTAACTGTCTTCCGCATTTTCAGTGTTGTACTTAGAAGTAGTCGTCACTCACCCAGTAGACATTTTTATAATTCTGTCACTGGGTTAGTGATAACTGCTGCTAAGGAACGCATATCATCGAGCATTTCTATTGTATTTAACTGTCTTCCGCATTTTCAGTGTTGTACTTAGAAGTAGTACTCACTCACTCAGTAGACATGTTTATAATTCTGTCACTGGGTGTAGTGATAACTGCTGCTGAGGAACGCATATCATCGAGCATTTCTATTGTATTTAACTGTCTTCCGCATTTTCAGTGTTGCACTTAGAAGTAGTAGTCACTCACTCAGTAGACATGTTTATAATTCTGTCACTGGGTGTTGCGATAACTGCTGCTGAGGAACGCATATCATCGAGCATTTCTATTGTATTTAACTGTCTTCCGCATTTTCAGTGTTGCACTTAGAAGTAGTAGTCACTCACTCAGTAGACATGTTTATAATTCTGTCACTGGGTGTAGTGATAACTGCTGCTGAGGAACGCATATCATCGAGCATTTCTATTGTATTTAACTGTCTTCCGCATTTTCAGTGTTGTACTTAGAAGGAGTCGTCACTCACTCAGTAGACATGTTTATAATTCTGTCACTGGGTTAGTGATAACTGCTACTGAGGAACGCATATCATCGAGCATTTCTCTGTCTTCCGCATTTTCAGTGTAGCACTTAGAAGTAGTAGTCACTCACTCAGTAGACATGTTTATAATTCTGTCACTGGGTGCAGTGATCACTGCTGCTGAGTGATGCAATTCATCGAGCATTTAACAAGTGCATCAGTGCCGACAAGCCTTTTACCTCGTTACATAATGAATACTGAGAGGTATTAACTACTCATTACATGATTATTATTGCAACCCTTCTAATGATGCATAATTTTAAAATGTATTTTTTTACCATAACCTTTTCCAACTAATTAACGACAAGTACATCTCATTACAGACTTTCATATAAATAACTATGGTGTGCCCCGATTTGAAACAGTACTTATTTGGAGCTTGTACAAGTAACTAGTACAATCGAGTAGTCATTGTTTTGATACAGTGAGATTCTGTGAATTGTGATTGCATAAAAGAAGCCTCAGAAGAAGCGGAGTAAGAAAACCTTGGTGAGATAAATTTTACTCATTCTTGTTTCAATTCTTTTACTTAATCCACAAAAAGTGCATTTAAATGGCATGTGTATTTTGATATTGTATCACGTTGTTCACTGCATGACACTTAACGGTAGTAGTCACTCACTCAGTAGACATGTTTATAATTCTGTCACTGGGTGTTGTGATCACAGCTGCTGAGGAACGCATATCATCGAGCATCTCAATTGTATTTTACTTTATTCCGCATTTTCAGTGTTGTACTTAGAAGTAGTCGTCACTCACTCAGTAGACATGTTTATAATTCTGTCACTGGGTGTTGCGATAACTGCTGCTGAGGAACGCATATCATCGAGCATTTCTATTGTATTTAACTGTCTTCCGCATTTTCAGTGTTGCACTTAGAAGTAGTAGTCACTCACTCAGTAGACATGTTTATAATTCTGTCACTGGGTGTAGTGATAACTGCTGCTGAGGAACGCATATCATCTAGCATTTCTATTGTATATAACTGTATTCCGCATTTACAGTGTTGTACTTAGAAGTAGTCATCACTTACTCAGTAGACATGTTTATAATTCTGTCACTGGGTGTTGCGATAACTGCTGCTGAGGAACGCATATCATCGAGCATTTCTATTGTATTTAACTGTCTTGCGCATTTTCAGTGTTGCACTTAGAAGTAGTAGTCACTCACTCAGTAGACATGTTTATAATTCTGTCACTGGGTGCAGTGATCACTGCTGCTGAGTGACACATATGATCGAGCATTTAACTAGTGCATCAGTGCCGACAAGCTTTTTACCTCGTTACATAATGAATACTGAGAGGTATTAACTACTCATTACATGATTATTATTGCAACCCTTCTAATGATGCATAATTTTAAAATGTATTTTTTTACCATCACCTTTTCCAACTAATTAACGACAAGTACATCTCATTACAGACTTTCATATAAATAACTATGGTGTGCCCCGATTTGAAACAGTACTTATTTGGAGCTTGTACAAGTAACTAGTACAATTGAGTAGTCATTGTTTTGATACAGTGAGATTCTGTGAATTGTGATTGCATAAAAGAAGCCTCAGAAGAAGCGGAGTAAGAAAACCTTGGTGAGATAAATTTTACTCATTCTTGTTTCATTTCTTTTACTTAATCCACAAAAAGTGCATTTAATTGGCATGTGTATTTTGAAATTGTATCACGTTGTTCACTGCATGACACTTAACGGTAGTAGTCACTCACTCAGTAGACATGTTTATAATTCTGTCACTGGGTGTTGTGATCACTGCTGCTGAGGAACGCATATCATCGAGCATTTCTATTGTATTTAACTGTCTTCCGCATTTGCAGTGTTGCACTTAGAAGTAGTCGACACTCACTCAGTAGACATGTTTATAATTCTGTCACTGGGTGTTGTGATCACTGCTGCTAAGGAACGCACATCATCGAGCATTTCAATTATATTATACCGTATTCCGCATTTTCAGTGTTGTACTTAGAAGTAGTCGTCACTCACTCAGTAGACATGTTTATAATTCTGTCACTGGGTGTTGCGATAACTGCTGCTGAGGAACGCATATCATCGAGCATTTCTATTGTATTTAACTGTCTTCCGCATTTTCAGTGTTGTACTTAGAAGTAGTCGTCACTCACTCAGTAGACATGTTTATAATTCTGTCACTGGGTGTTGTGATCACTGCTGCTGAGGAACGCATATCATCGAGCATTTCTATTGTATTTAACTGTCTTCCGCATTTTCAGTGTTGTACTTAGAAGTAGTCGTCACTCACTCAGTAGACATGTTTATAATTCTGTCACTGGGTGTTGTGATCACTGCTGCTGAGGAACGCATATCATCGAGCATTTCTATTGTATTTAACTGTCTTCCGCATTTTCAGTGTTGTACTTAGAAGTAGTCGTCACTCACTCAGTAGAAATGTTTATAATTCTGTCACTGGGTGTTGCGATAACTGCTGCTGAGGAACGCATATCATCGAGCATTTCTATTGTATTTAACTGTCTTCCGCATTTTCAGTGTTGTACTTAGAAGTAGTCGTCACTCACTCAGTAGACATGTTTATAATTCTGTCACTGGGTGTTGTGATCACTGCTGCTGAGGAACGCATATCATCGAGCATTTCTATTGTATTTAACTGTCTTCCGCATTTGCAGTGTTGCACTTAGAAGTAGTCGACACTCACTCAGTAGACATGTTTATAATTCTGTCACTGGGTGTTGTGATCACTGCTGCTGAGGAACGCATATCATCGAGCATTTCTATTGTATTTAACTGTCTTCCGCATTTTCAGTGTTGCACTTAGAAGTAGTAGTCACTCACTCAGTAGACATGTTTATAATTCTGTCACTGGGTGTTGTGATCACTGCTGCTGAGGAACGCATATCATCGAGCATTTCTATTGTATTTAACTGTCTTCCGCATTTTCAGTGTTGTACTTAGAAGTAGTAGTCACTCACTCAGTAGACATGTTTATAATTCTGTCACTGGGTGTTGTGATCACTGCTGCTGAGGAACGCATATCATCGAGCATTTCTATTGTATTTAACTGTCTTCCGCATTTTCAGTGTTGCACTTAGAAGTAGTAGTCACTCACTCAGTAGACATGTTTATAATTCTGTCACTGGGTGTTGTGATCACTGCTGCTGAGGAACGCATATCATCGAGCATTTCTATTGTATTTAACTGTCTTCCGCATTTTCAGTGTTGTACTTAGAAGTAGTAGTCACTCACTCAGTAGACATGTTTATAATTCTGTCACTGGGTGTTGCGATAACTGCTGCTGAGGAACGCATATCATCGAGCATTTCTATTGTATTTAACTGTCTTCCGCATTTTCAGTGTTGCACTTAGAAGTAGTAGTCACTCACTCAGTAGACATGTTTATAATTCTGTCACTGGGTGTTGTGATCACTGCTGCTGAGGAACGCATATCATCGAGCATTTCAATTGTATTTTACCGTATGCCGCATTTTCAGTGTTGTACTTAGAAGAAGTCGTCACTCACTCAGTAGACATGTTTATAATTCTGTCACTGGGTGTAGTGATAACTGCTGCTGAGGAACGCATATCATCGAGCATTTCTATTGTATTTAACTGTCTTCCGCATTTTCAGTGTTGTACTTAGAAGGAGTCGTCACTCACTCAGTAGACATGTTTATAATTCTGTCACTGGGTGTTGTGATCACTGCTGCTGAGGAACGCATATCATCGAGCATTTCAATTGTATTTTACCGTATGCCGCATTTTCAGTGTTGTACTTAGAAGAAGTCGTCACTCACTCAGTAGACATGTTTATAATTCTGTCACTGGGTGTAGTGATAACTGCTGCTGAGGAACGCATATCATCGAGCATTTCTATTGTATTTAACTGTCTTCCGCATTTTCAGTGTTGTACTTAGAAGGAGTCGTCACTCACTCAGTAGACATGTTTATAATTCTGTCACTGGGTTAGTGATAACTGCTACTGAGGAACGCATATCATCGAGCATTTCTCTGTCTTCCGCATTTTCAGTGTAGCACTTAGAAGTAGTAGTCACTCACTCAGTAGACATGTTTATAATTCTGTCACTGGGTGCAGTGATCACTGCTGCTGAGTGATGCAATTCATCGAGCATTTAACAAGTGCATCAGTGCCGACAAGCCTTTTACCTCGTTACATAATGAATACTGAGAGGTATTAACTACTCATTACATGATTATTATTGCAACCCTTCTAATGATGCATAATTTTAAAATGTATTTTTTTACCATAACCTTTTCCAACTAATTAACGACAAGTACATCTCATTACAGACTTTCATATAAATAACTATGGTGTGCCCCGATTTGAAACAGTACTTATTTGGAGCTTGTACAAGTAACTAGTACAATTGAGTAGTCATTGTTTTGATACAGTGAGATTCTGTGAATTGTGATTGCATAAAAGAAGCCTCAGAAGAAGCGGAGTAAGAAAACCTTGGTGAGATAAATTTTACTCATTCTTGTTTCATTTCTTTTACTTAATCCACAAAAAGTGCATTTAAATGGCATGTGTATTTTGATATTGTATCACGTTGTTCACTGCATGACACTTAACGGTAGTAGTCACTCCCTCATTAGACATGTTTATAATTCTGTCACTGGGTGTTGTGATCACTGCTGCTGAGGAACGCATATCATCGAGCATTTCAATTGTATTTTACCGTATTCCGCATTTTAAGTGTTGTACTTAGAAGTAGTCGTCACTCACTCAGTAGACATGTTTATAATTCTGTCACTGGGTGTAGTGATAACTGCTGCTGAGGAACGCATATCATCGAGCATTTCAATTGTATTTAACTGTCTTCCGCATTTTCAGTGTTGTACTTAGAAGTAGTCGTCACTCACCCAGTAGACATTTTTATAATTCTGTCACTGGGTTAGTGATAACTGCTGCTAAGGAACGCATATCATCGAGCATTTCTATTGTATTTAACTGTCTTCCGCATTTTCAGTGTTGTACTTAGAAGTAGTACTCACTCACTCAGTAGACATGTTTATAATTCTGTCACTGGGTGTAGTGATAACTGCTGCTGAGGAACGCACATCATCGAGCATTTCAATTGTATTATACCGTATTCCGCATTTTCAGTGTTGTACTTAGAAGTAGTCGTCACTCACTCAGTAGACATGTTTATAATTCTGTCACTGGGTGTTGCGATAACTGCTGCTGAGGAACGCATATCATCGAGCATTTCTATTGTATTTAACTGTCTTCCGCATTTTCAGTGTTGCACTTAGAAGTAGTAGTCACTCACTCAGTAGACATGTTTATAATTCTGTCACTGGGTGTTGCGATAACTGCTGCTGAGGAACGCATATCATCGAGCATTTCTATTGTATTTAACTGTCTTCCGCATTTTCAGTGTTGCACTTAGAAGTAGTAGTCACTCACTCAGTAGACATGTTTATAATTCTGTCACTGGGTGTTGTGATCACTGCTGCTGAGGAACGCATATCATCGAGCATTTCTATTGTATTTAACTGTCTTCCGCATTTGCAGTGTTGCACTTAGAAGTAGTCGACACTCACTCAGTAGACATGTTTATAATTCTGTCACTGGGTGTTGTGATCACTGCTGCTGAGGAACGCATATCATCGAGCATTTCAATTGTATTTTACCGTATGCCGCATTTTCAGTGTTGTACTTAGAAGAAGTCGTCACTCACTCAGTAGACATGTTTATAATTCTGTCACTGGGTGTAGTGATAACTGCTGCTGAGGAACGCATATCATCGAGCATTTCTATTGTATTTAACTGTCTTCCGCATTTTCAGTGTTGTACTTAGAAGGAGTCGTCACTCACTCAGTAGACATGTTTATAATTCTGTCACTGGGTTAGTGATAACTGCTACTGAGGAACGCATATCATCGAGCATTTCTCTGTCTTCCGCATTTTCAGTGTAGCACTTAGAAGTAGTAGTCACTCACTCAGTAGACATGTTTATAATTCTGTCACTGGGTGCAGTGATCACTACTGCTGAGTGATGCAATTCATCGAGCATTTAACAAGTGCATCAGTGCCGACAAGCCTTTTACCTCGTTACATAATGAATACTGAGAGGTATTAACTACTCATTACATGATTATTATTGCTACCCTTCTAATGATGCATAATTTTAAAATGTATTTTTTTACCATAACCTTTTCCAACTAATTAACGACAAGTACATCTCATTACAGACTTTCATATAAATAACTATGGTGTGCCCCGATTTGAAACAGTACTTATTTTGAGCTTGTACAAGTAACTAGTACAATCGAGTAGTCATTGTTTTGATACAGTGAGATTCTGTGAATTGTGATTGCATAAAAGAAGCCTCAGAAGAAGCGGAGTAAGAAAACCTTGGTGAGATAAATTTTACTCATTCTTGTTTCAATTCTTTTACTTAATCCACAAAAAGTGCATTTAAATGGCATGTGTATTTTGATATTGTATCACGTTGTTCACTGCATGACACTTAACGGTAGTAGTCACTCACTCAGTAGACATGTTTATAATTCTGTCACTGGGTGTAGTGATAACTGCTGCTGAGGAACGCATATCATCTAGCATTTCTATTGTATATAACTGTATTCCGCATTTACAGTGTTGTACTTAGAAGTAGTCATCACTTACTCAGTAGACATGTTTATAATTCTGTCACTGGGTGTTGCGATAACTGCTGCTGAGGAACGCATATCATCGAGCATTTCTATTGTATTTAACTGTCTTGCGCATTTTCAGTGTTGCACTTAGAAGTAGTAGTCACTCACTCAGTAGACATGTTTATAATTCTGTCACTGGGTGCAGTGATCACTGCTGCTGAGTGACACATATGATCGAGCATTTCTATTGTATTTAACTGTCTTCCGCATTTTCAGTGTTGCACTTAGAAGTAGTAGTCACTCACTCAGTAGACATGTTTATAATTCTGTCACTGGGTGTTGTGATCACTGCTGCTGAGGAACGCATATCATCGAGCATTTCTATTGTATTTAACTGTCTTCCGCATTTTCAGTGTTGTACTTAGAAGTAGTAGTCACTCACTCAGTAGACATGTTTATAATTCTGTCACTGGGTGTTGCGATAACTGCTGCTGAGGAACGCATATCATCGAGCATTTCTATTGTATTTAACTGTCTTCCGCATTTTCAGTGTTGCACTTAGAAGTAGTAGTCACTCACTCAGTAGACATGTTTATAATTCTGTCACTGGGTGTTGTGATCACTGCTGCTGAGGAACGCATATCATCGAGCATTTCAATTGTATTTTACCGTATGCCGCATTTTCAGTGTTGTACTTAGAAGAAGTCGTCACTCACTCAGTAGACATGTTTATAATTCTGTCACTGGGTGTAGTGATAACTGCTGCTGAGGAACGCATATCATCGAGCATTTCTATTGTATTTAACTGTCTTCCGCATTTTCAGTGTTGTACTTAGAAGGAGTCGTCACTCACTCAGTAGACATGTTTATAATTCTGTCACTGGGTTAGTGATAACTGCTACTGAGGAACGCATATCATCGAGCATTTCTCTGTCTTCCGCATTTTCAGTGTAGCACTTAGAAGTAGTAGTCACTCACTCAGTAGACATGTTTATAATTCTGTCACTGGGTTAGTGATAACTGCTGCTAAGGAACGCACATCATCGAGCATTTCAATTGTATTATACCGTATTCCGCATTTTCAGTGTTGTACTTAGAAGTAGTCGTCACTCACTCAGTAGAAATGTTTATAATTCTGTCACTGGGTGTTGCGATAACTGCTGCTGAGGAACGCATATCATCGAGCATTTCTATTGTATTTAACTGTCTTCCGCATTTTCAGTGTTGCACTTAGAAGTAGTCGTCACTCACTCAGTAGAAATGTTTATAATTCTGTCACTGGGTGTTGCGATAACTGCTGCTGAGGAACGCATATCATCGAGCATTTCTATTGTATTTAACTGTCTTCCGCATTTTCAGTGTTGCACTTAGAAGTAGTAGTCACTCACTCAGTAGACATGTTTATAATTCTGTCACTGGGTGTTGTGATCACTGCTGCTGAGGAACGCATATCATCGAGCATTTCAATTGTATTTTACCGTATGCCGCATTTTCAGTGTTGTACTTAGAAGAAGTCGTCACTCACTCAGTAGACATGTTTATAATTCTGTCACTGGGTGTAGTGATAACTGCTGCTGAGGAACGCATATCATCGAGCATTTCTATTGTATTTAACTGTCTTCCGCATTTTCAGTGTTGTACTTAGAAGTAGTCGTCACTCACTCAGTAGACATGTTTATAATTCTGTCACTGGGTTAGTGATAACTGCTACTGAGGAACGCATATCATCGAGCATTTCTCTGTCTTCCGCATTTTCAGTGTAGCACTTAGAAGTAGTAGTCACTCACTCAGTAGACATGTTTATAATTCTGTCACTGGGTGCAGTGATCACTGCTGCTGAGTGATGCAATTCATCGAGCATTTAACAAGTGCATCAGTGCCGACAAGCCTTTTACCTCGTTACATAATGAATACTGAGAGGTATTAACTACTCATTACATGATTATTATTGCAACCCTTCTAATGATGCATAATTTTAAAATGTATTTTTTTACCATCACCTTTTCCAACTAATTAACGACAAGTACATCTCATTACAGACTTTCATATAAATAACTATGGTGTGCCCCGATTTGAAACAGTACTTATTTGGAGCTTGTACAAGTAACTAGTACAATCGAGTAGTCATTGTTTTGATACAGTGAGATTCTGTGAATTGTGATTGCATAAAAGAAGCCTCAGAAGAAGCGGAGTAAGAAAACCTTGGTGAGATAAATTTTACTCATTCTTGTTTCATTTCTTTTACTTAATCCACAAAAAGTGCATTTAAATGGCATGTGTATTTTGATATTGTATCACGTTGTTCACTGCATGACACTTAACGGTAGTAGTCACTCCCTCATTAGACATGTTTATAATTCTGTCACTGGGTGTTGTGATCACTGCTGCTGAGGAACGCATATCATCGAGCATTTCAATTGTATTTTACCGTATTCCGCATTTTAAGTGTTGTACTTAGAAGTAGTCGTCACTCACTCAGTAGACATGTTTATAATTCTGTCACTGGGTGAAGTGATAACTGCTGCTGAGGAACGCATATCATCGAGCATTTCTATTGTATTTAACTGTCTTCCGCATTTTCAGTGTTGTACTTAGAAGTAGTCGTCACTCACCCAGTAGACATTTTTATAATTCTGTCACTGGGTTAGTGATAACTGCTGCTAAGGAACGCATATCATCGAGCATTTCTATTGTATTTAACTGTCTTCCGCATTTTCAGTGTTGTACTTAGAAGTAGTACTCACTCACTCAGTAGACATGTTTATAATTCTGTCACTGGGTGTAGTGATAACTGCTGCTGAGGAACGCATATCATCGAGCATTTCTATTGTATTTAACTGTCTTCCGCATTTTCAGTGTTGCACTTAGAAGTAGTAGTCACTCACTCAGTAGACATGTTTATAATTCTGTCACTGGGTGTTGCGATAACTGCTGCTGAGGAACGCATATCATCGAGCATTTCTATTGTATTTAACTGTCTTCCGCATTTTCAGTGTTGCACTTAGAAGTAGTAGTCACTCACTCAGTAGACATGTTTATAATTCTGTCACTGGGTGTAGTGATAACTGCTGCTGAGGAACGCATATCATCGAGCATTTCTATTGTATTTAACTGTCTTCCGCATTTTCAGTGTTGTACTTAGAAGGAGTCGTCACTCACTCAGTAGACATGTTTATAATTCTGTCACTGGGTTAGTGATAACTGCTACTGAGGAACGCATATCATCGAGCATTTCTCTGTCTTCCGCATTTTCAGTGTAGCACTTAGAAGTAGTAGTCACTCACTCAGTAGACATGTTTATAATTCTGTCACTGGGTGCAGTGATCACTGCTGCTGAGTGATGCAATTCATCGAGCATTTAACAAGTGCATCAGTGCCGACAAGCCTTTTACCTCGTTACATAATGAATACTGAGAGGTATTAACTACTCATTACATGATTATTATTGCAACCCTTCTAATGATGCATAATTTTAAAATGTATTTTTTTACCATAACCTTTTCCAACTAATTAACGACAAGTACATCTCATTACAGACTTTCATATAAATAACTATGGTGTGCCCCGATTTGAAACAGTACTTATTTGGAGCTTGTACAAGTAACTAGTACAATCGAGTAGTCATTGTTTTGATACAGTGAGATTCTGTGAATTGTGATTGCATAAAAGAAGCCTCAGAAGAAGCGGAGTAAGAAAACCTTGGTGAGATAAATTTTACTCATTCTTGTTTCAATTCTTTTACTTAATCCACAAAAAGTGCATTTAAATGGCATGTGTATTTTGATATTGTATCACGTTGTTCACTGCATGACACTTAACGGTAGTAGTCACTCACTCAGTAGACATGTTTATAATTCTGTCACTGGGTGTTGTGATCACAGCTGCTGAGGAACGCATATCATCGAGCATCTCAATTGTATTTTACTTTATTCCGCATTTTCAGTGTTGTACTTAGAAGTAGTCGTCACTCACTCAGTAGACATGTTTATAATTCTGTCACTGGGTGTTGCGATAACTGCTGCTGAGGAACGCATATCATCGAGCATTTCTATTGTATTTAACTGTCTTCCGCATTTTCAGTGTTGCACTTAGAAGTAGTAGTCACTCACTCAGTAGACATGTTTATAATTCTGTCACTGGGTGTAGTGATAACTGCTGCTGAGGAACGCATATCATCTAGCATTTCTATTGTATATAACTGTATTCCGCATTTACAGTGTTGTACTTAGAAGTAGTCATCACTTACTCAGTAGACATGTTTATAATTCTGTCACTGGGTGTTGCGATAACTGCTGCTGAGGAACGCATATCATCGAGCATTTCTATTGTATTTAACTGTCTTGCGCATTTTCAGTGTTGCACTTAGAAGTAGTAGTCACTCACTCAGTAGACATGTTTATAATTCTGTCACTGGGTGCAGTGATCACTGCTGCTGAGTGACACATATGATCGAGCATTTAACTAGTGCATCAGTGCCGACAAGCTTTTTACCTCGTTACATAATGAATACTGAGAGGTATTAACTACTCATTACATGATTATTATTGCAACCCTTCTAATGATGCATAATTTTAAAATGTATTTTTTTACCATCACCTTTTCCAACTAATTAACGACAAGTACATCTCATTACAGACTTTCATATAAATAACTATGGTGTGCCCCGATTTGAAACAGTACTTATTTGGAGCTTGTACAAGTAACTAGTACAATTGAGTAGTCATTGTTTTGATACAGTGAGATTCTGTGAATTGTGATTGCATAAAAGAAGCCTCAGAAGAAGCGGAGTAAGAAAACCTTGGTGAGATAAATTTTACTCATTCTTGTTTCATTTCTTTTACTTAATCCACAAAAAGTGCATTTAATTGGCATGTGTATTTTGAAATTGTATCACGTTGTTCACTGCATGACACTTAACGGTAGTAGTCACTCACTCAGTAGACATGTTTATAATTCTGTCACTGGGTGTTGTGATCACTGCTGCTGAGGAACGCATATCATCGAGCATTTCTATTGTATTTAACTGTCTTCCGCATTTGCAGTGTTGCACTTAGAAGTAGTCGACACTCACTCAGTAGACATGTTTATAATTCTGTCACTGGGTGTTGTGATCACTGCTGCTGAGGAACGCATATCATCGAGCATTTCAATTGTATTTTACCGTATTCCGCATTTTAAGTGTTGTACTTAGAAGTAGTCGTCACTCACTCAGTAGACATGTTTATAATTCTGTCACTGGGTGAAGTGATAACTGCTGCTGAGGAACGCATATCATCGAGCATTTCTATTGTATTTAACTGTCTTCCGCATTTTCAGTGTTGCACTTAGAAGTAGTCGTCACTCACTCAGTAGAAATGTTTATAATTCTGTCACTGGGTGTTGCGATAACTGCTGCTGAGGAACGCATATCATCGAGCATTTCTATTGTATTTAACTGTCTTCCGCATTTTCAGTGTTGCACTTAGAAGTAGTAGTCACTCACTCAGTAGACATGTTTATAATTCTGTCACTGGGTGTTGTGATCACTGCTGCTGAGGAACGCATATCATCGAGCATTTCAATTGTATTTTACCGTATGCCGCATTTTCAGTGTTGTACTTAGAAGAAGTCGTCACTCACTCAGTAGACATGTTTATAATTCTGTCACTGGGTGTAGTGATAACTGCTGCTGAGGAACGCATATCATCGAGCATTTCTATTGTATTTAACTGTCTTCCGCATTTTCAGTGTTGTACTTAGAAGGAGTCGTCACTCACTCAGTAGACATGTTTATAATTCTGTCACTGGGTTAGTGATAACTGCTACTGAGGAACGCATATCATCGAGCATTTCTCTGTCTTCCGCATTTTCAGTGTAGCACTTAGAAGTAGTAGTCACTCACTCAGTAGACATGTTTATAATTCTGTCACTGGGTGCAGTGATCACTGCTGCTGAGTGATGCAATTCATCGAGCATTTAACAAGTGCATCAGTGCCGACAAGCCTTTTACCTCGTTACATAATGAATACTGAGAGGTATTAACTACTCATTACATGATTATTATTGCAACCCTTCTAATGATGCATAATTTTAAAATGTATTTTTTTACCATCACCTTTTCCAACTAATTAACGACAAGTACATCTCATTACAGACTTTCATATAAATAACTATGGTGTGCCCCGATTTGAAACAGTACTTATTTGGAGCTTGTACAAGTAACTAGTACAATCGAGTAGTCATTGTTTTGATACAGTGAGATTCTGTGAATTGTGATTGCATAAAAGAAGCCTCAGAAGAAGCGGAGTAAGAAAACCTTGGTGAGATAAATTTTACTCATTCTTGTTTCATTTCTTTTACTTAATCCACAAAAAGTGCATTTAAATGGCATGTGTATTTTGATATTGTATCACGTTGTTCACTGCATGACACTTAACGGTAGTAGTCACTCCCTCATTAGACATGTTTATAATTCTGTCACTGGGTGTTGTGATCACTGCTGCTGAGGAACGCATATCATCGAGCATTTCAATTGTATTTTACCGTATTCCGCATTTTAAGTGTTGTACTTAGAAGTAGTCGTCACTCACTCAGTAGACATGTTTATAATTCTGTCACTGGGTGAAGTGATAACTGCTGCTGAGGAACGCATATCATCGAGCATTTCTATTGTATTTAACTGTCTTCCGCATTTTCAGTGTTGTACTTAGAAGTAGTCGTCACTCACCCAGTAGACATTTTTATAATTCTGTCACTGGGTTAGTGATAACTGCTGCTAAGGAACGCATATCATCGAGCATTTCTATTGTATTTAACTGTCTTCCGCATTTTCAGTGTTGTACTTAGAAGTAGTACTCACTCACTCAGTAGACATGTTTATAATTCTGTCACTGGGTGTAGTGATAACTGCTGCTGAGGAACGCATATCATCGAGCATTTCTATTGTATTTAACTGTCTTCCGCATTTTCAGTGTTGCACTTAGAAGTAGTAGTCACTCACTCAGTAGACATGTTTATAATTGTGTCACTGGGTGTTGCGATAACTGCTGCTGAGGAACGCATATCATCGAGCATTTCTATTGTATTTAACTGTCTTCCGCATTTTCAGTGTTGCACTTAGAAGTAGTAGTCACTCACTCAGTAGACATGTTTATAATTCTGTCACTGGGTGTAGTGATAACTGCTGCTGAGGAACGCATATCATCGAGCATTTCTATTGTATTTAACTGTCTTCCGCATTTTCAGTGTTGTACTTAGAAGGAGTCGTCACTCACTCAGTAGACATGTTTATAATTCTGTCACTGGGTTAGTGATAACTGCTACTGAGGAACGCATATCATCGAGCATTTCTCTGTCTTCCGCATTTTCAGTGTAGCACTTAGAAGTAGTAGTCACTCACTCAGTAGACATGTTTATAATTCTGTCACTGGGTGCAGTGATCACTGCTGCTGAGTGATGCAATTCATCGAGCATTTAACAAGTGCATCAGTGCCGACAAGCCTTTTACCTCGTTACATAATGAATACTGAGAGGTATTAACTACTCATTACATGATTATTATTGCAACCCTTCTAATGATGCATAATTTTAAAATGTATTTTTTTACCATAACCTTTTCCAACTAATTAACGACAAGTACATCTCATTACAGACTTTCATATAAATAACTATGGTGTGCCCCGATTTGAAACAGTACTTATTTGGAGCTTGTACAAGTAACTAGTACAATCGAGTAGTCATTGTTTTGATACAGTGAGATTCTGTGAATTGTGATTGCATAAAAGAAGCCTCAGAAGAAGCGGAGTAAGAAAACCTTGGTGAGATAAATTTTACTCATTCTTGTTTCAATTCTTTTACTTAATCCACAAAAAGTGCATTTAAATGGCATGTGTATTTTGATATTGTATCACGTTGTTCACTGCATGACACTTAACGGTAGTAGTCACTCACTCAGTAGACATGTTTATAATTCTGTCACTGGGTGTTGTGATCACAGCTGCTGAGGAACGCATATCATCGAGCATCTCAATTGTATTTTACTTTATTCCGCATTTTCAGTGTTGTACTTAGAAGTAGTCGTCACTCACTCAGTAGACATGTTTATAATTCTGTCACTGGGTGTTGCGATAACTGCTGCTGAGGAACGCATATCATCGAGCATTTCTATTGTATTTAACTGTCTTCCGCATTTTCAGTGTTGCACTTAGAAGTAGTAGTCACTCACTCAGTAGACATGTTTATAATTCTGTCACTGGGTGTAGTGATAACTGCTGCTGAGGAACGCATATCATCTAGCATTTCTATTGTATATAACTGTATTCCGCATTTACAGTGTTGTACTTAGAAGTAGTCATCACTTACTCAGTAGACATGTTTATAATTCTGTCACTGGGTGTTGCGATAACTGCTGCTGAGGAACGCATATCATCGAGCATTTCTATTGTATTTAACTGTCTTGCGCATTTTCAGTGTTGCACTTAGAAGTAGTAGTCACTCACTCAGTAGACATGTTTATAATTCTGTCACTGGGTGCAGTGATCACTGCTGCTGAGTGACACATATGATCGAGCATTTAACTAGTGCATCAGTGCCGACAAGCTTTTTACCTCGTTACATAATGAATACTGAGAGGTATTAACTACTCATTACATGATTATTATTGCAACCCTTCTAATGATGCATAATTTTAAAATGTATTTTTTTACCATCACCTTTTCCAACTAATTAACGACAAGTACATCTCATTACAGACTTTCATATAAATAACTATGGTGTGCCCCGATTTGAAACAGTACTTATTTGGAGCTTGTACAAGTAACTAGTACAATTGAGTAGTCATTGTTTTGATACAGTGAGATTCTGTGAATTGTGATTGCATAAAAGAAGCCTCAGAAGAAGCGGAGTAAGAAAACCTTGGTGAGATAAATTTTACTCATTCTTGTTTCATTTCTTTTACTTAATCCACAAAAAGTGCATTTAATTGGCATGTGTATTTTGAAATTGTATCACGTTGTTCACTGCATGACACTTAACGGTAGTAGTCACTCACTCAGTAGACATGTTTATAATTCTGTCACTGGGTGTTGTGATCACTGCTGCTGAGGAACGCATATCATCGAGCATTTCTATTGTATTTAACTGTCTTCCGCATTTGCAGTGTTGCACTTAGAAGTAGTCGACACTCACTCAGTAGACATGTTTATAATTCTGTCACTGGGTGTTGTGATCACTGCTGCTGAGGAACGCATATCATCGAGCATTTCAATTGTATTTTACCGTATTCCGCATTTTAAGTGTTGTACTTAGAAGTAGTCGTCACTCACTCAGTAGACATGTTTATAATTCTGTCACTGGGTGAAGTGATAACTGCTGCTGAGGAACGCATATCATCGAGCATTTCTATTGTATTTAACTGTCTTCCGCATTTTCAGTGTTGTACTTAGAAGTAGTACTCACTCACTCAGTAGACGTGTTTATAATTCTGTCACTGGGTGTAGTGATAACTGCTGCTGAGGAACGCATATCATCGAGCATTTCTCTGTCATTCGCATTTTCAGTGTGGCACTTAGAAGTAGTCGTCACTCACTCAGTAGACATGTTTATAATTCTGTCACTGGGTTAGTGATAACTGCTGCTAAGGAACGCACATCATCGAGCATTTCAATTATATTA
Source organism: Mamestra brassicae (assembly GCA_905163435.1). NCBI lineage: Eukaryota > Metazoa > Arthropoda > Insecta > Lepidoptera > Noctuidae > Mamestra > Mamestra brassicae. The sequence continues at coordinate 8,309,108 of LR991017.1, forward strand.
TACCGTATTCCGCATTTTCAGTGTTGTACTTAGAAGTAGTCGTCACTCACTCAGTAGACATGTTTATAATTCTGTCACTGGGTGTTGCGATAACTGCTGCTGAGGAACGCATATCATCGAGCATTTCTATTGTATTTAACTGTCTTCCGCATTTTCAGTGTTGTACTTAGAAGTAGTCGTCACTCACTCAGTAGACATGTTTATAATTCTGTCACTGGGTGTTGTGATCACTGCTGCTGAGGAACGCATATCATCGAGCATTTCTATTGTATTTAACTGTCTTCCGCATTTTCAGTGTTGTACTTAGAAGTAGTCGTCACTCACTCAGTAGACATGTTTATAATTCTGTCACTGGGTGTTGTGATCACTGCTGCTGAGGAACGCATATCATCGAGCATTTCTATTGTATTTAACTGTCTTCCGCATTTTCAGTGTTGTACTTAGAAGTAGTCGTCACTCACTCAGTAGAAATGTTTATAATTCTGTCACTGGGTGTTGCGATAACTGCTGCTGAGGAACGCATATCATCGAGCATTTCTATTGTATTTAACTGTCTTCCGCATTTTCAGTGTTGTACTTAGAAGTAGTCGTCACTCACTCAGTAGACATGTTTATAATTCTGTCACTGGGTGTTGTGATCACTGCTGCTGAGGAACGCATATCATCGAGCATTTCTATTGTATTTAACTGTCTTCCGCATTTGCAGTGTTGCACTTAGAAGTAGTCGACACTCACTCAGTAGACATGTTTATAATTCTGTCACTGGGTGTTGTGATCACTGCTGCTGAGGAACGCATATCATCGAGCATTTCTATTGTATTTAACTGTCTTCCGCATTTTCAGTGTTGCACTTAGAAGTAGTAGTCACTCACTCAGTAGACATGTTTATAATTCTGTCACTGGGTGTTGTGATCACTGCTGCTGAGGAACGCATATCATCGAGCATTTCTATTGTATTTAACTGTCTTCCGCATTTTCAGTGTTGTACTTAGAAGTAGTAGTCACTCACTCAGTAGACATGTTTATAATTCTGTCACTGGGTGTTGTGATCACTGCTGCTGAGGAACGCATATCATCGAGCATTTCTATTGTATTTAACTGTCTTCCGCATTTTCAGTGTTGCACTTAGAAGTAGTAGTCACTCACTCAGTAGACATGTTTATAATTCTGTCACTGGGTGTTGTGATCACTGCTGCTGAGGAACGCATATCATCGAGCATTTCTATTGTATTTAACTGTCTTCCGCATTTTCAGTGTTGTACTTAGAAGTAGTAGTCACTCACTCAGTAGACATGTTTATAATTCTGTCACTGGGTGTTGCGATAACTGCTGCTGAGGAACGCATATCATCGAGCATTTCTATTGTATTTAACTGTCTTCCGCATTTTCAGTGTTGCACTTAGAAGTAGTAGTCACTCACTCAGTAGACATGTTTATAATTCTGTCACTGGGTGTTGTGATCACTGCTGCTGAGGAACGCATATCATCGAGCATTTCAATTGTATTTTACCGTATGCCGCATTTTCAGTGTTGTACTTAGAAGAAGTCGTCACTCACTCAGTAGACATGTTTATAATTCTGTCACTGGGTGTAGTGATAACTGCTGCTGAGGAACGCATATCATCGAGCATTTCTATTGTATTTAACTGTCTTCCGCATTTTCAGTGTTGTACTTAGAAGGAGTCGTCACTCACTCAGTAGACATGTTTATAATTCTGTCACTGGGTGTTGTGATCACTGCTGCTGAGGAACGCATATCATCGAGCATTTCAATTGTATTTTACCGTATGCCGCATTTTCAGTGTTGTACTTAGAAGAAGTCGTCACTCACTCAGTAGACATGTTTATAATTCTGTCACTGGGTGTAGTGATAACTGCTGCTGAGGAACGCATATCATCGAGCATTTCTATTGTATTTAACTGTCTTCCGCATTTTCAGTGTTGTACTTAGAAGGAGTCGTCACTCACTCAGTAGACATGTTTATAATTCTGTCACTGGGTTAGTGATAACTGCTACTGAGGAACGCATATCATCGAGCATTTCTCTGTCTTCCGCATTTTCAGTGTAGCACTTAGAAGTAGTAGTCACTCACTCAGTAGACATGTTTATAATTCTGTCACTGGGTGCAGTGATCACTGCTGCTGAGTGATGCAATTCATCGAGCATTTAACAAGTGCATCAGTGCCGACAAGCCTTTTACCTCGTTACATAATGAATACTGAGAGGTATTAACTACTCATTACATGATTATTATTGCAACCCTTCTAATGATGCATAATTTTAAAATGTATTTTTTTACCATAACCTTTTCCAACTAATTAACGACAAGTACATCTCATTACAGACTTTCATATAAATAACTATGGTGTGCCCCGATTTGAAACAGTACTTATTTGGAGCTTGTACAAGTAACTAGTACAATCGAGTAGTCATTGTTTTGATACAGTGAGATTCTGTGAATTGTGATTGCATAAAAGAAGCCTCAGAAGAAGCGGAGTAAGAAAACCTTGGTGAGATAAATTTTACTCATTCTTGTTTCATTTCTTTTACTTAATCCACAAAAAGTGCATTTAAATGGCATGTGTATTTTGATATTGTATCACGTTGTTCACTGCATGACACTTAACGGTAGTAGTCACTCCCTCATTAGACATGTTTATAATTCTGTCACTGGGTGTTGTGATCACTGCTGCTGAGGAACGCATATCATCGAGCATTTCAATTGTATTTTACCGTATTCCGCATTTTAAGTGTTGTACTTAGAAGTAGTCGTCACTCACTCAGTAGACATGTTTATAATTCTGTCACTGGGTGAAGTGATAACTGCTGCTGAGGAACGCATATCATCGAGCATTTCTATTGTATTTAACTGTCTTCCGCATTTTCAGTGTTGTACTTAGAAGTAGTCGTCACTCACCCAGTAGACATGTTTATAATTCTGTCACTGGGTTAGTGATAACTGCTGCTAAGGAACGCATATCATCGAGCATTTCTATTGTATTTAACTGTCTTCCGCATTTTCAGTGTTGTACTTAGAAGTAGTACTCACTCACTCAGTAGACATGTTTATAATTCTGTCACTGGGTGTAGTGATAACTGCTGCTGAGGAACGCACATCATCGAGCATTTCAATTGTATTATACCGTATTCCGCATTTTCAGTGTTGTACTTAGAAGTAGTCGTCACTCACTCAGTAGACATGTTTATAATTCTGTCACTGGGTGTTGCGATAACTGCTGCTGAGGAACGCATATCATCGAGCATTTCTATTGTATTTAACTGTCTTCCGCATTTTCAGTGTTGCACTTAGAAGTAGTAGTCACTCACTCAGTAGACATGTTTATAATTCTGTCACTGGGTGTTGCGATAACTGCTGCTGAGGAACGCATATCATCGAGCATTTCTATTGTATTTAACTGTCTTCCGCATTTTCAGTGTTGCACTTAGAAGTAGTAGTCACTCACTCAGTAGACATGTTTATAATTCTGTCACTGGGTGTTGTGATCACTGCTGCTGAGGAACGCATATCATCGAGCATTTCTATTGTATTTAACTGTCTTCCGCATTTGCAGTGTTGCACTTAGAAGTAGTCGACACTCACTCAGTAGACATGTTTATAATTCTGTCACTGGGTGTTGTGATCACTGCTGCTGAGGAACGCATATCATCGAGCATTTCAATTGTATTTTACCGTATGCCGCATTTTCAGTGTTGTACTTAGAAGAAGTCGTCACTCACTCAGTAGACATGTTTATAATTCTGTCACTGGGTGTAGTGATAACTGCTGCTGAGGAACGCATATCATCGAGCATTTCTATTGTATTTAACTGTCTTCCGCATTTTCAGTGTTGTACTTAGAAGGAGTCGTCACTCACTCAGTAGACATGTTTATAATTCTGTCACTGGGTTAGTGATAACTGCTACTGAGGAACGCATATCATCGAGCATTTCTCTGTCTTCCGCATTTTCAGTGTAGCACTTAGAAGTAGTAGTCACTCACTCAGTAGACATGTTTATAATTCTGTCACTGGGTGCAGTGATCACTACTGCTGAGTGATGCAATTCATCGAGCATTTAACAAGTGCATCAGTGCCGACAAGCCTTTTACCTCGTTACATAATGAATACTGAGAGGTATTAACTACTCATTACATGATTATTATTGCTACCCTTCTAATGATGCATAATTTTAAAATGTATTTTTTTACCATAACCTTTTCCAACTAATTAACGACAAGTACATCTCATTACAGACTTTCATATAAATAACTATGGTGTGCCCCGATTTGAAACAGTACTTATTTTGAGCTTGTACAAGTAACTAGTACAATCGAGTAGTCATTGTTTTGATACAGTGAGATTCTGTGAATTGTGATTGCATAAAAGAAGCCTCAGAAGAAGCGGAGTAAGAAAACCTTGGTGAGATAAATTTTACTCATTCTTGTTTCAATTCTTTTACTTAATCCACAAAAAGTGCATTTAAATGGCATGTGTATTTTGATATTGTATCACGTTGTTCACTGCATGACACTTAACGGTAGTAGTCACTCACTCAGTAGACATGTTTATAATTCTGTCACTGGGTGTTGTGATCACAGCTGCTGAGGAACGCATATCATCGAGCATCTCAATTGTATTTTACTTTATTCCGCATTTTCAGTGTTGTACTTAGAAGTAGTAGTCACTCACTCAGTAGACATGTTTATAATTCTGTCACTGGGTGTAGTGATAACTGCTGCTGAGGAACGCATATCATCTAGCATTTCTATTGTATATAACTGTATTCCGCATTTACAGTGTTGTACTTAGAAGTAGTCATCACTTACTCAGTAGACATGTTTATAATTCTGTCACTGGGTGTTGCGATAACTGCTGCTGAGGAACGCATATCATCGAGCATTTCTATTGTATTTAACTGTCTTGCGCATTTTCAGTGTTGCACTTAGAAGTAGTAGTCACTCACTCAGTAGACATGTTTATAATTCTGTCACTGGGTGCAGTGATCACTGCTGCTGAGTGACACATATGATCGAGCATTTCTATTGTATTTAACTGTCTTCCGCATTTTCAGTGTTGCACTTAGAAGTAGTAGTCACTCACTCAGTAGACATGTTTATAATTCTGTCACTGGGTGTTGTGATCACTGCTGCTGAGGAACGCATATCATCGAGCATTTCTATTGTATTTAACTGTCTTCCGCATTTTCAGTGTTGTACTTAGAAGTAGTAGTCACTCACTCAGTAGACATGTTTATAATTCTGTCACTGGGTGTTGCGATAACTGCTGCTGAGGAACGCATATCATCGAGCATTTCTATTGTATTTAACTGTCTTCCGCATTTTCAGTGTTGCACTTAGAAGTAGTAGTCACTCACTCAGTAGACATGTTTATAATTCTGTCACTGGGTGTTGTGATCACTGCTGCTGAGGAACGCATATCATCGAGCATTTCAATTGTATTTTACCGTATGCCGCATTTTCAGTGTTGTACTTAGAAGAAGTCGTCACTCACTAAGTAGACATGTTTATAATTCTGTCACTGGGTGTAGTGATAACTGCTGCTGAGGAACGCATATCATCGAGCATTTCTATTGTATTTAACTGTCTTCCGCATTTTCAGTGTTGTACTTAGAAGGAGTCGTCACTCACTCAGTAGACATGTTTATAATTCTGTCACTGGGTTAGTGATAACTGCTACTGAGGAACGCATATCATCGAGCATTTCTCTGTCTTCCGCATTTTCAGTGTAGCACTTAGAAGTAGTAGTCACTCACTCAGTAGACATGTTTATAATTCTGTCACTGGGTGCAGTGATCACTGCTGCTGAGTGATGCAATTCATCGAGCATTTAACAAGTGCATCAGTGCCGACAAGCCTTTTACCTCGTTACATAATGAATACTGAGAGGTATTAACTACTCATTACATGATTATTATTGCAACCCTTCTAATGATGCATAATTTTAAAATGTATTTTTTTACCATAACCTTTTCCAACTAATTAACGACAAGTACATCTCATTACAGACTTTCATATAAATAACTATGGTGTGCCCCGATTTGAAACAGTACTTATTTGGAGCTTGTACAAGTAACTAGTACAATCGAGTAGTCATTGTTTTGATACAGTGAGATTCTGTGAATTGTGATTGCATAAAAGAAGCCTCAGAAGAAGCGGAGTAAGAAAACCTTGGTGAGATAAATTTTACTCATTCTTGTTTCATTTCTTTTACTTAATCCACAAAAAGTGCATTTAAATGGCATGTGTATTTTGATATTGTATCACGTTGTTCACTGCATGACACTTAACGGTAGTAGTCACTCCCTCATTAGACATGTTTATAATTCTGTCACTGGGTGTTGTGATCACTGCTGCTGAGGAACGCATATCATCGAGCATTTCAATTGTATTTTACCGTATTCCGCATTTTAAGTGTTGTACTTAGAAGTAGTCGTCACTCACTCAGTAGACATGTTTATAATTCTGTCACTGGGTGAAGTGATAACTGCTGCTGAGGAACGCATATCATCGAGCATTTCTATTGTATTTAACTGTCTTCCGCATTTTCAGTGTTGTACTTAGAAGTAGTCGTCACTCACCCAGTAGACATTTTTATAATTCTGTCACTGGGTTAGTGATAACTGCTGCTAAGGAACGCATATCATCGAGCATTTCTATTGTATTTAACTGTCTTCCGCATTTTCAGTGTTGTACTTAGAAGTAGTACTCACTCACTCAGTAGACATGTTTATAATTCTGTCACTGGGTGTAGTGATAACTGCTGCTGAGGAACGCACATCATCGAGCATTTCAATTGTATTATACCGTATTCCGCATTTTCAGTGTTGTACTTAGAAGTAGTCGTCACTCACTCAGTAGACATGTTTATAATTCTGTCACTGGGTGTTGCGATAACTGCTGCTGAGGAACGCATATCATCGAGCATTTCTATTGTATTTAACTGTCTTCCGCATTTTCAGTGTTGTACTTAGAAGTAGTAGTCACTCACTCAGTAGACATGTTTATAATTCTGTCACTGGGTGTTGCGATAACTGCTGCTGAGGAACGCATATCATCGAGCATTTCTATTGTATTTAACTGTCTTCCGCATTTTCAGTGTTGCACTTAGAAGTAGTCGTCACTCACTCAGTAGACATGTTTATAATTCTGTCACTGGGTGTTGTGATCACTGCTGCTGAGGAACGCATATCATCGAGCATTTCTATTGTATTTAACTGTCTTCCGCATTTGCAGTGTTGCACTTAGAAGTAGTCGACACTCACTCAGTAGACATGTTTATAATTCTGTCACTGGGTGTTGTGATCACTGCTGCTGAGGAACGCATATCATCGAGCATTTCAATTGTATTTTACCGTATGCCGCATTTTCAGTGTTGTACTTAGAAGAAGTCGTCACTCACTCAGTAGACATGTTTATAATTCTGTCACTGGGTGTAGTGATAACTGCTGCTGAGGAACGCATATCATCGAGCATTTCTATTGTATTTAACTGTCTTCCGCATTTTCAGTGTTGTACTTAGAAGGAGTCGTCACTCACTCAGTAGACATGTTTATAATTCTGTCACTGGGTTAGTGATAACTGCTACTGAGGAACGCATATCATCGAGCATTTCTCTGTCTTCCGCATTTTCAGTGTAGCACTTAGAAGTAGTAGTCACTCACTCAGTAGACATGTTTATAATTCTGTCACTGGGTGCAGTGATCACTACTGCTGAGTGATGCAATTCATCGAGCATTTAACAAGTGCATCAGTGCCGACAAGCCTTTTACCTCGTTACATAATGAATACTGAGAGGTATTAACTACTCATTACATGATTATTATTGCTACCCTTCTAATGATGCATAATTTTAAAATGTATTTTTTTACCATAACCTTTTCCAACTAATTAACGACAAGTACATCTCATTACAGACTTTCATATAAATAACTATGGTGTGCCCCGATTTGAAACAGTACTTATTTTGAGCTTGTACAAGTAACTAGTACAATCGAGTAGTCATTGTTTTGATACAGTGAGATTCTGTGAATTGTGATTGCATAAAAGAAGCCTCAGAAGAAGCGGAGTAAGAAAACCTTGGTGAGATAAATTTTACTCATTCTTGTTTCAATTCTTTTACTTAATCCACAAAAAGTGCATTTAAATGGCATGTGTATTTTGATATTGTATCACGTTGTTCACTGCATGACACTTAACGGTAGTAGTCACTCACTCAGTAGACATGTTTATAATTCTGTCACTGGGTGTTGTGATCACAGCTGCTGAGGAACGCATATCATCGAGCATCTCAATTGTATTTTACTTTATTCCGCATTTTCAGTGTTGTACTTAGAAGTAGTAGTCACTCACTCAGTAGACATGTTTATAATTCTGTCACTGGGTGTAGTGATAACTGCTGCTGAGGAACGCATATCATCTAGCATTTCTATTGTATATAACTGTATTCCGCATTTACAGTGTTGTACTTAGAAGTAGTCATCACTTACTCAGTAGACATGTTTATAATTCTGTCACTGGGTGTAGTGATAACTGCTGCTGAGGAACGCATATCATCGAGCATTTCTATTGTATTTAACTGTCTTGCGCATTTTCAGTGTTGCACTTAGAAGTAGTAGTCACTCACTCAGTAGACATGTTTATAATTCTGTCACTGGGTGCAGTGATCACTGCTGCTGAGTGACACATATGATCGAGCATTTAACAAGTGCATCAGTGCCGACAAGCTTTTTACCTCGTTACATAATGAATACTGAGAGGTATTAACTACTCATTACATGATTATTATTGCAACCCTTCTAATGATGCATAATTTTAAAATGTATTTTTTTACCATCACCTTTTCCAACTAATTAACGACAAGTACATCTCATTACAGACTTTCATATAAATAACTATGGTGTGCCCCGATTTGAAACAGTACTTATTTGGAGCTTGTACAAGTAACTAGTACAATTGAGTAGTCATTGTTTTGATACAGTGAGATTCTGTGAATTGTGATTGCATAAAAGAAGCCTCAGAAGAAGCGGAGTAAGAAAACCTTGGTGAGATAAATTTTACTCATTCTTGTTTCATTTCTTTTACTTAATCCACAAAAAGTGCATTTAATTGGCATGTGTATTTTGAAATTGTATCACGTTGTTCACTGCATGACACTTAACGGTAGTAGTCACTCACTCAGTAGACATGTTTATAATTCTGTCACTGGGTGTTGTGATCACTGCTGCTGAGGAACGCATATCATCGAGCATTTCTATTGTATTTAACTGTCTTCCGCATTTGCAGTGTTGCACTTAGAAGTAGTCGACACTCACTCAGTAGACATGTTTATAATTCTGTCACTGGGTGTTGTGATCACTGCTGCTGAGGAACGCATATCATCGAGCATTTCAATTGTATTTTACCGTATGCCGCATTTTCAGTGTTGTACTTAGAAGAAGTCGTCACTCACTCAGTAGACATGTTTATAATTCTGTCACTGGGTGTAGTGATAACTGCTGCTGAGGAACGCATATCATCGAGCATTTCTATTGTATTTAACTGTCTTCCGCATTTTCAGTGTTGTACTTAGAAGGAGTCGTCACTCACTCAGTAGACATGTTTATAATTCTGTCACTGGGTTAGTGATAACTGCTACTGAGGAACGCATATCATCGAGCATTTCTCTGTCTTCCGCATTTTCAGTGTAGCACTTAGAAGTAGTAGTCACTCACTCAGTAGACATGTTTATAATTCTGTCACTGGGTGCAGTGATCACTGCTGCTGAGTGATGCAATTCATCGAGCATTTAACAAGTGCATCAGTGCCGACAAGCCTTTTACCTCGTTACATAATGAATACTGAGAGGTATTAACTACTCATTACATGATTATTATTGCAACCCTTCTAATGATGCATAATTTTAAAATGTATTTTTTTACCATAACCTTTTCCAACTAATTAACGACAAGTACATCTCATTACAGACTTTCATATAAATAACTATGGTGTGCCCCGATTTGAAACAGTACTTATTTGGAGCTTGTACAAGTAACTAGTACAATCGAGTAGTCATTGTTTTGATACAGTGAGATTCTGTGAATTGTGATTGCATAAAAGAAGCCTCAGAAGAAGCGGAGTAAGAAAACCTTGGTGAGATAAATTTTACTCATTCTTGTTTCAATTCTTTTACTTAATCCACAAAAAGTGCATTTAAATGGCATGTGTATTTTGATATTGTATCACGTTGTTCACTGCATGACACTTAACGGTAGTAGTCACTCACTCAGTAGACATGTTTATAATTCTGTCACTGGGTGTTGTGATCACAGCTGCTGAGGAACGCATATCATCGAGCATCTCAATTGTATTTTACTTTATTCCGCATTTTCAGTGTTGTACTTAGAAGTAGTAGTCACTCACTCAGTAGACATGTTTATAATTCTGTCACTGGGTGTAGTGATAACTGCTGCTGAGGAACGCATATCATCGAGCATTTCTGTCATATTTATTTGTCTAACGCATTTATGTTATTCTACTTAGAAGTAGTCGTCACTCACTCAGTAGACATGTTTATAATTCTGTCACTGGGTGTAGTGATAACTGCTGCTGAGGAACGCATATCATCTAGCATTTCTATTGTATATAACTGTATTCCGCATTTACAGTGTTGTACTTAGAAGTAGTCATCACTTACTCAGTAGACATGTTTATAATTCTGTCACTGGGTGTTGCGATAACTGCTGCTGAGGAACGCATATCATCGAGCATTTCTATTGTATTTAACTGTCTTGCGCATTTTCAGTGTTGCACTTAGAAGTAGTAGTCACTCACTCAGTAGACATGTTTATAATTCTGTCACTGGGTGCAGTGATCACTGCTGCTGAGTGACACATATGATCGAGCATTTAACAAGTGCATCAGTGCCGACAAGCTTTTTACCTCGTTACATAATGAATACTGAGAGGTATTAACTACTCATTACATGATTATTATTGCAACCCTTCTAATGATGCATAATTTTAAAATGTATTTTTTTACCATCACCTTTTCCAACTAATTAACGACAAGTACATCTCATTACAGACTTTCATATAAATAACTATGGTGTGCCCCGATTTGAAACAGTACTTATTTGGAGCTTGTACAAGTAACTAGTACAATTGAGTAGTCATTGTTTTGATACAGTGAGATTCTGTGAATTGTGATTGCATAAAAGAAGCCTCAGAAGAAGCGGAGTAAGAAAACCTTGGTGAGATAAATTTTACTCATTCTTGTTTCATTTCTTTTACTTAATCCACAAAAAGTGCATTTAATTGGCATGTGTATTTTGAAATTGTATCACGTTGTTCACTGCATGACACTTAACGGTAGTAGTCACTCACTCAGTAGACATGTTTATAATTCTGTCACTGGGTGTTGTGATCACTGCTGCTGAGGAACGCATATCATCGAGCATTTCTATTGTATTTAACTGTCTTCCGCATTTGCAGTGTTGCACTTAGAAGTAGTCGACACTCACTCAGTAGACATGTTTATAATTCTGTCACTGGGTGTTGTGATCACTGCTGCTGAGGAACGCATATCATCGAGCATTTCAATTGTATTTTACCGTATGCCGCATTTTCAGTGTTGTACTTAGAAGAAGTCGTCACTCACTCAGTAGACATGTTTATAATTCTGTCACTGGGTGTAGTGATAACTGCTGCTGAGGAACGCATATCATCGAGCATTTCTATTGTATTTAACTGTCTTCCGCATTTTCAGTGTTGTACTTAGAAGGAGTCGTCACTCACTCAGTAGACATGTTTATAATTCTGTCACTGGGTTAGTGATAACTGCTACTGAGGAACGCATATCATCGAGCATTTCTCTGTCTTCCGCATTTTCAGTGTAGCACTTAGAAGTAGTAGTCACTCACTCAGTAGACATGTTTATAATTCTGTCACTGGGTGCAGTGATCACTGCTGCTGAGTGATGCAATTCATCGAGCATTTAACAAGTGCATCAGTGCCGACAAGCCTTTTACCTCGTTACATAATGAATACTGAGAGGTATTAACTACTCATTACATGATTATTATTGCAACCCTTCTAATGATGCATAATTTTAAAATGTATTTTTTTACCATAACCTTTTCCAACTAATTAACGACAAGTACATCTCATTACAGACTTTCATATAAATAACTATGGTGTGCCCCGATTTGAAACAGTACTTATTTGGAGCTTGTACAAGTAACTAGTACAATCGAGTAGTCATTGTTTTGATACAGTGAGATTCTGTGAATTGTGATTGCATAAAAGAAGCCTCAGAAGAAGCGGAGTAAGAAAACCTTGGTGAGATAAATTTTACTCATTCTTGTTTCAATTCTTTTACTTAATCCACAAAAAGTGCATTTAAATGGCATGTGTATTTTGATATTGTATCACGTTGTTCACTGCATGACACTTAACGGTAGTAGTCACTCACTCAGTAGACATGTTTATAATTCTGTCACTGGGTGTTGTGATCACAGCTGCTGAGGAACGCATATCATCGAGCATCTCAATTGTATTTTACTTTATTCCGCATTTTCAGTGTTGTACTTAGAAGTAGTAGTCACTCACTCAGTAGACATGTTTATAATTCTGTCACTGGGTGTAGTGATAACTGCTGCTGAGGAACGCATATCATCGAGCATTTCTGTCATATTTATTTGTCTAACGCATTTATGTTATTCTACTTAGAAGTAGTCGTCACTCACTCAGTAGACATGTTTATAATTCTGTCACTGGGTGTTGCGATAACTGCTGCTGAGGAACGCATATCATCGAGCATTTCTATTGTATTTAACTGTCTTGCGCATTTTCAGTGTTGCACTTAGAAGTAGTAGTCACTCACTCAGTAGACATGTTTATAATTCTGTCACTGGGTGCAGTGATCACTGCTGCTGAGTGACACATATGATCGAGCATTTAACAAGTGCATCAGTGCCGACAAGCTTTTTACCTCGTTACATAATGAATACTGAGAGGTATTAACTACTCATTACATGATTATTATTGCAACCCTTCTAATGATGCATAATTTTAAAATGTATTTTTTTACCATCACCTTTTCCAACTAATTAACGACAAGTACATCTCATTACAGACTTTCATATAAATAACTATGGTGTGCCCCGATTTGAAACAGTACTTATTTGGAGCTTGTACAAGTAACTAGTACAATTGAGTAGTCATTGTTTTGATACAGTGAGATTCTGTGAATTGTGATTGCATAAAAGAAGCCTCAGAAGAAGCGGAGTAAGAAAACCTTGGTGAGATAAATTTTACTCATTCTTGTTTCATTTCTTTTACTTAATCCACAAAAAGTGCATTTAATTGGCATGTGTATTTTGAAATTGTATCACGTTGTTCACTGCATGACACTTAACGGTAGTAGTCACTCACTCAGTAGACATGTTTATAATTCTGTCACTGGGTGTTGTGATCACTGCTGCTGAGGAACGCATATCATCGAGCATTTCTATTGTATTTAACTGTCTTCCGCATTTGCAGTGTTGCACTTAGAAGTAGTCGACACTCACTCAGTAGACATGTTTATAATTCTGTCACTGGGTGTTGTGATCACTGCTGCTGAGGAACGCATATCATCGAGCATTTCAATTGTATTTTACCGTATTCCGCATTTTAAGTGTTGTACTTAGAAGTAGTCGTCACTCACTCAGTAGACATGTTTATAATTCTGTCACTGGGTGAAGTGATAACTGCTGCTGAGGAACGCATATCATCGAGCATTTCTATTGTATTTAACTGTCTTCCGCATTTTCAGTGTTGTACTTAGAAGTAGTCGTCACTCACCCAGTAGACATTTTTATAATTCTGTCACTGGGTTAGTGATAACTGCTGCTAAGGAACGCATATCATCGAGCATTTCTATTGTATTTAACTGTCTTCCGCATTTTCAGTGTTGTACTTAGAAGTAGTACTCACTCACTCAGTAGACATGTTTATAATTCTGTCACTGGGTGTAGTGATAACTGCTTCTGAGGAACGCATATCATCGAGCATTTCTCTGTCTTTCGCATTTTCAGTGTGGCACTTAGAAGTAGTCGTCACTCACTCAGTAGACATGTTTATAATTCTGTCACTGGGTTAGTGATAACTGCTGCTAAGGAACGCACATCATCGAGCATTTCAATTATATTATACCGTATTCCGCATTTTCAGTGTTGTACTTAGAAGTAGTCGTCACTCACTCAGTAGAAATGTTTATAATTCTGTCACTGGGTGTTGCGATAACTGCTGCTGAGGAACGCATATCATCGAGCATTTCTATTGTATTTAACTGTCTTCCGCATTTTCAGTGTTGTACTTAGAAGTAGTCGTCACTCACTCAGTAGACATGTTTATAATTCTGTCACTGGGTGTTGTGATCACTGCTGCTGAGGAACGCATATCATCGAGCATTTCTATTGTATTTAACTGTCTTCCGCATTTGCAGTGTTGCACTTAGAAGTAGTCGACACTCACTCAGTAGACATGTTTATAATTCTGTCACTGGGTGTTGTGATCACTGCTGCTGAGGAACGCATATCATCGAGCATTTCTATTGTATTTAACTGTCTTCCGCATTTTCAGTGTTGCACTTAGAAGTAGTAGTCACTCACTCAGTAGACATGTTTATAATTCTGTCACTGGGTGTTGTGATCACTGCTGCTGAGGAACGCATATCATCGAGCATTTCTATTGTATTTAACTGTCTTCCGCATTTTCAGTGTTGTACTTAGAAGTAGTAGTCACTCACTCAGTAGACATGTTTATAATTCTGTCACTGGGTGTTGTGATCACTGCTGCTGAGGAACGCATATCATCGAGCATTTCTATTGTTTTTAACTGTCTTCCGCATTTGCAGTGTTGCACTTAGAAGTAGTCGACACTCACTCAGTAGACATGTTTATAATTCTGTCACTGGGTGTTGTGATCACTGCTGCTGAGGAACGCATATCATCGAGCATTTCAATTGTATTTTACCGTATTCCGCATTTTAAGTGTTGTACTTAGAAGTAGTCGTCACTCACTCAGTAGACATGTTTATAATTCTGTCACTGGGTGAAGTGATAACTGCTGCTGAGGAACGCATATCATCGAGCATTTCTATTGTATTTAACTGTCTTCCGCATTTTCAGTGTTGTACTTAGAAGTAGTCGTCACTCACCCAGTAGACATTTTTATAATTCTGTCACTGGGTTAGTGATAACTGCTGCTAAGGAACGCATATCATCGAGCATTTCTATTGTATTTAACTGTCTTCCGCATTTTCAGTGTTGTACTTAGAAGTAGTACTCACTCACTCAGTAGACATGTTTATAATTCTGTCACTGGGTGTAGTGATAACTGCTGCTGAGGAACGCATATCATCGAGCATTTCAATTATATTATACCGTATTCCGCATTTTCAGTGTTGTACTTAGAAGTAGTCGTCACTCACTCAGTAGAAATGTTTATAATTCTGTCACTGGGTGTTGCGATAACTGCTGCTGAGGAACGCATATCATCGAGCATTTCTATTGTATTTAACTGTCTTCCGCATTTTCAGTGTTGTACTTAGAAGTAGTCGTCACTCACTCAGTAGACATGTTTATAATTCTGTCACTGGGTGTTGTGATCACTGCTGCTGAGGAACGCATATCATCGAGCATTTCTATTGTATTTAACTGTCTTCCGCATTTTCAGTGTTGCACTTAGAAGTAGTAGTCACTCACTCAGTAGACATGTTTATAATTCTGTCACTGGGTGTTGTGATCACTGCTGCTGAGGAACGCATATCATCGAGCATTTCTATTGTATTTAACTGTCTTCCGCATTTTCAGTGTTGTACTTAGAAGTAGTAGTCACTCACTCAGTAGACATGTTTATAATTCTGTCACTGGGTGTTGTGATCACTGCTGCTGAGGAACGCATATCATCGAGCATTTCTATTGTATTTAACTGTCTTCCGCATTTGCAGTGTTGCACTTAGAAGTAGTCGACACTCACTCAGTAGACATGTTTATAATTCTGTCACTGGGTGTTGTGATCACTGCTGCTGAGGAACGCATATCATCGAGCATTTCAATTGTATTTTACCGTATTCCGCATTTTAAGTGTTGTACTTAGAAGTAGTCGTCACTCACTCAGTAGACATGTTTATAATTCTGTCACTGGGTGAAGTGATAACTGCTGCTGAGGAACGCATATCATCGAGCATTTCTATTGTATTTAACTGTCTTCCGCATTTTCAGTGTTGTACTTAGAAGTAGTCGTCACTCACCCAGTAGACATTTTTATAATTCTGTCACTGGGTTAGTGATAACTGCTGCTAAGGAACGCATATCATCGAGCATTTCTATTGTATTTAACTGTCTTCCGCATTTTCAGTGTTGTACTTAGAAGTAGTACTCACTCACTCAGTAGACATGTTTATAATTCTGTCACTGGGTTAGTGATAACTGCTGCTAAGGAACGCACATCATCGAGCATTTCAATTGTATTTTACCTTATGCCGCATTTTCAGTGTTGTACTTAGAAGAAGTCGTCACTCACTCAGTAGACATGTTTATAATTCTGTCACTGGGTGTAGTGATAACTGCTGCTGAGGAACGCATATCATCGAGCATTTCTATTGTATTTAACTGTCTTCCGCATTTTCAGTGTTGCACTTAGAAGTAGTAGTCACTCACTCAGTAGACATGTTTATAATTCTGTCACTGGGTGTTGTGATCACTGCTGCTGAGGAACGCATATCATCGAGCATTTCAATTGTATTTTACCTTATGCCGCATTTTCAGTGTTGTACTTAGAAGAAGTCGTCACTCACTCAGTAGACATGTTTATAATTCTGTCACTGGGTGTTGTGATCACTGCTGCTGAGGAACGCATATCATCGAGCATTTCAATTGTATTTTACCTTATGCCGCATTTTCAGTGTTGTACTTAGAAGAAGTCGTCACTCACTCAGTAGACATGTTTATAATTCTGTCACTGGGTGTAGTGATAACTGCTGCTGAGGAACGCATATCATCGAGCATTTCTATTGTATTTAACTGTCTTCCGCATTTTCAGTGTTGTACTTAGAAGGAGTCGTCACTCACTCAGTAGACATGTTTATAATTCTGTCACTGGGTTAGTGATAACTGCTACTGAGGAACGCATATCATCGAGCATTTCTCTGTCTTCCGCATTTTCAGTGAAGCACTTAGAAGTAGTAGTCACTCACTCAGTAGACATGTTTATAATTCTGTCACTGGGTGCCTTCTATTTGCATTGTATGTTCTTTGCTGTTGTAATGGGTACATAAATAAATAATTAAATGAGCTTAAACGTAGCCATTGCATTATTTCTTCCGCCACACCCCTTTCAATATACGAGCATGACAGGCGGGCGTTTTGGAGTACTGTCTTTATGTAGAACTTTGGCGTTCAAAAAGCGCTGTCACTCAGCCTAATTTTAATAAATGACTTTTGATTTTGATAACATTATTCAAAACGATGTAATATTTTTTCAGGGGGAAGAAACGAAATTTCACCCAAACGTATATGTAAAGTAAGTTTTGACGTGACAACGTCTAATAAATCGATGAACGCCGGCTGCACGCACGAAAAAGGATGACATATTGTAACGTTACGCTCATTGTAACGTTACGATCAATTCATCAATGTTTTGTTATGACGTTGTCACGTTAAACTATCGTCCGTTAACCGACTTTACAAACAACCAATATTTTGAAGTGAGATCTTCTTTAGCGCGTTGTAGGAGAGGAAGTAATATCCCCCTCTCTTTCTACCGCGCGGCAAAAATGTATGCCTCAATGCATGCATATGCAATTCGTGCGAAATTATTCCCTAACCATTCCAAAATATCAAAAGTTTTTACTTCTGCCGGCACTCTCGGAGTGCAAACCGTTGTTTTTTTTTTAATTTATGTCCGGCGGCGTCGGCGACTTAGATGACTGTAGCCCAAGTCTAGATGTAATTTAACAAACTCACCTTGTTGGTCAGGCATTCTTGGAAGTCCTTCTTCATGACAGATACGGAAACCCTGTCCTGTGGCCTCTTGGGCCCGCTCACTGATGTCACTACCGTTGACAAGTCCAGTTCTACCACCTGGAAAATGTTATCGAAGAATTAGTTTACTGTATTAAGTTTCGGCTTGTATTTAAACGCCTACCAGAAAGTACCTATTTTACTACCAAATAATTACAATCAGAATAATTGTTTGCGTTGTATATATGTATATTCTTTTTGCCTACCAAAATGGATAAATGCTCACCAAAAGGCGAAGTCGGAAGCCCCGCGAGCGGGGCTCTATGGTTTAAAAAAAAACACCGAGCTCGCTTTGCTCGCTCTTGCATCCAAGTTCTCCTAGTAACAGAAGTAACATTGTATTCCAGGAAAACAAGATTTGGTGAGCATTTATCCATTTTGGTAGGCAAAAAGAATATAAATACAACACGTACAATTATTCTGACGAGTGTACAATTATTTTGGAACTTAAAACGTTGTTCTTTAGGCACCTCGGTATAGAGTGGGTTTATTTTATTTGAAGTTAACATATTTTACTTGGTACGCATTTAAATTGTAGCCTTAAGTTTCAAGTTCATAGTATTGAAGGAAGTTTACTTCGTGTGTGAGTGTGTTTTTGATGGCTTAATAGAGTGTTACACTCTTAGAGCGGTTGCACTTTACGTCCGATCCGAATCCGTCAAAATACTGTCCAAGCAAATTCGGACCGACCTCGGATATTCCTTACGCACTACCTCCGATCCAAATTCGTGATTCGGACGTCATTTTACGCGGAGCCGCTACAGAGCGTTCACGTCACTATATTTTATTACTGTTTGGTTCACGTCGTTGATCGTGAGCCCTTTCAGTCGGCGTCAACTTCTGGCAATGCTATTTGTACGTACGGAGACGCAGAAGAAGTAAAAAATTCTGGGTGCTGCTAAATGCTCCTTTTAAACATCGGTCCAGCAAGAGAGGGTCTCTTGCTGGACCGATGTTTAAAAGGAGCATTTTACAATCACCACGATATGTTACGTCAATACGACAGGAAATTATACAATAACTACCGAATACCGAATCTTATCCGCAATGGAGATTCTCGGATGACGGAAATCGGGTGTAGTGTGTAAGCTACCATACAAATTGTTCTACGACTACGTCGGACCGTCTTGTCGTGGATACTGATCGGGTTCGGATAGGACGTAGTGCTTAACCGTCCTTACACTGCATCCTTCATGAGCGATCTGGAAGTGAACGCGAAGCGACGCGAAAACAATAAACAGTTTATATCTTTCGAAGTGGTTTGCGAGACCGAATGCACGCAGAGAGCAATGCGGAGTTACACGTACTGAGGCGAACGCGATCAGTAGGCTTGATATTGATACGAGCTTGGGGTTTGTGACAATTAAAAACAGCCGATTAAATAACCAAAATGACACTTTAATTTAAGAACTTTAAAGTTACTAATTACAAAACACAACTTCACTACTGATCATTTTAATCGCACTTGAAGTTCGCTTCCGAAATATTCGCTTGTATCGCAAATCTATTGGATTTGCGATACAAGCGAATATTTCGGAAGCGAATATTTCTGACTCGGTCGCAATTTTTTTTTTCTTTTTTTGAGTGACGTCTCGCAGTTCAACCTATGAGGCTGTGGACTGCTTAACCGGGCTTGCCTGTGGTAGCCTTATTATAACCAGCCAGAGCTTATAAAAAACTTACAAACTAAGCGACTACACGCTAAGGGCACCTCTTGTGGGGTACGGGCCTCGGCTTAGGGGAGGACAGCTAGGGGCGGGCTGGATCGAACTTGGATTATTATTTAGGGGCGAATTTACGACTACAGGCTCAGTGGCGCGGGCTGGCTCGAGCAAGGGTGGTGGCGGTGACTCGGCCGCGGGCTATGCGGTCCTTAAATAGGTCAGTTAATTCCAGAACCTTCTGCTGTAGAAGCATCTGGAAAGTACTCGTAAACACCGGTCCCGACTGACCAGATGTCGAGAACCCTAGAAGGTTCTAGCATGGAAGAGTCTGAAAGGATCTTGACTCTACTAGTTCTGCTACTCGATACTAGATGGCGCTAGTAGTAACTAATGTCGTTATGTATCCCGCAATTCTGTCGCGTAACAATATTTTACGGTAGGACAGATTCGCCGCGTCGCACTGTATCGCATTGAATTCGCGTGTCATCGGATCGGATCGCATTCGTTTTTTTTTTTGTGAGTGGCGTCTCGCAATTCTACCTATAAGGTTGTCGACTGCTTAACCGGGCTTGCCTGTGGTGGCCTTAATATAATATTAAAGCCTTCAGCCAGGGCTTAAGGATCGCGTTTGTATTGAGTCGCCCTCTTAGGACACGACGTAACTGACTAAACCCCACTCGTGTTCCTTCAGATGCACTTTGCGTTCCTGTGCCGCGGTAAACAATCCGCAATCCTGGATGTCAACTTACCTCAGAAAAGATGGGATCCTGTTGGGGATTATTGTAGTCCCTGAACTGCTTTGTGGCTCGCAGGTAAGCTTCGATGATGGCTATCTTCTCCTTGGAACGGTCTGGAAATAACAATTTTTGAAGTGATAACTTCTTATGGGATGGTAAACCGCTTCGTAACGTAACGCGTTAAGGCGCCAGTCTGTCTGGCTTCCCTTTCTCTCACGGTAGGCAGGCTCTTCCTCTCTCACTCTAACCCACAGCGCTAGTCGTATTTCGGACAGACGCTTCCCATATTAAATAGTTCAACTTAGATTAGTTTAAGTTATCACTTCTGTCGTGCGTCCCGAGACACACACGTTTTATTTAAGTCTTCGGCCTAATTTGTTGTCAGTTAGAGAAAGAAAGAATAAATTAAGGATGTTACGGAAGTGGTTTAATCGTAACTGAAGTCGGGGTCGAGTTTTTTTATAAAACTTCACAATTGCGATTAAACTGAATATTATTAATATCATCAGCATTTTAACTAATTTGGCAATTAAGCCTATCCTGACTTATATGATTGTCGTGGCTATTGACTACTCTGACTATGGTGACTACTCTGACTTTAGTGACTACTCTGACTATGGTGACTACTCTGACTATAGTGACTACTATGATCATAATGACTATTCTGACTATGGTGACTACACTGACTATGGTGACTACTCTGACAATAATGACTACTCTGACTGTAGCTACTACTAACAATGATCATAATGACTATTCTGTCTATGGTGACTACTCTGACTATGGTGACTACTCTGACTTTAGTGACTACTCTGACTATGGTGACTACACTGACTTTAGTGACTACTCTGACTGTAGCTACTACTCTGACTATGGTGAATTTTCTGACTGCAGCGACTACTATGACTATGGTGACTATTCTAAGGTGACTTCTCTGACTATAGTGACTACTTTGACTATGGTGACTACTCTGACTATAGTGACTACTATGACTATGGTGACCACTCTGACTATAATTACTACCAACTTACTGGTCTGCGTGAGATACTGAAGCGAACGCTCGTCGACCGGGAAGTGAGCGACCGTGGCACCGAACTCGGGACACATGTTGGCGACCGTGGCTCTGTCTGCTATACTCAGGGCGGTCACTCCGGGACCGTAGAACTCCACGAATTTACCGACCACGCCCAAAGAACGAAGATGCTGCGGACAAGATACACTTAAGGTAAGAGATTTCTGTGATACGACAATCAAAATTAAAAAAAAACAACGGGTTGCACTCCGGGAGTGCCGGCAGAAGTGAAAACTTGAACATTAACGTTGTGCATTTTTGATATTTTGGAATGGATAGGGAATAATTTCGCACGAATTGCTTTAATTATCAGTATAAAAGAACTATCATTTATGTGGTAAAATACAATATAAATTTATTGCGCTATCGTACACAAACATGACAATTTATATTACATTAAAAATTTAACACTTCAGAACTTTCCCTCCGTCTTACGAATGTTCGATCAGGTCACGTGTCCTGACGCGAGTTTAACATTTTTTACACATCCCAAAAAGTGCACAACGCCGCTAAAGAAGTTTTCCCAATCTGCTGTGTGACATATCAAATGAAAGAGGTCATTGTAAGGATCCCAAAAGTATTTTTTCATAATATTAAAATTTAACACTGCGAAGTTATAACAGAAAATAGATTAAAATTGACCATTCTCCCCTGATATCTAAAAATATACTGATAATAGTTCTTAAATAAAAAATACAGAAAAAACTAAAAGAAGACTAAAGATTCAAAATAACAAATGACTCCTCCCATTGTGGCCACATACGGAGGGAGTCATCATCATCATCATATCAGCCGAAAAACGTCCACTGCTGGACATAGGCCTGCCCAAAAGGGGGTTGCCATACTCGCCACCCTTGGCAGGCGGGTTGTCGATCGCAGTGTAGCTGTTGCAATGCACAGAGAATGCTGCTGCCCATTCTCTGGTGAGTCCCTTAGTCGCCTCTTACGACACCCACGGGAAGTGATGGGATGGTGCTATTCTATTACATCCAACACCATATAGAAAGGGAGGGAGTGTCAGACTCTTACTGACTAAAACCCACCCGTGTTCCTACAAACACCCGCCGCGTTCCAGGGTCACGATCACTCTTTCAAACAATTCCGCCACTCTGGCAGGTGCTGTAAGTTCTTACCTTAGTGATAGTGAGCACCAAGTCAGTGGAAGTGACAAGCGGGTTCAGCTCCCCGACTAGCTTGTAGCCAACCACTTTGGGAAGCAACATGCTGATTGCTTGACCCAGCATCACGGCTTCTGCTTCGATTCCTGGTAGATAGAAAAATATTGTATTATTTGTTATTTGAAAAACATGTACATACAATAGGAAAAACTAACTTTAACTCTTCATGTAAATTGCAACATGGAACATTTACTGACTATAAGCTGAGCCCGCGGCTTCGCTCCCGTCAATTGACTACCTACCCTACCTACCCTATCTACCTACCTACTCTTAATTTTAAACCTTCCCTGTATTCTGGCGAATAAAACAAAAAAAAGAATTATCCAAATCGGTCAAGCCGTTTTTGAGTTTTAGCGAGACTAAAGAACATCAATTGATTTTATATCTATATATACTAGCGGTCCCGACAGACCTTGTCCTGTCCGAACGTTTGCTTTGTGTCTGACGAAAAATTATAGAAATCGATTGCAGCGCCACCTACCGGGTCCAATTGTGAATCTAAACCATTCTCGAATCCCCGCGAACACACAAAAAATTTCATCAACATCGGTCCATCCGTTTAGGAGGAGTTCAGTGACATACACACGTACACAAGAAATATATATTAAGATGTCACCGGAAAATGGCAAACCCCGTAAGATTATAAAATAACTTGAGAGATTGTAAACTCCCGATAAATTGTCAACTGAACATTTGGAATACTTTTCCACGCATCAAAATTTGATAGTCTATAATATCTCGTAGTTATTGCGAGAAATTGTGGACTAACATAAAATGGCGACCAATAATTGTTTGTAATAAGAATTTGATGCTTATTAGCGACACTTTTAGAAATTATAGTATACAAATAGCGTAATAAACACACAGTGTATTATTAATTTATTACACACAGTGTGTGTTTATTACACAATTTCTAAACTTAATATTATAAAGCTCAAAAGATTTTGTTTATTTGAACACGCTAATTTTTGGAAAATTCTTTTTGTATATGACAGCTTTTTTTTTAAGTATGGGAAATCATCAAATGACTTCTTCCGCTCTGGGTGGAGCGGAAGGGCGTGTCAGACTCTTACTGACTAAAACCCATCCGTGTTCCTTCTAAAGCCCTTTGCGTTCCAGGGCCGCGGTGACTCTTTCGAACAAATTCCCCAACCCTGTATATGATAGTCACATGCATGAGGAAGTCTATAGGCTATAAGGGAACGGGAAAAAACGGGATATGCGCGTACGAAGTCGCGGGCAACAATAAATG
Source organism: Mamestra brassicae (assembly GCA_905163435.1). NCBI lineage: Eukaryota > Metazoa > Arthropoda > Insecta > Lepidoptera > Noctuidae > Mamestra > Mamestra brassicae. The sequence continues at coordinate 8,333,074 of LR991017.1, forward strand.
GGAAAATTTGGAAGGTTGGAGAGTGTTTGTTCCTCAATCACGTCATAACGGCTGAGCGGATCTGGATTAAATTTGTCACAGAGATAGATTACGGTCTGGAACAGCATTAAGGCTACTTTTTATCCCGTGAGTATGTTCCCTCGGGATAATTTCCAACGGACACGCGGGCAAAGTTGCTGGCCGAAGCTATTGTGTAAATAAGTACTCACCACCAACACCCCAGCCCACTATCCCCAGCCCGTTGATCATTGTAGTGTGACTGTCAGTGCCCACCACGGAGTCTGGGTGAAGAAGGTCACCGCTGAACACTACGCGGGCCAAATACTCGAGGTTTACCTGAAAAATATTTAAAATATCCATCATCTGCTACAAAGCTACAGATAAATGTTCCGGGTCTGACTGTTTGTGTATGTGAGTTTGTATGTTTGTAAACGCACCCACGATACAGGAGAAATTCCTATAATATATAGCTCTCACGAAATAAAAGCTATATATATATATATTTAATATAATATCTTGGGACAACTCACACTCGGTCATCCGATCCCAAACTAGACAGAGTCTGTGCTATGGCAACCAGACAACTGATAAACATACTTATATATTTCTAAATACATACGTATTATAGACAAATTACACCCAGACACAGAACAAATGATCATGCTCATCACACAAAGATTTGTCCTGGGTGGGAATCGAACCCACGACCTCCGGTTTAGCAGTCAGGGTCGCTAACCACTCGACCAACAGGCCAGTATATATATAGCTTTTATTTGGTTTTCTTTTTTTTGTCAATTTTCTGTTTCAAGTGATACATGTGGAAATTTGTAGTTGGCCATATTATGTTTAAACTTTTAGTTACTGTATTTGTTTAGCTGTAAGTTTTCCTAGAATAAATAAAATAAATAAATATATACAGGGTGTCCCAAAACTCAACGTCAAGCCGAAACGGGGTGACAGGATTGATCATAACCATCACGAGAAAAATCTGAAAAAAAATCTATCCCATGCAGTTTGAAAATTATGGGCATTTTAAGAAAAACCTAGAAATTTGATCAAACTGTACCATTTTTCGGTTATTGTGGTTATTATTTTTTATTTTTGTTCATTTGAACTTTAGAAACGTAATCCTAAATAACATTTCTAGAATCCCAATAAAAAATAATGACACAATTGCCTCAAGTTCCCGAGAATTGAGACTATTTGTTAAACTACGAATTTAAAATTTTCAAGATTCGTCGACTTTGACAGGCCCTCCTATAAAAAAAATGTACTAGAGTGCCTTGGCAAGTAGCATTAAAAGTTGGCGCATTTAATCAGAATTCTAAAATGGTACAATACTTGTTAGTTCCATACAATAGAAAAGAGTAAAAAAATTAAAACCTCAAGTAACCCGATTTTTGCTATCAGATTTTACTCAGTTAAAATGTTTTTAATTCGCACAAGCTCTAGGTAGGTTCTTAATTTTAAGGCAAAATGATGAGAGAGATGGATAATGGGTATGTTTGCCATGAGTGAGCGAGACAGATAGTGACGCCACGCATTGAGACGGAGATGCGTCGTTTAAACGAGTGCGAATGAAACAGATAGATGCTATGGCATCTAGACTTGAATCTTTGTGAATTGGACTTGTTGATAACATACCGGCAACTTTGGCTTCTCTCTGGACTTTTGTGTTGGCATCCTTTTTATCTACCATGCCTACGCGCTACACTTCACAAGAATATGCGAACATGCACCTCATTTATGGGGAATGCAGATGCAACGCAAGTGCTGCCGCTAGACTTTATCGTGACTATCTGTCTCGCTCACTCATGGCGAACATACCCATTATCCATCTCTCTCATCATTTTGTCTTAAAATTAAGAACCTACCTAGAGCTTGTGTGAATTAAAAACATTTTAACTGAGTAAAATGAGATAGCAAAAATCGGGTTACTTGAGGTTTTAATTTTTTTACTCTTTTCTATTGTATGGAACTGTTACGAGCTTGGGGTTCGTGACAATAAAAACAGCCGATTAGATAACCAAAAATGACACTTTAATTTAACAACACTAATTACAACTTTAAACTCACTAATTATTAAACACAAGTTCACCACTGATCACTTTATTCGCACTTGAAGATCGCTTCCGAAGTATTCGCTTGTATCGCAAATTCAATACTGACCCGGTCGCGGAATACGCGCTCCTTTTATAGGTCAGTTTATTCTAGAAACTTCCATTCTCGAAACATCTGGAAAGTACTCGTAACTACCGCTGCCGACTGACTAGATACCGAGAAGTGTAGAATGTTCTGGCAAAGAAATGTCTAGAAGGTACTTGACTCTACTAGTTCTGCTACTCGATACTAGATGGCGCTAGTAGTAACTTAATGTACCCGACATTAATTCTGGCGCGTAACACTGCCCCCTCCTAAGACATGCTCGTCCCGAGCATTATCGGTCCCATAATAACGCGCCAGTCGATCCACATGGACGATCTTAGGAGCACTTCTTGTACCTTTCTGTATACGGTAGGTCACGTCGTTAATTTTTGTCACAATCCGGTACGGCCCGTCCCATTTAGCTTGAAGCTTAGGAGATTTCCCTTTACTGCGAACTGGATTGTGCAACCACACTAGTGAACCTTCGTCGAACCCTTTATTGTTCATTTTACGGTCATAACGGGTTTTCATCTTTTCAGACATTTGCTGGCCCGATTGTCTGACGTGCTCATAAATGTCATTCATTTTGTTCCGCAAGTCATTCGCATAATCGGTTATATTGCGTGGGGTATCAGGTGGTATTCCGGTGATCAGATCTGCAGGCAGCCGCAATTCTCTTCCGAAGTTGGCGAAGGCTGGTGTCACCGATGTACTTTCGTGAACAGCACTTCGGTATGACAGCAAAAACGGTTGTATATGCTTGTCCCAATCGCGTTGCCGGTTTTCCACGACTTTTGCCAGGTATCTCTCCAATGTCTGATTAAATCGTTCCACCATTCCATCCGATTGTGGGTGGTAAGAAGTTGTTCTCGTTTTATGAGTACCCATAACTCGACAAGTTTCCTGGAATATTTGGGATTCAAAATTCCTTCCTTGATCGCTGTGAATCTCCAAGGGTACTCCAAAACGACAGAAGACTTCATGAACTAGTTTATCTGCAACTGTTGAGGCTTCTTGATTTGGAATGGCGAAGACTTCCGGCCACTTAGTGAAGTAATCCATTACAACCATGAAATACTTGTTACCACTTTCACTTTCCGGAAAAGGTCCCGCAACATCTAGGGCTATCCTTTCCCATGGTGCACCGACGTTGTACAATTTTAATGCACCTCTACTGCGAGTCTGAGGTCCTTTTACAGCCGCACAACTTGTACATTTGCGACACCAGTCCTCGACATCGTCACGACAGTGGACCCAGTAAAACCGTTCTCTTATCTTCAGTAGAGTTCGTTTTACTCCCATATGGCCTCCTGAAGAACCATTATGGTACAGCTGTAGGACATTCGGTACTTTTGCTTTAGGGACAACCATTTGTAAATGACAGCTGTCTCCCCGAGCATTTTCCCATTTACGGCACAGGACTCCATCCTGAATCACTAAGCTGTCCCATTGGGCCCAATAACTTTTTGTGATCGAACTCATCGCTGAGACGTCACTCCACGTGGGCTTAGGAGCACTGGCCTTAATCCACTCCAGAATCGGCTTGATGTCCGAATCTTCCTGCTGTAGGCTTTCCTTCCACTCGCTGCTGAGGTCTGTCTTGAGCATCCTCATAGGTACGACTTCTTTACCCTCTTGCCTAGTACAATGCTTGCAGTCTTCAGGGCAAGGTCTTCTTGACAATGCGTCGGCGTTGCCATGAGATCTTCCGCTGCGATGTTCAATCACAAAGTCGTATTCCTGCAGTAGTTCAATCCATCTCGCAACTTGTCCTTCTGGATTTTTGAACTGCAATAACCATTTCAGCGCAGCATGGTCAGTACGTAAATGGAATTTCCGTCCCAGCAGATATTTGCTAAAATGCTGCAAAGACTTTACCACAGCAAGCAATTCCCGTCTCGTGACACAATAGTTCCTTTCTGGTTTCGATAATGACTTGCTGAAGTATGCTATCACAACCTCTTGATCGCCATTGCGTTGAGATAACACACCGCCAAGTCCGATATCACTTGCGTCTGTGTCAACTATAAATTCCTTGTTCGTATCAGGATACCCCAGAATAGGTGTTCTGCACAGACGTTCCTTTAGCTCCTGGAATGCGACGTCGCAACTTTCATCCCAGTAGAAATGTCGCTTTTCCTCGGTTAGTTTGTGGAGGGGTTTGGCTATGTCCGCAAAGTTCTTGACGAATCGCCTATAATAGGAGCACAAACCCAAAAATGCTCTGACCTGTGTCTTGTCTTTTGGAATTGGCCAATCCTTGACAGCGGCGATTTTCTCTGGATCTGTGCGGATGCCTTCTTCCGACACTACGTATCCCAAAAAGCTGACTTGACGTTTGAAAAGTGAACACTTCTTTGGACTCAACTTGAGATTTGCACTCTGGATCTTCATGAGCACGCGTTCCAGGTTTTGAAGATGTTCTTCAAACGTACGGCCTACGATGATGATGTCATCCAAGTAGACCAGACAGGCATCGCCAATTAACCCGGTTAGTACAAGTTCCATCAATCTTTCAAACGTTGCCGGAGCGTTGCATAATCCAAACGGCATAACATTAAATTGCCACAGGCCCTTTCCTGTCGAGAATGCAGTTTTCTCCTTGTCCTTAGGGTCGATTTCAACTTGCCAGTAACCACTTTTTAGGTCTAGCGTGCTAAACCATTTCACTCCAGTAAGCATGTCCAGCGTGTCATCAATTCTTGGCAAAGGATAGCTGTCCTTCTTCGTGACGTCGTTTAGACGACGATAGTCAACACAAAACCGCATGCTGCCATCCTTCTTTCTTACCAGCACTACTGGTGAACACCATGGACTGGATGAAGGTTCTATAACACCATCCTTCACCATTCCTTCAATCATGGTTTCCACTTCCTTTTCACGTGCTACCGGCAATCTCCTTGGTCGCTGACGGATAGGCAATTCTTCTCCTGTGTTTATTTTGTGTTGAACTAAGCCAGTCTTTCCGATGTCACCATCGTTTGAAGAGAAAACACTGGCGTACTTCTGTAACATCTTCTTTGCCTTGACCAGTTCATTTTGAGACAGAGCGCTGCGACAGTCGTCTAAAAGTGTGGTCACTTTCGTTTGTGCGTCCTTGCTGAGGGTCCCGGTCGAAAGATATTGGCATCGACGCAACCAATCCACTTCCTCGCAAGTACCAATCAGAGTGCCTTTTTCTATCATCTGTTCCTTATCACTAAGGTTCAGCACACGTACCTCTGAAATGTCGGTGGCTCTGACCAAAGTTCGTGCCACTTTCCATGGAAGGTCATTGTCTACCTTTTCCACGAGTACACAACGATGATTCTGCCCAGGATTCCGAGGAAGACTAACCGGCACAATCGTTTCCGATCTCGGAAGAAGAACAATCTTCTTTAGGCTGTACACATTTCCTGGTAACGCCCCTTCCATGAAAAGTTCTTCTTGTCCACATTTCAGAACTCCTTGATTAACGTCGATCTCACAACAATTCTTCCTCATAAAGTCTAAGCCCAGGATGCAATCGTCCATTATATCAGCCACGACAACATTATGCAGGTAGATTCCGTTGCCTAGCTTCAACTCCATCTCTCTCTCTCCTCGGACGGGTATACGCTGACCAGTGGCTGTTACCAAATTTATGCGGTCTCGGTTGAGTACGGAGTCCCCAAGGAACCGACTTACAAGTTGGGAACTGACGACCGTGCGAGAAGCTCCAGTGTCTATAGTCAGCTTACAAGGCATTCCGTTGACCTCGCCTTTGATGATTAGGCTATTCCCGTCATGGGTTTGTGAGATCGAAATCCTTGGGGCTCTTTGAACATCAGCCAGCACCCGCCCCGCAGTTCTGGCTTTCACTCGTTTCCCTGCTGTTGCTGGGCGGTGCTGTTAGCCGCCCTACCCTCTGGAGATTGGCTACCTTCCCTTTCTGCAGTCCGCTTAGGGCAACTGGATCGAAGGTGGCCCCTTTCCCCACAGCCGTAGCACCTAGGGCTGTATCCTTTTAAACGGTCGCGAACTGTAGGCGCTGCAACCTCCCTGATGCGATGGGAACGATGATCCTGTCGCACAGCTTCCACCTCCAGTGCATGTGCCAAGGCGTCTTTAAGCGTCCCGTGGTGCCCGAGCCTCACAGCAGCTCTAACTTCAAGGTCGCGGATGCCATCGATGAATGCCTGCACCAGGTTCCCTTCAATGAGCGCAGGTACGGACTGGTATGCTTTTCGTACCAGCTTTTCCACTTCGAGGGCCCACTGCTGCAGGTTTTCACTGCTGCGTTGCACGCGATCCTTGAGCTTCGCACGAAACACATATTCCAGATGAGCGTCGCCATACCTAGCTTCCAACGCCTCAAGGAGTTGCTCGTACGTCACTTCTTTACCGAGAGCTTCCAGGACAGTTAAGGCCTGGTCGCGCAGGCCGAGGGTGAGAGCAGTCATGGCCTGATCTTTAGTCCACCCATTCGCCTTCATAACAGCCTCAAACTGTATTTTGTAGGCCGACCAGGAAGATGTCCCATCGAACGGTGGCACTTTGAATCCACGTAGCGAAGGTGTAGAAGCTACGTAAGTGGCAATTCCATCCCCTACTTTAAGGTTGTCCAGCGTTTTCTTCACGTCAGCAATCACGTTGTCAACTCGATCATTCATTTGGTCGATTCGCGTTTCGGCTTCCGCCAGGCGGTTCTCATGCTGGACCACCTTTTCTTTTACAACACTTATTTCTTTGCCGAAAGTAGCGTGTAGATCCTTCATAACGAACATCTGTTCTTCCTGGCGGCGCGTCTGCTCCTCCTTGTCACGCTGGAGCTGTTCTTCCAACCGACGAGCCTGTTCCTCCTGTCGGCGAGCCTGTTCCTCCTGTCGGCGAGCCTGTTCCTCCTGTCGGCGAGCCTGTTCCTCCTCTCGGCGAACCTGTTCCTCCTTGTCTCGCTGTAGCTGTTCTTCCAACCGACGGGCCTGTTCCTCTTGCCGGCGGGCCTGTTCCTCTTGTCGGCGGGCCTGTTCCTCTTGTCGGCGGGCCTGTTCCTCTTGTCGGCGGGCCTGCTCCTGCAGCATCATCATCAGTGCAGCAAAGTCTGGTGCTGCAGATGCTGGAGCTCCTGTGGACGGACCGGCCTCCATGATCGGCAACTGGCCCTCCGACGTCTGCGGCGTTGTACCTCCAAAACGCCTATGGTCCGTCTCCTGCTGACGTTGACTCCGGGTACGGATACCCTCCGTGTCGTCCTTTGGTAGAATCGGCATGATTTAAATATCCACTCTTCTGACACCAATTGTTACGAGCTTGGGGTTCGTGACAATAAAAACAGCCGATTAGATAACCAAAAATGACACTTTAATTTAACAACACTAATTACAACTTTAAACTCACTAATTATTAAACACAAGTTCACCACTGATCACTTTATTCGCACTTGAAGATCGCTTCCGAAGTATTCGCTTGTATCGCAAATTCAATACTGACCCGGTCGCGGAATACGCGCTCCTTTTATAGGTCAGTTTATTCTAGAAACTTCCATTCTCGAAACATCTGGAAAGTACTCGTAACTACCGCTGCCGACTGACTAGATACCGAGAAGTGTAGAATGTTCTGGCAAAGAAATGTCTAGAAGGTACTTGACTCTACTAGTTCTGCTACTCGATACTAGATGGCGCTAGTAGTAACTTAATGTACCCGACATTAATTCTGGCGCGTAACAGAACTAACAAGTATTGTACCATTTTAGAATTCTGATTAAATGCGCCAACTTTTAATGCCACTTGCCAAGGCACTCTAGTACATTTTTTTTATAGGAGGGCCTGTCAAAGTCGACGAATCTTGAAAATTTTAAATTCGTAGTTTAACAAATAGTCTCAATTCTCGGAAACTTGAGGCAATTGTGTCATTATTTTTTATTGGGATTCTAGAAATGTTATTTAGGATTACGTTTCCAAAGTTCAAATGAACAAAAATAAAAAAGAATAACCACAATAACCGAAAAATGGTACAGTTTGATCAAATTTCTAGGTTTTTCTTAAAATGCCCATAATTTTTAAACTGCATGGGATAGATTTTTTTTCAGATTTTTCTCGTGATGGTTATGATCAATCCTGTCACCCCGTTTCGGCTTGACGTTGAGTTTTGGGACACCCTGTATATGTCACCGGAAAATTGCAGACTACGTATGATTGTAATAAATCTTGATAAGATTATAATTCTCGATATATTATGAAAGAATCGTTTTGTATACAATAAATCCCATCCAAACTCAATAGTTTCTACGATATCCGTGACTTATTTAGAAAAATAGTTTTTAATTTTACGCGGTATTTTACAATCTTACGGCGTTTGCCATTTTGCGGTGACATATATTTATTATGATTATAATATTTCTTTTTTGACAGTTCAACTTCACGGTCGATAAATGGCGTTGTTTATACGATCTAACTTTCTGAATAGCGGTGTTAAGATATTCCGCAGAAGAGTGATCACATATGTATCTGCTAATACATCATAACTTAATGTTACGCGACAGAATTAATGTCGGGTACATTAAGTTACTACTAGCGCCATCTAGTTTCAAGTAGCAGAACTAGTAGAGTCAAGTACCTTCTAGACATTTCTTTGCCAGAACATTCTACACTTCTCGATATCTGGTCAGTCGGCAGCGGTAGTTACGAGTACTTTCCAGATGTTTCGAGAATGGAAGTTTCTAGAATAAACTGACCTATAAAAGGAGCGCGTATCCCGCGACCGAGTCAGTATTGGATTAGCGATACAAGCGAATACTTCGAAAGCGAATTTTAAGTGCGATTAAAGTGATCAGTGGTGAAGTTGTGTGTTATAATTAGTGAGTTTGAAGTTATAATTAGTGTTTTTAAATTAAAGTGTCATTTTGGTTATTTTATCGGCTGTTTTTATTGTCACGAACCTCGAGCTCGTAACATTAATAAACTAAGACTATAAGGAGAAGGGGTCGTAAAGTTTGCCCGGTACCAATACTGGAAAGTAGTTCGCGAACGAACTAATCCGTAAGAGCGCCCTCACAGGCGAACTACGCGAACTAGGTCCCAGATCCGTCGCTCTTTGGTTCGTTAGTGCCTTCTATATAACTGATCTAATATCTAGCGAGAGTGAGCGGGAGCGCGGAGCTGCCCTACCTAGATGAAAGATGTATTATTATCCGTATATTCATTTTTTTAAACTTATTTCTTACATTTTTAAATAGTTTTAAAAAATACAAAACTAAACAAAAACATTTAAAATATAAAAATAGTAGCCCACCGGTATCGGGAACAGGGTCCAAGCTACCGGCGGTCAGAGCTCAAGAGAGAGGAACCTCCTAACAATACGAGCCGTGTCCAGAAGTACCGCTTTCTGAATCAGGCCCTTGATCCAGCTGCCTAACGAGAGCCTCCTCAGGTGCTGGTCGAGGCTCGTGGCTATTTAGCCATTGGCTGACACAACTATCGGTACAATGATTGCTGAGTCTTTCATAGGCAACTTTCTGTACTGAACCAATAAATGAAAGTAAAAAATAACGACAAAATAACTACTTTACAAACTAAAGAACGCGAGAAGTGGCAAACTGCAAACAGCGCGAATGATCTACCTTTCTTTCAGCTCATTGGCTCAGTCAGCTCCTGTCTCGAATCAAAGAGTCGGGAGCTGGTGAACTAAAAGAGCGAACTAGTTCGCCAAGGAGCCGCGAACTAAAATGAGCGCTCCCGGTCGCGAACTACTAAGCGCAAGTCTACTGAGAACAGACGATTTCTACATGTCTGCCTAGCCATTTCCCAACTATATTGGGGTCGGCTTCCAGTCAAACCGAATTCTAAATCAAAACCAAAAGTCATTTATTCAAATAAGGCTGAGTGCCAGCACTTTTTGAACGTCAAATTTCTACATAAAGACAGTCCCCCAAAACGCCCGCCCGTCACCACTTCCTAGTGTTTTAGCTGGGAAGAAGAAGTGGCGCAATAAACTCCCCAGCAACACATCTGTCTGTTGAGTTATAAGAACTAGAATTTATACAAAGGTATGCAAAGTATTCTTCTGAATACCAGTATTTTACGTGGAGCGGCTGCCTACCAGACCTCTACAACCCATTAACTAGGTAACACGGTACTTCTTGGCAAGACTGGAGTCAGGTTTTCTGGTTTCTGACAATCCGTAACGACTGCCAAAGATCTACAAATGACAGCCGGGACCAACGGCTTCCTGAGGCACGGAGGAGTCTCGGTATGTTAAGATGGTCACCCATCCACGGATCGACCTCGGCTAACGTTGCCACACAGGGGAAGGCGAGGCAGATGATGAGCATACCTGGTGCACAATACCGGATCCTGGCGGTACAATCAACATATTATCAAAGGCCTGAGCACCCCACTTCAAGAATTGGAAGCGCTCCTTATTCCTCTCGAATTCTAGCTCCTGGTTCTTGTTCAGAGCGTCTGGGCTGGAAAGAAAATAGAAGAGGGAATTAATAAAAAACGAGCGAGTGTTACAGTAGTCGCATAGGATGTGTAACATCTGACGTCTCACCTTGGTGAAAAGCAACATTAACATTAAAAGTACCAACTGACAGCCAACTCGACCACCGCGCGCGCTCATTGGTCAAATCGAATAGGGCGCGCTCATTGGTCAAATCAAATAGCGCGCGCTTCTCTGCTTCCTGTTACACACTTCCGTCCCATTTCACGAAATCACTCCCACAGATTGCAGGAAAGCGAGAGGAAAGATATTACACATAAAAAAGACATATTCAGGTATCTGAACGTCCGTCTTGAATAAATAACCGTTATAAGATTACTCGTGTGTCTGTCTGTCTGACTGTCACAGGCAATTTTCTCCGAATCTACTGGACTGGTTCAGGTAACCCAAACATGGAAGCATTGAATCTTATATATAAAATTCTCGTGTCACAATGTTAGTTACCATACTCCTCCGAAACGGCTTGACCGATTTTTATCAAATTTTATATGCGTATTCAGTAGGTCTGAGAATCGGCTACTATCTATTTTTCATACCCCTAAGTGATAAGGGTTGTCCACCCCTAACATTTATTTTTTATTTTTATTTTTTTATAATGTTGCATTAAAAATACATACAACCCTAAATTTTCACCCTTCTATCACCAACCCCTATTTTTTAATAGCGATATTAGGGCTTTAATTATTTTCTACTCTCGGCGGTCGATAATTGATCGTTTACCACTCGATCAGTTAGTTATTCTTGACTATTTGTTTGGTAGAACGCGCTAATCCTAGGAAGTCTATTTATTGAGGAAGGCTACAGGCTATATAACATCACGCTACGACCAATAAGAGCCGAGCATTCATGAAAAATGTGACGCAGACGAAGTTGCGTGGATCTGCTAGTAAATAAATAAATTTTGAAATATCTGACAAATTCTGCATCAAATCTGTATGGTACTTTCCTTGAAGGCCCGTCCCGGGCTCTAATCATCATGGTTCTCATATGACGTATTGTGATTATAATAATATAATATAATATCTTGGGACAACTCACACACGGTCATCCGATCCCAAACTAGGCAGAGCCTGTGCTATGGCAACCAGACAACTGATAAACATACTTATATATTTCTAAACACAAACATATTATAGACAAATTACACCCAGACACAGAACAAATGATCATGCTCATCACACAAAGATTTGTCCTGGGTGGGAATCGAACCCACGACCTCCGGTTTAGCAGTCAGGGTCACTAACCACTCGACCAACAGGCCAGTCGATTGTGAGAACCATGTGTATATGTCGGATTCATTTCATGATGTCTGGCAGTTTGAGTACTTTATGCGGCCTACCCAAATGTCCTTACTTTGGTATTGTCCGTCAAATCGTTGAGCTCCTTAAAGTTCTAAGTTTGAGCTACACGATTACTGACAAATGCTTGCACTATCTGGACAAGTCCACTCAAACCTGCGTGGTACTTTCCTCAAGATCACCTCAGACATTAACCTACATGGTTCTTATATGATTTGACCAGTACAGATTGCATGGACTTTAAAAGAGACTTTGACCTCTGAGTTTGTTTCGGTGTTTCTTCTCAGGGTAGTCAGCTAGGAAACACCGGCCTCATCTAGATTATTACGACCAAAAAAAATTGACGTGTAAAAGAGTTACTTGTAACCTATTTGCTAAATAAATATTATTTGTCATTATATCAGGGCAGTGTTGAGGAAACCCAGGTGCTGCAGTGCTTCCGCTATGTTTGCGGATGCTTCAATGTATGATTTCTTCTCCATCATTAGGAAAAGAATCACATCGATGATGAGCAGGGTCCGTGGTAGCACCAACACTGTCCTCAGAACGTTAGCGTGCAAAATAAACAACCCGTTTATTGTGTACTGGGCAAGTGTACATCTGCACAAAAATAGGAAATAGTTTTAGCTATAGTGTTTAACTTGTGTTTGTTTACTAACAAATTACTATAGTAGGCGCCAGATAATCGTGGAATAACGGTCATTCACCCACCTACAATTATTGACATTTTTAATTTGAAAAACGGAATTAATGACACAAAGCTGTCCCGAATCATCATCTCTCGTGATCCTTAACATTGTCTAATAATGAAAAACGATTCATATTTAATTGTTCAGGTACCTATGAACAGTTATTAGGGAAAGGTCAATATACTTTATTCCACATTTATCTGGCGCCTACTATAACACCTTTTTGTGTGTACTACTAACAACTGAATTAACACTTTTTCTTTGTAAAAATATGGACGTATGTCTGAAATGAAATAAAATTATTATTATATGTACAATAATAAGAACGTCTCATAAGAACTCACCTTCTAGCAAAGTCCACCTGTACAGAATGATCAATGACGAGGTCAGCCGGACATATCGGGTTGATCTTCTGGGGGTCTCCGCCCAGGGTCTTCACAGCATCTCTCATAGCTGCGAAGTCTACCACTGCTGGCACTCCTGTCAGATCCTGTTATACCAAAAATACTCTTTCAAACAAAAGAATGATCGTCAAAATCGAAAGAGACAATTTTAATATGTAATACAATCATTTTTGAAGTGAAAACTTCTTTAGCGGCGTTGTGCACTTTTTGGGATGACCTGATCGAAAATTCTGAAGTGTTAAATTTTTTATGTAATATAAATTGTAGTGTTTGTGTACGATAGCGCAATAAATGAATATTGTATTTTACCACATAAATGATAGTACTTTTATACTGATAATTAAAGCAATTCGTGCGAAATTATTCCTTAACCATTCCAAAATATCAAAAATTCAAAAATGCAAACCTTAATGTTCAAGTTTTCACTTCTGCCGGCACTCCCGGAGTGTAACCCGTTGTTTTTTTTTTTACGTAAAGCCATGACCATATTTTTTACAGCCCTATTGATATATGTTCATATTTGCAAGTGAGTGAAGGACTTGGGATCCTCTACTATATTGGTGGAGATAGCGATGAACAAACATACGACACACAAGTGATTCCTGATATCTGCAAGCCTTTTTCTTTCGTCTTGAAGTCAAGAATGAATAGGTTCATCATCATATCAGCCGAAAGACGTCCACTGCTGGACATAGGCCTCCCCCAAGAGTTGCCATAATCGCCACGCTTGGTAGGCAGGTTGACGATCGCAGTGTAGCTGTTGCAATGCACAGAGAATGCTGCTGCCCATTCTCTGGTGAGTCCCTTAGTCGCCTCTTACGACACCCACGGGAAGTGATGGGATGGTGCTATTCTTTTACGTCAATAGGATACTTCTAGGCAATCATGCTCCATTGCCGCGAACTGGTTTTTATAATTGGATCCTAAATTATTATTTTAAAAATAATAACAAGGTTTTGTTAAGTGAAGTGAACAGCGATGCGCGATGGCGAGCGGTTTTATTCGATTGTTCGAACATCTCGATGGTTCTCGATTGTTTCGACTTGGACTCGGGTCCGACTTGGTCTGTTATTGCGACTGGCACATTCATTCGAGAATTGTTCCTCGATGTTTTAGTTAGAGTTTCGCGAGTTCTCGTTGTGATTGCGAATACAAGTCTTTCAACAAGAGCAATCGAAAACTAGCAGTCGATTATATTGACTCGAAGCAATCGGTAAACATCTCGATCGTTTTGCAGAACGGCTAGTCGATTGTAAACTCGATGGTTTATTTTAACGACTCCGATTCTTTCGATTGTTAAAAATACAACATTATTTATTGAAGCGGTTATTTCATTTCTCTTTTTAAAATTAAGTGTTGCCTGTTCCCTGGTCTCTTATCCACCTCACCTGCAGAATGACCCTAGCTGGCTTGAAGGCTATCTCGACCGGCTCGCCGGCCTGATTGGTCTCCCAGTCCAGAACATTCTGGACATCCTTCTGCAAGACTTGGAAGTTATCACAGTTCCTGACACAAGACTCGAGGAGTACCCTGACGGAGTAGGGCAGACGGTCTGAAAAGAGAGATGGTTCTTATTAGTTTTTGACTTCTCACCCATACGCACAAAACGTTTTGGGGGTACTACCAATGTGCGTTCAGCTAAGGAGTGGAATTCCTTGCTGGAGTCTGTGTTTCCTGATGGCTACAAGCTGGGAGTCTTAGTCCCATAAGCTCGGAGTGTTGGTCCCATAGTAAAAAATGTTCATAATGGTGACCAACACTGAAATCGCGAAAAAAAATCGACGCCCCCATTTCTGTGCGCATAACTCGACAAAATATACTGAACCGCTGATTTGTGTTTCGCGATTTCGTTGTTGGTTCATAGTAAAAGTACTTCATAATGATGAGTACACCAGCTACGCACGTGGCTACAAGAACATACCCACACACAAGCAGAACGCTGGTGGACCTCGGCACCAGGTTGCAGGCAGTCCAAGGAGGCTATGCCACTCCTAAACAATAAACTTACCAAGCGCCTTCTGCGACTGGATAGGGGCAGCCTGCGAATGGTGGCAGGGACCATCACCGGACACTGCTCACTGAATAAGCATTTCCACACACTAGGTATAACAGACAGTCCTCTGTGCAGAGCATGCATGGCGGAGGAGGAAACGGTGTCGCACGTGCTCCTTGAGTGCACAGGCGTCGCCGATATACGTAGACAAACGATAGGAACACCAAATTCACTCACAGACACCCTGAACTCTTTAGGAGGACTGATCTGCTTCTGGAGGGAGGTCGGCTGGTTGGAATGACGGCTGCCATGGCCCACGCACAATGGTCCAACATCAGGACTAAGTGCGGAAACCATACCCCAATAGATAGATAGATGATGAGTACAATGACCCCTTAAGGTGGAAGCGCCAGGGTAGCCCAAGAAATTCAAATTTTCTTATGTTTTTTGCAATTGTAAAGTCGGTAAAATAATTGTAATATAAATTGTCATGTTTGTGTAAGACAGCGCAATAAATGAGTATTGTATTTTACCACATAAATGAAAGTACTTTTATACTGATAATTAAAGCAATTCGTGCGAAATTATTCCCTAACCATTCCAAAATATCAAAAATGCACAACGTTAATGTTCAAGTTTTCACTTCTGCCGGCACTCCCAGAGTGCAAACCGCTGTTTTTTTTTAATTTGGATAGACGTTCTATCTTCAATGATGGGTGGGGAACGAGGTTCTTTATATTCTAATTGTTTATGTTGCTCGCGGGTTGATCTTCAAGGTTAAGCAACGCTTGCCAAGGTTTGTCTGTGGATGGGTGACCATCTTAACATACCGAGTTTCCTCCGTGCCTCGGTGCGCTCGTTAAACCGTTGGTCCCGGCTGTCATTTGTAGATATTTGGCAGTCGTTACGGATCGTCAGAAGCCAGTAAATCTGACACCAGTCTTGCTAAGAACTACCGTGTTACCCAGTTAATGGGTTGTGGAGGTCTGGTAGGCAGCCGCTCCACGTAAAATACTGTTATTCAGCGGAATCCGGTTTGACTGGAAGCCGACCACAATATAGTTGGGAGAAGGCGAGGCGGATGATGATGTTGCTTATTTGTGTTACTGTGCAAATATTTCGACACAAATGTATTTTTGTTTTGAAATAAATATCTTGAACTTGTGATTCGAATAGCTCCCCGACCTTGTCAATAAAGGGCAAACAACTCGCGTCGACGCGTGTGCTGTCACGTATGCAATACGCGGGAATGTAGACAGTGTCAGTATTGGCATGTACCTACATAGTGTCTAGCCGCTTAGCGGCTCTGAATATTCGTATTTTTAGGGGTGTGTTTATTTTTGTTTTTGAATATTGGTAAGATTGGATTAGGATTAGGAATAGGACTAGCAAACCATCTTTGCCTCTCTGAAGTTAGCTGTTTGTCACGACCGCGCAGGTGCAATCGCGTAAAAAAGTGTTAGCGCGTAAAAATATTTTTGTTTTATACGTATTATGTTTTTTTTACTCACTTGAATAAAGTTGTAGAAGCAGTTTGCGATAAGTAGGTAGAAATGTATAAACAGGTAATAAGTATAGGTAGTTGAAAGTGAGGGATTGTGTTCGCACCAAATAAATGAAAGCTAAATTTAAAGGTACATGCACTCACTTGAAGTATAGCCAGCTAACTCATTGTCGCAGGTCAAAGGTGGATCACAAACACAGACACAAGCGGGGGCACAGCGCATTACCCAAACTAGTTCAATATAAATTTTATTAGTCAATATAAAGTTTTTTAGTATTTACTCACTATCGCTCAAAATTTCCGAAACTCCTTCCATAAATAAATTTGTGGGGCCATTAAAGGCATAAATAAGAAGATAACAATTACAAAAACAACTAATTAAAAATAATAACAATGTGTAACACTTATGGCATCGACAGTCTTATTGCATTGAGCAAGCGAGACACAAGTAAGCATCGAACGTATCCGAGCGACTGAGACGACACTACACGCGCCAGCTTCCGCGAGACCGCGCATGCGCGGTGTTATGATCGGTTGTAAAATAGACTACTGCGCTGCGAATTGTGACGAACTTTAGAGTTGCAAACTTAAATTACTCTTAGTATACTTTACTTTTGTTTTTTTTTCGAAACAAGGTAAACCAAAAAAGACATCGATTTATTTTGAACTTGCTTCGGCCCGCGACTTCGTCTGCGTGGACTTCAGTATTAAATTACATTGTGTTGGTGGAACTCAGATAGGCAGGTGCTCCACGTAAAATACTGGTACTCAGCTGAATCGGGTTTGACTGGAAGCCGACCCCATTATAATTGGGAAAAGGCTACGCGGATGGGGTCCCTTCTCATTCAAATCGTTGGGCTCCTTAAAGTTCCAAGTTTGAGCTACACGATAACTGACAACTGCTTGCACTGTCTAGACGGGTCCACTCAAATCTGTGTGACACTTACCTCAAAAGGCCACCTCAGACGTTAAGCTACATGATTTTGATTTTCAAATGTCTTTGACCATTGTATGGACTTTAAAAGAGACTTTGACCTCTGAGTTTGTTTCGGTGTTTCTTCTCAGGGTTGTCAGCTAGGAAACACCGGCCTCATCTAGCTTAAAATGACCAAAAAAGATTGACGTGTAGAAATGTTATGTTTAACCTACTTGCAAAATGAATATCATTTATCATTAATACCAAGAAAACGATTCATTTTTAACCGACTTCAAAAAAGGCGGAGGTTCTCAATTCGGCTGCATTTTTTTAATGGTTTTTACCTCATAACTCCGTCATTTATGAACCGATTTGAAATAATATTTTTTCATGTGAAAGGATTACGTTCCACACTTCCGATTTGTCTCATACAAATTTCATCAAAATCGGTTCAGTAAGTAGTTTGGTTTTTAAATCAAAATAGTTGGAGAAAATATATCATCTAAGTAAACGAAATTGCGTATTTTGCTAAATGAAAAGTAAAAAATGTTAATACAAAAAAATACAACCGACTTACAAATTCTTCGGAAATAAATTTATTTTTACTTAGTAGTGTTTTTTTAGGGTTCCGTACCTCAAAAGGTAAAAAAGGAACCCTTACAAGATCACTCTCTTGTCCGTCTGTCTGTCCGTGTGTCACCACCGATTTTCTCAGGAACGGGTGGACCTAGCAAGTTGAAATTTATACCAGATACTGAAGTCTATAGTCCTATTAGGTGTATAAAATCAAGGTCCTGAGACAACACGATAAAAAGATATAAGTAGGCAAATTTAAATTTTCGCGAAAACTTGTAAGTACCAAAATGTTATTTTTCGGAATTTTCCCTTTACTTGTGCTGTAAGACCTTGTTTATTTCGTTTTTTTTATGTCTTGTATTTTTTTGTGAAAAAGTTTTTTTAACATACACTTATACCCGATTTCTGAAGTACTTTATCGGTCGTTTATCTGTCCGTTAACTACTAACCAACTATAAAGTTACGAGAAATAATGTTAACGAACAGATAAAGACCAATACCAATACCAGCGACTAGTGCCCGGTTTCTGAGGATTTCCCCAGAAACCGGGCACTAGTCGCTTAAACAAATTCAAAATCACTTTTTAAAACAATTGGTGATTTAATTGCCTCGATATCTTTATTTGTGTGTACATTGACGATTCGGGTGTACAGGTCACAAGTCAAATGAAATTAAAATTCTTCTTTATTATCGATCGTCACGTTCGACCTTATACAATAACATTGGGTGTGTGTGTCTTATTACGTAACTAGTTGCCGCCCGCGCCGCAGTTGATTGTCGATAATTATCCCAAAAGAACATATTCCCGGGATAAAAAGTATCCTATGTGTTATTCCAGACTATAATCTACCACTGTGCCAGATTTCATCAAAATCCATTCAGTTGTTTTTGCGTGAAAGAGTAATAAACATCCATCCGACCATGCATCCATACAAACTTTCGCGTTTATAATATTAGTAGGATAGCTAAAAGGTAATCAAGATCTATAAAAGGCATCTCTTTTTGAAACGCGTGGAACACAACGTGCTGTCGACCCGGGCTTGGTTTTGGCTACCCAACGCTCACCGTCCGCAGGCCCGCGCCTACGGTGGCCGGGAATCGCCCTGTGACTCCCGACGCCCGGGCCGTCTTCTTTTGTTGTGACGGCTGGAGCGTGAGGATAGCCGTTCCCTCACGCGGCCCGCCTCCTCCTTTCGCTAGCATTACTGCTTTGCATAAGGAGGTGACTGCTACCCATGCCTCCTCGCTCCGGACCATGGATTGAACCAGGGCCGGACGCGAGAGGTCGCCGCCGTCGATCGCCTCGACTAGGACACGGCGGTGCTCCGCCCCAGCAGGGCAGACCTCTACCGTATGCTCCACCGTGTCCTTCGGGCTATCCTCACAGCAGTGACACCCGGGCGTGTTCTCCCGCTTTATCCGAAGCAGGTAGCTCCCGAAACAACCGTGTCCGGTGAGTACCTACCTGCGTCAGGCGGAAGGTGAGGACGCCGTGGCGCCTCTCTAGCCACTCCTCTAAGAGGGGATTTATCGCAACAGTAGTGGCGTGCCCAACCTATAGTTCCTGCACGCTCTTCGGGGGAACGTGCACAAAGTACACTGTGCCATCTGGCGTTACATATTCGAAATGTATAAGTAAAATATAATATACTTGGGAATGACACTTCTGTACTGCTCTTTTTTTTTTTTTTTTTTTTTTTTTTTTTTTTTTTTTTTTTTTTTTTTTTTTTTTTAGGTTGGGAAATCATCAAATGACTTCTTCCGCTCTGGGTGGAGCGGAAGGGCGTGTCAGACTCTTACTGACTAAAACCCATCCGTGTTCCTTCTAAAGCCCTTTGCGTTCCAGGGCCGCGGTGACTCTTTCGAGTTCCAACCCTCCAACAGATTCCGCAACCCTGGCAGACTTCTGTACTGCTACCAGTATAACCAGATATGAAACAGTCTTATTATCCCTTATCAAAGCTGGTTTTCAGACTTTCAGGCTTCTGTGTGGTTTAAGACCGTCAAAGATAATGTAAATATGTTCAAAATAACACTTAACCGTGCTCCCGACGCCAAGCCACAAATTCGCCATACTTTTTGTTACATATTTGTGACGTTTGGCGTACAGGGCACGCGCTTGATTGTCATTTATACGTGACAATGGCGTTTAAAGTTTAAACGGGTGTTCTACGGGTTCTAAGAATGTAACATCCTAAAGTGCAAAGCCCAGCGCAAAAACGATCAATGCGATTCTATAAACATCTCACCGTGTAAGCTTAGGTGAAGTGAACAAGAAGCGAGCTGTCAATTCATACAAACGAGAAGGAATGACAGTTCATTTCATGCTCACTCCACCTAAGTTAACGCGGTGAGATGTTGACAAAATAGACCAGCTGGTGTGTTTGAATAGGTGCCCTTCGCGAGTCGAGGTTGTGATAAATTAACCTATTCCATTGGGCAACGCTACAAGAGGCACAATGGAAATTATATGACCCTATGATTGCGGCATTCAAGTGGACATGATTTGGTCTCACAAAAGATTTATATCTTAATGTACTCGAGACCTGCCCTTCTTCACACGGGCAATAACGACATATCACATCATCAAGAAATTCATTACAGCCATATGCGAGTTTTTTAACATTCTCGATCGCGTTAGCGTAAACGTCAATTTGTATTGAAACTTGCAACCTTTTATTTAGCGGCAATATTGAATTTAGTTTAATGTAATTAACTATATTGTTTTCTATTCTTCAAGCCCTTTCTTTTACCCATATTCAGGGGGTTGAGAAAAAATTTGTAATCCGCCATCTTGGAGCGGCGGCCATTTTGAAGTTATTACAATATTGATTATTGTCACCAGAACTAAAGATGTATGCAAAATTTCATCTCATTGAAATATAAAAAAACAGTCTATGCCTTCTACTTTGATGACATCTCTTTAAGGCGCGAGTGGAACACAACGCGCCATCGACCCGGGCCTCGCCGTTCGCAGGCCCGCGCTTACGGTGGCCGGGAATCGCAATGCGACTCCCCAACGCACGGGGCGTCTTCTGTTGCAGCGGCTGGGGCGTGAGGTTTGCCTCTCCCTCACGCGGTCCGCCTCCTTCTTCACTAGCTAATGCTAGTGCTGCTTTGCAGAAGGACGTCACCACGCGATCTAGTACCTTCGTTAACAAACTCGCACTAAGCCCTAAGTATTTCAATTAATGAAACGGTTAGATTTTTCTGCATTTTTTAACGCCCCCTCCCCCCTGGTGATACGTGGTGAGGTTTAAGGCTATCCCCCCCCCCCCCCCAACAAAAATCACGTGTATTTTTAGTACCTACAAAAAATCTTTAAGTATAAAGTATAATTTGATTCTGAAATTAAGGACCATGATAAAAATGTCTAGACAGAAAGGCTGCAGGTTATTTTCCGAAAAAATAAATACACGTGATATCTAACTACAACCTTGTGATATTTTGTGATTTTCGCCAAACCCCCTCCTTCCATAAATCACGTGAGGCTCGAAGCCGAGCTCGAGCCTAACGTGATTTATGGACGGCCCCTATGCCCTTTATGATTGAATCTGTGTTGCGCCGTTGACAGCGTGTGCCAAATCAAATATTTTTCTTCATGGAGATTATATTGACAGGCTTTCTAGAAAACTCGCCTAAGAGACAAATAATCTGTTAGTCACATCCGAGCCTTCGTAACAGGTACCTCTTATCAATGGAGATAATGTCAGTGACTCTTATCAAAATCTTAAAGTAAATATTTATATCAGTATCACCTTGAACTGTTGCATATTTAAATTGATGAACATATTAATTGCACTGGTTGTAAATAGCATAGTAACATATGTAGTATCACGCTTGTTTAATCAAAAGAGGTTGGCAGAAGTCTATAATTTGCATACATTTCGCCAATTTTTCATTTATTTGATTAAACGGTTTTATTTAGCTTGCCCTGTTTGTTGTCTGTTTAGGTCAAATTTACTAGTTGAAATTTTACCCCCTTCCTGTTGGTAGATTGATGATTTGGTACACACTTTTAGACTATACAATTTAATATATTCAATATCATTGTAAATCTAAGATGGCCGCCGCAACAAAATGGCGGGATTTCATAATAAAATCTATACATATAATCTATCTTCTATCTATGCATATAATAAAAATGTTACGGATCGCTGTCTGTACATGGAAGATATATGAGAAAAATATTATTGGGACCTTTATCAACGCAAATAGCAACCAAAACAATTATTGTTAGAATTTTTGTATGTTTGTCTGTGCGTTTGTGCACGATAATCTCAGAAACGGCTTATCCGATTTAGATGTGGTTACACTTATACATTGTGGTAAGCTTCACTTAACATTTAGTGCTTGTTTCATGTCAATCGGTTCATAAATAAAAAAGTTTAAAGAATCACGTCGTACATTTGTCAAACTATCTATATCCATCTATTCTTTCTCTGTTACCTTAGTAAAGCTTCATAATCTTAAAATAAAAATAACTGCCCCAAGTAACTATTCCACGCGGACGAAGTCGCGTGCAAAACCTATTTTTTATATTGTATGAGAGGGGACATTGAATTTTAGTTGCGCGATTAATCCCATAGAATTCTGCGTATGAGCAGGCACCCAAACAATAAATTCGCGCGAATGTTTTGTTTGTGCGACTTGGCTGTGAACTGGGTAGAAACAAACAAAAATCGCGAGGAATGTTATTGACCATGCACCTGCGTAACGGGCGTGTTATGATTCAGTAAGCGGATCAACAAACCGCCAAAAACAATTCGCGCGGCGAGATATCGCAGTGCGCGCCAGGCCTAAGAGGTAGACAGTTGAAACGATCACAGAGTGTGTATCCCTAATTCCGTAACTAAAATAAACAAAAGTAGGTTTAGACAGAAGTTTAGTAGGGCGAAGCCAAACGAGCGTATTTTTTAGAAAATAATTCAAATAACAGGGCGTGTCAGACTCTTACTGACTAAAACCCATCCGTTTTCCCCTGGAACGCACACGTTTTTTATTGTAACCTTACCATATTTCTCTCCCAGTCCGGTCACATCATAGTACTGGTATTCTTTTCCATCAATGTTTATGGACTTCAGCAGGTCACTGTACGGGTTGTTGGTGGCTGAAATAATAAAGTTATGATTAGTAAAACTGGAAATCAAAGGGGAGTCGCTCGTCTTGGTGTGGACATGTAAAGAGGGGGGATGTAATGGATGTTACTAAAAGAATCACACTAATATTATAAAGACGAACGTTTGTGAGTGTGTGTATGTTTTTACTTCTTCACGCGCAAACGGCTGGACCAATTTTGATAAAATTTGGTATAGAATAAGAATATTTTATTTGCATATAAAACATGGTACATTTAAGGTCTTATTTTTAGAATCATTATCTAACATGTTTTGCCATTTACTGGCATACAAATATTTGAGAAATTGTTCACAAAAATAATGAATGTTATGTATTTATAAAACTAATGTTTAGTGATACAATCAATAATTAAGTTATTATATAAATTCAATTTCAATTACACTAGTAAGTCTCTCAGGTACATCTGTATGCTTACACTAAATATGGTATAGTAGGTACTAATTTGAAATTTTAACAATGTGATAAACCAATTTAAGTAGGTAGGAATAATCAGTGCCGGATTAAGCCAGTGCGGGGCCTGTAGCAAATTTTGCTAAGGGGCCCCCAAAACTTGGCTTCATTAGGATTCATTACCCCATTCGATAAATTGAATACTAGAAGATGAATCTCTTGCTAAGAATAAATTGTATTCACCGTGAACATTTTTTTAGTCAGAGAGTCGTCAGATTTGGGCCTTCCATTTCTTCGTCAAGTTTGCCTTTTTGAGTATGGACCGGACCCGGGGCTTATTTGTGCGAAGTATGAGCCATACCATTAATAAATAAACAAAATTAAAGACATACAGATTGGGAAATATGCGTCACATCTCCGCAAAAAGGCTATGGCTCAGTATGGTAGGAATAAAAACTCGTGTGTGAGACAGAGCCATATACCCGATACACTCCCTCACAGATCAGTAGGACTCACCGCCCGCGGCATACCCTCGTCGAACCCGACGACCCCATCACCCAGATTCAAGAGAGCCGTAGGGAAACCAGCACTCTTAGAAAACACACACGACACAGACCGCGTTCCGTTTTCCGGCCCCGCCGCCGGGGCCTGTCGCGACGTCCCAGTAATAACCCTCCCCGATCTTTGATTACCGAGCCAGCCCGCGTCGCTGAGCCAGTAGTTTTAAACTCCCCAAATAATGCTATGACCCAGCCTGTCCCTTGCTGTTCCTCCCAAAATGACGCCGCTAGCCGAGGTCCGTATCCCACAGGGGATGCCCTAGCGAGCGGTCATGTAGTTTTAATTTAGTTTGTAAGCCCTGGCTGGGGGCCTTAAATTCATTTGAGGCCACCACAGGATAGTCCGGTTAAGCAGTAACCAGCCCTAGCGTGCTGAACTGTGAGTGGTCCCGACAAAAAAAAAAAGAAAAAGTAGAGCCATATAATGGCGCTGATTTTCAGCGACATATTTTTGTAAATTCAAGCGCGAGGCCCCTCAATGCGCGGGGCCCGTAGCATTTGCTACTCTTGCTATATGGCTAATCCGGCACTGGGAATAATTAAAGTAATCAGTACTAAGTAACTATATTTGTCTGTTTCTTTTTTGTCAGTAAATTCTCTGACACTATAAAAACAATTACCAACCAGCCATTTATGTAGTTTGGATTTAAAATGTTTCAAAGGCAGAACTGCCTTATTTGTTTTGGTATATTGTTGAATTTTTTTATTGAAGTGATGTAGCTATTTTAATGGCATAATGTGCTTAAAAGCACTCTTAGCAGTGTAGGGTCTCAACGGGTATATTTTGAGTGTAATTCACTTCACATGTTGTGAATTACACTCAAAATATACGGTATGCAAGAAGCTGACACCATAGGTTTCCTTTTATAATAAACTCTAGGTATCGTAACACTAATGTTAGCAACGACTTGGCTGCGAGATGTTCGCACACAAACAAATTATTGTTCGACCCATAGGCTGAGTTCTGTTAAGATACCTTCTAGGCAAATTATGTGTGTGTGTCCGTAGATAATTTTAAATGCATAGTAATCATGAACACACCAAATTTTCAATGTCATTACTGAGAGGTGTGTCCGCATGTTTAAGTGTAAACTAACAGTCACATCATGACTTATGTAAATATTACTTCACTGAGTTCAAGAGTCCGTTTCTTATTTACATAATTATATATTAGAAGCACATGTGGCTTGGTGGACTTTGGAGAAAACATTACTTCAAGTAGTCTATGTTAATTTATGAAAAGTTTTTTTCGAGTTGGAGCTAAAGAAGTTTGACGACACGTTGGGGCAGTATACCTTGCATACCAATGCTAGTTCTTATAACTCAACAGACAGATGTGTTGCTGGGGAGTTTGTTGTGCTACTTCTTCCCAGCTAAAATACTAGGAAGTGGTGATGGGCGGGCGGTTTTGGGGACTGTCTTTATGTAGAACTTTGACGATTAAAAAGTGATCGCACACAGCCTAATTTGAATAAATGACTTTTGACTTTGAGTGGTAGAGTGATTGGCTGCGATGGTGCGTGTTGTGGGTTCGATTCCCGCTCAGATCAAATATTTGTTTGGCCTACAGGTAGTTGTTATGGGTCTGGCTAATTGTGTATGTGACTTTGTTTGCTTGTAAACCCACCCACGATACAGGAGAAACTCCTAGTGTTGGGTAAAGTTTAAAAAAAAAATTGGTTGTCTGTAAAGTCGGTTTACGGATGATAGTTTAAAGTGACAATGTCATAACAAAACATTGATGAAATGATTGCACAATTTTATGAATAAAATTGAATTGTGCAACACTTTTTCATACGTGCAGCCAGCATTCATGAATTTATTAGACACTAGTTGCCGCCCGTGGCTCCGCCCGCGTGATTGTCGAAAACTATCCTAAGGGAACATATTCCTGGGATAAAAAGTATCCTATGTGTTATTCCAGACTATAATCTACCTCTGTGCCAAATTTCATCAAAATCCATTCAGTAGTTTTTACGTGAAAGAGTAACAAACATCCATACATACATCCATACTTACAAACTTTCGCCTTTATAATAGTAGTAGGATTGTCATGTCAAAAAAAAAGTATGGAGGTTATTTGATAGTTGATTTAAAGCTTTGTTTATGAAGAGTTTTTTGAGTTGGAGCTAAAGAAGTAGGGAGTTTATTTGATAGTTGATTCAACGTTTTCCCATAGTTTCTCTGCCACGGGTCATCCCACAGGAAACATGCTTTTTAATGGGTTAAGAAGTCTTTGACACTAAGCAATTATTTATTTGGTTTCAAAATATTTCTAGGATTACATTTCATCACTTTTTCATGTGATCTGTTATGCAGAGCAGAGTCACTTTATTAATTTTATACTTTTATTTTACTTCACTGTATATGATGATGTTCAAAAGTGCCTGATTGACGAAGGAGTATGCTTGCCCAGATGTAACCTATTAACAAATGAATCTGTAAATGGACCAGTACTTCGAAGATCACATTTTACAAGCATATTAAGCAGTCAGATACACTGAAATTAATTAAAGTGTTTAACAGTTTATCAAAGCATTTTACAAGAAAAAATTTAAGTCTTAAAATTTTCAAGTACAAGTGACATAGCAGTTTTCGACAGTTACTATGTGAATTCTAATAAGATAATATACATATTTGTTTATTCATTATGATTAGAATCGATTGTGGCATTGACCAAAATCTTTTATCAAATTGCACCTAGAGTAACCTAAAAAACTTACTTTGTAAATATGTTTTTGTACTTTAATGGCGATAGATATTATTATGTAGTAGTTATTTCGTCAATACCAGTTGTGGTAACCCGTTAGTTGATGAGATAAATTATTATTTTGATAATAAGTTTTTAACTTTCAACCGGTTTTCAAAATCGCTTGCGTTTCCAACTTTAATTTAACACAGCTAAGTTAATAACATAAACAAAGTTATAAAACTTAGTAACAAGTACATTTTAAATACTTTTTATGTATTATTTAGGTTACTGAGAAATTCTGAAGTAAAGTTTTTTAAGTGAAAAATAGAACATTTCGCTTACCGGCCATGTTAGATGACAACTATTTTTGCACACTTATTGAAGGCACAGGCACACTCCCGAATCCCGGTAGTAAAAAGGGAAAACGGACGAGAAATTATACAAAATCTACGTCACGATTGTAATCAACGAAATACACGTTCAGTGTGATAAATTTGACACTGACATAAACGTCGGACGTCGCCGGGTTGCGTAATGTCAGAATTATGTTACCATGTATTTTTTTTAAAAGCTACTATAGTACCATCAGAACAGAAAACATGAATGTGAAAAATTGACAAACATAGGATATCTGCTGCTATTTTTAATACCATGAACAGCACATTGCATCACTAGACATCGGTTGCTTTTTTGGTAAATTCGGTAAGAAATGGTCGAAATAAGGAAATGCATACTTGCATTTCCTTATTGGGTAAGATACTTTTTTACTCAATAGAATATTAATAAGCCACTGCGCGCGAGTTAAATGCTACTTAAACGAACACACTCACTAACTTTTATATGGTGTAATAATAAATAGTTATCTATTCTATTCTTAACTGGCTGATTACTCTGAATAAATACACTAAAACAAAATCAGAAGCTCGATCGAATCGAAAAAAGGAGAACTCTTTTAACATACATACAATTATTGTCACACTTACTCGTTTATTTATTCGTATATTACAATTTGGTCACATTCATGGCTGTGGTACACTGTGTGGCATACTGAGTACTTCAGTCGCAGTCTTGTTTTTTTTACACTCACTTTGTTTTGCATTAGAATGCGGATGTAACACATTCTAATGGCTTTTGGAGTATCTAGTAGCAAATATATCGATTCGGCCTTCTCGGCAAGTGTCGTCTGAGGCAGTCAATATCTACTACAATAAAATTTTCAGCTCCACTTAACCGAGATCGCGCCTCTTTCAATTATTCCACATATTTTCCAGGTGCGTGGATATTTGAGACACGAAACTACACCAATTTACATCACAATATCCACTAGGAATCAATTTACGAATAAATGCTATGTAATGACTTTTGGTCGAATGCGGCGTCCAATTTATTTTGAATACAAATTAAATGGCACTGTTATTACAAGATCGAACACTGTAAAAGACTTGGGTGTCGTATTCGACCGGAAGTTGACATTTCATGACTACATTTCAACTGTTGCTAAAGAGTCATTCAAACGACTGGGGTTTGTTCTTCGAAACACGCGTGACTTTCAAAATGCGCACGTCGTACAGCTATTATACAGTACGCTTGTCAGAAGCAAGTTGGAGGCTAGCTCTTGTGTCTGGAACCCGCATGAGGCTAGTTATGCACTTTTATTAGAGAAGGTTCAAAAAGCATTTCTTAGATTTCTCTATAAATTTCGTTATGGATATTATCCATTTTTATATCCAACAAAATTTCTCGTAGGATCTCTAGGGTTTCATATGTTACAAACTAGGAGAGCCTATGACCAGCTGTACATTATGCTTAAAATATGTCGTGGGATAACAGATGCCCCTGATCTTCATAATGAGCTGATTCGTCTCTACGTTCCAAGCAACTATATCCGTGGTCGAAAACACCGTCTATTGGCCGTGCCCACAACTCGAACAATGGCTCGCGCCTCATCCCCTGTTCCTCGCACTCTGGCTGCGCTTAATGACGTCATGGAAGCTAACCCGAACTGTGACCTATTTGCAGATCAGCTCAAAACTGTTTTGTGCGCTTGTCTTTGCTTCTGTGAAAGTACGTAAATTTATAAATATTAATATATATATATATATATATTTTTTTATGCTTACATTTTGTGTACTTTGTGTGTTAATGTAATTGGTCTACAAACCGTGTTAACATTATAAATAAATAAAATAATTAAAACCGCCGCTAAACTTCACACGAAAAATCCTGCCATAACTCCTCGGAGGCGGTTTACATACCATGTTGTTATGTACAGACGCCAGCACATCAAGCTACAACAAAGTATCAAGATTTTCAAATTTATAGCTAAAGCTTTAGATTCAAGGTTGATTGGGAAAATTTTACAGTTTCGGGTAGCATGATGTTTTGGCGTCTGTACTTGAAGCTAGACTACCAATTTAGAAGTTTTGAAAATAATTTTTAGTAATCACGCTAGAAATACGTGGAATTATCACATCTGTGTAACGTGGATTAATTTATTTATATTAAAATAAAATAAATCTTATCTTAGCCATAGTTTTATTCGCGAACCAAAAGCAAATTGCGTTCCTTTACACCGTGTTGTCTTATAAAATTCATTGTTTATATCTTTGTTTCATCTATACGGTGCACTAAAAAGAGACAAAACATGATGCTACTTACGAGAGTTGTCAAACCTAGTTTCCATGACAAAAAAATTGAAAAAAGTTCGTTGACTGTCATTGTTTTCGACTTTTCGTAATTTATTGCGTTTTTATTTATTAATATTTGTGTAAAGTGACCATCAAAATGTCGACTTTCGATCTGAACTCTATCAATTCCGCGCTATCTGATTCCGGCAGGCCGATCAGTGGCGTGGATTTCTCTGGGAAATCTCTAAAATTGGATACCGCGAACGATGGTATGAAAAGTGTTTTATTTCGCATTTCAGTGTAGTTTTTTTAGCTCAAAAACGTCGATATTATCCATTTTTACCGTGGAAAGTAACTTTGAAATCAAATCCAAGCTTTTACTCTTAACATATAGTGTTAGTTAAACATAACCTATAACTTTCATGTTTTATTAAATTAGTACATGATAAATCAATTATATTCGTCGTACCGTTATAGCATCTACAGATCGTGGGTACATTTTCCTCTTAGCTACTTGTTTATTGCGAAAAGGTACAAAATACTGCATTTTAATGACTGATTTTTAAATGAGCTTTAAATTTGTAAAATAACCTAGCTTCGTTGGATGTTATGTCTATTATATTGCAACATATCAATAAATACTGCTAAAACTATGCCACGCTTTGCCTAAACAATCATAATTTGCAATTTTTTGACATAGCACACATCTCAATAATATTGCTGCCTTGAATGATTAATTCGAACTTTTTTTAATCCACTTTTGTTGTCCCACTGCTACTGTCTTCTTGGCGTGTGGCCTCTCCAACTAATCCATACTCCATACTAATATAAATGCGAATGTGTGTCTGTCTGTCATGTTCACGCTTAAACCGCTGAACCGATTAAGATGAAATTTGGTATAGATATAGTTTGAATCCTGGGAAAGGACATGGGATTTTTATCCCGGAAATCATCCTTTAAGGGGGTTAAAAAGGGAGTGGATGTTTGTATGGGAGCATGTCATTGTTTAAGATAAAACCATAAAACCTTTGTATTTAGGCACTTGATAAAAAATAAATAAACATGTAAGCAATTTTGAAAAATAAAAATGCCTGCCCAAAGTAACTATTCTACGCAGATGAAGTCACGGGCAAAAGCTATTCCGCCTCCAAGTCGCAAGAGTTCCTAACGTGTTACATAAACTTCCTTTTGTTTATATCAACCATCAATCAATCAAAATAGTCTTAATTTGTAAACATAGGTTACAATAGCGTGCAAGATGTTATAATTGTTATATTTTATAGTAACTTTATGTTTTGTCATTTGGCTTACAAATATTTATACATTTATGAGAGGCCAATTATGCAAATTAATTTATCGAAATTCTCAATCTCATTTAAAAAAAAATAAAAATATTTTGTAAAAATGCTATGAGTAATGTCAGTATTTAACTAAATGCAATAATGTCAATAAGTTACTGAAAAGAAAAATGTCCTCACAATTACAATTGAGTCATCGTACATTATTAATAGTTTTAACGAGTATACAAATATCATTATTTTAATATCATTAATTGTCATCAAAATAATCACTGAGACAATAGTAATATTTCTATATCAATATAGTAGACACCAGCACATCAAGCTATCCGAAACTGTCAAATGTTCCCAATCTAACTTGAACCGAATGCTTTAGCGTTAAAGTTGAAAATTTATTAAAGAAATTTGACAGATTTTTGAAGTCTGTTCATAATTTATGCTTGATATTTATTTAATTCAGACCTTTTATTAAGCAAGGTAACTTATTAAATATTCTTTGGACCATACATACTTTTTATCACAATTACAATTAGAATCTTCAAAAGCTAAAATGATTAAATAATAGTTGCGTGTTACAAAAAGTTCGATAGTTACAGTTCGTTTTGTTTATTTTATATAATAATATCTTGGGACAACTCACACACGGTCATCCGATCCCAAACTAGGCAGAGCCTGTGCTATGGCAACCAGACAACTGATAAATATACTTATATATTTCTAAATAAATACATATTATAGACAAATTACACCCAGACACAGAACAAATGATCATGCTCATCACACAAAGATTTGTCCTGGGTGGGAATCGAACCCACGACCTCCGGTTTAGCAGTCAGGGTCACTAACCACTCGACCAACAGGCAGGCAATACAAATATGGGTTTGCTCTGGACTCTAGTCTAGGTCATAGATGGCAGAGACAAAGTCGACCATGGAGCAAGCTTATCCAGAAGAAGCCTGTTCACTCTAATTTTGAAGTGATTAGGGTTGTATGCGTTCGGAAACACAGACGCAGTCAGAGAGTTCCACTCCTTTGCTGTGCATTATGAAAGATTTTAATAAATTGATGCCTTTTTGCGAGTTTTTCATTAATTTCCCAATAATATGTGTTTATTCATTTCACTTACATACCTACTAATAATACTTTGTTTACATTTAAATGACGATTTCATATTTTAAATACTAATCTAACTAATCCAAATTTGTGTTATATATGTCACTGGAAAATTGCTCCTTATGATTGTAATAAATCTTGATTAGATTATAATTTCTCGATATCTTAAGAAAAAATTGAAAATTTCAACTGTCTAACTACTACGGTTAATGAGATACAGCCTGGTGACAGATGGATGGACAGCGGAGTCTTAGTAATAGGGTCCCGTTTTACCCTTTGGGTATGGAACCCTAAAAACCCACCAATTGCCCAAGCATACCCTTTACGTTTTATTAAATTAAATTTTTAGTAAAATGAGTATGGGGTCACTTTAAAACTGTACTGTGTGTGTGTGTACTGTATGTATTTTTTATGTTTTTCAAACTGTAAATAAATAAGTTAGAGATTTAATTAAAAAAATTAATGAAAATGAAATTAATATTTAACATTCCCCTTTATCTCTGAAATTAATGAGCCTAAAATGTTGAAAAACTCTGTGCTTTTCATCCCAGTAGTATGTTTCCTTTCGACATTTACGCAGTCGAAGCCGCTGCCAGAAGGTTGTATTCTATCTCCTAACATCAATCTTTAATTCCCCAGCACAACCCATCGTGGACGCCATCAATGGCTGCCCAGACCTGCAGTACCTCACCCTCACAGGCAATACCCTGGGGGTGGCAGCTGCGGAGGCCATCTCTAAGGCACTGGAACACCATCCAGAGTTGAAGGTGGCCAGGTTCTCGGACATGTTCACTGGAAGAATGAAGACAGAGATACCACCGGCTTTGGTAAGTGTTTTTGTGTCAATAACAACAACAATCACACAATACTGGAGCCGTCTCTATTTATTTGTATTTATTTATTTATTTATTTAAACTTTATGTACAATAGTGGTACATGGGCGGACTTAATGCATCAAGGCATTCTCTACCAGTCCTGTATCCGTTTGTATCCATCTCTATCTGTTTGTATCTGTCTCTATTTGTTTGTGTCCATCTCTAGTTGTTTGTATCCGTTTTTATTTGTTTGTATCTGTCTCAATTTGTTTGTGTCCGTCTCTATTTGTCGCGGGAATGGTGGGCATCAACACGCTAGAACTGCGACGTAGATGTGCGCTGTTGATGCACTACTACTTATTACTAAACAATAAGGTCGACGATGCGACCACGCTTGCTCGCTGTTCACCGACAGTGACAACCTTTGTATTTAGGCAATTAATAAAAAATATATAAACATATGTTCAAGTGTTTTTGAAAAATTTGTATCTTAAAAATAAAAATGGCTGCCCAAAATAAATATTCCACGCTGACAAAGTCGCGGGCAAAAACTAGTAGCCCACTTCGACACTTGAGACGAATCTAATGAAAATCTCATTGGTTCAAAACTATGCGACTGGCCCGCTGGTCGAGTGGTTAGTGACCCTGACTGCTATACCGGAGGTCGTGGGTCCGATTCCAACCCAGAACAAATCTTTGTGTGATGAGCATGATCATTTGTTCTGTGTCTGGGTGTAATTGGTCTATAATATGTATGTGTTTAGAAATATATAAGCATGTTTATCAGTTGTCTGGTTGCCATAGCACCGGCTCTGCCTAGTTTGGGATCGGATGACCGTGTCTAAGTTGTCCCAAGATATTATTATTATATTACTATTTATACCAGGATTCCGTGTCATTAAAAATAAAACCAATGTTTAGTGTAGTCATAAATATTGACTTGTTTTCCAGGCTGCCCTAGGTGACGGTATGATAACAGCCGGAGCTCGTCTCAGCGTTCTAGACCTGAGTGATAACGCCTTTGGACCCATAGGAGTCGAAGGCCTGGCGAAGTTGCTTCAGAGCGATGTCTGCAGCGAGCTGGAGGTATGTTTCTTTTTATTATTATTGATAGGCTCGTGGCGAAGAATATCAGCCGCATGGGTCGATTAGCAAGCCTTGCTGAGGGATCGAGGGGAGCCACCCATCCACGGACCTCCAACCTCGATATGACCTCGGCCAGCGTACGCAACGTATTGTGATGTGAAGACCATGTAGATCGCAATATAAGGAGTTCATTTCATGTTAGTCTGGCACTTTGAGTTCTTAATGCGGCCTCCCCAAATGTCCCCTGCCCTACTTTGGTATTGTTCGTCAAATCGTTGAGCTCCTTTAAGTTCTAAGTTTGAGCTACACGATAACTGATCAATGCTTGCACTGTCTGGACAGGTCCACTCAAATCTGTGTGGGACCTCAAAAGACCACTTCAGACATTAACCTACATGGTTCTCATATGATTTGACCAGTACAGATTGTATGGACTTTAAAAGAGAGTTTGACCTCTGAGTTTGTTTCGGTGTTTCTTCTCAGGGTAGTCAGCTAGGAGACACCGGCCTCATCTAGCTTAAAAATGACCCAATAAGATTGACGTGTAAAAGTGTTATGTTTAACCTACTTACAAAATAAATATCATTTGTCATTTAGCGTTTGCGTATCTTAACATACAGAGATTCCTCCGTACTTCGAAAAGCACGCTAAGCTCTTGGTCCCGGCTGTAATTTAAAAGTCTTCGGCAGTCGTTACCGATTGTCAGAAGCCAGTAAATCTGACTCGTCTTGCCAAATCCCGTGTCACCACCCAGTTAATGGGTTGTGGAGTCGAGGTAGTCGCTCAACGAAATTTACTGAAAAAAGTCTCGAAAACTAAAATTGCATTATAGGATTTTTGACAAATCGGTATTCCTATGAAACGAACCGGTTGATTTTGATGAAAAATACACACCCTGTATTATTTATTACACTATCCGAAAGTGTCGCTAGTAAGGATCGAATTCTTGAAAGTAATAATACATGGCAAACTAAAGGAAAGCGCTCATTTTCAACTAATTACTTTTTAGGGTTCCGTACCCAAATGGTAAAAACGGAACTCTATTACTAAGAATCCACTGTCCGTCTGTCTGTCTGTCACCAGGCTGTATGTCATGAACTGTCATAGCTAGACAGTTGAAATTTTTACAGATGATGTATTTTTGTTGCCGCTGTAACAACAAATAAGGTTTAAAAACAACTTTATTTCTCATAAAGAATTGCATACACAATTCACTTACTGAGAAACAATGCCTAAAACTAAGATTAATAAAATTAGAGCGCACAGATGTACGTAAATAATATAAATGAAATAAAATAAAAGGCCTCATACAAGAAACATGTTTTTTTCGGCTTATGGTACGGAACCCCTCGTGTACAAGTACAACTTGCACTTGGCCAGTTTATTAAATTTCTTGCCATACCTTTGTGACGTCACAATCGACCACTATCGCTTATAATTTATCAACCATACCTTTGTGACGTCACAATCGACCACTATCGCTTATAATTTATCAACCATACCTTTGTGACGTCACAATCGACCACTATCGCTTATAATTTGTCAACCATACCTTTGTGACGTCATAATCGACCACTATCGCTTATAATTTATCAACCATACCTTCGTGACGTCACAATCGACCACTATTGCTTACAATTTATCAACCATACCTTCGTGACGTCACAATCGACCACTATTGCTTACAAATTATCAACCATACCTTTGTGACGTCACAATCGACCACTATTGCTTATAATTTATCAAGCATACCTTTGTGACGTCACAAACGACCACTATTGCTTATAATTCATCAACCATACCTTTGTGACGTCACAATCGACCACTATTGCTTACAATTTATTAACCATACCTTTGTGACGTCACAATCGACCACTATTGCTTATAATTTATCAACCATACCTTTGTGACGTCGCAATCGACCACTATTGCTTACAATTTATCAACCATACCTTTGTGACGTCACAATCGACCACTATTGCTTATAATTTATCAAGCATACCTTTGTGACGTCACAATCGACCACTATCGCTTATAATTTATCAACCATACCTTCGTGACGTCACAATCGACCACTATTGCTTACAATTTATCAACCATACCTTCGTGACGTCACAATCGACCACTATTGCTTACAAATTATCAACCATACCTTTGTGACGTCACAATCGACCACTATTGCTTATAATTTATCAACCATACCTTTGTGACGTCGCAATCGACCACTATTGCTTACAATTTATCAACCATACCTTTGTGACGTCACAATCGACCACTATCGCTTATAATTTATCAACCATACCTTCGTGACGTCACAATCGACCACTATTGCTTATAATTTATCAACCATACCTTTGTGACGTCATAATCGACCACTATCGCTTATAATTTATCAACCATACCTTCGTGACGTCACAATCGAACACTATTGCTTACAAATTATCAACCATACCTTTGTGACGTCACAATCGACCACTATTGCTTACAAATTATCAACCATACCTTTGTGACGTCACAATCGACCACTATCGCTTATAATTTATCAACCATACCTTTGTTACGTCACAATCGACCACTATCGCTTATAATTTATCAACCATACCTTTGTGACGTCACAATCGACCACTATCGCTTATAATTTATCAACCATACCTTTGTGACGTCATAATCGACCACTATCGCTTATAATTTATCAACCATACCTTTGTGACGTCACAATCGACCACTATCGCTTATAATTTATAAACCATACCTTTGTGACGTCACAATCGACCACTATTGCTTACAAATTATCAACCATACCTTTGTGACGTCACAATCGACCACTATTGCTAATAATTTATCAATATTCATTGCCCATGTAAACGCACCTTAACTAGCCATATGTTCCCAGGAATTACGTCTCAACAACAACGGTCTCGGTATTACCGGAGGCCGTCTGCTCGCCAAAGCCTTGTCGGCTCGGCCGCGCAGATTGAAGATCTTCATAGCGGGCAGAAACAGACTGGAGAATGATGGAGCCACCGCGTTAGCTAAAGTGTTCCAAGTAAGTTGATTGACATATTATTATAGGAAATGAGGAATTTAATGTTCAATCAATCATTTATTGAAGTGAAAACTTCTTTAGCGGCGTTGTCCACTTTTTGGGATGGGTATAAAATGTTAAACTCGCGTCAGGACACGTGACCTGATCGAACATTCGTAAGACGGAGGGAGAGTTCTGAAGTGTTATATTTTTAATGTAAGTAATATAAATTGTCATGTTTGTGTACGATAGCGCAATAAATGAATTTTGTATTTTACCACATAAATGGTCGAATGGATGACTTTTATACTGATTAAAGCAATTCGTACGAAATTATTCCCTAACCATTCCAAAATATCAAAAATGCACAACGTTAATGTTCAAGTTTTCACTTCTGCCGGCACTCCCGGAGTGCATGCAACCCGTTGTTTTCTCCGCAAAAATGGGTATAGTACATAGGTATTTTTATAATTATCACATGGGCATGCAAAGGTTTACAATTTCACATTTAATTAAAAAAATAAGTGGCATATCATTGGAATTACAATATACTTACATATTAAAAAAAAAATTACAGCGTGATTATATGTATAAAAAAATAAATAATTATAAGCATCACCTTTGTACCTATTTTTCTGTTCCTTCTTATTTAGTTGTTAAATGTGTGTACATAAACTGTTAAATAAATAAATAAAAATAAAATAAGACAATGAGCAGATCACAATAATTATCACAATAATTAGCCATTAATTAAGAATAATTAGTGAATCATCTTTAAGAAAATCGTGAATCGTGTAATAAGTTTTCATAATTAAAAATTAGTTCAGCGCTCTTTTAAATTGAATGTGTTCTTTACTCACTTTGTTTTACACAAGGCTCGGATACCGGTTACATTTTAAAACCGTAACTATGTACTTGATGCTAAACCTTTTCATTTGGGTTTCGTTCGAATTTACCGGTTTTTGGAGCATTAAACGGTTTAGAGCAATAAAAACCGGTTAATACTGACTCACGACAAAGAAACGCCGCGCCGCGCGCATTCGCACTAGTTGCAACGTGTCTACCGACACGCCCGCCGCGGCCGTCGTCGATGAAACCGGTTAATTTAGGTTAAAATAAAGTTGTTGAAACGTTCACGTTCTTTAGAAAAGTTCGGAGCAAAACCGCAATAAACCGGTTTTGACCGGTATTTTTTTAAACGGTTCCGAACCCTAGTTTTACAAGATGTTATGCCTATTCATTGTTTCTCGTTAGTATCCCGCTACTGAAGGAAGCTTCATTGATTTATTTTTTTATACGGTTTATTGCAAACCGAAAAAAAAAATAAAAAGAAAACAACGTCACCATAAAAAAAATACTTTTATACAAAAAAATACATCGACTTCCAAATAAAAAACACTACATAGTATAAAATAACTTTAATTTTGGAAGTATGTGTCAAAAAAACGAAAAAACACCGACTGCTGAAAGGGACTGTTGGAAGTCTTTCGTTTTTTTTTTTGTAAAAAAAGTTTTTATAAGTATACATCAAACAATGAGATTTTCCATCTGTTACAGAACATGGGTACTCTAGAAGAGCTAGCCATGCCGCAGAACGGTATCTACCACGTCGGAATATCAGCGCTGTCAGAGGCGTTCAAACGCAACGCGCAGCTGGCGCGGCTCAATCTGAACGACAACACGGTCGGCGCTAAAGGAGCCCAGGCCATTGCCGCTGCGCTGCCCAAGTAAGTTATAGCTGTATAAAGGTTCTAAATATTGTTTAACAAACGTCTTGTTCACAGTTCTTGTATCAGTAAACGAGGAGGTTATTACCTACTCTCTGTTAATCGATGACCATACCTTGTTTAGAGTGACCATACTTTGTTTAGAGTGACCACACCTAGTTAAAAGTGACCACATCTTGTTTATAGATGCCTATATCTTGTTAAGAGTTGCCTACACCTTGTTTAGAGTGACCATTCTTTGTTTAGAGTGACCACACGTTGTTTAGAGTGACCACACCTTGTTTAGATTGACCACACGCTTGGTTTATTACGACCACTCATGTTTCTATCACGTCCACACCTAGAACAACGGTGTCTAGTGGCCACACATGTTCACTGTTGTCCTGTAAGTACGGTATCTACTACGCGGCATAGTTGCGCTGTCAGAGGCGTTCAAACGCAACGCGCAGCTGGCGCGGCTCAATCTGAACGACAACACGGTCGGCGCTAAAGGCGCCCAGGCCATTGCCGCTGCGCTGCCCAAGTAAGTTATAGCTGTATAAAGGTTCTAAATATTGTTTAACAAACGTCTTGTTCACAGTTCTTGTATCAGTAAACGAGGAGGTTATTACCTACTCTCTGTTAATCGATGACCATACCTTGTTTAGAGTGACCATACTTTGTTTAGAGTGACCACACCTAGTTAAAAGTGACCACATCTTGTTTATAGATGCCTATATCTTGTTAAGAGTTGCCTACACCTT
This sequence comes from Mamestra brassicae, assembly GCA_905163435.1. NCBI lineage: Eukaryota > Metazoa > Arthropoda > Insecta > Lepidoptera > Noctuidae > Mamestra > Mamestra brassicae. The sequence continues at coordinate 8,372,271 of LR991017.1, forward strand.
GTTTAGAGTGACCATTCTTTGTTTAGAGTGACCACACGTTGTTTAGAGTGACCACACCTTGTTTAGATTGACCACACGCTTGGTTTATTACGACCACTCATGTTTCTATCACGTCCACACCTAGAACAACGGTGTCTAGTGGCCACACATGTTCACTGTTGTCCTGTAAGTACGGTATCTACTACGCGGCATAGTTGCGCTGTCAGAGGCGTTCAAACGCAACGCGCAGCTGGCGCGGCTCAATCTGAACGACAACACGGTCGGCGCTAAAGGCGCCCAGGCCATTGCCGCTGCGCTGCCCAAGTAAGTTATAGCTGTAGAAAGATTCTAAATATTGCCCACAGTCGGTTGTAAGAAACATCTGGCTCACAGTTCTTGTAACAGTAAAATTAGAGTGTATTACCTACTCTCTGTTAATCGATGACCATACCTTGTTTAGAGTGACCACACCTTGTTTAGAGTGACCACACCTTTTTTAGAGTGACCACACCTAGTTAAAATTGACCACACCTTGTCTAGAGTGGTCGACATCTTGTTTATGGATGCCCATATCTTGTTCAGAGTTGCCTACATCTTGTTTAGAGTGACCACACCATGTTTAGTGTGACCACATCTTGTTTAGAGTGGTCCACATCTTGTTTAGAGTGACCACACCATGTTTAGTGTGACCACATCTTGTTTATGGATGCCCATATCTTGTTCAGAGTTGCCTACACCTTGTTTAGAGTGACCACACCATGTTTAGTGTGACCACATCTTGTTTAGAGTGGTCCACATCTTGTTTATGGATGCCCATATCTTGTTCAGAGTTGCCTACACCTTGTTTAGAGTGACCACACCATGTTTAGTGTGACCACATCTTGTTTAGAGTGACCACACCATGTTTAGTGTGACCACATCTTGTTTAGTGTGACCACATCTTGTTTAGAGTGGTCCACATCTTGTTTATGGATGCCCATATCTTGTTCAGAGTTGTCTACATCTTGTTTAGAGTGACCACACCATGTTTAGTGTGACCACATCTTGTTTAGAGTGACCACACCATGTTTAGTGTGACCACATCTTGTTTAGAGTGGTCCACATCTTGTTTATGGATGCCCATATCTTGTTCAGAGTTGCCTACATCTTGTTTAGAGTGACCACACCATGTTTAGTGTGACCACATCTTGTTTAGAGTGACCACACCATGTTTAGTGTGACCACATCTTGTTTAGAGTGGTCCACATCTTGTTTATGGATGCCCATATCTTGTTCAGAGTTGCCTACATCTTGTTTAGAGTGACCACACCATGTTTAGTGTGACCACATCTTGTTTAGAGTGACCACACCATGTTTAGTGTGACCACATCTTGTTTAGAGTGACCACACCATGTTTAGTGTGACCACATCTTGTTTAGAGTGACCACACCATGTTTAGTGTGACCACATCTTGTTTAGATTGACTACACCTTGTTTAGTGTGACCACATCTTGTTCAGAGTTGCCTACACCTTGTTTAGAGTGACCACACCATGTTTAGTGTGACCACATCTTGTTTAGAGTGACCACACCAGGTTTAGTGTGACCACATCTTGTTCAGAGTTGCCTACACCTTGTTTAGAGTGACCACACCTTGTTTAGTGTGACCACATCTTGTTCAGAGTTGCCTACACCTTGTTTAGAGTGACCACACCATGTTTAGTGTGACCACATCTTGTTTAGAGTGGTCCACATCTTGTTTATGGATGCCCATATCTTGTTCAGAGTTGCCTACATCTTGTTTAGAGTGACCACACCATGTTTAGTGTGACTACATCTTGTTTAGAGTGACCACACCATGTTTAGTGTGACCACATCTTGTTTAGAGTGGTCCACATCTTGTTTATAGATGCCCATAACTTGTTCAGAGTGGCCTACACCTTGTTTAGAGTGACCACACCATGTTAAGTGTGACCCCATCTTGTTCAGAGTGACCACATCTTGTTTAGAATGTTGATATGTGGGTGAGCGTTTTAACATACCGAGACTCCTCCGTGCCTCGGTGAGCACGTTAAGCCGTTGGTCCCAGCTGTCAATTGCAGCTCTTTTGCAGTCGTTACGGATTGTCAGAAGCCAGAAAATCAGACTCCAGTCTTGCCAAGAAGCACCGTTTTACCTAGTTAATGGGTTGTGAAGGTCTGGTAGGCAGCCGCTCCACGTAAAATACTGGTATTCAGCTGAATCCGGTTTGACTGGAAGCCGAGCCCAATATAGTTGGGGAAAGACAGGCAGATGATGATCTAATTTGTGGATGCTCACAACCCATTTAACAAGAAATCATACTATCATTATTTTCTTGTTATAGCTTGAAAAACTTGAAGAGTATAAACTTTGGCGACTGTCTACTGAAAAGTAAAGGGGCCAGCGCGCTCGCGAAGGCTTTCAAAGACAACTCGCTACTTTTGGAGGTAAGAATATTTAAATATTTTTTTTATATATTACTAGCTGACCCACGCAACTTCGTCTGCGTCACATTTTTTATAATTGATTGGCTCCTATTGGCCGTAGCGTGATGTTATAGAGCCTAAAGCCTCTTCCGTAAATAGGCTTCCCAACATTAAAATATGTTTTCAATTCTATTTTAATTTTTAATAAATAGTCAAGAATAACTAACTGATCGAGTGGTAAATTACCAATAATCGACCGCCGAGAGTAGAAAATAATTAAAGCCCTAATATCGCTATTAAAAAATAGGGGTTGGTGATAGAAGGCCGACAATTTAGGTTTGTATCGTCTTAAATGCAACATTATATAAAAAAAAAAAATGTCCAAATAATAAAAAAAATGTTAGGGGTGGACAACCCTTATCACTTAGGGGTATGAAAAATAGATAGTAGCCGATTCTCAGACCTACTGAATATGCATATAAAATTTCATAAAAATCGGTCAAGCCGTTTCGGAGGAGTATGGTAACTAACATTGTGACACGAGAATTTTATATATAAGATTTTATTCGATATGTTATCGTTAATTCAATAGGGTATTTGACTAAAACAATCTAATTAGCCCGTCAGATAGATTTCCAAAAAATATTGGACACGTATTTGACAAAAAACCGGCCAAGTGCGAGTCGGACTCGCGCGCGAAGGGTTCCGTACCATAAGCTGAAAAGAACATGTTTCTTGTATGGGGGCCTCCTTTCATTTTTACCCGACTGACCCAATACCCCAATGACCAAGTTTCCAATTTAACTATCACACCAAATCTGATAAATTGTAGACCAGTGTGCGCCAGTTTATGTCAGTCCAGGATTTATCGGACAGGCACGGAGATATTATAGAATACAAGATATTGATTCGTATAATAATAGAACAAATTTTAATGTTAATTTGACAATTTATCGAGAGTTCACAATCTCTCAAGTCATTTTATAATCTTACGGAGTTTGTCATTTTAATTGTAAACACCGGATAATTGCAAACTACTTTTATCTCGGAATAAATTCGAGATGTTATAGACTATCAAATTTTGATACGTAAAAAAGTATTCCAAATGTTCAGTTGACAATTTATCGAGAGTTTACAATCTCTCAAGTTATTTTATAATCTTACGGAGTTTGCCATTTTCCGGTGACATATATATAGTAATCGGTAGTTGTAGACTCTATTCTTCTTAATTAACTCCAATTTTTTTTTGTATTTCAGTCTCTGGACCTCTCTCACAACGAGATCGGTCGCGAAGCGTGTATGGAGGTGGTGGACGCTATCACGGCTCTACCTGACAGCTACGACAGGCTCAGCAGAGTTGTGTTAGCTGGTAAGTGGATTACCTTACGCTACACCATCATCTGCCTAGCCTTTTCCCAACGATATTGGGGTCAGCTTCCAGTCAAACCGGATTCAGCTGAATACCAGTATTTTAAGATAAGATAAGATAATTATTTTGCAAATATGTGACATAAAAATATAATTAGCAACAGCCATATTTTACCAGAAGGCATACAAAAGTACAAACTATAGTAGGCGCCAGATAAATGTGGAATAAAGTACATTGACCTTTCCCTAATAACTGTTCATAGGTACCTGAACAATTAAATATGAATCGTTTTTCATTGTTAGACAATGTTAAGGATCACGAGAGATGATGATTCGGGACAGCTTTGTGTCATTAATTCCGTTTTTCAAATTAAAAATGTCAATAATTGTAGGTGGGTCAATGACCGTTATTCCACGATTATCTGGCGCCTATTATACATTAATTGATTTTAAGTGCCTACATAATAACAAAGATAACAATCTATATTAATAAATATGAATCGCTAAATGTGTTGCTAAGCTCAAAACTCGAAAACGGCTGGACCAATTTCGCTAATTCTTTTTTATTGTGTTTGTTATTGTCAGGAGAAGGTTCTTATGAAAGAAAATATTGAAAAAACATTAACATCCGGGCGAAGCCAGGGCGGTCCACTAGTGTCAATATAAAAATTAATTAATACGTTAATTTGTACGTGGAGCGGCTGCCTACCAGACCTCCACAACCCATTAACTGGGTAACACGGTAGTTCTTGGCAAGACTGGTGTCAGATTATCTGGCTTCTGAAAATCCGTAACAACTGCCTAAGATCTACAAATGACAGCCGGGACCAACGGCTTAACGTGCGCACTGAGACACGACCTCATCCCACCGGCCCCCTTCTACCATCGGACATCTAGACGCACTGCAAGTTACCATCCCTACCTTGTTGCTATTCCACCAATTCGCACTAAACGTTTCCAAACGTCTTTATAATGCGCACAGCAAAGGAGTGGAACTCTCTGCCTGCGTCTGTGTTTCCGAACGCATACAACCCTAATCTCTTCAAAATTAGAGTGAACAGGCTTCTTTTGGGTAAGCTCGCTCCATCGTCGACTTTGTCTCTGTCATCTATGACCTAGACTAGACTCAAGAGAAAACCCAAATTAAATAAATTAAAAAAAAATGTTAAGATTGTCACCCATCCACAGACCAACCTTGGCAAGCGTTGCTTAACCTTGAAGATCGATCCGTGCAGCTATTATTCTTTAGCCACGAGCTTCTTTACATCCAGGGGTCACCAATTGCCAGGGTTGCGGAATTGTTCGAATGGGTTACCGAGGCCCTAAGGGTACCATTTGAAGGAACACGGGTGGGTTTTAGTCAGTAAGAACTCCCTCCCAATGTGTCCACAGCGAGAGGAGGCATTTGATTATGTCCCATCAATTCAATTGCACACGAAGGATTCCGTACCATAAGCCGAAAAAAACATGTTTCTTGTATAGGGGCCCCTATACAAGAAACATGTTTCTTTCGGCCCTTTTATTTTTAATCTTATTCCATTTTTATTATTTGTTGTTTAAGCGGAAACAGCAATACATTATCTGTGAAAATTTCAACTGTATAGCTATTTATTTATTAACACTTTACGCACACAAATGTACAGAGGCGGACTTAATGCCATAGGCATTCTCTACCAGTCAACCTTTGGGTGATGCAGAGAATGGTGGTAGGTGCAATATGGTGAATAAAAAGCGATTGATATTTAATTAATACATACAAACATTTAAATAAATAATACGAATATATAAACTATACATACAATATAAATGTATAATAAATACTCAAATTAACAAGATAAATAGGTACACGAAATACTTAAACAATTACAACAAATAGGTAATTGGAAAACATTAGCGATGTGAACATTAGCTATCACAGTTCATGAGATATAGCCTGGTGACAGATAGACAGACAGGCAGTGGAGTCTTAGTAATAGGGTCCCGTTTTTACTCTTTGTGTACGGAAACCTAATAAGACACACCATTTAGTTTCATTCCATTTTTTAAACCGACTTCCAAAAAAGGAGGAGTTTCACAATTCGGTTCGTATACTTGTATGTACACCGATTACTCCGAGGTTTCTAATCCGATTTCTATGATTATTTGGTCCCGTAAAAATATAATTGAGTTTGGCTCTGTAGTTTTTATTTTATGAGCATTTTTGCTTATTTTTAACCGACTTCAAAAGAGGAGGTTCTCAATTCGGTTGTATTTGTTTTTCATCTCCGTCATTTATGGACCGATTTGAAAAATTATGTTTTCATGTGAAAAGATATACGTTCCGATTGGTCCCATAGAATCAGAATCGGTTCAGTACTTTAGTTTTTAAATTAAAATACAAATCTGTTCTGTTATTGGTAATATAGCTGGAGGAAATAGAAAATAAATCATCCAAGTAAACGAAATTGCGTGTTTCGCATTCCAGTGGTCTTGTTGGGTGGTGTGCCACTTAAAATAGAAAAATAAAAAACTTGTACAAAGTATAAATTTTAAAAATTCCACAAAAAATTATAATTTTGAAGTCTTAGTAATTTTTTGTAAAAAAGATTTTTAATAATTATACTGTCGCGGTCCGATAGAAGAGTTATATGTATACCTAAAAAAAAAAAACTTTTTTTTTATTTGAAAGTTGGTTGTATTATTATTATTATTTATTATATACTTTATTGTACACCTCATTACAAACATAGTGTATTTATTTTTTGTAATTTTTTTTTTTCACTTTTTAGTGCTTTACATCCCAGTCCATTTGCTATCATTTATTGAGGAGTTCCGTTGCCTATCTCTGAAGTTCTTGATCAGATCTTCACCAAATTGAAATGGAACCTCTTCGAGAAAGTACTCTTCCAAAAACTACCCAAATCGCTTCTAGTGTGCCTATAAAATTTGAAGAGTTATCTCTATTTCTCCAGGATCCCATCATCAGATCCTGACTTGATGACTATGGGGAAGAAAAATAAAAACGTTCTGACGAATTGAGAACATCCTCGTTTTTTTGAAGTCGGTTAACAATAATGTTAAAATTATTCTCAACGTTTATTCTTGTTTTGCAGGCAACAGTCTCGGTGGAGCTAATAACAAGAAGACGATGCGAGACAAACTCGGAGCTTCAGCCGAGCTTAGTGACGGAGAGGGAAGTGAAGATGAATGTGAGTGTACATCCAAGACTCGGATACCGGATATAATGTACTTGATGCTGAACCTTTTCATTTTTGAAGTGAAAACTTCTTTAGCGGCGTTGTGCACTTTTTGCGATGGGTAAAAAATGTTAAACTCGCGTCAGGACACGTGACCTGATCGAACATTCGTAAGACGGAGGGAAAGTTCTGAAGTGTTACATTTTTAATGTTATATAAATTGTCATGTTTGTGTACGATGGCGCAATAAATTAATATTGTGTTTTACCACATAAATGATAGTACTTTTATAATGATAATTAAAGCAATTCGTGCGAAATTATTCCCTAACCATTCCAAAATAACAAAAATGCACAACGTTAATGTTCAAGTTTTCACTCCTGGAGTGCAACCCGTTGTTTTTTTTTTTTGTTTGGACACAAATCTTTTGGATTCTGTATACATGTGGGAAATGGAAGGCAAGTGAAAGTTAGAGAGAGAGAGTGCTATGTGTGAGGGAGAGAACGATAGACGACGGAAAGAAGGGATTAAGAAAAGGACGCCATATTGACAGGAATGGGAATCACAAAGGATTGTGTTCAAGCAAATTAAAAGACGTTAAAATATTTTGAAGGCTTTTTATCGCAAGAACCCTATATATATATATTTTTTTTTTTATATCTTGGGATAACTCACACACGGTCATCCGATCCCAAACTATGCAGAGCCTGTGCTATGGCAACCAGACAACTGATAAACATACTTATATATTTCTAAACACATACGTATTATAGACAAATTACACCCAGACACAGAACAAATGATCATGCTCATCACACAAACATTTGTCCTGAGTGGGAATCGAACCCACGACCTCCGGTTTAGCAGTCAGGGTCACTAACCACTCGACCAACAGGCCAGTCAAATATATCCCCCACATACATGCGTCAAAATGAGATCTAACATCATCCTTCTTTCCCAGACGTAACTGACTCAGAAGAAGAAAACTCGAATTCTTCTTCAGAAGAAGAGAACGACGCACAAAACTCAGAAGACAGCGCCACGGAGGACGCACAGCATTTCGACACCAGCGCAGAGTTCCCGCAACACATCACGCTGGACACCTCGGGTGGGTATTCTTACAGAAGTTATGCGGTACAGAGAGTAAAGTCCCGCATACCTCCACTGAAAAAGGGAGGATCCTCCGACCAGACGGTTGTTGTGTCTGGTGGGCAACTGCCCGATAGTTGATATTCGGACTGTTGTATATGTTCAAATCGCACGGAGAACTTTGCTTGCGCGATGCAGGATTTCGATGTTAGTTCGTCGTAGATGGCGCTGCGGTTCTTTTTGTTGCCGTACAAATTTCGCTTCTTAGTTTTTCATGTGGCGGCATTGATGCCGCTATATTCTAGCTGCATGTACAAAAAATATGGTCATGGCGGTAGTTAAGTTACGGCGAACGAGTTTATTATTAAAAAAAGTATTTATTAAAACAATGTTTAATGATTGAAATGTTCTACAAGACTAATTTACAATTATGATATTTCTATTAACTAAAACTTATTACTAAAATGTGCAGATCTGCAATTGTGCAGTTTGTTAATGACGCACAGGCGCATCCGCTGCATTAGTCAGCGATTACGTTACTCAGGCGATTGCCTAACTCCTCCCTCCTTAAGATGGAAGCGCATCCCGCAGCTTCCCGCAGCGTCCTCGGTGCGAGGTTGATTCTGTATTGCTCGTCGCTGTTTAAACTGCCAAAGCTTCCATAGAATGGTTGTCATCAGAATGAGGTATAGTCCTAGTGTTGACCAGCTGGGCGTAGCCATCATAGTCTGCCAATCAATAGTGTGTTCTTGTAAGTTGTCCGCTCGTTCTATCAGTTCGTGGATGCTATCCAGTGATATATCTTCCAATTGTAGGTTGAAATGGATGTTCTCCTCTGTAATCACGGCTTTACTGGGAAGTGGTATGATTTCGTCTGCTGCGACAGTATTGATGTTTGTCGTTAGAGTTCGGTTAAGTACTTGCATTTGGCAATCATTTGTAATACTGGCGATGTGTATTCCTGATATCCTCTTGTATTCCGATTTAGTTCCACATTTACTTCTGAGGACTTCTTCTTCCTTCAGGATGATAAGCCACTTGTTGTCTTGGAGTTTCTGGATTCTTCCTTGTTTGAAGTCTATCTTGGCTCGTGTTCAGTTTGCGTTTTGGTGTTTCACAAGGGATATTATGCAGTCTTCTGATTTATCAACAGGCTGGGTGTTCAACGACGTGCAGAGTTGTGTATCTTGTGTGATCCGTTTGCAATCTTCTTCTAGGTACGAGTACTCGTTGGTACCCAGTACGAGGTATTTGGATTTAGGAATGATTGCCAGGTTTTGCTTGTCGGGAATGGAGTATAGATGGATTAGGTCATATTGGTTTGTATCGATGGAAGGGACATCTAGTATAAACGTTAACGTATGATCTGTACTATAGGCTTTTACGCTAATAGACTTCTCTAAGCTATGTATTTTGCTAATAGTTACGCTATCCACTGGTCTAAAATTGTATGATTTTTGTATAGCTAACATTTCGTTTATAAGAATGTGTGGAGATATAATGCTTGGATGCATGACTTCTAACTGGGCAAAAGTCATGGCGTCTTCTAAGATTACTAACTTGTCTAACAGCAATTGCAGACTGAAATCTATTTGTATATATAAATCTAGGAAGTGCAACCTATTTACTATAATATTATTAAAAGTGGTATTTCTTAACATTAGACTTAGTTTTTTCTGGTTCTCGTCTAAAAGCTTAATCTGTTTACTATACTCTTCGACTGCATGTTTTGCTATGAATAATGATTGCTTTTGGGACGCATTAATTTTATTTACTGAATTTCGTAATTCTGATATTTCATTTTCGAATTTAATAGCATCTTCATAATCTAAATTACCTGTAATGGTTTTAACGATGGAACCTAGGCCGTTAATAAAACCACGTCTAAACCTATGGTGTGGTGCAATAAACACTATTTTCTTACCTATTAAATTTAAGCTATTATCTATTTGATCTTTGTATGCCCTATTTAATTGCTCGTTATTTTCTGCAGCTTTAGTATTGGCATATAAGGACATAAGTTTTAACGTTGTTTCGTGTAAATAGGATACGTTATACACGCAGGCCAAACTAAACGTATCTACTTGCTTCAAAATTTGGCCTTGTTTTAATAAAAGGATGCCATTGAAGTTATCTACGGGGTTAAGAGTCAGGTTGGCGGTTGCGTAGAGCAGGAAGGTTCCTGTGACGAGGGTCCTGGAACAAGATGTTGTCTTCGTAAGAGTTTGAAATGAACTCTGATGGATTTTGAGTTGGGGTGGCTTCCTATGATTTCGGCAACATTGTTAGGGTGAAGGTGAATAATCTTATACGGACCTTTAAATACTGGCTTCGTTTTGTCACTCCTCGTAGTCTTTGCAACCTGCTTATATACAGTTTCACCTACCTTAAACGTGATCGCCTCAGCAGCCTGATTCCGCTTTTCTATCACCTGCTCCTTATTTTTAGATACGTGGGCAGCTATGCACTCCTGTACCGCTTCTGCATTTTTGCGATGGTTAAGTACATAATCCTGATAGAACTCCTTAGGATAGTATAGTTCTAGTGGATTTCTGGATGCTGTATGACCAAATAAAAGCTCACGCGGCGTGTAGCCTGTCGTAGAATGAATGGCATTATTGTAGGCGATAATGGCGTACTTCATTAGTAATTGTATGGGGTCATCTTTATTTGTCATTCTCTGAATTCTAATTATTTCAGCAATGGTAGAGTGAAAGCGTTCAATGGGTGAGTTTGAATTCGGGTTATAAGGAGTCGTGAAGTGTATGTTAACGTCGTGAGACGCGCATATTTCCTTGATGACGTCGTTGTCGAATTTCGTGTCTGAGTCTGTGGTAATTTTTAGAGGTAATCCTAGGATGGAAAATACTTGTAATAAGGCTTCTGAGATATGAACGCTGCTTGAAGCGTTTAGTGGTACAGCCTGGGCAAATTTTGAAAAATTATCTATAACTGTCAGGAACGTTGCACCTCCAGTGGAATATAGGTCCATAAACAGATGTTGAAACGGTTTCGTAGGTGTCTCTGTTAACGTTAGTGGGGGTTTCAAAGGGTTTCTTTCGTATTTAGCTCTCAAACACATGTCGCATTGATTAATGTATCTTTGAATTGTCAATAGCATATTAGGCCAGTGATAGTTTCTGTGGAGTTGTTTATACGTCTCCTGAATACCTCTATGTGACGATTTGCCTTCGTGATATCGCTTAATGAGTTCTTGTTGTTCAGTTTTGTTTTCAACAAGGGTAACTCGTGACGTACATCTTATAAGCTTAGGACCTCTGTCATTGAAAATTGTAGTGTAGACTCTCGAGAAGGCCAAGTACAGATTTTCATCGTAGAAATAGCAGTGGAAGATACGGTCTGCTATTGTGTGTTCTTTTAGGAACCTGATGATTTCGGGTTCCGTATTGTTTACGGGGATGAAAACATCTTTAATGACAGTCCTAGAGTTAGTTGATCTATTGTCTACTCTATATGTTGAACCCGGGGTGGACCTAATATAAAACTGTTTCAGTTGTTTATCTATTGCATCAGATAGAATCGGGATGCCATTGTTTTCATTATCGGGTTGGGTATGATTTGTCGAGACTAATTGGTCAGGGTCGACTGTAACAATGCTCATTGAGTCTGTTCCGTTGTCAGTGTAGGGGTGTCTGGTACTTCTTTCTTCTACATCGTTATTATTACTAGGGTAGTTACTATTGTCGATTGGTACTTCGGTATTATTATTGGCAAGTCCGTCATTGTTGTCGTCTCGGTCATTATTTATCTCTGCTTGTCTACGTGCGTTTTCGAATATTCTGTTTATAATCTCGTCGTCGTCGTTATCGTCAAGATTAACAGCTAGAGAATCTATGCTGTTGTGAAAAATTTTGGCTCTGGATAACGCATCAGCGTTAGTGTTTTGTGTACCCTTTTTATAAACTACCTTATAGTCGTATTCCGCTAGCTTTAGTTTCCAACGTGTTAATTTTGAGTTGGGGTCTTTTAAAGACATCAGCCATGTCAGAGGTCTATGGTCTGTATAGATGGTGAATTTCCGACCGTACAAATAGGGCCTAAAGTATTTGATAGCCCAAACTATCCCGAGTAATTCTTTCTCTATTGTCGAGTAACGAGTTTCGGTTTCTGATAACGTTCTTGAAGCGAAAGCTACTGGTTTATCAGCACCAACATTGCCTTGCGATAGAACTGCGCCTAACGCAAAGTCAGATGCGTCTGTTGTCAAGATAAATGGTTTGTCAAAGTCAGGGTATTGTAATATTGGGGCATTAGTCAAAATTTGTTTACACTTATTAACTGCATCTAAAAATTCGTTACTATGAACAATTTTTGCGTTCTTTTTAAGACAGGCTGTTAACGGTTTTGTAAGCTTCGCGAAATCTTTAATGAATTTTCGGTAGTAACCTACTAATCCTAGGAAAGACTTTATGTCCTTTTGTGTTCGTGGTACTGGGAAATTTAAAACTGCTTTTATCTTGTCTTTGTTGGGTTGTAGTCCTTGGTCAGTCAATTCATGTCCTAGAAAATTCACCTGCTTTTGTAGGAATTCTGATTTATCTAGTTGCACTTTGAGATTATGCATTCTGAATCGCTGAAATACTAACTTGAGTTTTTCGTTATGACTCTGAAGTGAGGTGGCTGCAATTATGACATCATCTAAATAGGTGAACACGTTATCTATTCCTCTAAGAATATGGTCCATAAGTCGCTGAAAAGTGCTCGGAGCGTTTTTCAAACCAAACGGCATTCTTAAGAACTCATAGTGACCTCTTTCTGTAGTGAACGCTGTTTTTTCTATGTCGTTGGGGTGCATTTCCAACTGGTGGTAACCACTTGCTAGATCAAGGGTTGTAAAATACTGTGCGCGTCCTAATCTATCAAGTATGTCGTTGATGTTCGGTAACGGGTACTTGTCTTCAACAATTCTATCGTTCAGTCGTCTATAGTCTATAACAAGTCTCCATTTAACCTTCCCTGAAGCGTCGGGTTTTTTAGGGACGATATGGACAGGGCAAGACCGGGGTGAAATACTTTCCCGTATAATTCCCTGTTTTAATAAATTATCTATTTGTTTTTTTATTTCTGTACGTTGTTGCGGGGCTTGTCTATAGTTTCTAACAAAAATAGGTGTGTCGTCAGTTAGTCTTAGTTCATGTTTTACAGTATGCGTGAAAGATAACGGTATGTTCTCAGAGTGAAATACGTCACGATATTGGTAACAAATTTTAGTAACCTCACGTTTTTCTTCTTCATTCATATGGCTGGTTCTAATTTTCTTTAAGTTTTCGTAAAGTTCTTTGTCAATGTCAGTTTTAGTTTGAAGGGTGTTAATTTCGTGTGTTTTATTTTGATTTGTCAATTGTGGCGGTAAAGGCTCAAGGGGTAGGTGGCAATTGTTATTAATTACTTGTTCTTTATTGGTCAAGTTAATTATAGATGTTTTAAAAATTCCGTTTTTTACCGTTACCACAGCAGCGGGTGACTTGAGTCCTTTAAACCAATTAAAGTCGTCGCAGATATAGTTACCGTCCATAAAATTCGTCTTTACTGTTATAAACTTTTCGCAATTAGGTTCAATTTTGAGTCTTTTTACTGGATAATCGAAATAAATTGGTATTTCGGTATTATAAGTTTGCAATAGCCTATTTTTAAAATCTATGTTACACCCTAATTGTTTTAACAGGTCCATTCCTATTAGTCCTTTATACTTTGGGTCAAAATCGAAAAGTAAAAATTTATGATGTATGTCTGTCTTAAACTGTGGGGGTAAAGGTAAAATAGCAACATGTTCATGACGAGTAACAGCATGCGCAGTTTTTACTTGAAATGGCTCGCGCTCAACGCAGTGTTCCAGATTAGTACCGGCTATTACATCAGGTGATATCATACAGCGCGAAGCTCCCGTGTCTAATAAAAATTTACCTTGGAATTCTGGCAACTCTATATAAGGAAGATGGTCTTTACCTTGGTTGTTGAGGTGAACAGTCTTTACTAGCTTTGATTCAGTGGCTCCTCGTTCTGGGGAAAATCCTGATGGCTTGGTCCATCCACAGGCGACGTAGTACGCCTGCGTGTAGCTATAGTCTTCACCATTAAGTTGTACATTATTATTATACTCACCTTCATAGTAGGAATTGTAGTCAGGGTAACACTGGTCTTGGTTGTGCTGTGTATAAAACATTTCTTCAGAAGCAAAACGCGGTGCTTCGGGCTTACTTACCGATCTCATGGTCACGTCAGACACCTTCTGTGGCGGGTTCACCTGCTGGCGAGGTATATTCGGCTGAGATCTAAAATTACCTGAGTTTCTGAAAGTACCAGAACCACTAGGTCTTACGTTACCTGGGGCAGGTCTTCCTTGAGGTATGCCTTGACTCCTCTGTTGTCTCTGATCTATGTTCCAGTTATTACGCGGGGGAAAGTTATTATTTTGGGTTACTGTTTGGTTTGGCTTGGGTATTTCTTTAGGTTTGTTATGGATGGAAAGTGCATTAAAGCTATTATTGAATCTATTGAATACCAAACGCGCCTCTTCTTGCCTAGCCGTTACTATAGCTGCTTCAAGAGTCGTAGGTTGCGCAATTCGCACGCCAATAGAAACGTGAAAGTCCAAATGGTTAACGTATTGATCTATGACCATATTCTCATAGTATGACTTATCTGTATGCCTACCTACTACGTTTAAGGTGTCTAGAATTTCCCTTAGTCGTTTACCAAACGTCTCAGCGTCTTCATTTTTATTACGACGTAAACGCGTTAGTTCTTGCATCAGCTGTATTTCGTTACGCGGTTCGCCTAATCTACGCGTCAACGCATCCTTAATTGTCTGCCAGCTATCAACTTTTTCTTCGGATGCTATTGCACTGATCGCTGAACCGCTTAATTTGCTTTTAATTAAACTAATAATAGCAGGGTTCACCCTAAGTTGTGGATCCAGTAATTGCATCACATTTTCAACCTCTCTAATAAAGTAATTTAGTGTTTTAGGATTGCCATCGTATTTTGGCAACAGCTCTGAAACGAACTTGAAAGTCGCTAGGTCAATGCTTGCCATAGACATCGTGATTTAATCGTTAATAAGGAATACAAAAAGAAACAAATCTAATTTACTTTAAAATACTATTAAGATTATGTCTAATACTGCCTACTCTCTCAGTTAGCTTGAAGTTATTTTAATTAGGTCATACGAATCACAATTATAGCGAATAAGTATCTCTTGTTACACAATGAGTTGTTGTGAAATGCAATATGTATACCGCGATTTTAGCACGTATACATAAACACCTAAATTAAAATGAATGTAATATAGTTAACGTAATTTGCCTATAGCGATTTTAGCCTATAAACAAACACACATAACATTCATAGAAATACGGCAGGAAATATAGCATGGGAAACTGGGTATACAACAAGCACTCACCACAGTATCTTCTGCATCTCTAGCCGGGCCTTGTAGAACAGCAGGGCTCCCAATTCTCCAGGACTCCCGCAGGTTGCTCGCCTTCGTAGATTCAATTTGTGATCGCGAAGATAACGATAGATACCGTTCACTCTTACCGAAGAGTTGTATTCGAATTAGAGTGTCGCGATCCTACCGACTGCGCCAGTTAAGTTACGGCGAACGAGTTTATTATTAAAAAAAGTATTTATTAAAACAATGTTTAATGATTGAAATGTTCTACAAGACTAATTTACAATTATGATATTTCTATTAACTAAAACTTATTACTAAAATGTGCAGATCTGCAATTGTGCAGTTTGTTAATGACGCACAGGCGCATCCGCTGCATTAGTCAGCGATTACGTTACTCAGGCGATTGCCTAACTCGGTAATTAAAAAAATAAAAATAATAACATCTTAGAAATAATAGTACCTGGGTGACCGAGCTATGCTCGCTTTTTTTTGGTAAAAGTTTTCTAAAAATGAAACCTAGCTAGATCTATTTATCGCCCCCGAAAACCCCTGCATACTAAATTTCATGAAAATGTGGAGTAGTTTCCGAGATTCAGATTATATACATATATGTCACCGGAAAATGTCAAACGCCGTAAGATTATAAAATAACTCGACACATTGTAAACTCTCGATAAATTGTCAACTGAACATTTGGAATACTATTTTACACATCAATATTTGATAGTCTATAACCTCGCAGAGTCATTCCAAGAAATTGTTGACTGACATAAATTGGCGACGAAATCGGTAAAGTCGTTCACAGGTTATGTCCTGCCCGAACAGCGCCACCTACCGGGTCCAATTGTGAATCTAAACCATTCTCGAATCCCCTTGAACACACAAAACATTTCAGAGGAGTTCAGTGACATACACACGTACACAAGAAATATATATATTAAGATATACCAGAATTGCTTGTTTAAAGGTATTAGATATTTTTTTCAATCTATTTATAGCCATGACCATATTTTTAAGGCTAACCTTATTGGTTAAGTTCAGAAATATATTATACTTGATAAATATAATTTTCATCCGATAAGCAAGCAAGTGAAGGTCGATCTTAGTTGGGATCCCCTACTTTTTTTTTAAGGATGGGAAATCATCAAATGACTTCTTCCGCTCTGGGTGGAGCGGAAGGGCGTGTCAGACTCTTACTGACTAAAACCCATCCGTGTTCCTTCTAAAGCCCTTTGCGTTCCAGGGCCGCGGTGACTCTTACGAACTAATTCCGCACCCAGCAAATTCCCCTACTAAAAATAAGATTTGTTGTATCGGTTTCAGGAGTTGAAGAAGTAGAGTCAGACGTGGGAAGGTTCCTGGCGCAGCCGACAATGGACAACTTGAGCCGGCTGGGGGCCAACGCACCCGATGTTATAGATGTCCATCTACAGGTAAGCATTGCTTATTTTTAAACGACTTCTCAATCCGGCTGATTTTTTCCTTTCCTTTTTTTAATCTATCTTCGACTTATTAAATTTTTCAAGAATGTAACCAATTTCAAGTTAACCCTAATTCTTATATTCGTTACTATAGTAGGCGCCAGATAAATGTGGAATAAAGTATATTGACCTTTCCCTAATAACTGTTCATAGGTACCTGAACAATTAAATATGAATCGTTTTTCATTATTAGACAATGTTAAGGATCACGAGAGATGATGATTCGGGACAGCTTTGTGTCTTTAATTCCGTTTTTCAAATTAACAATGTCAATAATTGTAGGTGGGTCAATGACCGTTATTCCACGATTATCTGGCGCCTACTATAGCTGTTGCCCGTGACTTCGTACGAGTTTATCCCGTTTTTGTTCCCGTTCCCGCAGGTATTTCCCGTATAGCCTATAGCATTCCTCATGAATGTGGCTATCATATACAGAAATAATTTTCAAAATCGGTTCAGTAGATCCAGAGATTACCCCCTACATAAAAATTTACAAACGTCTTTATAATATTAGTATAGATAAAAAACATTATTATAATATCGCACTCTTAGAATGAAAGTGACCTAACTCAAAATTCCTGTTACTTATAATTTTGATATAAACTGATCTTAAAAAGCATACTCTGAAACCCTGTGGTGAAAAAGAGTCCAAATTATGAATGGGAAAGGGCAGCTTATACATAGGTCACGGGAGAGATTTTTCTTGTACCTACTCGTAACACTACTTTTTTTACGATTTTCTTGCTTGTTGCAATTTTTGCGTTAGGTCACTTTTATTCTCAGGGTGCGATATACATATATTCCTAATTTCAATTTTCTAGACTAATGACGAGTTTTTTTGATACCCATTGATTAGAAATTATATTAATCTGCGCTTTTCGATCGATACACTAAAACTGAAAAAATACTATACGTTAAAAACTATGGAGTTTCTTGTCAGTTCTTCTCCATAAGAATCTACTTTTTGCGAATGGACAACTAGAGTCACTTATATTTTAATTTTAAACTGTAAATTTGACGTTCAAAAGTGACTTTTAATGGTCTAGTTGAAATAAATGAATTGACTTTGACTTTATTTAGCTAACAATTGTTAAAAAAAAACGTGTTTTTATCACAATTTTACTGTGGATTTGGACGTGCCCAAAATCAATGGCACACATAAAAAATCGGCCAAGTGTACGAAGGTTTCCGTTTAAAACATAGACATCAAAAAAAAATTCTGTTGTATGGGAGCCCCCTTAAATATTTATTTTATTCTGTTTTTTAGTATTTGTTGTTATAGCGGCAACAGAGAAAACGAGAGTCCCGTTTTACCCTTTGGGTACGGAACCCTAAAAACGCTGGCCCTTATTAGTTTTGGCTGTGCTTTGAAATTCAGTCAGGACAAACGATGTATAGATTGTTACCTATATATACATATTAATGATCTCTCTCCACTCTCAGGCCATCAAAGACCCTTCGGCGCTCATCCAAGCGTACGTGGACGCCACATTCTGCGTGGCGGGCCTGTCCGAACACAACCCGAAGGCGGCCGAGCTCGCGGAGCACATGTACCGCCTGCTCATCAAGCGCGCCGGCCAGCAGCACGCCGCCGCCTGGATACTGGCCAACAGTGTGCTCTCGGCGCTCGGCCTTATCAAGGTGAGGAACCACTCATTTTAAGAAGAGAAGAAAAACTGAAAGCCGGTCAATGATGGCATATGTTGGCCCACCATGGCCTACGATGGACCATGTTGGCAAACAGTGGCCATTGCTGGCCCATGTTGGTAAATAATGCTGGACCACGATGCACCACGCTGATCTATTACCCTGTTTACAAAAGTCTATGCTGGACTAGACACCACATGTATGACCACATGCTGGACAGCAGCATGCTTACTGCCCTATTTTTGCCAAACAGTGAGTTCTCAGTGCGCTTGATCTTATCAAGGTAGTAAGTTAATTTGATGTTGGCAGATGATGGCCTAAATTGGCCCATGATGGCTTAGGCTGGCCTATGATGGCTAAGGCTGGTCTATGATGGCCTAGGCTGTCCCAATTTGTGCCACAGAGACCCACTTGTTTTATCCTGTTCGTGTGTTGTGTGTTTGTTTTATCCTGGTTTGTGTACTAGTAACACAAGTTATTAGAGAGTATTAAAAAAAAATACCTTATTGTGACTAGAATAAATAATTTAAATAATTTAATTTTGTCATCTTTCCAGTCAGAAGACAAAGCCCACAAGATCCGCTGGGCGCTGGGCCCGTGCTACACGTCGCTGTCGCGGGTGCTGGAGGCGCCGTACTTCCCGGCCGCGCTGAGGGACACGCTCCGCTTCTTCGCCGCCAGCAAGAGCAGCACGCTGCCCCTAGCCGCCGCGCTGTGTCGATAGTTTATAATAAAATGGTTATATTGCTAAGATTCTCCCTGTGTTTCATATGAAAATTATCGCAAAGTTAGTAGTTATCACCAATGCATTGGTGGCCCAATGGTGGCCCAACTTGGGGGACGATCAAGTATAACGTAACGCAATTTGGGGGGAGGGGGGGTCTTGTAAAACGTTACGATGCGTTACAGGGGCGGGAGGGGTGTTTGAACAACGCGTTACGTAACATTGTTTTTTTATTTAACGCTAGCTCACTGAACCATATTTTCGAGTTACATAGTCACTAATTAAAAAAATTGGTAACATGAGAGTAGTAGACATAATTGTGACTTTTAGGTAAAAATTGTCACTTGGATGATACGTAACGTTTCGGGAGGGGGAGGGGGGTACAGATAAACGTCACGGCGCGTTACATGGGGGGGAGGGAGGGTCAAGAATCTTCAAAAATTGCGTTACGTAATACTTGAACGCTCCCTTGTGTTACATATTGACCTGTGCTGGCCTAGTATCTGTTTACATTATGGCCCAACTAGTGTCTGCACTATGGCCCAACTAGTGTCTGCACTATGGCCCATACTGGCCCAGCGTTCATTGACATAGCGGCCCAACTTATATCTTCACAATGCACGGTGGGTCGCTCATAGGTTAAACCTCATTGGTGAATAATTACAATTCATATAGCACAATGTCATCAATACGACCGTACCTACCTAGGGTATAAATATCAGGGTTATTTAATTCCATGATCAAATAAAGCCCTGGCTGGAGGCTTAACCTTTTGAACGCCAGTGCATAAACGCATCGGCGTGCCCCCGACGCCAAGCTACAAAGTCGCTGTACTTTTTGTCACATATTTGTGAGGTTTGGCGTACAGGGCACGCGCTTGCTTGTCATGTATACGTGACAATGGCGATCAAAATGTTAAAAAAACAACGGTTTGCACTCCGGGAGTGCCGGCAGAAGTGAAAACTTTAACATTAACGTTGTGCATTTTTGATATTTTGGAATGGTTAGGGAATAATTTCGCACGAATTGCTTTAATTATTAGTATAAAAGTACTATCATTTATGTGGTAAAATACAATATTAATTTATTGCGCTATCGTACACAAACGACAATTTATATTACATTAAAAATGTAACACTTCAGAACTTTCCCTCCGCCTTACGAATTTTCGATCAGGTCACGTGTCCTGACGCCAGTTTAACATGTTTTACCCATCCCAAAAAGTGCACAACGCCGCTAAAGAAGTTTTCACTTCAAAATCGACTGCCCCATACATTTATGTGCGCATAACTCGACAAAATGTACCTACTGAACAACTGATTCTTTTTCGCGATATCATGGTTGGTCCCATAGTAAAAGTTGTTCATAATTATGAGTACCTACAGTGACACATTTTCAGGTATCGCGTTTATTCTGTTACACGTTGCAAAATCAAACTTGCATGCAAGACGTCTAAAGTTAGCGCCTTAAAACTGCGTTTTGTTTTAGGAATATCATTGAGATGTCACCAAGGTGTTAGTGAGAGATATTACCAGGTTCGCTACCGCCAACAAAATAGAAGTTCAACCGCAAGGCCACGTTACATGTTATTCCCACGTAAAAACACAACCGTTCATGATACGAAAAAATTTTGATCAAACAGAACGTCCCACGCCAGATGCTGGAGTTATTTGATTCTATAAACTACTCGCCCCCCCCCCACCTACGGCCGGTTTCATAGCGTATAATCAATCTTTAATCAACTGTCAAATTAGTTACCAACTAGCTGAAACGTCATGTTTGAAAGGGAAATATGACGTTTCAGCTACTGTTGGTAGCTAATTTGACAGTTTGTCAAAGGTAGATACATTATTGAGACCGGCCGTTAGTCAGCGTTCCACGCACCGGTGCGTGGGTGGTAGCGAACCTGTTAATTAGTTTTTAGTAACTAAATAATAAAATGTTTTAATTTGCTATGAAGCTGTTTTATTTACTGTTGAAATACCCACATCGCATTTAGTGAATCAATCTGGCTGCTATTCGCAGCTACATGGCGTCGGCTTCCAGTCAAACCGGATCCAGATAAATATCAGTATTTTATGTGGAGCGGCTGCCTACCAGGACTCCACAACCCAGTAACTGGGAAATACTGTACCTCAAGCAAGACTGGTGTCAGATTTTCTGGCTTTGTCTATAAACTATTGTATTGTAACTACTGTCAAAGATGTTCAAATGACAACCGGGACCAACGGCTTAACCTATGTTACTCCTTATCAGCTATCTGCCAGTGAAGGTCCCGTCAAAATCGGTCCAATCATTTCGGGGATTAACGGGGTGAGAATTGGTTTTATTTTTTTGCACGGAATCCAAATCCTTCATTTTGAAAAAGGATCTTGTACCTAGTTGTACTTCCTTTAACATAAGCTATCTGTCTATATACATATATGGTATCTTTCATATGCATGTCTCACCATCAATCTTGTAAAATTGATGTTATTTTGAATATACAAACAAACACTTTAATTTTATTTATTTATAGAGATGAACTAACGGTAACCAGGCGATTTCTTTTTTGTGAAGTTCAACGGCTGCTTAATTGTTTACAAATTGATTCCCAGTGGAGTGTTCCTGGACTACTCAAGTGTCAATCATTGAAACAGACGCGATCTCGGTAAAGTGGAGCTGAGCGTTAAATCGTAGTAAATACTATCTCAGCGAACTTGGCGAAAAGGCTGACTCGACATGTTTGCTGTCAAATACTTCAACAAATATTAGAATGTGTTACATCCACATTCTAATACAAAACAAAGTGATAATATAAAATAAAGATTTAACCTGAAGGTCTCAGTATCCAGGTCATGAAATCCCAATAAAAAAAAAAGACTAAACGTGACAATGACAATTGACAGTGACAGCAAAACATAACCTATAAAACGTTAAACTACTTTGTGTTTGTTGTGATTGTAAATAAACCCGAATAAGAAGTATTTCAATAAAATATCTTAGTAAATAAACGTTGTACTTTATAAAGTTAATATTAAGGTAGGTAATAGAGTTCATAACTGTTAATTTTCTTGTTTTATTTGCATGTAATGGAGCTCTGTTTTCTTGGTTGGGTGAATCACGAAATTTTCGATATTTATTTTGAACTAGCTTTTGTCCGCGGCTTCTTTCTCGTTAAATTAGCATTTAACGGTCTCTAGAGTCCTATTTATCTCTGTACCTAACAAACTCCATCAAAATTGGTTAGGCGAGGCGTGAAAGCGATAAAGCAAACAAACTCAATATCGCACTCATCAACAAAAAAAAAATCATCATGTCGCACTCCCGACACGCTCACTTTTTTTTTTTTTCTTAGCCTTTTGTGTCCCACTGCTGGGCAAAGGCGGGAGGCCTTTGCCCATATCCTTCCAGACATTTTTTTCTTGCGCCACCTCGAACCAGCCTTTGCGGTGTGCATCCAAGTCATCTCGCCACCGCTTTCTGGGCCGGCCTCGGCGACGCCGTCCATCCTCTGGCACCCATTGCGTGGAGACTTTTTCCCAGCGGTCACTATGCATGCAGCTGGTGTGACCTGCCCAGTCCCATTTCAGCCTGGCAGCTTTTTTGCCCACGTCAATGATACCTGTTTTGGAGCGCAGCGTCGTGTTCCATACTCTATCAATTCTTTTTAAACCTAAAATACTGCACTCCTTTGCCCTTTCAACCCCAAGGCGGAACTTTTGCAACTTGGTTTGTGACCAGGTCTGAGCACCATAGGTTAGGACAGGCAGAATACACATGTCGATGAGTTTGCGTTTCAGGGACATCGGGAGATCGCCCTACAATCCTTGTTTTATGCCTTATTTTTCATTTTACAATTAATTGTTCTCAGGTTACAAAATGGCAGATCCTCTTAATCTCAACCTACACTTTGGTGGTGGAGCAGAACTATTATTTGATAAAATAAAGAAAAGAGAAATTGAGTTGCCAGCATTGAAAAAGTATCTCCCAGATTGCCAGCATGAAAAATGGACTATCAGAGAATTATTATTGTGGATAAAAGAAAACTTATTGAGAGAAAGAGAGGAGCTGTTTTTACAGGTATAATTATTTATTTCTTCAGCTGCAGTACGCGGACGAAGTTGCGGGCAACAGCTAGTTATTATAAATATAAAGATACAATCCTTATCGATGAGATTGTTAGCAGACGCGGACGAAGTCGCGGGCAACAGCTACTTATTATAAATATAAAGATACAATCCTTATTGATGAGATTGTTAACTGACGCGGACGAAGTCGCGGGCCACAGCTAGTTATTATAAATATAAATATACAAACCTATTTGTTTCAGGGTGATTCAGTAAGGCCAGGTATACTCGTTCTCATCAATGACTCGGACTGGGAATTGTACGGAGAGCTAGACTACGAGCTACAGAACAAAGACACGATCATGTTTATATCAACGCTCCATGGCGGATAAAATATGTAATAAATGGTTTATTTATATGTCTTGTGTTTTATTTCGTGGAATGTTATTGTTCATAATCATCGTCATATCAGCTGATAGACGTCCACTGCTGGACATAGGCCTCCCCCTAGTGTCTCGCACATCCACCGGCTACCCGCGACCCTCACCAGGTCATCGGTCCACCTTGTGGGAGGCCTTCCAACGCTTCGGGGGGGCCCGTATCGCTGTCGAGTCCACCATGAAGTACCTGGGATTGGTGCTCGACAGCCAGTGGGATTTTGGCCCCCACTTCCGGCGGCTGGCGCCCAAGTTGTTGGGCGCGGCGGGGGCGCTGTCAACGCTGCTTCCCAATCTGGGGGACCCGAGCACCGCCTGTAGGCGGTTGTTCGTGGGGATCGTGCGATCGATGGCCCTGTATGGGGCCCCGATCTGGGCGGCTGACCTGACGGCCAGCACCATCACTGTTCTGCGGAAGCCGCAGAGGGTGATGGCCGTCAGAGTCATCAGGGGATATCGCACGATCTCCTACGAGGCGGCTTGCGCACTGGCCGGATCTCCGCCGTGGGACCTGGAGGCGAAAGTGCTCGCGTCACTGCATAGGTGGCGCGAGGGCGCGCGGGCGCGCGGCGAGCGACTGACGCAGCGACACCTGGAGTTGCGTCGGTCGCAGCTGCGCGAGGTCCTGGTGGCGGAATGGCGGGACAGGCTTTCGAGCCCTTCCGCCGGCCTCATCACCATCGAGGCCATCCGGCCAGTGCTCGACCTCTGGCTCGGGAGAAGGCACGGCTCCCTGTCGTTTCGTGCGACGCATGTCCTCTCGGGGCATGGCTGCTTCGGGAGGTTCTTGTGTCGCATAGGCAGGGAGCCGGACGCTCGATGCCACCACTGCGTCGACTGTCGGGAGGACACGGCACGGCATACGCTTGCAGAGTGTGCAGCTTGGGAGGAGCCGCGCCGTGCCCTCATCTCTGTTGTAGGCGGTGACCTCTCGCTGCCGGCCGTAGTCCATGCTATGGTCGGCGGTGAGGAGTCCTGGGACGCGGTGGTCTCCTTCTGCGAGACAGTTATCGCGCAGAAGGAGGCTGCGGAAAGGGAGAGGGAGATCACAACCGCTCTCCCTGCCCGCAGCAGGCGCATCGGGCGTCGGAGGAGGGCATACGCTGCCCTCTTCCGGCCCCCCTAACTGGGTCCAGGGGCGGCAGACTTGGGGATGTCCGTCGCCCCCCACTCATCCGGACCCGAGGTGGCGGCGCGTGGTGTTCCCGTGCGCCCCTCTTTGACGTAGCGAGGGGAGTTAAACACCTCACTCCCCTCGCCGAAGCGAGGTGGCCCGCACCGGCACCAGCCGGGGATTGCGGAAGTCGCATACGTTCCCGTGATCCCCGGCGTAGGTGGCAGATGGAACACCGGGGTGGTTTTAGTCAGTAAGAGTCTGACAGACCCCTACACCCGCCCCAGGGTGGAGGATTTCCATGAGGATTTCCCCCCGAGATCAAAAAAAAAAAAAGGCCTTCCAACGCTGCGTCTTCCGGTACGCGGTCGCCACTCCAGAACTTTTCAGCCCCATCGACCATCTGTTCTGCGAGCAATGTGCCCTGCCCACTGCCACTTCAGTTTGGCAATCCTTCGTCATTGTTGATAGTGGCTAAATAATAACAGCCGCATGTTGATCTTCAAGGTTAAGCAACGCTTGTTGAGGTTGGTCTGTGGATGGGTGACATTCTTAACATATCGAGTTTCCTCCGTGCCTCGGAAAGCATGTTTTCATGTGGCGGCATCAATGCCACATGAAAAACTAAGTAACGAATTTGTACGGCAACAAAAAAAAGAACCGCAGCGCCATCTACGACGAACTAACATCGAAATCCTGCATCGCGCAAGCAAAGTTCTCCGGGCGATTTGAACATATACAACAGTCCGAATATCAACTATCGGGCAGTTGCCCACCAGACACAACAACCGGAGGATCCTCCCATTTTCAGTGGAGGTATGCGGGCCTTTTTTTTAGCTGTTGGTTCCGGCTATCATTTATAGACCTAGGCAGGCGTAACGGTCATCACTTCCCTCCGTACCGTTCGTCGCCGGTGTGTACTAATTAATCTTAATAGGTAGTGCTCCGGTTTTTAAATTCGGAAATCGTGTTCCGTGTTTATTTTAAGGCTTGTGAGTTGTTTCTAGCTGTGCTCTAGTGTATTAAGTGCGTGTTTTGAAGGTGTCTGTTTATTTATTTTCTGGTAATTAGTTAATTTCTCCAGCCTTCGGTTAGTGCATTTATTTTCTTTGGGTGTGGGTACCGCGAAATAATTTAATCGATCGTTATTTTTTTTTTTTGTTTTTTTACTTTTGGTTTCATTCATTCGCGTTCTAATAGGTACCTACGTTTATTTAGTGTTCTCCATCAAACATGATGTCAACAAATGATCCGCCAAATCGAGGCGGAGAAATATTTCGTAGAAATACAAATAAAAAACGTGAGCGTCTCGGGACGCCCGACAGAAGTGATAACTGAAACTAATCTAAGTTGAACTATTTAATATGGGAAGCGTCTGTCCGAAATACGACTAGCGCTGTGGGTTAGAGTGAGAGAGGAAGAGCCTGCCTACCGCTGCCGTATGCGTGAGACTGTGAGAGAAAGGGAAGCCAGACATACTGGCGCCGTAACGCGTTACGTTACGAAGCGGTTTACCCATAAGAAGTTATCACTTAAAAAACTCAAAGGTCGCCCGTGGTGACCTCCGCTAATTCCAAACACTGGTTTAGCGAAATGTCTCCATAATACATTTCGCCCAATGATAGGTCAAAACGGCTTCATCAGACATCCGAAACCGTGGAAAAATCCTCGCCGATTTTAAACACCAATTATGCGGGCAGTGCCGATTATTGCGACTTAGTTTCCGAGGCTTTAACTAATATTAACGACCTGGTGAATGATCAAGGCTTCCGCATTAAGATTGCAAATAAATCTGCTATCATGGACATGACGCAGCGAGTCACGGCTATCGTTTCTATGCTGGCCATAAAACCATCGTGTAACGAAACCAAGTTAGCCAATACAGAACGCGAATTAGATAAAATCAGCCTGTCGATTCTGTAAACATGTCGAAGTGGCTTGGGTGCAGTGATCACGAGGTGAGCTGTCAATCCATATAATCAAGATGTCACGTGATCATGAAGTGAGTTGTCATTCCATCTTGATTGTATAGATTGACAGCTCACCTCGTGATCACTTCACCCAAGCCTTCACTTTGACATGGTTACAGGATCGACCAACAGGTTGAATAACGGTGTCAATCACTATCCCGTCAATACCAAAGTTTCATATGCGGACTCATTGAAACTTTGCTTGCCAAAGGTGGCTCCAGTGCCTTCAGCGATAGAGTCACGTGGTCCGTTGCCCTGCGTGATTGCATATCCTACCGCGGCCCGATCAGTTGATTATAGTACTTTGTCAGCGATAAAAAACTTTTTTACAAAAAAATACAACCGACTTCCAAATAAAAAACACTAAAAAGTATAAAAAAAAACTTAAAATTTCGGAAGTCGTTGTTTTTGGTTGTTTTTTCGTTTTTTGACACCGACTTCCGAAATTTAAAGTTTGGAGAAAAATTCTCTTCCAAACAAAAAAATAATTATCCAAATCGGCGAAAATATCGCTGAACAAACATTTTTCCTGGGATCCCAGCATCAGATCAAGACTTAGGTATACCTTCCATCATCAGCTCAGCAAGATGAGATGTTGATTACCAGGCACAATTATCTGAATTGCGTTAGAAAGAATATGAAAAACATTGTTACTCGCTGATAATGTAGCTTTCCAATGGTGAAAGAATTTTTGAAATCGGCACAGTAGTTTTCGAGTTTATTCATTACAAACATCCACACACACACACACAAATATTTTTTTTTCACCTTTATAATGTAGTGTAGATGAGCTGCAAATAGGAAAGGATGACTTTATAAAGTCAACATAAATTATCCTATTATATGAAACAGTCAGTATGCCATCAACGTGCGTTTCGTATTTGCAAATAATCTTCCACGATTTAGTTCTCATATTACTACATAGTGTAACACCAGGGGACTCCCGCTAGGGTTACTTATTGATATTATTATAAAAATGAAATTATATTTGAGATTTTAACTTTAAAATTTATCAGGCGTCTGCCTTCAAAGAACGTTGGTACCGGAGTCCCAAATAAAAACAGAACATATTTTTATATTCCTATTTCAAATTCCTTTAGTTTTCGCCAGACGCTTCCAAAGGCTACCATGTCTGCCAGAGACCAGCAGACAAGGATATCCTCTTCACAATGTGTTGCGCTGTCTACTAAAAGGAGTTTAATTATTATTTTACAATGGTCTCTATGCTCAGTGATGCGTATTCAAGATAGAGCTACCATGCCCCCGTAATTGGCTTAGCGATCTTATTTGTACGGAGTCATGACAAAAAACTGGTGCGCAGGGACGTATTCAGTTGGGGAATTATTCGAAAGAGTTACCGCGGCCCTGAAATGCAAAGGGCATATAGGGGACTGCGCACACAATATAACAACACGTTCGGGGTGTTGATGGGGCTGCCGCGTTATTATAATAATAATATCTCATAATATCTTGGGATAACTCACACACGGTCATACGATCCCAAACTAGGCAGAGCCGGTGCTATGGCAACCAGACAACTGATAAACATACTTATATATTTCTAAATACATACATATTATAGACAAATTACACCCAGACACAGAACAAATGATCATGCTCATCACACAAAGATTTGTCCTGGGTGGGAATCGAACCCACGACCTCCGGTTTAGCAGTCAGGGTCACTAACCACTCGACCAACAGGTCAGTCATAGTTATTGTATCGCGTCCGGCATGTTTACCGACGCGGTCGTTGATACTCAAGAGATGTACTTCTCTGCTACGCCCTGTTCGCGCCAGCCCCAACACCATTCTTGGTGCGTTAACTGATAGGTGGGACTCTCCGATCTTAAGGCGGTGGATACGCACGCCTGGTCGATCCTGGGGAATGTCTACTTGACTGCGTGCAGTCAAGTAGACATTCCCCAGGATCGGCGTGCCTCACGCAGCTCAGAATAATTGTTTACTAACACTAGTTTATAAGTTTATATTGTTACTAACAAATATGGAATCTCGACAGATGGCACAAGCCGCAAGACGTTTTTCAACACACTTCGAGACTGTCTTTTTTAACCAATGGCTAACTACGATCCAAAAAAAAACCACTCGAAAAAAAAAACGATTTTCGTGGTAAAAATAATAACAGTAGCTCCATGTCCTCTCTGACTTCTACAACCCAGTAACTGGGTAACGCTATACCTCTTAGCAAGGCTAATGTTTTTAGGTTTCCTGACTTCTGACTACCCGTCACGACTGTCAAAGATCTACAAATGCAGGAGTTTCGCTATGTTAAAATGGACACCCATCCTCGGACCTGCCTCGGCAAGGATTGCTTAATCTTGGCATCGACCAGTGCGGCAGTTAGTTTCAAGATGGCGTCTATGTGTCAGTTATCCCAAGACACATAGACGCCATCTTGTTTTCACTTTTTAAATAAAGAACCCTAACCGTCTACCTTATAAAATTATTCAAAAATATACGAAAACGTACTATGTGAACATTTTGTATTTAAATAAAGAAAGACCTGCCATTTATATTCAATATTGTTACCCTTTTTCTTCAAGCAATTGACTTGGTATGATAAATAAGGGCACTGGAATATTATTCTACACAATTGAGATCCATCTTCTGTGGAAAATAAAATGTCGGTCCTACTCGTCATACGAAGGTAGGCATTGTGACGAGGATATCCTTGGCTCCAGGTCTCTGGCAGACAAGGTAGCCTTTGGAAGCGTCTGGCGAAAAGTAAAAGAGAATATGAAATAGGAATTCAAAAATATGTTTTGTTTTTCTTTTGTGACTCCGGTACCCAACGTTCTTTGAAGGCAGACGCAAAATATATTTTAAAGTTTAAATTTAAAATAAAGTTTTATTTGATACTAATATCATAAGAAGCACACAGTTACAGTATATTGTTCTTTTTTTTTTGGTTCGGAAGTCATCAAATGCTTCTTTCTTCTCGCTCTGGGCACATTGGGAGGGAGTGTCAGATTCTTACTGACTAAAACCCACCCGTGTTCCTCCAAATGCCCTTTGCGATGCAGGGCCGCGGTACTCTTTCGAACAATTCCGCAAACCTAGACTTTAGATCTAAATACTTATATCTACTATAATAAATGCGATAGTTTGAATGGATGTATGTTTGTTACTCAATCCCGCCAGAACGGCTGAACGGATTTGAATGAAATTTGGCACCGAGACAGGTTATAGTCTGGAATGGGACATAGGCATAGTACTAACAGCACATAGCGTTTTGCTCGGGAGTATGTTCGTGTTCGTGGCTGGCAGAAATTATGTGTTTCTATAACAGTCATTACAAGAGACCTTGTCAGGAGCTCGAATGATTCGCAAAATACTGGTAGTTAGTAGTGCCCAGTTACTGGGTTGTGGATATCAGATAGGCAGTCGCTTCGTAAGAGCGCTTACGCACTACGTTCGATCCGAACCCGATCAGTATCCGTCAAAATACTGTCCGAGGAAACTCGGACTCGAGCGGTTAGTGACCCTGACTGCTAAACCGGAGGTCGTGGGTTCGATTCCCACCCAGGACAAATGTTTGTGTGATGAGCATGATCATTTGTTCTATAATATGTATGTATTTAGAAATATATAAGTATGTTCATCAGTTGTCTGGTTGCCATAGCACAGGCTCTGCCTAGTTTGGGATCGGATGACCGTGTGTGAGTTGTCCCAAGATATTATATTACATTATTATATTAGATATTATATTATATTGCTGAAGTACTACCTCCAATTCACATCCGTGATTCAGACGTCATTTTAAGCGGAGCTGCTACCGACAGCCCCGGCCCCCCGGCCCCTCTGCCTCTTTTCTCGGACGCAGTTCGGATTCGGTTTGGACGTAGTGCGCAACCGTTCATACAGATAATATGGCTACTTTGGTCCGTCAATAATCTTATCCGAAATGGAGATTCTCGGATGACGGAAATCGGCTGTAGTGCGTAAGCTACACTCCGCTACTGAATGTCGAAGTTTGAAATGTCGACGTATGTTAGTTCTAAACTACAGGATCTCGATGTACGCCAGTTCGAAAGTTCACTGGAGCGAAGTATGCAAGGCCGACGTATCGTTAGTTAGAAAGCATACGAGTGCGATGTACGCCAGTTCGAAATTACCCTGGTTAGGTTAGGTTAGAACTGTGACCAACTACACGCAAGCCGAGCGAGCGCCACCTCGAAATTGGTCACGAAATTTTTCTAAGTATTTTTTTCATAGTGCCCCCAAGACGACACTCTGACCTCCTGACGAATCTAATTAGGATAATCTAACTAACGATACGTCGGCCTTGCATACTTCGCTCCAGTGAACTTTCGAACTGGCGTACATCGAGATCCTGTACTTTAGAACTAACATACGTCGACATTTCAAACTTCGACATTCAGTAGCGGAGTCCGTAAGCTACCATACAAATTATTCTACGACTACGCCAGACCGTCTTTTCACGGATACTGATCGAGTTCGGATCAGACATAGTCCGTAAACACTCTCAACGTGTTGAAAAACTTTGAAGTATGTGGGTATTGCGTACCTGCAATGGCAAATGCCCACGTGCTCTGCAATCATTATTAACAACATATTTTTGTTAAAATAAATGTATTTATATCTGATACATTTTAATACTAACTCCGCAATGCATCCCTGTTGGCTGTCACTCAATTAAAAATAAAGGGGCTGGCTTTCGCACCCTTGTTTGTAGGGGTGCTTGTACAATCACCGACAAAAGTGATTGTGTGACATGCAACCGAAATAAGGGAGCTTTAGTTTTACTTTCTTGGTATTTTTTCTTTTTTTTAGAAAACAAATGACCGCAACTTAAAAGTCATAAACTTGTGATCATCATCATCAGCCGAAAGACGTCCACTGCTGGACATAGGCCTCCCCCAAAGTGGGGCGTTTGCCATAATCGCCACGCTTGGTAGGCGGGTTGGCGATAAACTTGTGAAACTTGTGATACTGACCAACAAAATAATATGCGAACGTCGAAAAACACAGGTCTACCGCCAAGACTAAAATTCGGTCGTGAGGATTTGTATATTATAACTACTGTCAAAAACTATACCAAAAAACTTGGTACAAAACATTCATCATCTATCTAGCTTTTTCCTGACTATATTGGGGTCGACTTCCAGTCAAACCGGATTCAGCTGAATACCAGTATTTTACGTGGAGCGGCTGCCTACCAGACCTCCACAACCCAAACTGGGTAACACGGTAATTCCTGGCAAGATTGGCGACAGATTAACGACTGCCAAATATCTACAAATGACAGCCGGGACCAACGGATTAACGTGCTTTCTCTCTCTCGGTATGTTAAGATGGTCACCCATCCACCGACCGACCTCGGCAAGCGTTGCTCAACCTTGAAGATCGACCATTCCGGCTGTTATTATCTAGCCACGAGCTCCTTTACAGGACAAACATATTACCAATTACTTTTTCTCCCCGCCTGTACTTCTAAACGTACAGTCGGCGCCACAAATTGTGCCCCACCAGAGATTGTGTTTTAATCTGTGTAATATTATTACGCCTGCTAATGTCAGAGGGTTGAAAGTACCTACGTACATTGAAAAACATGACATTCAACGTCACACTTGATGGATTGAGCGTGGTTCAGAAAAGGGGTAACTTTGTGTTTGTGTTTGTAAAAACATAGGTTTTTGTTGAATTGATTGTCGTTTTAATTTGAAGAGCTCGTGGCTAGGCGATAATAGATGCTGGCTTGTGTTTAAACGCGTACCAGAAAAGTACCTATTTTACTACCAAAAAATACAACCACGAAGGGGATAACGGGGTCCGATTCGCTCGTTCACTAGACCCCGCCATCCCCTTCTAACCTAACCTGTCCGAGTCGGGGTACCCCAAGTCCCGAGCTCGCTTAGCTCGCTCTTGCATCCAAATTCTCCTAGTAACAAAAGCAATTCAGGAAAACAAGATTTGGTGAGCATTTATCCATTTTGGCATACAAAAAGAATATAAATACAACACGTACAATTATTCTGATGAGTGTATAATTATTTTGGAACTTAAAACGTTGTTCTTTAGGCACCTCGGTATAGAGTGGGTTTATTTTATTTGAAGTTAACATATTTTACTTGGTACGCATTTCAATTGTAGATAACATGCTAGTGTAGCGGCATCAATGCCGCCACATGAAAAAACTAAGAAGCGAAATTTGTACGGCAACAAAAAGAACCGCAGCGCCATCTACGACGAACTAACATCGAAATCCTGCATCGCACAAGCAAAGTTCTCCGTGCGATTTGAACATATACAACAGTCCGAATATTAACTATTGGGCAGTTGCCCACCAGACACAACAACCGTCTGGTCGGAGGATCCTCCCACTACAGTGGAGGTGTGCGGGACTTTACTCTCTGTTCCGCATATCTCTATACTAGAGTCGATTTTCAAGTTTAAGCAATGCTTGTTGAGGTCGGTCTGTGGATGAGTGAGTTTTCATTTCATGCCGAGACTCCTCCGTAGCGCTGGTGGTCCCGGCTGTTATATGGAGAACTCGGACAGTCGTTACGTTTTGTCAGAAGCGCAAAAGTCTGACAATCAGTCACGCCAAAGGGCATCGAGAATAGGGGGAGTATGCATGAAAATAATATTTATTATCTAAGCAGTGAAAACAGGATCAAAATTGATCGAAACACAAACGAGATACAACTTTTTTAAACACCTCTACTACTAGAACAGAGGCCATACTATGAAGTCTTAAAACGATCATGATTCCGCTCTAAGAGGGAGACGGAGCTATACACGCTTGTTTGCGAGAAGCTTGACATAATTCAAAAAGTGCAAGTTTTGGGTATGATGATTTAAAAGTTTAAAAAATAAATAAATATATATTACGGTATATGAAAAACGGTATTGAAACATTGACTACGTTAAATCTTCTTCTGATTTATCAGTCTCAATGTAAAACTAAAATACAAGACTAAAATGCAAGAACTTTTGTTATAATTTCAAGTTTTCAGCAATAGGGTATCACTTGTGACGTTATTACAGATAAAGAATAATATTTTTTTTTGTATTATTTAAACATAAGTCTATATTGATAATTAGTAATTTATTCAAATGAGTTTTTAATGAAATTAAGTCATTATTGAAAACAATTATCTTTATCATTAGCCTTTTAATTTATAGTTAAAGAACGTCGTAACACAAAATTTGTCGTCCTCGCTGAAATCAAGCACGTGCACACACTAAAACGTTCCCACGCTAACTGAGATGCTACGGTCTCGAAACAAAGCAGTAGTAAGAGTGCGACGGAACATAAAGGCACTACCTCTCTCGCTCTCTCATTTTTGTACTTAGAATTATGTCGTTTTTGTAGCAAATAGAACAAATTTTTCTGCGTTTACCTGTATACTTAACTCAAAACTGCTGATTTTTGAATTATGTCAAGCTTCTCGCAAACAAGCGACATAGCGAATAGCACTATCCCGTTTACATCATCGGAATTGGATGGCATTAGCACGTCATAGTAGGGCTGCAGTCGGCCTAGCACAAATGTTTTTGACGTATAGTAACGTAACGTTTATTTTACTAATAACTATAATTAGTATTGTAAGTAATTACAAATCCTCGCGTATAGAACGCGAGGATTTGTAATTGGCTCGTTGGTGACGATTGGTGGTGATAGATTTCTTTTTTCTTGTTTATTTTTATTAGCTGTAATTCCTCCATGTTCTAGAAATAAATAAATAAATACTTATTTGAATTGGTTACTATACTCATATTTTTGTATTCCTGAAAACGTTAGTGCTAGGCCCTCAGAGGGCACGAATGTATTTGACGTTAGTCCCTCGATTCTGTAAACATGTCAAAGTGAAGGCTTGGGTGAAGTGATCACGAGGTGAGCTGTCAATCCATATAATCAAGATGGAATGACAGATCACTTCGTGATCACGTGACATCTTGATTGTATATACCGACCGTCACCCTTAAATATGACCACTCACTTTTGAAACACCCTGTATACATATATTGATTGATTAGAAGAAAAATTGTTTAAATATAAAAGGTCTAATCTCTGAAAATACTGATCGTATTACGAAAAAACCTGTGGACCAATATTTTTTATCTTTTTAAAGTGAAACTTTTATTACATAGTCTCAATTCTTTTGGTCTGTGTGTCGCATGTCGCGTGACGGTCGGCCGCGGAGTAGGGATAAAGTGAAAGGCGCTCGTCAGAGCAGCCGAGGCCAATATGGCGGCGTCTATAGTTCCATCAGCTGACCGTGTAGTGTATAGACTATTACTCATTTGTACCAGTGCTCCACGCAAATTTGTTTGTTTTTGTCAGTGTTTTTTTATACCCTTAATTGAATATTATTCCGAAAATGTTTAGTTAAATATCTATAATGTAAAAAAAAGTTTCACTTTTACCGTGGTTTCATAAAACCACACAATCCTTTTTTTGTCGGCATAGTTGACGGGTAATGTATGCCAGGGTTGCGCAATAATTTAAAAGAGTTACCGCGGCCCTGGAACGCAAAGGGCACTTGGAGGAACACGGCTGGGTTTTAAACCAGTAAGAGTCGGACACTCCCTCTCCCTCCACCCAGAGCGGGAGAATCAATTTTATGATTTCCAATCCCCAAAAACATACTAATGTTTTTATAAACACTATATTCAAAGCTAATGGCAAAAGTGAGAAACTTACTTTTTTTTTCAAATCAAACCGCAAAGGTCGTATTTACAAAGTTTGCATATCAATTATTAACAGGAAACAATCAAAGAGTCATAAGTAAAATAGGTGAACTTACTTACACTCCCTCGTGTATGTTCGCGGGCGGTCGGGCAACTTCGGGGGGCGATCGATTGTGTCGTGGATTCAGTGGTTTTGATACTTTGACATTTAATTTAAACTAGTTGTGCACGCGGATTTGGTTTTTGTGGCTGTTAGTTAACAGAATATAATAAACATTTATTTGGAACAGATAAACAGCCGGTCGATTCTATAAACATGTCGAAGTAAAGGCTTGGGTGAAGTGATCACGAGGTCAGCTGTCAATCCATATAATCAAGATGTCACGTAATCACGAAGTGAGCTTTCGAAACAGATACACAGAAAAGTTAAGTCAAAGTATTCGAAGGTTACTTAAATACTTGCCATGGTTGCGGAATTGTTGAAAAGAGTTACCGCGGCCCTGGTACGCAAAGGGCATTTTGAAAGAACACGGATGGATTTTAATCAGTGAGAGTCCGACAATCCCACCCACTCCACCCATAGCGGGAGAAGTCATTAGATGCTTTCCCTTCCATAAAAAAACTTGTCCCGAGTCCAAAACCTGTCTTTGTCTCATTTTTCTTCTTCTGAATGTCACATTTTTTACCCTCAAAATTTCTCTGAGTGTATCAATTTAACACATTGCAAACAACTACACTAGAACGATATCTCGTTACAATTAATGCTCTGTTACTATTAATGCGCGCTGACAGCGGCTGTCAACGAGATTGACATGAACTCCGTGAATTGTATTGCTTAAAAATATTATTAACAAGGATAATTCCATGATAAATAGTGAAACATTAATAAAATAGACTAATAAACAAGGGCAAGTGTTATCTAAACTTTATACACAAGAAAAGTGGTCAAAATCTTCTTACGTAATGAATGAATCGTGACAAAACCCCGCAAGTATCAAGTCCCCTCTCCGCCGTACATACGAGCCCACATTGCCGTAGGTCGGTACAGCGGGTCATATTTTATCTTGCCTCTACATGCATCACCGGTGGTAGAGCTAACCGGACGTCGGGCTGGCGATAGAGACAAGGTTTTTTGACTTATGCGTGGAATTGTATAATGAACTTGTCTCTGCTAGCAGTTTTACTGGGTGAAAGTCAGAAATTAGCCCAGCTTTACTACTACTATATAAATGCGAAAATTTGGGTGGATGTTTCTTACTCAATCACGCGAGAATCAGCGGATCAGGAGCGATATAGATTATATATAGTCTACAATGGCACACAGACCTATATACTTTGTATCCCGTAATTGTTTAAAAACTCTTTTATTTAAAACTGGCGGATGCCAAGCTTCACAGCTTGGCTCATCGCCGCAAGGTTGTCTGCTTGTCGGTCTTCTACAGACTGTACTTCGGGGAGAGTGTCCAGGAACTCCACGACCTCATCCCACCGGCCCCCTTCTACCATCGGACTTCTAGACGCACTGCAAGTTACCATCCCTACCTTGTTGCTATTCCACCAATTCGCACTAAACGTTTCTAAACGTCTTTTATAATGCGCACAGCAAAGGAGTGGAACTCTCTGCCTGCGTCTGTGTTTCCGAACGCATACAACCCTAATCTCTTCAAAATTAGAGTGAACAGGCTTCGTCTGGGTAAGCTCGCTCCATCGTCGACTTTGTCTCTGTCATCTATGACCTAGACAAGAGTCAAGAGCAGACCCAAATTAAAAAATACGTTATGTACAGTAGTAGGACATGGGCGGACTTAATGCAACAAGGCATACTGTACCAGTCTTTGGGATTTTGACAATCGCCATCGCTAATATAATGGCTAAATATCTGCTCGACCCATCCGGAAATCGACTGAAATCGATTGGCCCCGACTGTCATTTCAACATCTTTGATAGTCGTTAGGTTAGGTTCATTTTCTGGTTTCTGACTATTTATCTTTATATATACACTAGTGGCCCGCCCCGACTTCGCGCGGATGTATATTTTTTTGCATAAGAACCTTCTCCTGACAATAACAAAC
The DNA here is from genome assembly GCA_905163435.1 of Mamestra brassicae. NCBI lineage: Eukaryota > Metazoa > Arthropoda > Insecta > Lepidoptera > Noctuidae > Mamestra > Mamestra brassicae. The sequence goes on from LR991017.1 coordinate 8,409,898, forward strand.
ACAACAAAAGAATTAGCGAAATTGGTCCAGTCGTTCACGCGTGATGCCGTGACCAAGGGAAATAGGGATTCATTTTTATAAATATAGATTTCTTGTGTACGTGTGTATGTCACGGAACTCCTCCTAAACCGACCGGGGACCAGGACCGACGTTGATGGAATTTTTTGTGTGTGTTCAAGGGGATTCGAGAATGGTTTAGATTCACAATTGGACCCGGTAGATGGCGCTGCAATTGATTTATATAATTTTTCGTCGTACACAAATCAAACGTTCGGACAGGACAACGTCTGTCGGAACCACTAGTACCTTATAAATAGTCAGAAGCCAGACAATCTGACACGGGTCTTGACAAGGGGTACCGTGTTACCCAGTTAATGGGTTGTAGAAGTCTGGTAGGCAGCCGCTCCACGTAAAATACTGGTACTCAGCCGCATCCGATAAAGACTGGTATCCGACCCCTATATGTTTAGTTGAGAATCGACAGGTATAAGTATAAAAATAGACAGTATGAAAATTAACTACAATTAAAAGTCTATGTATATTTACTACGGCTACGAGATTCGTAGACCGTCTACGTAGAGTGACGTAGCACTATCTACGGCGTAGCGCCGTAGCCAAACATTTTGACGAGACAATATTGTTGCAATTATTATTTCGTTTATTCGTTTAAATAGACGTAAAAAAATATTTAAAAAAAAAAACCTTTACCGGTGGGTATAGGGAACAGGGTCCAAGGTACCGGCGGGCGGTCAGGGCTCCTGAGAGAGGAACATCCTAACAATACGAGCCGTGTCCAGAAGTACCGCTTTCTGAATCAGGCCCTTGATCCAGCCGCCTAACGAGAGCCTCCTGAGGTGCTGGTCGAGGCTCGTGGCTATTAAGCCATTGGCTGACACAACTATCGGTACAATGATTGCTGAGTCCACATCCCACATGTCGACAACCTCGCGAGCCAAGTCAATATATTTGATTTGTTTATCTTCCTCGGCTTTCACGAGGTTCTCGTCATGCGGAACGGTTATGTCTACAATCATTGCACGCCTCTCAATGCGGCCCACCACCACTACATCATGCTTATTGGTTGTACCGCTGTATGGAAAAACTGAACCCTTATAGGATTACTCGATTGTCTGACTGTCGGTCACAGTCGGTTTTCTCCGAATCTACTCGACCGTTTCAGTCGAAATTTGGTACACATATAATCTTCTATGACCCAAACACGGATGCGTAACGAATATAAATATATTTTGATAATAGGTTCACTTTTTGAGCTGCTAATTAAACGATTGATTCAGCTAATTGGCTGCGACATATAAACAGGGAACATTTTTGAAGTGAAAACTTCTTTAGGCCCATTGAGCACTTTTTGAGTGAAGAAAAATAATGGAACTCGCGTCATCGTCACCGAACGCTTTCCATGAGCTATATGTATATTGTGTATATATGTGTACTTTTTGGGTGAAGTAAAATCATGGAACTCGCGTCATCGTCACCGAACGCTTTAGCTTTCGCTTAGTTTTCACTTCTCTCGACAGTCCCCAAAGACTGCCCCGCATGTTTTTTAAGTGTGTGTGTGTGTATGGCCAAAACTATGAGGAATAGCGAAAAACACTGAAAGGAGTCTCGATCCCAATTTTGATAAAAACTAAAACTGCAACATTGGGTTTTAGAAACATCGGTATTCTCAGTCAGGAATCGAACCGGTTGATTGTGAAAAAAATACCACTATTAATACACCAATCAATCAATCAATCAATGAAATCGTTTATTTGTGATACATGGGTTGCATACAGGTGTTGATTACATAATTATATACTAAATAATGTTCATTCCACGATCAGCCACTTGGGCATACAAATTAATGAGCCTACTTAAAATAGTTAAGTGAGACTATAATTATAATATTCTATTGCATATAAATTAATTTAATTGGAAATGTCATATTATTATTTAATATTAATTCCACTACTCATGCATGACAAACACAAACAGTCAAACAAAATCAGAGTCAATTAAATGAGAGAGAGAGATGGATATGAGACATTTAAACAATCCTAGCGGATAAAAAATCGGCAACAGAGTAATAACAATTTTCCACAAGCAATTGGAATAGTTTATGTTTGAAGACATGAATATTGCTACAATCTTTTATATCATTAGGAATTTTATTGTAGATCTTTCATCACCCTCCGAAGGTGTCGCTAATAAGGATCAAATTCTGGAAAGCACATAAAAAGATAGTGCTAATTTTGAAAAAAAAAACTTTGGTAAATTTCGAAGTGCAAAAAAACAAAGAAAACTGTAATTACTATAGTAGGCGCCAGATAATCGTGGAATAACGGTAATTGACCCACCTACAATTATTGACATTTTTAATTTGAAAAACGGAATTAATGACACAAAGCTGTCCCGAATCATCATCTCTCGTGATCCTTAACATTGTCTAATAATGAAAAACGATTCATATTTAATTGTTCAGGTACCTATGAACAGTTATTAGGGAAAGGTCAATATACTTTATTCCACATTTATCTGGCGCCTACTATAATAAAAATACTACTTACATAACTAAAATGAAAGAAAACGTTAATCAACACGTCATTAAAAATAAGTTACTAATAAATAAGTACACACTAATAGTACGTAAAACAATAACAATTATAATATATTTGATGAAGCGACTCGCGCCGATTCGCTGTCTCGCTCGCACATCGTCTGTCCTGTTCTATCACGCATCATGGCGGCTTGCGTAGGGTGGTTCGGATGTGGCATAATATCTTGAATGACTTTAAAAAGAGATTTTTTTTGAGCATTTTAGATGTGGTTAATGTTCAAGTAAAAATGTACACTTTTGTTTAAAATACGATATTTAATATAAAGACATGAAAAAAAAATAAAAGCTCCCAACTAAATAACCCCTAAAATATGGCGTTTAAAAATTCCTCATCGCATCGCTGTCGACTGGAAGTGTACCCAAAAGACTGGCGGCATTGCCACGTTGTATGGCAATGCTTAATCTCCGACCAAGGTTAAAGCCAGCCCTTGGGTCACGCGAAGTGTCAACTAGATATATTTAAATAAAATAAAAAAAAGCCTAGTATGTCATACATTCAAATTTAACGTTTTGCAAAGCTACGAAGTATTCATAAAATATAATACCGATTTTCGTCAATTGGTATTACTTACATTGTCTAAATTATATGTAAGTTTTACGTAATTAACTCTTCTATTCACGACGCGATACAAGTCAGTAACATTTTTTAATAAATAATAAATATTGAAACGATACAACGAAATAAACAGACATTTGCTAGGTTGCTAGTTTAAAATCCGGGAAAAAATAAAGATTTGTTGCAAAACATTGATTTGACATTTACACATATAGTACTTTATTTATTTGTCCTTTTATTTATAGAAGTACCAATGCATTCGATGTTACTTGTGGGCACTCAGGGCTTAAATCACTATGGCGGCTTGGCATCCCCCTTTCATCCAGTTCCGTTCAGCAGTTCTGACGTGATTGAGACACAAACATCTAAGCTTTCGCATTTATAATAGAAGTGGAAGATTTTATGGTTTTTATACCCTGTCAATGCAGTTTTACAAAACCTAACTTAAATCTCATACATATATTTGTTTTTTGCTGTGCCCGACAGGGTCCATAGTGATAACAATTTCTTTTTCTAAATTTACCACCTAAGTACACATGTGGAATGCAAATAAAGTATTGAGTAAATAAACTTAAGCTTTAAAACTGCTTACACTCGATAAACGTTCACAAAGATTGCACAAATAATGATGCCACCCACGTTACACCCACGAAGCAAGATATCACATCCAAAATGCGAGCTAACTTCAAAGCTCCTTGGCAGAAAATATCGAACCCCGACAGTATTCGCCGGAAAACATAGGGAGTCGCACGCTCTTTTCCCCTCTCGAAAAACCTGAAAAACCTTTCAAAAAAACTGTATTAAACACTTAAATTCTCTTAAAATAGTTTTTGATCTTCTATCTGAGTGGAACTGAGTGAATTTCAGTGAGTGAATCTGTGTTGATTCGGAGTAATAAACGAAAATTTTCAGGCAAGATGGCTGTTGGGGTTTCTAGCTGAAGAAATTGGAATTTCAGTGAATTTTTTGGGGTGTTGTCTGCGTGAATACTGGTAGGTTTATTTATTATAGTTTTCTTTGTAAATTGTGTGTGTCAAAGTGTTATATTCAACCTGAAAATTGGGTCTTATTAGTGCTAAGGGTGTTTGAAAATGTGGCTGCTATACGCGGGCTGAATCCTTTCATTCAGCGCATGTCTATGTTACAACGAAATACGGAGAAATCTATAGAAATATTAAGGTTGGAAACTTGAATTTTTGTGTGTAGGTTCGTTACTGCACATTGAAAAGTATTTTACTCGAATGTACTTCTAAAAAGGTCAATAAGGGTTGAAATTTCATATGTATATAGAGTAGAGAATAGCTATTTCATGGCTCGATAGGATTTCCTTTTGGCATACATCTGTCCGGAGTCTGTGTTTCCTGATAGCAACAACCTGGGGGTCTTTAAGTCAGAGTGAATAGGTTTCTTCTAGGCAAGCGTGCTCCATCGTCGACCACATCATCGCTTTCCGTCAGGTGGATTGTGGACAAACGTGAGCCAATCAATTATAATAAAAAAGAACTTACATAAAAATTTTCATCTTCTCTTAGAGGATCAATTTCTAAAATAAAATCCTTAGGGCTCATCATCGCCACGAAAAGAAAATTATGTCATGTTTCTAGTCCCTGTAGATTAGGTAGTCCGTTGACTGTCCGTATTTAAAATATTAAACTATTTTGTAATGCTGCGGGGGTGCCTGGTGACCGCAGGTTTTGTTCCATAAACCCATTTCAGGCACTAGTCTCTTATAATGATGGAATATAGTTTTATACATTTTTTTTTGAAGTGAAAACTTCTTTAGCGGCGTTGTGCACTAAAAATGTTAAACTCGCGTCAGGACACGTGACCTGATCGAAAATTCGTAAGACGGAAGGAAAGTTCTGAAGTGTTAAATTTTTTATGTAATATAAATTGTCATGTTTGTGTACGATAGCGTAATAAATGAATATTGTATTTTCCCACATAAATGATAGATAGATATACTGATAATTAAAGCAATTCGTGCGAAATTATTCCCTAACCATTCCAAAATATCGAAAATGCACAACGTTAATGTTCAAGTTTTCACTTCTGCCGGCACTCCCTGAGGGCAACCCGTTGTTTTTTTTAATTTGAGATGAGTTTACTCTTGACTCTAGTCTAGGTCATAGATGACAGAGACAATGTCGACGATGGAGCGAGCTTACCCAAAAGAAGCCTGAAACAAACAATGATAATTATTTTTAGGTAACCAATGAGAAGAGAGAATAAATGACTGTCAAGTAAAAGGCATTGGCTGAATCGTTCAACGCTTTGACTGAATTTGTACAAGATAATTAGTTAAAATTAATTTAACGACACACGACACTTCGAGTCGACAGCGATGCGGATGAATTTTTTGACGCTATATTTTAGGGTTATATCTAGTGTTTATATTTAGTTAGTTAAGTATTTATTAAAACAGTTGTATTTAATGGAATGTTTTATTAATTTTAGCTATTATTAGGTATTTATTTTGCCTATAATTGTAACTCCTGTTCCTATATGGAGACACACGAATTTAATTAGTATTTTTGTCTAATTCCGCCATGTTTTTTATTACATATTTTTATAATAGTACCGACTTATTTTTGTTTATCGTTTTGCATGGGACCCTCATCAATTTTGTAAATAAAAGTAAGTACGTAAAGTTACTCCTTATAATAATAATAATATTTTATGAAATGAAATGTTAATTTATATGTAAAGAAAATTAAATAAACGAAATAATAATAGATCAACTTAGGCAGCTTAGGTCCATAAAAATATAACCTGACTGAAATAGTAAAAATAATAATAATAACTTAATAAACAGCGACCTTATGTACAAATAGTATTGTGAACCTTTTGCTGCGACTGAACACTGTCTCCCAAGATACAGGCCCCTGGCCTAGTTTGGGATTCAGTATCAGTACATATATATTGTAATACACATCCTAAGACTGTTCAGACTTAAGTACCAATGTTGCATTTTTTGTGTCAATAAACATTTTTTTTTTGTAATCTTATATGTAGGTAGTAGCTTTTGCCCGCGTTTTCGTACGCATATATCCAGTTTTTTCCCGTTCCCGTAGGAATTTCGGGAAATCCTCTCTTAGTGCTCCCCTACACTCCCCAAGCTACATACCAAATTTCAGCTTTCTACGACCAGTAGTTTCGGCTGTGCGTAGTCTGTCAGTCACTCAGTCAGTCAGTGACTGAAGAATTTTATATATTAGGATTGTATATTAATTCTTACTTGGAATATATCTATACTAATATAATAAAGCTGAAGAGTTCTTATGTTTGTTTGTTTGAACGCGCTAATCTTTGGAACTATCAGTCGGATTTGGAAAATTATTTTTGTAAATGATAGTCACATTCATGAGGAAGGCTGTAGGCTATACGGAAAAAACGGGGTATGCGCGAACGAAGAAAAAAAAAAAAAAATTTTTTTAGGGTTCCGTACCCAAAGGGTAAAAACGAGACCCTATTACTAAGACTCCACTGTCCGTCTGCCCGTCACCAGGCTGTTTCTCATGAACCGTGATAGCTAGACAGTTGAAATTTTCACAGATGATGTATGACTGTTGCCGCTTTATCAACAAATAATAAAAATAAAATAAAAGGGCAAATAAGCCCCCATACAATAAATATATTTTTTTCGGCTTTTGGTACGGAACCCTTCGTGTGTAAGGCCAACTTGCGCTTGGCCAGTTTTATATAATACTAGAGGACCCGACAGACGTTGTCCTGTCTGATCGTTTGCTTTGTGTCTGACGAAAAGTTATTGAAATCGATTGCAGCGCCACCTACCGGATTCAATTGTAAATCTAAACCACATTCGAATCTCCTTGAACAAACACAAAAAATTTCATCAACATCGGTCCAGCCGTTTAGGAGGAGTTCAGTGACATACACACGTACACAAGAAAAATATATGTATATTACGATAGTTTTGTATTTTATCTATACAGCCGGTATATTCGGTCAACATCTCACTGTGTATACTTATGTGGAGTGAGCATGAAGTGAACTGTCACTCCATCTTTTTTGTATGGATTGACAGCTCACTTTTTAGTCGTTTGAACGGTCGGGTTTTTGCTGTGAGAAGTCAGACACGCAGTCACTTCATGTAACATACAAATATTAAACTACATGCATAGTTAAATAGTCTGCCAGGGTTGCGGAATTTGTTCGAAAGAGTCACCGCGGCCCTGGAACGCATAGGGATTTAGAAACAACACGGATTTTTAGTCAGTAAGAGTCTGACACGCCCTTCCGCTCCACCCAGAGCGCAAGAAGTCATTTGATGATTGCCCATCCTAAAAAAAATTGGTTGCCTGTAAAGTCGGTATACGGGCGAAAGTTTTACGTGACAACGACTTTGAGTGGTAAAATAATTTTAATGTGAATATTCATTCGTATAGTAGGAAGAAGGATAATGCCGAGTGGAAGGGACGCGTGCCTCTCACTCGCTCTCATTGTGAGCGCATAACGTGAGCGGAGCGTAACGCAGTTTCTTGAAGTGTCACCCGGCAAACCAATTTATAAGACGTTGTCACGTCAAAAAAAAAGTAGTTTAATAGTCGACATAGTTGGAAAAGAAAAAGCGAGGCACCTTTTTTGAAGTGATACTTCTTATGGGAGGGTAAACCGCTTCGAAACTAGTCTAGTCTATCTGGCTTCCCTTTCTCTCACGCATACGGCAGCGGTAGGCAGGCTCTTCCTCTCTCACTCTAACCCACAGCGCTAGTCGTATTTCGGACAGACGCTTCCCATATTAAATAGTTCATCTTAGATTAGTTTAAGTTATCACTTCTGTCGGGCGTCCGTTTTTCTTTTAAAGTAAAATGTTGCCCCACACTAGGAACTTCTCCTGTATCGTGGGTGCATTTACAAACATAGAAACTCACATACACAAACAGCCAGACCCGGAACAACTATCTTTAGGCCACGACGGAATCGAATCCACGACACGCAGCGCAGCAGCCAATCGCTCGACCACTGCGCCAACCGTATCGTCGACATTGAAGCGGAGCCGAGGGTACAGGCACAGCTAGTTAATAAATGATTCATTCATTTCTTCATTTATGTTTTATCTTGGTGTACATCATCAGCCGAGTGACATCCGCTGCTGGACATAGGCCTCCCCCAAAATTCGGGTCGCATTGTAGCTGTTGCAATGGACAGAGAATGCTGCTGCCCATTCTCTGGTGAGTCCCTTAGTCGCCTCTTACGACACCCAAGGGAAGTGATGGGATGGTGCTATTATTTTACGTCAGACACCATACAAAACTCCGACACCATGCAGACAGAACAATACACAATATTGGTGAATAATAAAGTATATTTATAAATAAATATAATTATTACTTACAAAGATGTTTTAGTAAAGAAAATTACTGTATTTACTGAAAAGATTAATGGTTGTAAAAAGCGATAAGAAGCGATTAATAAAGTGATCGATAATCGTGTGTTTTAGTAGTTCTAAGTTTGAGCTACACGATAACTGACAAAAAATTGGACTGTCTGGACAGGTCCACTCAAACCTGCGTGGTACTTTCCTCAAGATCACCTCAGACATTAACCTACATGGTTCTTATATGATTTGACCAGTACGATTGTATGGACTTTAAAAGAGACTTTGACCTCTGAGTTTGTTTCGGTGTTTCTTCTCAGGGTAGTCAGCTAGGAAACACCGGCCTCATCTAGTTTAAAATGACCAAAAAAGATTTACGTTTAAAAGTGTTATTTTAAATCTATTTACAAAATAAATATAATTTACATAACATCAAGGCTGAGGGATTAGGCTGATGGTTCATTATTTAAACAATATTCATTTTTTTTCCGAGCATTTCCGAGAAATTTTGATATTAATCGTTTCTGATTAATACCAAAATCAACTATTAATAAATTATCCTATTTTTTTAAGAACAAGGTTTTACCTTCAGTCCTTTTTGTTTAATAACCATATTAAGGGGGTTGAGAAAAAATATGTAATCCGCCATCTTTGAGCGGCGGCCATATTGAAATAATTACAATATTGAGTATTGCACATTGTATTGTCACCAGAACTAAGGGTGTATACAAAATTTCAGCTCAATTGGATACATTCAAATGGTCGAAAAATGGTTTGAAAATTTTGACGGACAACTCACAAATACAAACATACATAATTATGTAGTACATACTCACGAACGGTGCCAGTTAAATAAAATCTTGTAAAAAGGAACAAAATTTATCGTTAGTCCTTTTTGGTGTAACACTCATTTATCCCACACATTTTGTTACTGAGAAAAAATAAGTAACGTCTGGAGTCTTTGGGATCTTGGACTAGTCTTAGTAGCAATAATCGTAGTAGTAATCTCGTAGCAGCCTCGTAGCCGCGAGCTACGGCGTAGCAATACCGTAGACATTTTGTAGCAGACAGGGTTATTTAGTACAAACATTGTATGCATGGTTGTATATATATGTCACCGTAAAATGGGCTCCGTTAGTATATAAAATATCTCGAGAGATTGTAAACTCTCGATAAATTGTCAACTGAACATTTGGAATACTTTTTTACGCATCATAATTTGATAGTCTACAATCTCTCGAAATCATTCCGAAAAATTGTGGACTGACTTAAAATGGCGACCAATCAGAGCACAAGTCTACAATTTAGTCGTTTTCGTGTGGTCGTACACCTGGAAACAAGGCTGTCATTGGTTTATTCAGATTTTTTTTTTTATTATGAGGGCCAAGTTTCCAATTTAACTATCACACCAAAACAGATAAATTGTAGACCAGACAGCTGATTGGTCGCCAGTTTATGACAGTCCATAATTTCTCGGAACGCACGGAGTGTCGCGACTCCCCGGGTCTCCGCGCCGCAGTGCTTTCTGTAGGCGTCGCAAATCGTCGCGGAAATGAACTCATATGCTGCAACTGGGAAATAAAATGGGAGCGTCCTATTTTGAAATTCTGCATAATCTGTTGAAGTCGTTTACAATAAAATTAATTAATTATACATGTGAGGACGCCTAGAATAACACAAATATTCAGCTTATAAGTATATTTGTCACCGGATAATTGCAAGCTACGTAATATGTTATTTTCTGTGTCATGTATTGTAAAATACTTTGCATACTATTGTATAAATTCAAGTTTTTATAACTTAACAGACAGATTTGTTGCTGGGGAGTTTGTTGCGCCACTTCTTCTTCCCAGCTAAAACACTTGGAAGTGGTGACGGGCGGGCGTTTTGCGGGACTGTCTTTATGTAGAACTTTGACGTTCAAAAAGTGCTGGCACTCAGCCTAATTTTAATAAATGACTTTGATTTTATTTTTTACGACGAATATTGTATAGTTCTTAAAGAACATCATATCCATTATTAAGGCCCTCTCATTATTCCTAAAAGGTATTAAAGGTACCAAATGATTATTTAATCGTTTTTTAATGACGGCATACTCAAGATTCTCTCTTATTGACAAAGCTTTATATATATTTCATAGGATTATAAATAATTCCTTATTTCATGAATTGTCAATCGGCACTCCCTGCCTTGTCATTGAAGCATCCTTGCTTTCTAAAAGTCCTTTGAATATAAATCTTGTGACTGTAGAAAAGAAATAAAGGAAAAAAAATATTGAAGTTCCACAAAGCAGATGGGCTTTGGTATAAAGGGGTTCGAACATTTTTCTATGGGAGCTAGCATAGCCTCCCATAGTCATTTTGTTTTTTTTTTTATCGATGGGTAGAGGACGGTGTTACCCGCGGTTTATATATATAAAGTAGCCTATGTGTTAATTCAGGGTGTCAGCTTCCTGCAAACCAAATTTTATCAAAATTGGTCCAGCCGTTTGCGCGTGTAGAAGTAACAAACACACACACACTTACAAACTTTCGCCTTTATAATATTAGTGTAAAGTTACATTTATGTCGAACAGTGGTTTTAACAATAGATGTAACACAAAAATTAAATAAATAATTATCATAAAGCCCGGAAAAAACAAAAACTACATTCCTCATTGGTCCCAACATTATTAGTCTTAATATTCATTATCTATATATCAAACCGAAACCAAACGTCTTTTATGATGCGCACAGCAAAGGAGTGGAACTCTCTGCCTGCGTCTGTGTTTCCGAACGCATACAACCCTAATCTCTTCAAAATTAGAGTGAACCGGCTTCTTCTGGGTACACTCGCTCCATCATCGACTTTGTCTCTGTCAACTATGACCTAGACTGGAGTCAAGGGTGAACCAATATTAAATAAAAAAATAAAATAAATATAAAATGAACCCCTATTTCTCCTGGTCACGCTATAACTTGAGAACGGCTTGACCGATTTGGCTAATTCTTTTTTTTGTTTTGTTCACCAGATTACAGGGAAGGTTTAAAAAAAATGGTAGGTATGTATGTATGTAGGTAGGTAGGGTAGAAAAGTAGCATTCAAAATCATTTTTTTATATAAATTCAATTCAAGAAAGAAGTATTTCAATAAAATTCTTAAGATGTAACGTCATGAACTCATGACAAAATGATATACCTCGTGGTGTCGTGATACCCAGTTTTTGACTGGCCTGTTGGTCGTGTGGTTAGTGACCCTGACTGCTAAACCGGAAGTCGTGGGTTCGATTCCCACTCAGGACAAATCTTTGTGTAATGAGCATGATCATTTGTTCTGTGTCTGGGTGTAATTTGTCTATAATATGTATGTATTTAGAAATATATAAGTATGTTTATCAGTTGTCTGGTTACCATAGCACAGGCTCTGCCTAGTTTGGGATCAGATGACCGTGTGTGAGTTGTCCCAAGATATTATTATTATTATTATATGGAAGTTAAATAGGAGCACGTTACATGTAATATACTGGTATTTAGGTGTATCTGGGGGGCTACTACCTAAACCCGAAGTCCGTAGTTTCGGGCTAATTAATAGACTTCATTCTTAGTTCGGGTTCGGAACTAATCGTAAGTCATAAGAATGAATAAAAAAGTAACTAAGAATTAATGACAACACATTAATTGTTACTAAGTGGTTAGGTGATACGGACTAGAATACGCCCGCAACTATGCCCGAAACTACGGACATCGGGCTTAGAAAGTAGCACCCAGGTTTGACTGGAAGCCGACCCCGATATACTTGACGACATGCCTGGCGTGGTGGTTGAGCGATTGGCTGCTGCGCTGCGTGTCGCGGGTTCGATCCCCGCACGGAACAAATATTTGTAGAACCTACAGATAGTTGTTCCGGGTCTGGCTGTTTGTGTATGTGAGTTTGTAAACGCACCCTAGAGAAATTCCAATAAACACAACAACGGGTTGCACTCCGGGAGTACCGGCAGAAGTGAAAACTTGATTCATTTATTGTTCATTTATTGCGGTATCGTACACAAACATGACAATTTATATTACATTAAAAATTTAAAACATCAGAACTTTCTCCGTCTTACGAATTTTCGATCAGGTTACGTGTCCTGACGCGAGTTTTACATTTATTACCCATGTCAAAAAGTGATGATTGACAAGATTTTGATTGATAATAAAATCTATGTATCTACGAGTACCTATGTACCCAATAGTTATATTATAAGAGAACTTTCCTATCAATAAACTAAAGCTTCCAACCAAACCCCATTTGATTTAGGGTCCTCGATCTAAAATGCAATTTGTACGGAAAACGCCGGCCCTGGGGGGCTCTAACCTTTTTATAGAAGGTACGTATTATACAGGGTGAAACGGTACGATGCAGTCATCCTAAGTATACATATACAACGTGTAATAAAATAAACGCAATACTAGAAAAGGGGTCATTGTACTAATTATTATGAACGACTTTTATATGAGAACTAACACTGAAATCGCGATAAAAAAAAACCAAAACATTTATGTGCGCTATACTCGACACAATGTACTTAACAACGGTTAACACACGGTACAGTTTTTGAAATGAAAACTTCTTTAGGCGCGTTGAGCACTTTTTGGGTGAACAAAAATCATGGAACTCGCGTCATTGTCACCGAACACTTTAGCTTTCGCTTAGCTATCACTTCTATCCGCAGTCCCCAAAGACTGCCCCGCATGTTATTTTTAATATTCTAATTTCCCCCCCAAAAAGTGAACACATTTAAATTTTTCTTATTCTCGTTACACTCCGGGTTTAGGTCACAAAATATTATATGTTTACCAAATTTTCAACTGAAACCGTCCTGTCGATTCGGAGAAAATACGGCTGTGACAGACGGACAGAGTGATCATTTAAGGGTTACGTTTATTCAAACGAACGGAACGTTTAGAATCTTAAAAAAAAAGACGAGAGAAAATATATGAAGACAAACTCAAAATATTAATGATCTTTTCCGTTACACCCTGTATGAGGGGAAAGGGTATTGCTCAGGGGAAAAGCGGCTTTAAACATTAGTTGGCAAATATTTAAGAGGAAACTTCCAGTGTCTAAATAACTCTTTTTACCCGACGACGGCAAAAGGAAGGGTTGTGTGTTTTAGCAGTCTATGTGTCAAACTCAAACTCAATTCAATGAAACCATTACAGGCACTTTTAAATAGTCAAGGTCGGTCTGTCCAAAGAGATGAAGCTATTTTCACGTTCCAAAGCGTAAATCTCTATGGAGGAGAACTTCAAGGAATAAATATGTAATTAAAATAAGCCGTGCCAGCTGAGACATGACCAGTCCTAGATGACGGCCCTCGCTCAGCAATATGACGTCTGCGTTAACACCATTCAGCTCAACCATGTTGTATGTATGTGCCACCGTGGCTCCTAAACTACTGAGCCGATTTTGATGAATGACTCGGGTTTCACAGGCTGCATTTTTTAAACAAAGTGTACCTGAACAAGGGGTACATTGTACGTTGTATTCATCATTATGAACAACTTTTACTATGGGACCAACACTGAAATCGTGAAAAAATAAATTGGTTGTCTGTAAAGTTGGTTTACGGACGATAGTTTAACGTGACAACGTCATAACAAAACATTGATGAATTGATCGTAACGTTACAATGAGTGTAACGTTACAATGAGTCATCCTTTTTCGTGCGTGCAGCCGGCGTTCCTCGATTTATTAGACGTTGTCACGTCAAAACCGACTGCTCCATACATTTATGTGTGCATAACTCGACAATTTTATTATGGGTAAATGTCGGAAATTAAATCCAAGAAAATTTACGCCCGTTATAGAAAAGCCATTAAGTTATTCCGGACTATATTCTATTTCTGTGCCAAATATCATCCAGATCCGTTCAGATTAAGCGATTGAAATAAAATCTTTATTCATAAAAACACGGGCAAAACCACTGAACATAACTATAGTAGGCGCCAGATAATCGTGGAATATCGGTCATTGACCCACCTACAATTATTGACATTTTTAATTTGAAAAACGGAATTAATGACACAAAGCTGTCCCGAATCATCATCTCTCGTGATCCTTAACATTGTCTAATAATGAAAAACGATTCATATTTAATTGTTCAGGTACCTATGAGCAGTTATTAGGGAAAGGTCAATATACTTTATTCCACATTTATCTGGCGCCTACTATAGTCATTATTCAAACACAATAACAACACTGCTTTGAGTAAAAACTCATATTTTAAAACTATTTGCACTTTAAACCGCAACCACAAACAAATTCCAACCGTAACTCCTCAGAATACGTCGCATATTTCTGTGAAACTGTTTTAATAATCCAATTTGAGGGCTGTGAAACTCGTGCAAGTGATTTTGAACTGTATGGTTTAAGTTTTAAAGTGTAAATTCGGTTGTGTTGATTTCAATGGGGTTTTATGGTTCTTTGAAGCAATAATGCTAGGGTTTTTGCCATGATTTGCTTCAATCATATGTCATGGGGGACCATCAAGTATTATTATGGGGTGTGCCTGTCAATTCAAAGCTTTTCACTGAAATGGAATCAGTAGAGATAGTGAACTTAAAATCTATAATTCAGTTTATGAAGCTCGTAGCGAAAAGTACGGATCGATTTACAAGGTTAAGCAACGCTTGCCGAGGTCATTTTATGGATGGGTGACCATTCATTTTTATACAATGTGTAAAAGAATAAACGCAATGCCTCTTAAGGGGTTATTGCACTCATCATTATGGACAACTTTTATAACAAAAATTTGCAGGTAATATTTCGCAAACGGATCCTTGAATGGAAAAATGGTTTTAGCACGCCCTCAATATTTTTAAACGACCTATCCAACGACACCCCACGCTATGGGACAGACGATAACAAAAAAAAAAAAATCGTCTCTGTACGCAAAATATTTTTTTTTTCTAGATTTAATTTACCACTGTAACAGCATGATTAATATGTAATACTCATACCCAATTAATAATAATAATATAATAATATCTTGGGACAACTCACATACGGTGGTCATCCGATCCCAAACTAGGCAGAACCTGTGCTATGGCAACCAGACAACTGATAAACATACTTATATATTTCTAAATACATACATATTATAGACAAATTACACCCAGACACAGAACAAATGATCATGCTCATCACACAAAGATTTGTCCTGGGTGGCAATCGAACCCACGACCTCCGGTTTAGCAGTCAGGGTCACTAACCACTCGACCAACAGGCCAGTCAATTCCAACTTCCTAGTGCTTAGCGTCTCTAGAGCTAAACTGCGGACAGACAGACATACGGACATAGCGAAACTATAAGGGTTCCTTGTTGAGTACGGAACCCTAAAAAGACTGATATATCTCTTAACTATCTTTTTTTTTTTCAGATACTTAGCTCGAGTTTCCTGCTTGCATTCAAAGTTTAAGAGGTAAGTTTAAGTTTGGTAACTTTGTAGCAGAGCTCCTTGTGACATAGCCTATTTGGGGAAATATTGTAGCGACATTTATATAGCTGGCAATGAACTACGTCAAATCTTGCATCGCGGTATCAGAGTTTTCCGTGCGATTTGAACATATACAACAGTCCGAATATCAACTATTGGGCAGTTGTCCACCAGACACAACAACCGTCTGGTCGGAGGATCCTTCCTTTTCTATGGAGGTTTGCGGGACTTTACACCCTGTTCCGCATACCTTTAAAGTACTACCACCACATAGATTTACTGATAGGCATTGCTGTGTTCCGGTTTGAAGGTATGTATATATACCTTAAATTGTAGGTACCTGTACCATTATAGGGTATTAAAATCTACTAAAAATTTCTTAATAAATCACTTTTCAAGGTGTCAATGTGGCGTTTATTTTGTAAAAAACACCTACAAATACAGGATGCTTCAAAAGTGCATAGTCTTATTTAGGGTTGATGTTCTGTTAAAAAAAAAAAAACAAAAAAAAAAACTTTTTTTAATTTCAATAACTTGAGCGCACAAAACGGCTATAGTAGGCGCCAGATAATCGTGGAATAACGGTCATTGACCCACCTACAATTATTGACATTTTTAATTTGAAAAACGGAATTAATGACACAAAGCTGTCCCGAATCATCATCTCTCGTGATCCTTAACATTGTCTAATAATGAAAAACGATTCATATTTAATTGTTCAGGTACCTATGAACAGTTATTAGGGAAAGGTCAATATACTTTATTCCACATTTATCTGGCGCCTACTATAACAAGTTTCTAACAAATAACTTTTCATAAGTTTAAATGAACAAGTAGTTAGTGACATCAAATCTGTGATTAAATTCAAATAACTCGCAAATCTTTTTTAGGGTTCCATACCCGAAGGGTAACCCACGGAACCCAGCTACGGAGCCAGCAGTCTCTGTCTGTCAGCGGGCTGTATCTCAAGAACCGTAATAGGTAGACAGTTGAAATTTTTCACAGAGTGTGTATTTCTTTTGCCGCTATAACAACAAATAATAAAAATTAAAAATTGAAGAGGCTCCCGTAGAAGAAACCTGTTTTTGTCGTTTTATTGTACGGGAGTTACGGGACCCTTCGTGTGAGAGTCCGACTCGCACTTGGCTGGTTTTTTAAACTTTTAGAGAGTAATCTATTGCCCAAACATCGCTGGGAGCAATTAATATTTTATAATGCTCTCTGCAAAATATTATATACCCCGACCACAATACAATACTACTTGGGAAGAGGGTTCGAAGTACTACACGCTGGGTTCTTGTTTTACGGCGACAAAGCTTTTACCAATTACTGATTGGAGTCACACCCTTTCGTGTCTGTCTTTTTCCCCTTCACGCTTAAACCGCTGAACCGATTTAGATGAAAATTGGTATATAGAGATAGTTTGAGTCCCGGGAAAGGACATAGGATAGTTTTTATCCCGGAAATAGACTTTTTTGTATGGGAGTCCGTCATTATTGACTAGCTGCCGCCCGCGGCTCTGCTCGCATGAATATTCATGCGGAAATTATCCCAAGGAAACATATTCCTGGGATAAAAAAAGTATCCTATTATTTATTTATTGAACAGTTTATGTACACACATTTAACAAATAGATAAGAAGAAGGGAACAGAAAATTGGTACAAAGGTGATGCTTATTTCTAAAGAAATCTCTTCCAGCATACCTGCGAAAGGAGAATCGAATAAAAGAGATGTAGACATCGTGTGTAAAAGTTATGTTAACATAAAAAGACAAAAAAAATGTGTGTTCCTATGTGTTATTTCAGACTATAATCTACCTCTGTGCCAAATTTTATCAAGATCCGTTTAGCCGTTCTGACGTGAAAGAGTGGCAAACATCCATACATCCATAAATACAAACTTTTGCGTTTATAATATTAGTAAGGACAAAATCCATGAACCTTTGTATTTAGGCAATTGATAAACAAATAAATAAACATAAAAATGTTCAACGTTTTTGAAAAATTTGTAACTTAAAAATAAAAATGGCTGCCCAAAGTAACTATAGTAGGCGCCAGATAAATTTGGAATAAAGTATATTGACCTTTCCCTAATAACTGTTCATAGGTACCTGAACAATTAAATATGAATCGTTTTTCATTATTAGACAATGTTAAGGATCACGAGAGATGATGATTCGGGACAGCTTTGTGTCATTAATTCCGTTTTTCAAATTAAAAATGTCAATAATTGTAGGTGGGTCAATGACCGTTATTCCACGATTATCTGGCGCCTACTATAGGTATTCCGCGCGAACGAAGTCGCGGGCTAGTCGTATATAATTATGTTATTAAGTACAATAGATTTAATATTACTCGTAGTAAACTTTAGAATAACTTCTTGACATTTAAAAGTTTTCATTGTCTTGACATTTGGCTCCCTCTACCGGTGATATTTCAAATTAATCGTTCACTGACATTTAACATTATTGCGTACTCCTACATATTATGACATCCCTATTGAATATTGGCTATTGGAGGAGGTGGCCACGTTCAGCAACGCTTGCCGAGGTCGGTCTGTGGATGGGTAATCAAATATTTAATACCGCGACTTCTCCATGCCTCGGAAACTACGTTAAGCCGTTGGTCCCCCTCGCGCGTCCGACCTTTGTTAATTCCATCGTGTGGAGCGAGGTGGCTTGGGAAGCGGTCACCTCCTTCTGTGAAGCAGTAATGCTAGCGAAGGAGATGTCATGTGTGAACCATAATAGTTAGACATATACCCTGTGAACTTTTTCTAGGTAATAATGAGTACTTTTACAATGTTGTACATTATTTTTATGTATCATCAATAGTTTTCGCAGCGCATGCGATGACAGAAATTTTATGAATTTTTTTTTAACACCTTGCGTTACATAATTGTAGTTTTAGTACGGATCTCTAATTTTTTCTGGAATTAAATACTTATAGCCTTTGTTACTCGGTGAAGATGTAGCTTTCTAACGGTGAAAGAATTTTTGAAATCGGTTCAGTAGTTTTTGAGCCAAATCGTAACAAACAAACAAACAAATCGTTTCTCTTTATAATATTAGTTTAGATATGACTGGCCTGTTGGTCGAGTGGTTAGTGACCCTGACTGCTAAACCGGAGGTTGTGGATTCGATTCCCACCCAGGACAAATCTTTGTGTGATGAGCATGATTATTTGTTCTGTGTCTGGGTGTAATTTGTCTATAATATGTATGTGTTTAGAAAAATATATAAGTATGTTTATCAGTTGTCTGGTTGCCATAGCACAGGCTCTGCCTAGTTTGGGATCGGATGACCGTGTGTGAGTTGTCCCAAGATATTATTATAATATAATAATATATATATAATTATTAAGCATACAATTAGACCACTGGGGTCTGTCTCCAACTAATAGACCTCTATGTCTCCAGTTGGAGGCACAGTTGCTGTGGTTACAATAACAGATTCGGTTTCGCGCAACACAAATATTTGCTAACATCCTACATATTGTTGATGCAGTGCTGTGTATGTTTGTTTATTAAGAAAACACTACTACGAAATATGAGTAACCAATGTGTCGGCTCTAGACACAGTGCTTATTCTATGTACGAGCGAATCATCATCATTATTATATCAGCCGCAAGACTTCCACTGCTGGACATAGGCCTCCCCCAAACAAAGGGAAGGCTAGGCAGATGATGATCACCAAAAAGCTGACTGTCAGAGAATGCCCATGGCATAAAGTCCGCCTCTGTACCTTAGTGTGCATGAAGTATTCAATAAATGAAGTGCCCAATGAGATTGCCCGACTTTGAAATCGAACCCAGAAGCTCTAGAGAAGTGACAGTCAGCGGTTGCGTGGCGAAGGTGATTGTCGAAACGTCAAAAATGTATTAGATTGACAAACGCTGTCGAAATGGCTCGCGATCAATCGCTTATATTTTGTCATTTCTACAGTCGCATTCGCTCATACGGTTCTGTATGGTGTCGGACGTAAAAGAATAGTACCTTCCAAAAACTTCCCGTGGGTGTCGTATGAGGCGACTAAGGGACTCACCAAAGAATGGGCAGCAGCATTCTCTGTGCATTGCAACAGCTACACTGCGATCACCAACCCGCCTGCTAAGCGTGGCGATTAGGCAAACCTTTGGAGGAGGTCTATGGTGGCTGTTATGATGAAGTTGATTATGTACACCATATAAGTTACGGAAAAGATGGTTGAAGAAAACATAACATAGGGTGACACAACGAGCGGCCTTATCAATAAAACCGATCTGCCGTTGTCTGTGTGTCCTGATAGCAACAACCTGGGGGTCTTTAAGTCAAGAGTGAATAGGTTACTTCTAGGCAAGCGTGCTCCATCGTCGACCACATCATCGCTTACCATCAGGTGAGATTGTGGTCGAACGCGAGCCTCTCTATTTATACTAATGTAATAAATCTGAATAGTTTGTTTGGTTTGAACGCGCTTATCTCTGGAACTACCAGTCGGATTTGGTTTTTTTTTTTTTGTATATATTATGATACACACACACATTAAAATTTATGAGGAAGGTTATAGGTTACGCGGGAACGGGAAATTCTTCCGGGGACAGGAAATAAATAATAAAAAGGTAAAACTTTTGATGGAGAGAAAAGGAAAAACAGTACTGTAAGTAGTCTTAGGTCCTCCTGCCAGGGTTGCGGAATTTGTTCGAAAGAGTCACCGCGGCCCTGGAACGCAAAGGGCTTAAGAAGGAACACGGATGGGTTTTAGTCAGTAAGAGTCTGACACGCCCTTCCGCTCCACCCAGAGCGGAAGAAGTCATTTGATGATTTCCCATCCTTAAAAAAAAAAAGTAGTTTTAGGTGTAGGTAGGTACTATTTATACAGGATGAATTTTTAAAGTGAGCAATCCGAACTATGAAGCGAAAAGTCCGTATGTGATGTTCATAAAATATATAACAAACTACCTAAACTACTAAAAAAGAAGATAAAATAAACATATTTATAATAAAATAAAACAATATTTAATTGAAAAATGCTATAATAGTATAAAGGAATATTTAAATTATAAAATATAAGGTATAAAGAGTCCCTAATAATTATGGTATTATTGGATTTATTTTAAAAATAAGTTTAGCTATATAAGCTTCCTCTCTCCTACATATATTTGTTTTTGGCTGTGCCCGACAGGGTTCATAATGATCACAATATATTTTTTTAATTTACCACCTAAGTAGTAAGTAGACATTGTGGAATGCAAATAAACTATTGAGTATTGAAGCCTAAAAGGAGTATCGAGCCCGATTTTATGAAAAGTAAAACTGCATCATTGTATTACCTACAATAATAAATATAAAACAAATAGAGAACCTAAGTAAAGACAGTGAGTAACAAAAAGACAACCAAAAACAAAACAAGTCTATTTAAATACTGTTCTAAATAAAGAAATCTATTTCCAGTTGCGATAGTGGTAATATAGATGGCGCTTTTTACAATTAGCTCGATTCTGGCCGAATAGATATTTAGAGGGGTTGAATAGGGTTGTCGCATCTATATAATAGAGTATTTGACTAAAAAAAAACAACGGGTTGCACTCCGGGAGTGCCGGCAGAAGTGAAAACTTGAACATTAACGTTGTGCATTTTTGATATTTTGGAATGGTTAGGGAATAATTTCGCACGAATTGCATATGCATGCATTGAGTCATACATTTTCGGCGCGCTGTAGAAAGAGAGGGGGATATACTTTCTACGCCGCGCCGGCGGTCTTCTCTCCCTCCGTCTTACGTATTTTCGAGCAGGTCACGTGTCCTGACGCGAATTTAACATTTTTACCCATCCAAAAAGTGCACAACGCCGCTAAAGAAGTTTTCATTTCAAAAATCTTATTAGTCCGTCAGTAGATTTCTAAAAAATATTGGTCACGAATTTTTCTTTTGTCACGTAAACAAAAAATGAAGACGATACAGTGCGTTGAAAACTCGTGTGACGTCACTTACCAGTACGATTTTTGCTGGGGAGTGACGTTACAAGCCCCCACTCCCTATCTTTGATGCGTTTTATCGTTGTATTTTATTGTGGTTTGATATAATAAAATATACGTCCTTATCCAATATTTTTCGATAATCTAACTGACGGATTAAGTAGAATCATATTTTTAAAACCCTTGCAACATCCCTATTAAACTAACTCCAGCTTTGTCCGACTAGTTTGTAAGCCCTGGCTGGGGGCCTGAAATTTATTTGAGGCCACCACAGGATAGTCCGGTAAAGCAGTAACCAGCCTTAGTGTGCTGAATTGCGAGTGGTCCCCGTCAAAAAAAAAACCTGAATGTCGGAAATTATTCCAAAGAAACATACTCCCGGGGTAGTAGGATGTGCTATTCCAGACCATAATCTATCTATGTGCCAAATTTTATCCAGATTCGTTTACCCGTTCAAGTAAAAATAATGGGCACATAAATTTCGTTAATTACGTTTTTAAACCCCGACGCAATAACAACGGGGTATTATATATAAGTTTGACGTGTCTTGTGTGTGTCTTAGCTATGTTTGATGAAAATCGGTCCAAGATGGCCGCCGCAACAAAATGGCGGATTACATATTTTTGCACAACTCCCTAAATAGGGGTATCGAATGAAAGGGCTTGACTAGTAGAATACTAAACACTGACAAATTTCCAATCCAAGATGACCGCCACTACAAAATGGCGAATTACGTATATTTCTTCGATCACTATTTATTTTGACCAATGGACAAATAAATAACTATCTATTAGTTAAAAACGATTATTTACAAACTTATAATTGCTCGAAAAAAATACTTACATACACGGGTCGAATTTATAACCTCCTTATTTTGTATTAAAAGTCATTGTAACGAATTTTAAATCAAAATTTTAACCATTGCTTAATAAATGATGTTTATTTTGCAAATAGGTAACAAGTAACTATTTTACACATCAATATTTGTTTTGCCATATTAATCTAAATGATGCCGATGTTTCCTAACTGACTACCCTGAGAAGAAACACCGAAACAAACTCAGAGGTCAGAGTCTCTTTTAAAGTCGATACAATCTGTACTGGTCAAATCATATGAGAACCATGTAGGTTAATATCTGAGGTGGTATTTTAAGAAAAGTACCTAACATATTCAAGTGGACCTGTCCAGACAGTGCAAACATTTGTCAGTTATCGTGAAGCTCAACTTAGAACTTTAAGGAGCTCAACGATTTGACGAACAATACTCGCCACAGAGTCAGCCCTAGTATTTTAGGCACCCCGTTCGCGTGACCGATAATAATACATCCTGCGAGGCGGTTAGGACCTTGTTCCACCGTGATATATGGTGGATGGAAATTAAAATCATTATCGCTGTTGTATTAGCGTAAAGTTGAAATGAGTTACACGAGCCTGCCGGTCTATTCTGTCAGCGTTTCACCGTGTTAACTTAGGTGAAGTGAGCATGAAGTGAACTGTCATTTCATCTTGTTTGTATGTAGTCTCTTATAGTGAGATCACTACACTCAAGCCTTTTCACTTCGACATGTTTACAGAATCGCACTGCTGTAAACATGTCGAAGTGAAGGTTTCGATGAAGTGATCACGAGTTGAAATATCATTCCATCTTGATTAAGTACATGTATTGACAGCTCAACTCGTGATCACTTTACTCAAGTCTTCACTTCTACATGTTTACAGAATAACACTGCTTTTTTCATTTTTTTTTTAGGATGGGAAATCATCAAATGATTTCTTCTGCTCTGTATCGTGGGTGAACATTCAATCTCACATATACAAACGGCCAGACCCGGAACAACTATCTGCAGGCCATACAAATATTTGTTCCGTGCGGGAAATGAACCAGCGACACGCAGCGCAGCAGCCAATCGTTCAACCACTTTTCTTTTTTTTTTGTTTTGTAAATATTCAAGTGACTTCTTCTCCTCTGGGTGGAGCGGAAGGGCGTGTCAGACTCTTACTGACAAAAACCCATCCGTGTTCCTTCTAAAGCCCTTTGCGTTCCAGACCCGCTGTGACTCTTTCGAACAAATTCCACAACCCTGGCAGAGAATTGCACTGCTGTAAACGTGTCGAAGTGAAGGTTTGGATGAAGTGATCACGAGTTGAACTGTCATTCTATTAAAAACTTTAGGAGCTAGGAGGTTAAATAAAGCGCAGTAAACTTTCCAATGCTTCGTTATATTTTTTATAACACTCCATTAAAATTATTAACCAAAACATGTTGACGTTTCATGGCGGGAACAATCACGAATGCCACAGATTAAAAATACCCGCCACATAAAACAAAGTCAAAGTCAAAGTCAAAACGTTTATTTCAATTAGGCCATTAAACGGCACTTTTGAACGTCATCGTTTACAGTTCAGTAAAAATAATAGAATTACATTAATAAAGTGACTCTACTGTCCATTCGGAAAGGTAGATTCTTATGGAGAAGAACGGACAAGAAACTCCATAGTTACTCTTTTCAAATAATGATTTTACAAAATTTGGTTTACAAAAATTAATTTAATATTAATTTTAGGATTAGAGGACGATGCACCCAGAGTATGCTACTTATAAGAACAAAGTATCACCAGCAGAGGTAAACTTATTAATTTCCTAAAGAAATTTAGGTAAATGGTACTCACATATTTACAAACATTGGAACCATTAATTAAACAACAGTGTGTGAGTCAACAGAAAAATAAAAACACAAAAAAAGAAACAGTATATCTATAAAGTTAATACATAAATCAACCAGTTTGACCTTCACCCTTGATTGTCCTATGGAGCAGGACCAGCATTTTTGGATGAGCAAACTAATGCTCATCCAAAATAACTACTTAATGCTTGTTCATTTTAAGTAGTTTGATGTTCAGTTTTAAAAATAGAATATCAGCAAAATAATAAAAGATAACAATAAGTATATTGATTAGGTACATGGATTGACACATCATGATCACTTCTCCCAAGCCACCACTTCGACACGTTTACAGAATCGCACTCACACAGCTGCATAGTGCACTTCGCCCACGACTTCGCCTACGCAGATTAAGTACAAACCATTTTCTCCCTTATCACCCCCTTCTTCAACTAAAGCATGTTAAGTTTTACACTAAATGTGTCCGTAACCATGCTGGCGCAGGGTAATAAATTATTAAACTTCGCCATAAAACATATTATTATCTATGAGCATATGTTGTAACAAAATCACGTAAATCTGATTATAATATTTGGATTTAGCGCACGTAGAAAAGAGACATACTACCCACGTTTTATAATGTTAGTTTATACCATGTAAATATTCTTTGTTTCACTCGTGTACGATATACAGTCAACAAAGCTATTTGGTATACAGGTAAAAATATTTTTTTTTCCACTGCACTGCCAATTTTTTTTCTAAAAAAAAAAAAATAAAAAAAAATCAGGCATAGGCCATAATTTATTATCACATGAATACACTTTAAACTCACGCAATAAATAAATACAATCGAATTGGATATGGCATGTCAAATTAGACCAGCTCACAAATACATTGATTAAATCACAATTATATAATAATATATAAATATCTTGGGACAACTCACACACGGTCATCCGATCCCAAACTAGGCAGAGCCTGTACTATGGCAACCAGACAACTGATAAACATACTTATATATTTCTAAATACATACATATTATAGACAAATTACACCCAGACACAGAACAAATGATCATGCTCATCACACAAAGATTTGTCCTGGGTGGGAATCGAACCCACGACCTCCGGCTTAGCAGTCAGGGTCACTAACCACTCGACCAACAGGCCAGTCGACCAATTATAAAAACGTGGTATGAGATGTGTGCATTATAACTTTTTAAGTTTATGACACACTTAGGAGTGTGGTGTACAATAATTGTCTACTCAGCACACTCATAACACTGTTTAAAAGTAGTTGCAAGTTAGTTGCCTGCATACCAAATAGCTTTGTTGAGTGTACCTACATGAAAACAGAGTGTCAATTCTACTAATTTCGAATTTCATAAAGAAAGGTACCAGGTAGGTAGGGTGCATCGTCCTCACATAATATTAAATTAATTTTTGTATACCAAATTTTGTAAATCATTATTTGAAAAGAGTAACTATGGAGTTTCTTGTCCGTTCTTCTCCATAAGAATCTACCTTTCCGAATGGACAGTAGAGTCACTTTATTAATGTAATATTATTATTTTTACTGAACTGTAAACGATGACGTTCAAAAGTGCCGTTTAATGGCCTAATTGAAATAAACGTTTTGACTTTGACTTTGGTAACTGTCCGGCTCCGATTTGATTTATCTAATACATTTATAAAATTCTCGTGTTACAGTGTTTGTAACCAAACTCCTCACTAACGGCTTGACCGATTCTTATGGAATCTGTGTGTATATTTTAGTAGGTCTGAGAATAGGACGTAAACTATATTTTATACCCCCAAATGGTGATCCACCAAAAAAAAAATTTTTTTTTGTCTATATTTTAATTGTAATTTATTTATGATTTGGCATTAAAAAATACATACAACCCTAAATTTTTACACTTCTACCACCAACCTCTATTTTTAAAAGCGATATTAAACAAAGTCGGGTTAGTTACACCTTTAACGGCTGGACCGATTTTCTCCCAAATAGCAGAATAACTATTGAAACATTGGAAAAATTCACGAAAAAAAAATACACAATAATTCGTACGCAACGCCATTTCTGATACATGAAAGATTAATTATGATGTGGTGCGAAGTTCGCCGGGACAGCTAGTTTTGAATGTTTGAGAGTAGTCTTAAATATCAGACACCTATTTTTTTTAGCCGCTAAATCTCAATCTATTGGGAGAAATTATCCTCCAAAGTACTGAAAAGTGACTAAACCCTCAAACTTCTTTTGAGTGTTGTTTTCAAGCAAATTGCTAGTTAATTACTGGTTTATTTATATGTTTGAGAACATGAAAAAATAATGAGGTCGTGTTTTGTTATATCTCAAACTTTCCTTGAAAAACATCCTTCAAAGTTTTATATTTTCCATCGTTGAAGATACTCTTTGGCTATTTAATTTTGTTTTTTTTTTATCATAGAAACTTTACGGTCCATAATCTCTTTTCACAAAATAAATACAATGTACATTTGGTAGCTTTTGCATTGGTTGTCTTTTAAGGAAAATATACCTAAGTTTGAGCCGATATAACAAAACATGTACTCATTATTTTTTCAGGTTCTCAAACATATAATCAAACGTGTATTGTTTTTTACAGTTTTGGAGGTATGCGGAACAGAGAGTAAAGTCCCGCATACCTCCACCGAAAAGGGGAGGATCCTCCGAACCAGACGGTTGTTGTGTCTGGTGGGCAACTGCCCGATAGTTGATATTCGGACTGTTGTATATGTTCAAATCGCACGGAGAACTTTGCTTGCGCGATGCAGGATTTCGTTGTTAGTTCGTCGTAGATGGCGCTGTGGTTCTTGTTGTTGCCGTACAAATTTCGCTTCTTAGTTTTTCATGTGGCGGCATTGATGCCGCTACACAGTAAACGGATCGCAATTTTTCAACACAACTGTATTATTAACTAAAGAGGGTATTCTTAACTTTTATTAAAATAAATATTTACAACTGTTTTAATAAATACTTAACTAACTATATACACTAGAAATAAAAATAAAAACTCCTAACTAAATTAACCCTAAAATATGGCGTCAAAAAATTCATCCGCATCGCTGTCGACTGGAAGTGTACCCAAAAGACTGGCGGCATTGCCACGTTGTATGGCAATGCTTATTCTTTGACCAAGGTAAAAGCTAGCCCTTGGGTCACGCGAAGTGTCAACTAAGCGTCTTGAGAGATCTTTAAACAAGATATGCGCACTCGGACCCCGGAGGTAGCGCCTGCACAGCACGAAGAGCTAGGAAGATGGGATGGCGCAAGAGTATCGACACAAGTAGCGTACCACACAAATAGCCTACCCATCTTCCATGGAAATAACGACATGCCGTCCGGTCTCTTGCCATCGTCGCGTGCCAGGCCAGTGGGTTTATTTTATTTTAGGAAAACTTACAGCTAAACAAATACAATTACTAAAAATTTAAACAAAATATGGCCAATTACAAGTTTCAACATGTATCACTTGAAACAGAAAATTAACAAAAAAAAGAAAACTATACATATAACACAAAACACAAATTCAAGCTTGCTTGAACTATTTACGCTCGAAGAAGCTACTACTCAAAATTTTCCTCAAATTAGCCATGCTAAAGCTGAAAATGTCGATATCAGCTTCTCGGCAGGTTGCATTGTACATACGATTCGCTCTTACCATGAACGAATTCCGTCTGTACGTAGTGGCTACCACTGGGGTGTACAATAAATGAGGTCTACGTAAGAACGCAGACGGCACTCGCAGCCCGATTTTGTGTAACAACTCGGTAACACCAGTTCGGTTCTAACTAAAAATCATCAATGTTGAGATATGACGACCTTGCAGCTAATGAGAATCAAATCGGAGCCGGACAGTGGGGTGCCTGTCCTTGTCAGTTGCAATCTGACAAAAAAATATGAAAAAGTTGTTTTTTTTACAGATTGTTACTGAGATACGAATGCAAACATAATCTTTTGAACGCCAGAGGGTGCCCCGGACACCAAGCCACAAATTCGCCGTATGTTTTCTCACATATTTGTGACGTTTGGCGTAAGGGCACGCGCTAAGTTTAAAAATAGTAGAATTGCCAATCAGATCAAGTGCGAGTCGCACTCGCATACAAAGGGTTCCGTAACAATAAGAAACTTTGTTCCTTACACAATTGGGGTCGGCTTCCAGTCAAACCGGATTCAGCTGAATACCAGTATTTTACGTGGAGCGGCTGTCTACCAGACCTCCACAACCCATTAACTGGGTAACACGGTAGTTCTTGGCGAGACTGGAGTCACATTTACTGGCTTCTGAAAATCCGTAACGACTGCCAAAGATCTACAAATGACAGCCGGGACCAATAGATTAACGTGATTTCCGAGGCACGGAGGAAACTCGGTATATTAAGATGGTCACCCATCCACAGACCAACCTTGGCAAGCGTTGCTTAACCTTGATCGACCTGATTGTACACCTACAGTGTTTTTAACCCAAAAGTTGACTGGTAGAGAATGCCTTGCTGCATTATGTCCACCCATGTACCATAGCTGTACATAAAGTTTAAATAAATTAAATCCGCACTATCATACATAAAGGGCTGTCAATCACAAAATGTCACAGAGTAATCATAGCAGTAGGACTACGTACATGACCACATACATATGTGCAGTGTTCGCGTGACAGACAGTATCAACTGACATGCTACGTATATCGCCCACACTGTGGCTGTGGACTTCGACAATCGCCTAAATTATAACTTTTACTGCCGATCTATTCGGTCAACATGTAAACTTAGATGGAGTGAGCATGAAGTGAACTGTCACTCCATCTTGTTTGGATTGACAGCTCACTTCCTATTCACTTCACCTTAGTTTGCACGGCAAGAGGTTTACAGAATCGCACTGCAGGTATTCTAAGTATACAGGCTATTTCAGAAGTGAGATTTTTTTATATTTTTTTAATGTTTTTTGTAATGATAACTTCGGAACGCGTTACGGGCCAGACTGTCTGGCTTCCCTTTCTCTCACGCATACGGCAGCGTTAGGCAGGCTCTTCCTCTCTCACTCTAACCCACAGCGCTAGTCGTATTTCGGACAGACGCTTCCCATATTAAATAGTTCAACTTAGATTAGTTTAAGTTATCACTTCTGTCGGGCGTCTCGAGACGCACACGTTTTTTTTTAATTTTCCAGAAATATTTTAAAATTTAACTAGGTTTAAGGAAAGTCAAAGTCAAAGTCAAAACGTTTATTTCAATTAGGCCATTAAACGGCACTTTTGAACGTCATCGTTTATAGTTCAGTAAAAATAATAATATTACATTAATAAAGTGACTCTACTGTCCATTCGGAAAGGTAGATTCTTATGGAGAAGAACGGACAATAATGATTTTACAAAATTTGGTATACAAAAATTAATTTAATATTATGTAAGGACGATGCACCCAGAGTGTGCTACTTATAGGAACAAAGTATTACCAGCAGAGGTAAACTTATTCATTTTCTAAAGAAATTTAGGTAAATGGTACTCACATATTTACAAACATTGGAACCATTAATTAAACAGTGTGTGAGTCAACAGAAAAATAGAAACACAAAAAAAGGAACAGTATATCTATAAAGTTAATTCATAAATCAACCAGATGGATTTTGTCTACACCCTTGATTGTCCTATGGAGCAGGACCAGCATGTTTCCAAGCATTCTTATCCTGAATGTAATCTTCTAATTTTCTAATATGCAAATTGAAATGAATAAACGGAAAAATAATAATACTTAAATGATTTTTATGAAGGTTATTTGCAGCCATTGTACTAGATCGATAATTAAAATAAAATTACATCAAAACACAACAAAATACATACATACCTCATCATCTGGCTAGCCTTTTCCCAACTATATTGGCTTCAGCTTCCAGTCAAACCGGATTTAGTTGAATACCAGTATTTTACGTGGAGCGGCTGCCTACCAGACCTCCACAACCCATTAACTGGGTAACACGGTCGTTATTGGCAAGACTGGAGTCAGATTTACTGGCTTCTGACAATTTATAAAGACTGCCAAAGATCTACAAATGACAGCCAGGACCAACGGCTTAACGTGCGCACCTAAAGATGGTCACCCATCCACAAACCAACCATGGCAAGCGTTGCTTAACCTTGATCGACCCGTGCGGCTGTTGTTCTTTATCTTTACAAAAACAACATATTACTAATAACCAGAGATCGGAATAGGTAGACTATATTTACCTAATGTTCGTGGATGTAAGTAACATAGAATTGATAATACCTCCTGTAAAATCCCGGAATCATAAATGGAATCATGACAAATAAAACCCAGGTTTATAAAAACATGAACTGGACTTTGGGTACTTATAGTTACAAATTATTGATTTGAAGAATCAAAAGAAGAAAGAGTGGTGCGAAAACAAAGCTATTTAATAGGTACGGAACTCTAAAAACATAATAAGATTCTTCAATATAATAATTTTGTTCAAATGTATTCAAAGCGCAATAAGTAATTTGCAATTTCTTAAATCCCGGGATACAATCGTCATGTTTATGATTCCGGGATTTTAGAGGAGGTATTATCTGTACATATAATAAAAATGTAACGGATCGCTGTCTGTATATGGAAGATATATGAAAAAAAAAAACATTATTGGGAGCATTATCAACCCAAATAGCACCCAAAACAATAATTGTTAGAATTTTTGTCTGTTTTTCTGTTTATCTGTGCGTTTGTGCACTCTTATCTCAGAAACGGCTTATCCGATTTAGATGTGGTTCACTAATACATTGTGGTAAGCTTCACTTAACATTTAGTGTTTGTTTCATGTCAATCGGTTCATAAATAAAAAAGTTATGCCAATTTAAATAATCACGTCGAACATTTATTAAACTATCTATTCTTTCTCTGTTCAGTAGCATTGACTGAAACTTTACTAAACTTCATAATCTATATATATAAAAATGAATCTCTATTTGCCTTGGTTACGGCATCACGCGTGAAACGAACGGCTGGACCAATTTCGCTAATTATTTTTTTGTTGTGTTTATCATTGTCAGGAGAAGGTTCTTATGAAAGAAAATTTTGAAAAAAAAAATACATCCTTATAAAAATGAACCCGTATTTCTCCTGGTTACGCTTTTGGCTAATTCTCTTTTTTTTGTTGGCCAGATTACAGGGAAGGTTTAAATACAAAAAACAAAATAGGTAGGTAGGGTAGGCTAGGTAGGAGGTAGGTAGGGTAGGCACGTAGGGTAGGGTAGGTGGGTAGGAAGATAGGTAGGGTAGGTAGGGTACGGAGGATAGGTAGGGTAGGGAGGATAGGTAGGTAGGGTAGGGTAGGTATTGTAGGGTAGGTAACAGTTGACGGGAGTGAAGCCACGGGCACAGCTTGTCTTAAAATAAAAATATCTTTTTTTTTTTATGTCGGCGGGAAATCCTCATGGAAATCCTCCACCCTTGGGCGGGTGGAGGGGTCTGTCAGACTCTTACTGACTAAAACCACCCCGGTGTTCCATCTCCCACCTACGCCGGGGATCGCGGGAACGTAAGCGACTTCCGTAATCCCCGGCTTAGCATAGTTACTTGGGGCAGATATTTTTATTTTCCATAAAAATATCTGCCCCAAGTAACTATTCCACGCGGACAAAGTCGCGGGCAAAAGCTATCAACTCTATGTTACCTACTGTAAATATAGTCTACCTATTCCGATCTCTGGTAATGATTTACAAAGTGTGCGCAGTTCTCAGTTTGCCTAGTTTTCGTTAGAATCGATATAATAGTATAATAACAAGCTTCCAACATGCAATGAGCTCATATTGAATGTAAACGCTGTTGACACTGTGTCCAACTAACTGTAAACCATGCACTGATGGTATCGCTTCTTAGAAATTATTATGTGCAAAATAGGGCTTTAGTTAAGCAATGGTTAAAAAATATGGTCACTTCAATTTTTTCCGCCTTGGGTGTGTCAAAGAGCAATGGAGAGCAGTATTTTAGGTTTAAAAAGAATTGATAAAACACTCCAAAACAGGTATTATTGACGTGGGCAAAAAAGCTGCCAGGATGAGATGGGAGTGGGCGGGTCACACCAGCCGCATGCATAATGACCGCTGGGCAAAAGTCTCCACGCAATGGGTGCCAGAGGATGGACGGCGTCGTCGAGGACGGCCCAAAAAGCGTTGGCGAGATGATTTGGATGCACACTGCGATGGCTGGTTCGAGGTGGCACAAGAAAAGAATGTCTGGAAGGATATGGGGGGGGGGGCCTTTGCCCAGCAGTGGGACACAACAGGCTAAGGAAAAAAAAAAATTATCATCTTGAAATTGATATGGCGGCAATAGAAATAAATACAATGTGAAAAGTGTTGTATGTTAGTTCATGAGATTCAAAACTCTGATAGACAGATAACGGAAACTTGGTAGTAGGGTTTCGGACTTCTCGTGTCCGGCCCTGGTCCATGGTCCGGAGCGAGGAGGCTTGGGATGCGTTCACCTCCTTCTGCGACGCAGTAATGCTAGCGAAGGAGGAGGTGGGCCGCGCGAGAGAAAGGCAAGGCCTCAGGGCGATCCTCGGCTACCGTAGGCGCGGGCCTGCGGACGGCGAACGTTGGGTGGCTCGCTGTCCGGTCACTACCAGGCCCGGGTCGATGGCGCGCCTCAAAGAGATGTCAGTATAAGAGACGTGAGCCTGCCAGGGTTGCGGAATTTGTTCGAAAGAGTCACCGCGGCCCTGGAACGCAAAGGGCTTTAGAAGGAACACGGATAGGTTTTAGTCAGTAAGAGTCTGACACGCCCTTCCGCTCCACCCAGAGCGGAAGCAGTCATTTGATGATTTCACAATCTTAAAAAAGAAAGTGTTCTGATGTTCCCTTCGTGTACGGAACCCTAAAAAAGATCATTTCACCAAAAAGTATCAAAGCTACAATAAAATTAGGGAAGTTCGACTACATTACGAAGTAAACTCGACTTTGAAAGTCAGAAGTCAATCGGCTTTCAATCATACCGAAGCCGAAGTACGTCTTCGAACTTTTGTTTTACGAGTTAAGGTAAAAAGATTCCTTCGTCACACGTCGAGAGTTGTCTCTGTTGTACATATACAGGGTGAATTTTTAAAGTATGCGTGGTTGGCCAAATCTGAAACTATGAAGATTAGCCAAAAACACTGAAAGCCTGATTTTGATGGAAACTAAAACGCATCATTGGATTTCTGAAAAATCGGCTTCCTAGCCAGGAATCGAACCGGTTGATTTTGAAAATAAAAACACACTTGTATTATTACACCATCCGAAAATGTCGCTACTAAGAATTCAATTCTAAGAAGTTATAACACATGGCTTACTTCCATGCGTTCAAGCGATTTTGCCATACCTGTTACTGGAATCAAAAGTAGCTCACAATTTAGAACCCACTAGTATTAGCTTTAATATATAATCCGTGGTGCTTGGCAACTGGGCTTAACCCAGTTGTAATGTCCCTTGGTGCCTATTGGCATAGCTCAATTCTGTCTCCTGCTTGAATGGAGGGAAGTGGAAATTATATTTTCCCTACTCCTTCGCTTTGCTTTTCTGATTAATTTCGTCGCAGGATCCAAGACAGTTAAATCGTTTCTCCGGGACGCGTCGAGCTTCATTGACTCGGCGTTTTTTCTGGTGGTCGTCACTGTCGATTATGGCATTCAGGAGTTGCAGGGGTTCCAAATGTGTGGCGGGCTAGTCCAAAATATAAAAAAAAATATGGCAAACCAAAGGAATATTTCTAACTTAACCTACCAACCTAAACAGTTACTAATATTTTTTTCAAAAATCCAGTGATGCAGTTGTAGATTTTGGAGTCCTATTTTGATGAAAACTAAAACTGCTAGGTTGCTTTAAAAGGAACCTAACACGAATGGCATGACGGGAGCTAGAGTGAGCGATCGCAGCGAGCGAACTTAACTTCCGTCATACCATACCTTTTTTTTTTTTTTTTTTTTTTTTTGATCTCGGGGGGAAATCCTCATGGAAATCCTCCACCCTGGGGCGGGTGGAGGGGTCTGTCAGACTCTTACTGACTAAAACCACCCCGGTGTTCCATCTCCCACCTACGCCGGGGATCACGGGAACGTATGCGACATCCGCAATCCCCGGCTGGTGCCGGCCCGCCCCTGCGGGCCACCTCGCGTCGGCGAGGGGAGTGAGGTGTTTCACTCCCCTCGCTACGTCAAAGAGGGGCGCACGGGAACACCACGCGCCGCCACCTCGGGTCCGGATGAGTGGGGGGCGACGGACATCCCCAAGTCCGCCGCCCCTGGACCCAGTTAGGGGGGCCGGAAGAGGGCAGCGTATGCCCTCCTCCGACGCCCGATGCGCCTGCTGCGGGCAGGGAGAGCGGTTGTGATCTCCCTCTCCCTTTCCGCAGCCTCCTTCTGCGCGATGACTGTCTCGCAGAAGGAGACCACCGCGTCCCAGGACTCCTCACCGCCGACCATAGCATGGACTACAGCCGGCAGCGAAAGGTCACCGCCTACAACAGAGATGAGGACACGGCGCGGCTCCTCCCAAGCTGCACACTCTGCAAGCGTATGCCGTGCCGTGTCCTCCCGACAGTCGACGCAGTGGTGGCATCGAGCGTCCGGCTCCCTGCCTATGCGACACAAGAACCTCCCGAAGCAGCCATGCCCCGAGAGGACCTGCGTCGCACGAAACGTCAGAGAGCCGTGCCTTCTCCCGAGCCACAGGTCGAGCACTGGCCGGATGGCCTCGATGGTGATGAGGCCGGCGGAAGGGCTCGAAAGCCTGTCCCGCCATTCCGCCACCAGGACCTCGCGCAGCTGCGACCGACGCAACTCCAGGTGTCGCTGCGTCAGTCGCTCGCCGCGCGCCCGCGCGTCCTCGCGCCACTTGTGTAGTGACGCGAGCACTTTCGCCTCCAGGTCCCACGGCGGAGATCCGGCCAGTGCGCAAGCCACCTCGTAGGAGATCGTGCGATATCCCCTGATGACTCTGACGGCCATCACCCTCTGCGGCCTCTGCAGAACAGTGATGGTGCTGGCCGTCAGGTCGGCCGCCCAGATCGGGGCCCCATATAGGGCCATCGATCGCACGATCCCCACGTACAACCGCCTACAGGCGGTGCTCGGGTCCCCCAGATTGGGAAGCAGCGTTGACAGCGCCCCCGCCGCACCCAACAACTTGGGCGCCAGCCGCCGGAAGTGGGGGCCGAAATCCCACCGGCTGTCGAGCACCAATCCCAGGTACTTCATGGTGGACTCGACAGCGATACGGGCCCCCCCGACCACGATGTGCGATCCCGGCGGCGGCGCTCGCCGGGGGCCATGAAAAACAATGGCCTCCGACTTGTTGAGGGCCACCTCCAGGCCGAGGCGCCGTATGCGGCTCACCACCTGTGAGACCGCAGCCGTCGCCAGCAACGCTGCCTCCCTGTGCGAGCTCCCCCGGGCAGTGACCAGTGTGTCGTCAGCGTAACACACCAGCTGCACTCCCGGCCGGAGCTCGCCCCTCAGCACCCAGTCGTACCCGATGTTCCACAGGAGCGGGCCCAAGACCGAACCCTGCGGAACACCGCACGACATGGGGCGCTGGTATCTGCCATCACGTCCCAGATAGGTGACACACCTTTCCGCCAAATAAGCCCCGACGACGCGGCGGAGGTAGGGAGGCACTAGATGATATCGTAGTGCCTCCCGAATACAACTCCAGGGCAGGGTGTTGAAGGCGTTCCGTCATACCATACCTTACTTAACAGCATTTTTTTCCGATTTGAGGGTTGGTCCCATAGTAAAAGTTATTCATAACAATGAGTACAATGACCCTTTGAAAAGTTTTGCATAATTTTTGTTTCACCTTGTATAGAAGAAATCACGATTTCAAAAACGTTACCCTCCTTCTAGGGTAGTCCGATAAAACCGTGGTTCTTTTAAAACAAAGAATAAAGTCTTAGGGCGAGTTTTTTTATCCGTATGGTAGACACCAAATAAATGTGCAACAACGGTCATTGACCCACGTACAATTATTTACTTTCTTAAATCAAAAACAGAAATAAAAATTTTAAGCTGTCCTGAATTACACGGTGGAGCATACGGTGGAGGTCTGCCCTGCTTGGGCTGAGCACCGCCGTGTCCTCGTCGAGGCGATCGGCGGCGGCGACCTCTCGCGTCCGGCCCTGGTTGAACCCATGGTCCGGAGCGAGGAGGCTTGGGAAGCGGTCACCTCCTTCTGCGAAGCAGTAATGCTAGCAAAGGAGGAGGCGGGCCGCGCGAGGGAAAGGCAAGGCCTTCGCCCCAACCGCCGCAACAGGAGAAGACGCCCCGGGCGTCGGGAGTCGCAGGGCGATCCCCGGCCACCGTACGCGCGGGCCTGCGGACGGCCAGCATTGGGTGGCTCGCCGTCCGATCAACATCAGGCCCGGGTCGATGGCGCGTTGTGTTTCACGCGCGCCTCAAAGAGATGTCAGCATACAAGACGGGGCCCGCTAGGGCCAGAGCCTGCCAGGGTTGCGGAATTTGTTCGAAAGAGTCACCGCGGCCCTGGAACGCAAAGGGCTTTAGAAGGAACACGGATGGGTTTTAGTCAGTAAGAGTCTGACACGCCCTTCCGCTCCGCCCAGAGCGGAAGAAGTCATTTGATGATTTCCCATCCTTAAAAAAAAAAAAAAAAGCTGTCCTGAATCGACTTCTATAGTGATCCTTTACGTTCTCTAGTAATGGAAAACGTGACATAATTTTTTGTTTGGGTATCTACGAAGGGATATTAGGGAAAGGTCAATGTACTTTGCTGCAAGTGTATCTGGCGCCTACCGTAGTTAACTCAGCCAAGGTATAAAATTGTGATAAAAAAACGTTAAAATGCGTTTTCCGATCAAATTGTTAGTTAATATATTTGCACATATTGAAGACAAGCTAAATATTGTTAGAAAAACACAAACTAACGAAATTTTGGAGCCCATAATTTTTAATCATTGTTTAATTTAACTAGTGATCGGATAATCGGGCGCTTATATATCTAAACTTCTACCCGTGAAAGAATAAAGTGGACATTCCTTTCTGAATAAATAAGTAATCCCGGATTCCCGGGATTGAACAATTAATGAAGCTACATATAAAATTACAATTGTTTCAGTTCCCTAAGTGGTCAAGGCTACTGGCCTGTCACTAAACCAGTTCTCACAAAAACTTTCATTGTAATTTAAAAGTTCCATTAGAATCGACTTTTGAAATTAAAAAAAAGTCGCAATGAGAGTTCACAACGAGTTCTAACTATATTTTGTATGCAATTGGAATTTCGAACGATTCCGGAATCCGGGATTCTGAAAAGCATGTCCGTATTATACTTTCGTGGGAATAAAAGTGAAGTTTAGGTATATTAGCGCCCGATTATCCGATCACTGTTAAAAACCTACGGATCACAAAGCAGGTACAAGAAAACCTTTAAATAAATAAACAGAGCAACTTCGGAATGGATCACGCGACTCAGCCCAAGTTCGGTTTGAATATTACATCAACTTTGTAAGTATGCATGATATTACAAAGTCGATACTTTGAGTGTGAACCCGGCAGTACCTTTTAAGATAAAAGATTAATAAGTCAGGAAGTGTTTGAAAGATTAATGGACCTGTATTTTAAACCTGGTGTGGATTGTGAATTCAATTTATAATATTTTATTTCACATAGGCCTACATGGAAACTTTAATAAGCCACAGCACGGTTCTTATTTGTCTGTGAAACAAATAAAGACTAGTTAAATCCGAGAATTATACGGGGCCCGCTAGGGCCTGTCAGGGTAACAGAATTTTTTCGAAAGAGTCACCGCGGCCCTGGAACGCAAACGGCTTTAGGAGGAACACGGATGGGTTTTAGTCAGTAAGACACGCCCTTCCGCTCCGCCCAGAGTGGAAGAAGTCATTTGATGATTTCCCATCCTTAAAAAAATTGGTTTTCTGTAAAGTCGGTTTACGGACGATAGTTTAACGTGACAACGTTATAACAAAACATTGATGAAATGATCGTAACGTTACAATGAGCGTAACGTTACAATGAGTCATCCTTTTTCGTGCGTGCAGCCGGCGTTCATCGATTTATTAGACGGTGTCACGTCAAAAAAAAGTATGTTGCGCCGTGTCCAAAAATCCGTGTAAAACAAAACACATACGGCGCATATTCGTGCTCGTTTCCACGTACTGACTGCATGAATGCTCGCTTTGTAACATGTTACATTACGCCCCGTAACACCGGTCAGTACGCACCTTTAGAGCTGTTCTATGAGGTATGTGTCTATGAGGTACAGAGAAAAATACTCAAACAGGCGGAGAAACGTCATGAGTTATGGCTACGTAGATTCGTGAAAATGTTGCATTTTTATGGCAAATATTTTTTTATTTTTATTTATTTATTTCCGACAACAGTGATCAATATGGTTATTAATAAAAACTGACACACTGTTAGTACACTAAATTAGGTGCAAATACACAACTAATCAACTCATTCAAAATAAAATATTCAATTTAAATTATAATTTATCTCTTTATGTAACGGCCCGTAGGTTCGCACGGTGTACAGAAGAAGTGAAACACACGCTATTTAGGGCATACTGCACTGCCCCCTATGGGTCAACTGTACCAAACGGGTGCCGATGCGCTGCGCGTCCAGTATAACAACGCTTTCAGGGCGCTGATGGGGCTGCCACGGTATTGCAGAGCATCAGATATGTTTGCACTAAGCCAAAGTCGACAGCTTCTCAGCTGTCGTGCGCAAGAAGAGTGCATCTCTTCTTGCCAGATTGCGTGGTAGCGGCAACAGCTTCCTGAGAGTGATTGCGGAAAAGTTTGATGAGATCCCCATTATGAGACATCTCATCAAGACTACATTGTCTCTCGTAGTATATAAGTACTAACATAGGGTATAAGCTGTTAAAGTGAAACTTTTATTACATCGTCTCAAATTTTTTGGTCTGTGTATCGCATGTCGCGTGACGGTCGGCCGCGGAGTAGGGATAAAGTGAAAGGCGCTTGTCAGAGCAGCCGAGGCCAATATGGCGGCGTCTATAGTTCCATCAGCTGACCGTGTAGTGTATAGACTATTACTCATTTGTGCCAGTGATCCACGCTCATTTGTTTGTTTTTGTCAGTGTTTTTTTATACCCTTAATGGAATATTATTCCGAAATTTTTAGTTAAATATCTATAATGTGAAAAAATGTTTCACTTTTACCGTGGTTTCATAAAACCACACAATCCTTTTTTTTTGTTACTAACATATTTTAAGTATTTTGTTTGTTGTTGTTTGTGTGTGTGAATGTATGGATTATGTTGTCTGAAATAAATAAATAATAATAATAATATATTGTAAGTTTGGCTTGTTTTTCAATACCTTTTCAAACCAACTGACCTCAGAGATATTAGTTACCTGTATTTATCTCCTTTTTCTTTATATTCGTCTACTCTAAAGCTTTCGAAAAACGTCCCTCCCCCTCCTCGCAAGACCCTTAAAGGGTTGGGAACCCGTAAATGATCCTGTAACGCAACATCTCCGTTTTCAAAAGGGTTATCCACAGGAATGTTACAATTTTACGAATGAGCAAGTGAAAAGTTGTGGAATGACCCTTTTAAGAAGTGGTTCGGACATAGCTCGGATATTCGGTGTTTATTTCTTGTGTAAAAGGGATGAAGATACAGGGGTATTTGAGCGATGTAGAGGGTGCTCCCTTTTTGTAGGGAGCTTAGCATATAGTAGGTAAATATGGTTCGACATTTTCTTAATTCGGTAACCGGCTATTTTCATTAAAAAATCAAGCATTTTTTAAGGGAAAGATGACTTGACTGGTTTTAGAGTTCGGTATCCGAAGGGTGCAAACGGTACCCTAAGCCTCCGCTGTTGTCGGTCCGAATGTGTGTCATCGGGCTGTATCTCATGAACTAATGAACTGTGTATTGTCATTGCTGCTAAAACAGTAAATAATGAAATTAACTCTAAATACTATTAAAGCTGAAGAGTTTGTGTCTTTGAAACTACCCGTCGGATTGAGAAAAATATTTTTGTATATAATAGCCACATTCATGAGGAAGGCTATATGGGAACGGGAAATTCCTATTGGAACGGGAAAAAACGGGATATGCGCGTACAAGGTTGCAGGCAAAAGCTAGTTAAAAATAAAGGAGGCTCCATACAAGAACCGTTTTTAAATTCGGTTTATACAGACTCGCAACTGGGCCTGTTTTTTTTTTCTTTATAAATAATACAATAATATCATTCATATCACAAATTTAATTTCTTATCATTCAGTCTTTTAAACATAAAAATATCAATCAATTTTAAACATTGTAAGTTTAAACTATAATTAACAAAGAAATCTCTCATTACTTTGTAGCTTAATTAAAACACCACGTAAGTCGAAAATAGCAACTTTATAGGAGAGCGGTCTGAGTTTATACCAATCGTCTGCCTAGCCGTTTCCCAACTATATTGGGTCGGCTTCCAGTCAAACCGGATTCAGCTAAATACCAGTATTTTACGTGGAGCGGCTGCCTACCAGACCTCCACAACCCATTAACTGGGTAACACGGTGCTTCTTGGCAAGACTGGAGTCAGATTTACTGGCTTCTGACAATCCGTTACGACTGCCAAAGATCTACAAATGACAGCCGGGACCAACGGCTTATCGTGCTTTCCGAGGCACGGAGGAAACTCGGTATGTTAAGATGGTCACCCATCCACAGACCGACCTCGATAAGCGTTGCTTAACCATATTATAATTTTTATTAAATATTATTACATATTACCAATGAATTACATAATTTTTTTTTTATTAAATATTATTACATATTAACAATGCATTACATATTCTAATTACAATTAGATATTATTAAACGAGAAACTATTTTATTTAGTTAAAAAAAAAACACGACTTCTGGTTCTTGTAATCGGCATCAATATCAAAACTGCCAAAAAAAGACTTACGTGGCGTTGAGCATAAACGACGTAATGCTATGAAAATTAAACTTATATTTAATTTATTAAATGTCGGAAATAATCCCAAGGGAACATACTCCCGGGATAAAAAGTAACCTATGTGTTATTCCATACTATAATCTACCACTGTGCCAAATTTCATCAAGATCCGTTCAGCCGTTCTGACGTGATTGAGTAACATACATACATTCAAAATGTCTCATTTATAATATTGTTAGTACTAAATATATAGAGAGTATAGATTATTAAATGGTATTAAACTTAATTATACATATATTATTCTTTTAACACAAAACATTCAAATACGATATTGTTACAATATTATCGCTAATTATGTACAAAAGCGATTTGTTAAACTAATTAGTGTGTTAAAGTCGCTGGTCAGCCCCCGTCTTTCCAATTGACTTTATTTATCACACCAGACAGCGGGTCTGCCCGTCAAACCCCATTAAAATCGACTTCGGCGATCGAAAAAGAATCGCGAGACATTTTTCACAATAATTTGATGATAAATCTATCTATCTATCGATCTAAATACCTTTAAACGAGCAAAACTATATGTATATTTATAATCTGAGTCTCGGAAACGGCTCCAACGATTTTCATGAAATTTAGTATGCAGGG
Organism: Mamestra brassicae; assembly: GCA_905163435.1. Classification (NCBI taxonomy): domain Eukaryota; kingdom Metazoa; phylum Arthropoda; class Insecta; order Lepidoptera; family Noctuidae; genus Mamestra; species Mamestra brassicae. The sequence continues at coordinate 8,452,073 of LR991017.1, forward strand.
GATTTCGGGGGCGATGAATCGATCTAGCTAGGTTTAATTTTTAGAAAATGTTTACCAAAAAACAAACCGAGCTAAGCTCGGTCATCCAGGTACTATTATGTTTATATGAAATTGTATTATTTTTTCGACAAAGTGTGTTGAAAATTGTTGGTTAATGTATGTGGGCAATGCACGCCATTGCAGTTTCTCGGCTCTATTTCGCCTTGGCTGCAATGACACACTTTCTCCACTTGAATCGAAATGTTATTAAACTAATATTACACTTACACGTTAAAATCCACTAAAGTTAGTTTTCAACAATGTTACAATAAGTGTGTAAATAAAAAAACGTGTGCGTCTCGGGACGCCCGAGGGAAGTGATAACTTAAAAGTACAGTTGTTTGTTTTTCTATTAATTTTGATTATATTTTCACTGTTAGTATTATATTTTTGTATATTTTCAGATAAATTACATAGATAATCAATATATTTGAAGTGAAAACTTCTTTAGGCACGTTGAGCACTTTTTGGTTGAACAAAAATCATGGAACTCGCGTCATCGTCACCGAACGCTTTAGCTTTCGCTTAGTTTTCACTTCTATCGGCAGTCCCCAAAGACTGCCCCGCATGTTTTTTTATGCATATTCCCCATTGGCCCTCTATTACATTTAACAGACATCTTGGTGATTTCACAAATAATAATGTATGCTTAACAGCCAAGTTGCAATGCCTAGTCAGTTAGCTACAGTACCAATCTTACTGCCTACGGAGTTTCTTGTCCGTTCTTCTCCATAAAAATCTACCTTTTACGAATTGACAACTAGAGTCACTTATATTTTAATTTTAAACTGTAATTTTGACGTTCAAAAGTGCCTTTTAATGGTCTAGTTGAAATAAATGAATTGACTTTGACTTTGATTTATAAAAATCTTCATAAACTTATCTTGTCTAACTTGTGCTGCGGCAAAAATGGGCTCTTTATCTTTGTTTTCTAGATCGGTTGTAGCGATAAGGCTGCCCATCGTGTCACCCTATTTCATGTTTTCTTAATCTATCGTTTCTGTTAATTATATGTTGAACATGAGAGTATTCTATTCTTTTTCATATATAATGAGTCGGCCATAGTAAATTATATTTATTTTCCACAGCGCTATAGTCAAAATCTTTGATAATAGAATACTTATTGTCAATAGTAAAAGGTGCATTTACTTCTATATGCGCTCCATACCTTTCATCAATATAATTCTTGACTATTTTACGAATTTCTTCCATGTCATATTTGTCTAAATTATTGACTACTGGCATAAAATTATTTACTGATAAATCTTTAAATTTGAATTTGATTTCTGCTTGAGCTATTTTGACATTTGATTTCCATACTTTTAAACCAATTGAAGGGTTGTTTGTTTCTATAGTTTCTGAATTGTAAGGTTCTTTCTTGATTATTGCTATATTACCAATAGGTATTGTTAATTCGCCATCATTGTTATTCAAATTATTTTTAACGTCTCCTCTGTTATTGATATAGTTTATCAAACTTGTTTTCAATTCATTGTCTTCATTGATATTACTTAAAGATATTGGTATATCTTCTATTGGATTATATTCATCGTATTCTGGACTTTCTTGTAAAGCATCAAGTCCTAATTTAGTTTGAAGAGGTGTCGTCATATCTACGGGTGTTTGTAACTGAAGACTAAGAGATTCATATTCATTGTATTCTGGACTTTCTTGTATAGAATCTAGTCTTAATTTAGTTTGAAGAGGTGTCGTCATATCTACCAGCGTTTGGGACTGAGTATTATGAAGTTTATAGATTTCGGTAGGTGTATAAAAGTAGGAATTATTTGGATTTTGTTGAACTTCCGAAAGCTTGTAGGCAAGAATGGGAGGTGTATTAGTTACCGCATTAGGATCATTAATTTGAGTCTGTGTTCCTAGAGTTTGAGTCGACTTTGGAAATTTCAACGAAGGTATTTGATAGGTTTTATAACCTGAGTACTTGATATCGTCAATATTGTTTCGGGCATATGAAGTGGGCCCATCAGGTATTTCAGAGGTGTCAGCAATTTCTATAGCATCGGGAGGATATTTCCTTTGAGAATAAGGTTTTAAATAAGGATTTAAGTAAGTTTGGGGATGAGAGTTCGTAATTGGGACATTTTTAGGAGAATTATCATTTACAGGGTAGAACGCATTTGGATTCATTTGGGAAGTAGTATCTAATTTAGGGATAGTGTCAAAATATTTAGAAGGCATGTTACTGAATTCTTTAAAAAGCTCTGGTGATATTATGGTTAAGGGATTTTTAAGATCAGCAGGTAATGTTTTGTATGTAGGGACATTAAAAACTTGTGGGCCTTGCCCAATGTAATTATTTGCATAAAAATGGTCCAGTTTGGATAATCTTTGACGTCTTCGTGTCATTTCACTAGAACTAGGAATATTCATACTATTGACGATTTCTGGCAAAGTTTCATCCAATGATTTAGCATCAATATTACCGAGTCTGTTTTCATCTACACTAATATTTTCTAATTCATGATCAAAAGGCATGTTTTCACTATCATACTCATTAAAATCGTTTGAATATTTGTCTTCGTATTCTGTATTAGGTCCAGATTTAATTAAATGGGGTTTTACGATATTCTGTTCTAAAGGCACTTCAGGTATCAATTGATAAGGATATCTGTTAACTTCTAATGGTGATATTTTATTAAAATATCTATATTTATTTAAAAGAGTTTCTATACTTTGTTTTTCTGGTGTTATTTCTATAGGAATTTCATGGAGAGGTAAAGATCTTGCTAAGGTTGGTGACTGAAGCCAGCTCCCGGTTTGAATTGATATAGGGCTGTTGTTAAGTGTTATTGGACGTGGTCTTCCTGTTAACTCGCTGGAGACCAACTGCGGTTCAGTGTTAGTGTGTGTTAGGAAATTTGATGATGAAGATGATGATGATGACCCGTCAGAAACTGATGGACCTTGAATCAATTCTTCGTATTCTCGGGGACTTAAGAACAGTGGAAATTGATTGCTATAACTTGGTGCTTTTAATTTTGGTGGCAATTTCATGTATGTTGGAGAAGTGGCTTCTGTATTCAGTACTGTAGTGTAAGGAGGGAACTGTGAAATATCAGGTTTTGTTGTTGGAGTGTTTTTAATTGATGCTTGTCTGTCAATAGAAGAGTAGTCAGCGATAACTGGCTCTGACTTAACTTGTGAGAGTGGAATGAAACCTGTTGTGTCTATTAGTTCAACATCCTCAGGTATTAACGTAGGTAAAGAGAAGGGTCTTGGCTTTGAAGTTTTATATTTTGGCGAAGGCTTTGGAATGTCAGTATAAGCAGGATAAAACTGTCTAAGATTCATTGGTAACGGTGATCTATATTTCGAAACAGGAGTAGATTCTATTTCTTCTATAATTTCAGGATCGAATGAATCGCGAGATAGAAGCGATGCATCTAAAGCAGAAACTTTAATAGGCTTAGCAACACTTACAGTATTTGCTTTTTTTGAAAGATCAGGTGAAGGTTCTACATTAACACAATTTGAATATAAAGGCGTATTTGCCATAGTTAATGGTGTTTGTTGAAGTTTGTTAAATCTAGATTTTAATAAACTGTAAGGTGTATTAGGCAATAGTTTTAATGGCTGCGCAGTTTCAGGTATTTCTGAGAGCAGTGAGGTTGATGGACTAGGATGCTGATAGGTGCCAGTAACAGAAGGAAGATAATTTGTAGGAGCGGTTTCAGAGAATGGTGTATTAAGGCGAGATAGATGTATTGGAAGTAATGGAGCAATGTTTTGAGAGTTAGTCAATAAGGGTTTTAGCAAAGGATGGTTTATTAATGAACTAGTTGATGGAAGTAACTGTGGGATACTTTCTATTGGAGATAGGTACTGTGTAAGAATAGGATTGATTTCAGGTTCATATTGACGTGCTCTTTGAAGAAATGGTTTTAGTAAAGACGACGAATGTAATGAAGGTAAAGAAGTGACTGGAGAGTTTGCTTCAAAAGGATCTTGACAAATATCTGGAGGTCTTAGATTTGATAATAGAATACTATCAAAAGGTGTAATTTTTGGTGATGAAATAAGATGATTTGGAACGGGATACGATGTTACTTCTGGAATAGGTTTAAAGTTAGGATTTAAGAACGGATTTCTACCTGAAGAAGATGAATGGATTGGTGTATCATAAATAGGAACACTTGGAAGACCATACTGTGGTTTATTTATTAGTCGATTAGGTACTGTTTCTAATGGTAAAGGAGTAAAACATGAAGTAGCATATTGGGTTGAAACAGGCGAAAATTTTGGATGTGGTTTGCAATTATATTGGTCGTTTATTGGTTGAGCTGAGTAAGAATCTGTAGGCTGTACTGGCTGAGTAAAATAAGGCAATGAAGACTGTGGTACATTGAATTGTCTGTTAGAAAATTGTCTGTTAGGCCTTAAATCTGTCTGAGGGCGAACTGTGTTTCCCGAAGGACTGCTTAGTGTTTCATAAGGAAATATTTCTAAAGGTTCTACAGAGGAAGGCAAACTATATTTTGGAATATTGTGACGAGGGGACATTTTTTTTGGGGAGGTGGTAGTAAGCAAGTTTATATCAGGAATCGTAAATAGAGATGAAGGTATAATATGATTTGTCAAAGTTTGCTTTGAAGTAGTCATAGGTAAACATGTTGAAAGGGGTGCCGTGGGCCTTGATACTGGAACAGGTAAAGATAATGGTGCTGGCAAAGAATATGTTGGGGTAAAAGATGACCATTTCGGTTTTTTAAGATCTATATTAAGAGGTTCTGATACATGATTGAAAGTCAATGACTCAGTATATGGTGAAGTAACAGCAGGACTCAAGAAGACATTATTTGCTGAACTGACGACTCCAGTAGGTGGTGTGATAAATGGTTGATAGTGTATTGGTGTTTCACGCAATGGTATGGTATCTTGAAATGTTATCGGGGCTGGTAAAACTGCTGGTTTTATAATCTTGAAATCTTGAGCCAATGATAAAGGAGTGGTGTATCGAGGAGTAATTGTCTCTTCTTTAGGTTGAACGTGTGACATGATTGGTGTAGCATATTGGTTATAATTCGGGATTGACGATGATTTAACAAATGATTGCGGAACATTTGGAATAACTGGCGAAGTTGGCGGTTGTGTTAAAGTTATTGGCGAAACAGGCGTAAAAGGTATATTTGTTGGGACTTGAAAGAAAGCTGGAGAAGTAATATCTTTTAAGACTTTTGGTGGTGTCCCTATACTTTGGCTAGTTATGGAATAATAAGGTGAAGAGAGAAATGTTTCTTTTTTCAAAGGTAAAATATAATTTTGATTTAGCGATGTATCCATGCATGAGTATGGCAATATAGTTGGGTTGGGTGCAGGATTTACCTGTGTTAGGGGTTTTAGTAAAGGGCTTGTCAAAATTGATATTGGTTGTGAAGCTGGGAGATTCAGAGGATTTGAAGGAGGCATTAATGAAATATTATCATATACGTACTGCTGATTAAGTTCTGTTAAAGATAATGGTGGCGAGAAGTGTTGGGTCGAACATGGTTTACCATATAGTGAAATATACGGTGTTTGCCCGGGTCTTTGATATAAGTTTGCTTGCAATGATGGTACAGCAGCAAGACTTTTAATAGGAGCAGGCATCACAAGATCTTCTTGTATTATAAAATCTTCGCCAGGCAAAATTTCAGTCATCTCTTCTGGAGCTAAAGTATATGACATAGATTCTAAGGGATAATTAAAAGTTGGTTCTTGATCAAATTTTTCTCTATCATTGCTGTGAGTGAACATATTTTCTTCTATAACATCATAAAAAGGTTCTTCTTCTGTCAAAGGTGATGTTTGTAAATTGGACAGTATAACGTCTCCACAGGGTATAATAGTTTGGTTTATTAGTGAATTAGAAGAAGGTGACAATTTTGGAGCGAGTGTAGAATAACTTGGTATTGGAATATTTGGACTTATGGGTAGCATTTGATTAGAATTTAAAAACGGATTATTTTCACAAGTAATTGGCAGTGTACTTATTGGTCTCAGTAGCTGTAATTCTTGATTTGTTATTTGAGAAATTGGACTAAATATTGGATTCGATGGTAAATATTTAATATTCAAAGGAACATTTGGACTTTCTTGTGATATGGCATTTAAGTAAGCTGATGAAAGGCAATTAGAAGGTCGTTTCTGTGTACTTGTATCTGGTAAAGTTGTATAACTGAATGATGGATCAAGACTAAGATATATAGGAGACAAAACACCAGCTTGCGTTGGTGCCCTTGGTATAGAAACTGGTGTCACTGGTTCAGAATATGCTGGTAATCCTAAATTATTAAATGATTTTGATGCTGGTCTAAAGTATGAAGCTGATATGGGTTGGCTGTAAACTGGCAAAGTTATAAAATCTGGTGTTACCGTAGTTATAAACGGTGAATAAGGACTAGTTTGGAATGGCATTGGACTCGGTTGAACTGGTAAATACGGACTAGAATAAGTGTGACATGGTTTGTAAGGGACAGCTGATGGGATCGGGCTATTTTGTGCTACTGTTGGTAAATATGTATAGTTTGTTGATTCTTTTCTTACAGGCAAAAGTGGACTAGAAAACTCTGGTAAACATGGGCTAGTTGTGTAAGGGTTAGTTAATAACGCTGGAGATGTAATAGGGCTAGCTGTATAAGATAAATCTAACGGTAAACTAGTGTTTGGTTTTGATATCGCTTTAGCATAGGGTACTGACAATGGACTGGTATAACTTGGTGATAATAGACTTGTAAATGCATTTGATATTGGAGTTGAATAGAAAGGAGATATCGGTGGTGATTGACAAGGAGTATTGTGCAGCACATTTAGTTCATTTGAAGCTGCAGGCAATTGTAACATTGCTTTTAATGCTGAATTGGGTAGAATTATAGGAGAGTCTATGCATGGTTTTGACAATAACTGCTGCAGATAATCTTTTTCGAGTATAGGATTTGCGTTTGATTCTATAAATTGTGGGGTATTCGAGATGTCATGGAATTGTGATTCTAAAAATACATTCGGTAATTGAGTAGGTATTGATACTAATTTTGGGGCAGGACCAATAACTTCAGAAAATTTTGAGTCTTCTGGTAAATTTGAAAACGCTTGTAAATTGTATGGTGAGGTATAAGGTGTCTGTTCCATGTAGGGTATGTTTTGAGGATTGTACATGCCCAAGTGTGGATTATAGAATGTTAATGGAACAATTGCATTGGCAAGATAATCGGGTAACACTGGTCTTGTCGTAACATAGTCAAATAATGATGGTGAAAGAATGTCACCTCTCTCAAACTCTGAAATACTAGGCGGCACAAAAGATTGACTATATGGCGTATTTTTATGTATATGATGACTATTTTCATTTAGCAGGGAAATTATATCATCAACTTCGACTGGGTTGTATTCTGTATTACAAACTGTAGGTTGTAAATTAGATGGAAGAACAATGGAAGACTTCTTTGGAAGCAAAGGAATATATTTATCAGCTGTCAAAATTTGAGGTGGTATAGTCCATTCTGATGATGGTGCTAAGGGTTCTACTTGTCCAAAAATATTAGGATTGGATAATTGCGGGAACAGGTTGTTTTGGGAAGCTAAATCTAATAAAAGTTTGAACTCTTCCGATGATAATGGTTCTAATGCATTTGAAATAAAAGGAATTTGAGCATTTTCTGCAACTGGTCTTAAACCAGGATGAATATTGAGTGATGGTCCTTGCAAGTTATGGTGTATCAATGGTTTCATTTGAACAAATGGAGAGTAAGGCGTGACAGGTATTTGAGGAGCTTCTTTAGCGTAAGCGTATTGAGGAAACGTAACTGGCGTTGGGAAATAATTTGAATTGATGCAGGGTTGACCTGTAGCAACAGATTTAAGTGGTGACAAATTTTGTTCCAGAACAGACAGTGGTATAGGAAAAAATTCAGAGGTTACTTCATCTTGTGATGATAATTGAGTATAAGTTTGCAAATCTTCACAAGGTATAGGTTTTGTATCTGATGATATTTTACCAATTGATGACAGTAATTTATCGCACGGTTTAATCTCAGATGGTGACAGATGAGATTTAGTTATTGCATTAGTAAATTTTGACATTAGCTCTTGTACTTCAGATGGCACAGCATTTGATTGTAGGGAGGACTCTCGGTCAACGAAGCCTGATAGTTCTGGATTCTGATATCGTGATATCTCTGACTTATCAAGACCTTCAAAATCTAAGTGAGAACCTATGAGAGATGAGTCTAAAAGCGTATCAGGATCCGATTTTAACTGTAACTCTTTATTTATAATTTTGATTTCATCAGTAGAAAAACGTGCAGTTGATAAATGTGGCCCTACTAAAGAACTGTCAAGTATATTTTTAGAATCAAACGCAGTGGACTCATCTATTGTCTCCATTTCATTTTCAAGATGAGACACAAAATTGGAGGAAGCTGAAGATCCGTGAGATTTAATTTCTTTATGTAAAGTTGGACCTGTCAAAGAGCTATCATGTTCAATTTCAGAATCAATGGCTGCTGAAACCGTTAAAGGTTTTTTGTTCTGATTTGCAAATGTAGCTCCAATAGAGCTTTTAAGATGATCGATTGAGTCTAACATTGGTGAAATTTCTTGGGAGTCTATTTCCTGTAGTATGCTTGGACCTATCAAAGAGTTATCAAGTTGAATTGAAGAATCTAAGTTCGAAGACATTTCTTGCGTTTCAATTTGGTGAAAAGGAATGGAATCTTTCAAGAGAGACCCGTGAAGCTGCATATCAGAATCGACCGTATGTTTAATTCCTGGTGATGTTAATTTATTTTTTACATTTTTTGGTTGAACCAAAGTGTGTTCTAAAATTTGAAAATCTGTTTCTTCCAAAGAAGGTGTTACTGATGATATATCAGTAATTGGCAGTTCCACATTAGTTCCTAATGATAGTTCATTATGCTCTCCATTCAATTGTGCGTCTTGTATATGTATGTTACGTTTGAAATCAGCTGTTACTGCTTTTTTTAGTAACGTTGGTAACATTGATGGAGGTAAGATTATACTTTCCAGTTCACTGGCGTTTTGCAGACTGGCTTGAGATATTTCTGGCACAGTTTTCTGTTCTGTCGAACTATTGTGAATTGACGAGCTCCCTGTTTGTAAGTGTGGGCCAATTAGAGAAGAATCTAAGTGTAAGACTTCTTCTTCAATTAAGCTTGGTTCGGTTTCAACTAATTTAAATGATTTTGTGCTATCTGTAGATGCAGATAAAGTAACAGCAGTTTTTTCAGGCTGTAGAATTTCTGTAAGTTCATTAACTGAATCTACTTGAGATGAATCCAAAGGTTTCAATTCAGTAGGGTCTGATTCTAATATATTGATACTTTGAATTTCTTCACTTAGTAACGATTTAGCTTTAGATAAAGTTGGTAAATGTGGACCTTGTAGAGAACTTTCAAGTGGTACTATTGTTGGTTGATTTTGAGTATTAAGAATTGTTTTAGTTTGTGATGATGATTTTGTTCCTGGTACTTCAATATGTGATGTAATTATGCTCCCTTGAGATATATTAGAATCTAGTTCTACTGAAGGACGTATTTCTAAGTGAGGTCCAATCAGAGACGAATCTAAAGGAATCAAGCTAGATGAATCTGATTCTAAATGTAATTCTGCATTTCCAATTCGATCTTCATCATTAAGCTGAAAATTACTTGTAGATAAGGTTGACAAATGTGGACCAATAAGGGAATTATCTAGAATAATTTGTTTTGGTTGATTTTTTAAGCTCGAATGTGCATTCAGTATTCCAGTTTCTGATGCAACAGTGGAAGTTTGATAATCATTTGCACCTAGAATAGGTATGTTATCCATATCGAGATGAGGACCAATGAGACTTGAATCCAAAACTGTCAAGTTAGTAAGATCTGATTCTAAAAGTATCTCTTCATTACCGCTTCTATTTTCAACATTAATACCTGCATTTCTTGCTAATGATGTTGTTTTTCCTTTGAAAGACCCATCATGTTCCAATATTGAACAAGGTAACTCAAAAGGGGATGAACAAGTCTTGCTATGAGTACCACTCATTTCTGACTCTAAATAGTCCAGGATCTTTGTTAGAGGTATACCATATTTGCATGATAAGGTTTGCAAATCGCGTTCTAAAGAGAATGATGGGTTTAAATCTATTTGTACTGGTCTTGGATGAACGGATGACGTGGGTGCGTAGGTCAATAATGGTGTCATTTGCAAAATATTTTTAGTAGGATAGGAGTCTTCAAGATGTGATTTAGCAGCTTCTTTTGCTGGTAACGGTTTAAGAAATTGACTTTGTTGTAGCTCCATAGTTGGAGCTAAATAATTATTAGGAGTAGGTGAATAGTTCCACATATTTTGGGCAGGTAAGACAGAATATGGTAAAGATGGCATGGTTTGATATGGAATATTGTTCCATAGACTGGGACAAGTATTTGGAATAAAACTGGACCCTAGCCACATTGGGTTTAAAGGTGAAAATGGAGTATTAGGTGCAAATGGGAAGAGCGGCATTGGTTTCGTTCCTTGCGGGGTGTCTGAGTTAAGGCCTGGATTATTTTGGTCTAAAGATATTGGTGAAGAATCGAATGTTGGAAATTTAGAGATTGGTTGCAAAGGTGTTACAGGCAGTTGCGGGTCAAAATACGGTGGTATGAATTGTGGTGGTTTTATGTATGGATTTAAAAAGTAAGGGATTGTATTGCAAGGATATCTGTTTCTATTTCCTAAACATGGAATCATTGTATCTTTAAAGTTATTATCAAATGGGGAATTAATGAATCCGAAGTTATCTTTTGTTGGTTGTAAATAAGGTTGAATTGGTTGATAAGGATATGGTGAGGATACTGCTTCTTTTGGGCTGATAGGCATCACAGATAATGGAGTGGTTGAGGGCATTCTATCAAAATCGGATGACTGTAAATTAGAGTCTATTTCGACTACTTTAGCTAAGTCTTTATCCAATATTGGGACAGTAGTGTATGAAGGAATGGGCATACTAGAAACTAGAGAATGAGTATCTAGATCTGCATGCCCTTCTCGATTCACAGAAGGAATTAAGTGTAACTGTGAGCCAATATGGTCAGACATCCCAGTAGTCACATATGTGGTTGATTTAGGATTGACATAAATATCAGGAGTCGATTTCAGCTTATTTTTTTTACCTTGTAAGATAAGGTCTTTTAAATATACTGTTTCTGATGATGCGAAATCATGACCGTCATCAACGTTAATATCGTCGTTAGTATCGTTTTTTTCTACTAGTTGAATAAAATCATTGTCATCGTAAGGTATGTTTTCATGGTCGATAGAAATTTCATCATTTTCTGTACCATTACTGTGTTCGTAATCGCATGGTATTTCTATAAATTCTGGAGGAGAATTTTTTTCGTTAATTATGTCAAGTTTGGTAGTGTTACTGTGATCAAATTCTATGATATTTAAAAGCTCTTTGTCATAATAATCAGGCTCATGTATACCTGCTTCATTTGTATGTTGTAATATTTCAAAATTATTGTTTGTTATCATATTTTCTGTATTATTTATGTGTGATTCTACATGGAACTGTGCCTGGTTTATGTATTTGTCAGGTACTATAAGATTTTTACTAACATTTATTACTTTTTTAACATATCCCGGTGTGTTATCAGAAATTAGTTGTTGATTGGCATTGATATTACATATATTAGGATTACAAACTGACGAATTTAAAATATTTTGTGTACGTTCATCTGCATCTGTATCTAAGGGTATTTCATGGTCATCTACTGCAGAATTTGTATTTAAATCACTTGTCATAACCCTATCGTCGTCGTCCAAGTTGTTGTGAATATGTCCCTTATGTTTAGAAGATTTTACTATATCACTAAAAGCTGTATCAGCAATTTCGGAGAGCTCATCTAATTCAATTCTAATAGGTTTAATACCATTGAGTTTTTTGTCAATATCCTCATCTAGAAGAACAAATTCATTTTTGTCTCTGTCAATCTCAACATATATAGTTCTTGATTTACCTGTTTCTTTATCTTTGGGTAGGAAAACTTCAAAATATCTATGCTCATTATTGTATTCTGTATCTAGTTTGATATGGTTTCCATTTTTCCATTTATGGTGATGATTTTTAGTATGTGTTTCATCTGGATTTCTAATTAGATGACCATGTATTCTATCATCCCCAGATTCACTTATATTATGATCAACTTTACCTTGAATTGTATTTAGGCCGTTCGCTTTAATGTAAGTATTAAATGAATTAGCAACTTTTCCATCATTTACATGAACACTAGCCGTATCGTCAGAACTGATTCCTTTTGTTTTTCCATGTACATCATTTTCATCAATATTCTCAGCTGTAAGTAACCAGTTATCAAACTTCATTAATAAATCATCGAATAATTCCTTGTTAACGTCTAAAGTACCGATATTTTGATAACCGTGGTTTATGAAGTGATAGAACGTGCACTTCATGTCCGAGCCTTTGCAGGTCTTTTGAGCATCGTCCATGATTTGAAATATATTGTCGTCTGTCGATATGCAAGCAACGTCTTCTTTTGATAGCACATGTTCTGGTATCTGAAAAAAGAAAATATGCGTTGGTACTTTTTTTTTTTCTTAGCCTATTGTGGCCCACTGCGGGCAAAGGCCTCCCCCAAGTCATCTCGCCACCGCTTTCTGGGTCGGCCTCGGCAACGCCGTCCATCCTCAGGCACCCATTCTTTAAATTGTGGCATACTTTAAATATAACAGTTATTTGTCGGGAGTCCATAGAATAAAATAGAATACACTTTATTATGTACACCATTATTACGTCAAAGAAAAGATATAAAAAGAAAACATTACATAGGGTGACACAATGGACGGTCTTATCGCTAGAAGCGATCTTTTCAAGACAAACTTTGAATGGATTTTAGAGAGGGAAATACAGTACTGTAGGTAGTTTTAGGTGTACTATTATATAAACAATAAATACGTAATAGATAAATATAACTATATAATAAAATATAAAAATAAATAATATATATATTTATATTTAATTATTTTAAGTATTTTTTTAGTATATTCTTGTATTGACCATAAAAATGTATTTCAATTTTATTTTGACTATATTTCAATGATTTCCTTATTTATAATTCCAAAAAAAAGTTTTATAATTACAAATTTTGTACGCCGAATATGGCAAAACATGCTGAACCTTAAACTCGATTCCATCCATATGTGCATACATCTATGTATCGTGTTGCACATGTTTACACAAATAAATGCATCTTTATCTTTATCTATAATATCATTTAAAAGTGATAATGAAAACCTGAAAAAACAGTGTGTGCCTCATGGCTGCACCAAAAAGGTTAATTTCAGCAATGTTGTCCGACAGGTGCTTTCTGAAGCTGGTCTTCCAATGAAAACAATAATGAGCTTTATTTGTTAAAGTCAAAGTCAAGTCAAAGTCAAAACGTTTATTTCAATTAGGCCATTAAACGGCACTTTTGAACGTCAGAATTTACAGTGCAGTAAAATAATAATATTACATTAATAAAGTGACTCTACTGTCCATTCGGAAAGGTAGATTCTTATGGAGAAGAACGGACAAGAAACTCCATAGTTACTCTTTTCAAATAATGATTTTACAAAATTTGGTATACAAAAATTAATTTAATATTATGTGAGGACGATACACCCAGAGTATGCTACTTATAAGAACAAAGTATAACCAGCAGAGGTACTTATTCATTTTCTAAAAAAAAATAGGTAAATGGTACTCACATATTTACAGATAATCTTAATAACCATTAATTAAACAGAAAATAAAAACACAAAAAAGAAACAGTATACCTATCTATAAAGTTAATTCATAAATCAACCAGTTTGATTTTGTCTACACCCTTGATTGTCCTATGGAGCAGGACCAGCATGTTTCCATGTTGTCTTAATATATATTTTTGCAAGATATGTTTACAAAGCTACGGTTCAACATAAATACTACACTCGTGAGAAATATAATGGAATCCACTTCATTGCACGTTGCTCAAAACAATTTTTTACACTTTCTTTACAATGAACTATTGTTATTAACTTCGGCGCAAATATAACAACCTTATTGGGAGCCATATTTGGGGTTGAAACATTAGGCTCATGGGGTCCGAGTGCTCACCGAGTCTTTCGGGACATAAGCAAACAACACGTCAACTGTTCACGTGACCAGAGGGCTGGGGTTTTCTTCGGTCAAAGGATCAGCATTGCCATTCAACGCGGCAATGCTGCCAGTGTTCTGGGCACTTTTGCCACTGACAGCGATGTAGATAAATTTTTTGATGCCCAATGATTTATTTTGTTCTTATACGCGTTTGTACATAATTTCGCGATTATTAGTCTAGTTGTATTTGGTTGTTACTTGTACATATAATAATTCGTTAAATGTAAATAAATTTTATTATTATTGGAACGAAGTTCCTTATCGTGCGTTGCGAAAGGGGGCTAGACGGAAAAAATTAAGACCAAAAGTTGTAACGACACTTTTTGCTATAGTTGTAAGCCTTGCGGCGTGCTCGTGTTTCTCTGTCTGTGTCTCTCTCTCTTTCTCTCTCTCTCTCTCTCTCTCTCATAGAAAGCAAGCCAGTTATTTTCGTTTCGTCTTTCTATTTCGCATTGAACAGTGTGGTGTCGCGACGATTATTTTTGTTGAGTGTATACAGGTTTTTTGTACATAATAAAATAATAACAATAATGAATCTTGACAGTGTTTCAGCACAAGTTGCAGATCTACTGATTAAGTTTATATTACACTTTATTTGTTAAAAATAAAAAAAAAATAATTATAACTTAAAAAAATAAAATTTTATTACAATTCCTTCACTAATTAATCGAAAGGAACTTCGTTTCATCTGGGTGTCCCTTGACACCTCTCAAGTTTTTAATATTATTTATTTATTTACTATGGATTGTGGCATACCATTTGAAAGGTGATTTTGTTAGCTTTCAACCTCTTTCAATATCATAACCAAATATTTTTCACCTTATGTTATGGAACGCAAAAACAAAAGACATCAATTTTAAAACAAATCACCATTTTGTTTGGTAGTGTTGAAGTCCTATAAAAAGTTTTCATGTCACTGGGAATACCTTTTTTATTTTTTATTTGAGATGAGTTTGCTCTTGACTCTAGTTTAGGTCATAGATGACAGAGATAAAGTCGACGATGGAGCGAGCTTACCCAGAAGAAGCCTGTTCACTCTAATTTTGAAGAGATTAGGGTTGTATGCGTTCGGAAACACAGACGCAGGCAGAGAGTTCCCTGCCAGGGTTGCGGAATTTGTTGGAAAGAGTCACCACGGCCCTGGAACGCAAAGGGCTTTAGAAGGAACACGGATGGGTTTTAGTCAGTAAGAGTCTGACACGCCCTTCCGCTCCGCCCAGAGCGGAATAAGTCATTTGATGATTTCCCATCCTTAAAAAAAAAAAGGCAGAGTGTTCCACTCCTTTGCTGTGCGCATTATAAAAGACGCGGAAACCCCACCTATACGAGTTGCTCATCCTAATCCAGTAAGAGTTGTCTCAGCTTATTCTCGCTCGATAGCTTTATCTGAGCCAGTTTTGCGTCTCAAAGGCATACAAGGGGTTCAGGGAGACTTAAAACTCAGTCCGGGGACCAGGATCTGGACGACAGTGATGCACTTCGGTGAGAGATTACCGTTTTATTGTCACCTCTTTACTCTGAAATCGACACGTGACCTGCAGTTTTTTTTTTGGGACAATCCTGCCACACATTCCCAACCACTGCAACTCCTGAAAGCCAGAATCAACAGTGGCGACCACCAGAAAAAACGCCGAGTTAATGAAGCTCGACGCGTCCCGGAGAAACGATTTAACTGTCTTGGATCCCGCAACGAAATTAATCAGAAAAGCAAAGCGAAGGAGTAGGAAAAATATAATTTCCACTTCCCTCCTTATCAAGCAGGAGACAGAATTGAGCTAGGCCAATAGGTACCGGGACATTACAACTGGGTTAAGCCCAGTTGCCAAGCACCACGGATTATATATTAACACTAATACTAATGGGTCCTAAATTGTGAGCTACTTTTGATTCCTGTAATAGACTCGAAGGAGGCCTGAAGCGATGGGACAGTGAGGCAAAGACTCAAAGAAGCGAACTTGACTCCAAAAAGGCCAGACACGGGATCCAAATAGTCTCAAGCCAACCGACAGGCCCGGCTTCAGTTTGCTCGCGATCACTTAGATTGGGATATGAAGCAACGTAGCCGACCCTTGTTCTCGGACGAAACCAGGCTGTACCTGCATGGTTGTGACCGTCGATGGAGAGGCTATAGGAGACCATGGGAGTGATCCGCATATGGTGGCATATGGGGGTGGGATCTATATGATGCGAGCGTAGATTTCTATTGAAGCAAAAACGGAGCGGATATTCGTAGCTAGTCGGTTGGGGAGTGGGGCTAAGCGCAGAAAGATACATCAATGGCATTCTGGTACGCCATGTGCTCCCCTTCGCAAGGTTTATTCGCGAAGATGTCCAGCTAATGTCCGTTGCCACACCGCTGCAGTGACTAGACAATACCTGGAACAAGTCGGGATCCCCACACTAGACTGACCAGCCCTCAGTCCTGACTTGAATCCGTTTCAACATATATGGGAGGAGCTGAAAAGTACGAGGAAGATGTCCAGCTTCGGCGTCGATTTTCGTCGACGAAAGTGAGCCGTTGCGGGACTTCTGGCAGATGTGATGCATTGAAATTATTTTGTACAGATAATATGCATAAAAGTTTAGTTTATGGAAGAAAATAAACTGGCATAATCACACTAATATTATAAAGGCGAAAGTTTGTAAGTGATTGTGTGTGTGTGAGTGTGTATGTTTGTTCCTTCTTCACGCGCAAACGGCTAGACCAATTTTGATAAAATTTGGTATGCAGGAAGCTAGATTAACACAAAGGCTACTTTTTATTCCGGCAGTGTGTTCCCTTCGGATAATTTTCGACATTCACGCGGAGTATCTGATAAACTGCGGGTAAGCTAGTTTAAAAGTAAAAGACATAGGTAAAGTGTAGGTACCTGTATAAACTATAGGTAAGTACCTATACGAGATCAGTGCGGCGAGAGAGATGAGGGATCGTCGAGCCTATTGGGGAGAGAGTCGCTCATTCTCTTGTGGACTGTACTTACTCAATTTTTCATACAATCAAATAGCGTGGTGACGGTAAGAAGTGCCGTGTTACCCAGTTAATGGGTTGTGGAGGTCTGGTAGGCAGCCGCTCCTCGTAAAATACTGGTATTCAGCTGATTTTTTTTATTTTTTCATATGGGTTTGCTCTTGACTATAGTCTAGGTCATAGATGACAGAGACAAGGTCGACGATGGAGCGAGCTTACCCAGAAGAAGCCTGTTTGTTCACTCTAATTATGAAGAGATGAATCTGGTTTGACTGGAAGCCGACCCCAATATAGTTGGGAAAAGGCTAGGCAGATGATGAGATAGCGTGGTGACGCGTCGCCGCGCCAACAGTGCCGTCTGACCCGCCGCAATAGATGTTTTTCATCAAAAGATTTTACCTGTATTCCAAACGGTATAATAGTATTCAGTGATCTCGTCTGTGCCGTGCTGTCTCCATGCTGTGACGCGTCGTGGTGTGCTGGTGCATGCTCTGTGGTTCCACTCGATACTGCTGTCATGAAACCTGTAAATAATACGACCATTTAGTGGTGCAGGAAACCATCCGGAGGGTAGTTTAAGTATACTTAGACTGGCCTGTTGGTCGAGTGGTTAGTGACCCTGACCGCTAAACCGGAGGTCATGGGTTCGATTCCCACCCAGGACAAATCTTTGTGTGATGAGCATGATCATTTGTTCTGTGTCTGGGTGTAATTTATCTATAATATGTATGTGTTTAGAAATATATAAGTATGTTTATCAGTTGTCTGGTTGCCATAGCACAGGCTCTGCCTAGTTTGGGATCGGATGACCGTGTGTGAGTTGTCCCAAAATATTATATTATTAAAATATTATATTATACTTTACCACCTAATTCATGAGTTTATTGTCATTTGGAATTGAATTGGTCCAAAAAATAAACTATTTTTTTATAAGTACGTAG
Source organism: Mamestra brassicae (assembly GCA_905163435.1). Lineage (NCBI taxonomy): Eukaryota > Metazoa > Arthropoda > Insecta > Lepidoptera > Noctuidae > Mamestra > Mamestra brassicae. Next base: position 8,470,200 of record LR991017.1, read on the forward strand.
TCTTTTATTACAAGTTTATACATATTTTGTTTTCGACTGTCCAAAATCTAGTATTTTGCGCATCTGGTGTTTTGAGAATCTACAGGCAGGCAGTGGCTCCGAAACTTTTTTCGTCCTGGGACCACTTTGATTTAGTTTTACATCAAGTTATGTAAAACCAAATCAAAGATTAAAAGGTCAGAAGAAAATTTAATTGTGACCAATCTTTTACTATCATAGTAAAGCTGAAGAGTTTATTTGTTTGTTTGAACGCGATAATCTCTGGAACTACTAGTCGTATGATAGCCACATTCATGAGGAATGCTATGGGCCAGGGATGGTCAACCGGTCGATCGCGATCACGGCTATAGGTCTAGTCAATCGCGGCAAGGAAAAAAATGTAAATACGTATAACGGACTGTGCAACTATATAAATAGGTTGGGTTGAAAAAAAAAGAGAGAGGAGAGAAATAATAACAGCCGCATGGGTCGATCTTTAAGGTTAAGCAACGCTTGCCGAGGTTGGTCTGTGGATGGGTGACCATCTTAACATACCGAGACTCCTCCGTGCCTCGGAAAGCACGTTAAGCCGTTGGTCCCGGTTGTCATTTGTAGATCTTTGGCAGTCGTTACGGATAGTCAGAAGCCAGATAATCTGACACCAGTCTTGCCAAGGAGTACCGTGTTACCCAGTTAATGGGTTGTGGAGGTCTCGTAGGCAGCCGCTCAACGTAAAATACTGGTATTCAGCTGAATCCGGTTTGACTGGAAGTCGACCCCAATATAATTGGGAAAAGGCTAGGCAGATGATGGGTTGATAAAATAATAAATACTACAAACTTGCATACTAAACTAAACTGTTTAAAATTAAAGTTAAGTATACACAAATAAAATGCCTGCCCAAAGTAACTATTCCTCGCGGACGAATTCGGGGGCAAAAGCTAGTCTTCAATAATGACGGACTCCTATACAAACTTCCATCCCCCTTTTCACCCCCTCAAGGATGATTTCTGAGATAAAAATTATCCTATGTCCTTTCCCGGGACTCAAACTATCTCTATACCAAAATTCATCTAAATCGGTTCAGCGGTTTAAGCATGGAGAGGTAACAAACAGACAGACACACTATCGCATTTTCAATTTTAGAATGGATGTTTCAAAACATTTTCATGGCGCTCCTTATTGTCTGTCGCGCGACATTTTAATATATATATATATCTTGGGACAACTTGGGACAACTTTGACAACTAAGGGAAACTCAACGTTTCCCTCAGTAATCTATACCCTTCAAATAATAACAATGCCATGAAATTAGTAGAATTTAAAAATACTAACTACAAAATTAAAAATTTATAAATGCGAAAGTTTGGAATGATGGACGTATGTTTGTTACTCAATCCCGCCTAAAAGAATCGAGATGAAATTTTGGGCTTAATGTGCTTACTGAGACACGGAGGAGTATCGGTAAGTCATGGATGGTCACCCATCCAAGGAACGACCTCGGCAAGTGTTGCTTAACCTCGAAGATCGACCCGTGAGGCTGTTATAATTTTTTTTTTTTAAACTTTGCACCACTCTAGGATTTGCTCCTTTACATTACAAACATACAAAGTCAAATACACAAACAGCCAGACCCGGAACAACTCTCTGTAGGCCATACATATATTTGTTCCTTGCGGCAATCAAACCCGCGACACGCAGCGCAGCACTCGATCGCTCAACCACTGCGCCAATCATGCCGTAATTAAGCCATGGGCTTTTCGCCCGTCAAGGATAAACAAAATTAAGGTAAATCCACAAAATGGCGCCCTATTAAAATATGAACAAGAACAAATCGCTATTTTGTAAAACACCTGAGCATCGTTTAACGTTTTGAATTAATTTATTCCCTGTAAGCGAGCTTGGACTATGTTCCTGGCATTGTTATTTTATCTTGAAGGGGTACACCTGCCAGGGTTGCGAAATTGGTCGAAAGAGTTATCGCGGCCCTGGGGGCTACTCTCTAAGCCCGAAGTCCGTAGTTTCGGGCTTAGTTGCGGGCGTATTCTACTCCGTATCACCTAACCACTAAGAATGAATGACAACACAATTTGACAGTTACTGTCAAATCGTGTTGTCATTCATTCTTAGTTCGGGTTCGGAATTAATCGTAAGTCCGTAGGTGATACGGAGTAGAATACGACCGGAAACCTTATTTTGTGATTCACAAATGTATTTAAATTGTATGTACTTACGGTGGTGGTACAAATATGGACTGAATACAACAAGGCATAGGTAATGTACTAGAAAGAAATGAAATTAAAGTAAATTAATCTCGCGCAGACGAATTTCTAAACATGTAATGGATCTGGAATTCCTCTCTTTTGTGAAAGAATAGGATGCGATTTTATGAGTTACGTAATTATAAATAAATAAAGTATTGACTAAAATCCATACTAATAACATTTCGCTAGCGATTGTCGATCAAAGTCAAAACATTAAATGGCACTTTTGAAATTCAAATTGTACAGTTATAAAAGTTCAAGTTACTCTAGTTGTCCATTTACGAAGATACATTATTGATATGGAGAAGAGAAACTTCAAAGTAACTGTTTTCAAAAAGAGTTTCTCAATATTTCGTACACTTATATAAATAAATGAATAATATGTGAGGACACTACTACTACAAATAGGTACAGCCTGGGGGTCTATAAGTCGAGAGTGAACAGGCGGCTTCTAGGCAAGCGTGCTCCATCGTCGACCAAATCATCGCTTACCATCAGGTGAAACGCGGTCAAACGCGGGCATAAAATATAAATAATAATGATATTTAAAATTCCTAGAATTTTTGACATTTGACAATCACAATCACTGATAAAATGTCAATATGTCAAAAACCCGGAATTGTCACATTCCAATCGTTCGAATGCGCCATCTTGGAATTTTTCCCGCGCTTTATATTCAGCTCAGATCCACACTTATTCAAAGTGGGTTTTAAAAGAATGTTTTTTATAAGGATAGCTTTAATGCTTTAAGATTTATTTAATTGTTGAAAGTTTACAATGGGAGCGTGTCCCGAGTTTTTATTAACCAACTTCAAAAGATGAGCTTCGCATTCGATATTTTTTTTATTGTAGGGTTGTTAACTTGTAACGGAATTCGACATTCGTCTAAGGAAATGCAGAATTTCCGCAAGAAAACGCGTTTCCGCAATTATTAATATTAAAGTTGTACTGGAGGTCTGATGAAGAAATCAGTGGACATACCTACATTAAGGGGTGTTTAATATATATTGTCAGGAGGATCTCCTTGGCTCCAGGTCTCTGGCAGACAAGGTAGCCCTTTGGAAGCGTCTGGCGAAAAGTAAAAGAGAATTTAAAACAAGAATATAGAAATATGTTTTGTTTTTATATGGGACTCCGGTGCCAACGTTCATTGAAGGCAGACACCAAATATATTTTGAAGTTTAAATCTCAAATATAGTTTTATTTATAACAAGCTGTGCCCGCGGCTTCGCTCCTTTCACCAACAACCGTCAACCGTTACCTACCCTACTCTACCTATCCTACATACCTACCCTGCATACCTACCCTACATACCTACCCTACATACCTACCCTACATACCTACCCTACATACCTACCCTACATACCTACCCTACATACCTACCCTACATACCTACCCTACATACCTACCCTGCATACCTACCCTACATACCTACCCTACATACCTACCCTACATACCTACCCTACATACCTACCCTACATACCTACCCTACATACCTACCCTACATACCTACCCTACATACCTACCCTACATACCTACCCTACATACCTACCCTACATACCTACCTTACATACCTACCCTACATACCTACCCTACTCTACCTACCCTACTCTACCTACCCTACTTCCCTTTTTTTTTGTTTTAAAACCTTCCCTGCACTCTGGCGACGAAAACAAAAAAAGAATTAGCCAAATCGGTCAAGCCGTTCTCGAGTTTTAGCGAGACTAACGAACAGCAATTGATTTTTATATATATAGATAATAATATTAAGTAGCACTAGCGTGAGTCCGTTAGTGTTGCAGTATTCTATGCTAATAATATAGTAAAGCTGTAAAAAGTATGTTTGTTTGTTTGAACGCGCTAATCTTTGGAACAACCCGTCAGATTTGGAAAATTATTTTTGTTTATGATAGCCACATTCATGAGGAAGGCTATGGGCTGCACGGAAATGGGAAATTCTTACGGGAACGGCAACAACGGGATATGTGCGTACGAAGTCCGGTGAAAAAGCTAGAATTTTATATACCTTAATGAACAAATGTCTTCAAGGAAATCGAAGTCAATTCCCAAAAAAAAAACCATAGAAAGATGGGCGATTGTCACTCACTGGATACCGGGGGACGCTCTTGATGTTTCTCGTACTTAAAAATGTTACAATTCAAAGTCGCAGTATCATCTCGGTGACAATAATTATGTCAAAAACATCTCAATTGTGGTAGTTATGTAGTAATTCTAATATGTAGGGAAATTAGAGGTATATTTGACAGATTACCTACCTACGTAAATTGTCTGTGGGACAATTCTACAAATTTAAAAGCAACGTTCAAATTCGAATCTCAGTCGCAATCTGTCAAAAAAGCCTTAATTTACATACATTTTTGACAGGTGGCGAATGACGTTGCTTAAAAATTAGTGGATTTGGCATCCTGATCACGTTTGTGGGTCAAATTTGGCAAGAGATTACACAAGAGGGACAGCCGGACGATTCTGTATACATGTCGAAGTGAAGGCTTGGGTGAAGTGATCACGAGGTGAGCTGTCAATCCATTTAATCAAGATTTTTTTCACGTGATCACGAAGTGAGCCGTCAATAAACTGTGCAAATAACCCAGTTACTGGGTAATACGGTTTTTATTGACAAGACTGGTGTCAGAATTTATTGGCTCCTGGCAATCCGTAACGACTGCCAAAGATCTACAAATGACAGCCGAGACGCCCGAGACCAACGGCTTCACGTGCGCACCGAGGCACGGAGGAGTCTCGGTATGTTAACATGGTCACCCATACACAGACCGACCTACGCAAGCGTTGCTTAACCCGGAAGATCGACCCTTGCGGCTGTTATTATTTAGCCAGGATCTCCTCCGTAAGACTGGTTGTCAGAAATAAGTAAACATGTTAGTTATATTCGATCGTAGAGCTCCTTAAACTTTGAGCTACACGATAACTGACAAATGCTTGCACTGTCTGGACAGGTCCACTCAAACCTGCGTGGTGCTTTCCTCAAAAGAGACCTCTGAGTTTGTTTCGCTGTTTCTTCTCAGGGTAGTCAGCTTGGAAACAATCAACAAAAAAGTTTGACATGTAAAAGAGTTACTTGTAACCTATTTGCAAAATAAATGGGTATAATTTATCATCAGTTATCGGATATTCGGGCGCTTATATACCTAAACTTCTTCCCGTGAAAGAATAATATGCTCATTCCTTTCTGAATAAATAAGTAATCCCGGGTTCCCGAGATTGAACAATTCTGTAAAAACAACTATGACAAACTTAATGAAATTTTAGCAGTGGTTATTTTGATTTAGTATCTTTATTTTGTTCAAAACAAATGGAATACCTATAAAAAATTATAATGAGAGTTCACAACGAGTTCCAACTATAATTTATATGCAGGAATATAGGAATTTCGAAAGATTCCGGGATCCGGGATTCTGATAAGCATGTCTGTATTATAATTTCGTGGGAATAAAAGTGAAGTTTAGGTATATTAGCGCCCGATTATCCGATCACTGTTTGTCATTCATCAATAAATAAAATAAAATATATTTATACTAGCTTCCGCCCGCGGCTTCGCCCGCGTGAAATTAGTTTTTGTCAATTCTGGTTCCTTATGTCTAAGAGACTCTTACAGGGGCCAGCCTCACGTTGTGTGCAAAAATATTTTTAAATTACCTATTTTAAAACATTTTTGTACACAACGTTTGCTGTTTTGTTATCATTTGTTAAAATGTGGAGATTGTTTGGACTCGACACTCGCGAGCAGGCCACGTAAAGTTGGCCATGCGAAAAACAGTTTTTCTCTAAATGGACACCCGCTACTTTAAGTGTTTGCCCTTGCGCTTTGTTAATGGTCATTGCGAAGGCTGGTTTGAGGGGAAACTGGATTCTTTTAAACTGAAACGGTAAATCTGTAGGGATCATGGGTATGCGTGGAATCAAAACTTCTTCATCTTTCGCTATACCTGTCATTATAATTGGTCTAATAATATTGCGTCCTAGCTGCGTAATTTGCAATCGAGTCCCGTTGCATAGTCTCGGCGCTTCGAGATTTCTCATTAATAAAACTGGAACCCCAACTTTCAGTCTCAGCTTATGAGACGGCACTCCTGACAGCTCTAAAGAGTTTAGAAACTCGGTAGGATAAGACGTCACCTGTTCACTGTCCATGACAATATCTACCGACAAATATTCGACAACATCGCCTTGCACATGTGACATCATTCGTTCATTGATCTGTCCCACGATTTCATTGGTCGGTGCTAATATTGCCCTTTCACACAGCCATTCTCTATTCCTCATGTTATGTTCTAAACCGGGATAGACGTTGTTCTTAAGATCTTCCAAGTTGTGGACAGCATTACAAAATTCTTGATTTAATGTAGGTAATCATGCCGTTAAAAGCGAACTTTTTTGTAACTTGATACACCCAAAACTTCTAAATTACATGTTCCTAGATTCAGTGGTTATGATTTCGTTTACAAAAAGTTTGGATTTGTAGTTCTCGTTCCGAATCCGTTCCGTTCGAATTTCGGGAATTCCGTTAGTAGAAAAACTCTGCACATCCTATGAGACCTAGGTACCAAGATTCGTGGTCTTATCTTCAATTCAACCCCTATTTCACCCCCACACTGGTAAATATGCTAGAACAAACGATTTTTTGTTTCTTATAACGTGATATTTGACGACCTTGCATACTAACTTTCAACCCTTATTTCACCCCCTAGCTGGTCGAAATTTCAAAAATGCTGGAACAAATGTTTAATGATTTCATATCAAGTGCTTAAATATAAAGTTTCATGGTTTTATCTTTTAAAATTAAAAATTCCCATACAAACTTTCAACCCCTTCATCCCTTTTTTAAAAATAAAAAGTAGCCTATGTTTTGTCTCAGGGTCTAAAGATTGGCTGTACCAAATTTCATCAAAATCGGTTGCGGGGTTTAAGCGGGAAAGCGTAACAGACAGACAGACAGACAGACAGACAGACAGAGTTACTTTCGCATTTATGATATTAGTTGGGATCTATAAAATTCTCGTGTCACAATGTTAGTTACCATACTCCTCCGAAACGGCTTGACTGATTTTTATGAAATTTTATATAAATATTCAGTAGGTCTGAGAATCGGCTACTATCTATTTTTCATACCCCTAAGTGATAAGGGTTGTCCACACCCATTTTATTTTTTTTGGACAAAATTTTTATTTTTTTGTAATGTGGCATTTAAAAATACATAATTATAATCCTAAATTTTCACCCTTCTATCACCAACCCCTACTTTTTAATGGCGATATTAGGGCTTTAATTATTTTCGACTCTCGGCACTCGATCAGTTAGTTATTCTTGACTATTTGTTTGGTAGAACGCGCTAATCCTAGGAAGTCTATTTATTGAGGAAGGCTATAGGCTATATAACATCTCGCTACGACCAATAAGAGCCGAGCATTCATGAAAAATGTGACGCAGACGAAGTTGCGTGGATCAGCTAGTTTTAATATATAATTAAAATCGGCCATATTTGCCACCTTATAAACAGTGAATTATTGGCCTTGTTAATTAGCATAGATCCTTGCGTGTATACCAGTCATTAGAGAGCTTTTTGTAAATTAATTGTTATAAATCTGTGAGGTCACTGTTGTTAATGACTCCTACCGTAAAGTAAGCTTATGGCTTTGTATCCTACTAATACGTAATTGTTTCTCTCTGTCTGTTCACGATCATCTTCCTCAGCCCAACTCCACCCACTGTTGAGCATTAAGACCTCTCTTTTCTTGTGCCAATCCCCACGTTCTGTATGGTCTTGGACGTACAAGAATAGTAGCATCCCATCACGTGACGGGCGGGCGTTTTGGGGGACTGTCTTTATGTAGAACTTTGACGTTCAAAAAGTGCTGGCACTCAGCCTAATTTGAATAAATGACTTTTGAATTTGAATTTGAATTTGAACTTCCCGTAGGTGTCGTAAGAGGTGACTGAGCTCCAGGTTTTTTTTACTATTTTTCAACAACATATAAAAAGGAGGAGATTCTCAATTTGGTTGTATGTATAAGTTAATACAGATGTTACAGACCGATAAGAAAATATTTTTACTACAACTGAAAATGTTCTCTATCTACAGCTGTAATACAAGTACCTATGTAGTAACAAATAAAAACACTTCAAAGTATAAAATAACGTTAATTTCTGCAGTCGGTGTATTTGGTTGTTTTTTCGTTTTTTGACACCGACTTCCGTAATTAAAGTTATTTTATACTTTGTAGTGTTTTATTTGTTGAAAGGAGGAGAAAGGAGATTTGCTATCACTTATTGAAGAGTTCCGTTGCCTACCGCCGAAATCCTTCTTCAGATTTTCACTAAATTGAAATGGCCAGTTTGGAAAAATACTTTTCCAAACAAAAAAAGAATCATCCAAATCAGTTGACAATTGGAGAAAATATCGCTGATGAAACATATGTCCTGGGATCCCAGCATCAGATCCTAACTCATACCTTCCATCATCAGCTCAGCAAGATGAGATGTTGATTACCAGGCACAATTATCTGAATTGCGTTAGAAAGAATAGATATGAAAAACATTGTATGTGAATTTGAAATTTGAAGGTTGTCCTCGATTTCCCTGGGATCCCATCATCAGATTCTGACTTGGTGCCAATAGGACCACCGCAGGAGTATAGGCTTTTGAACAAAAAAAGAATCATCAAGAAACGGATTTTGAGGATAATTTTTTTTTTTTGACGGAAATTGAACGAATTGACGGAATGATCGCATAACAAACATACAAAAAAAATATACAGTCGAATAGATAACCTCCTTCTTTTGGAAGTCGGTTGAAAATAGTTTCTTACGCGCGTACTTATGCATCTAAGGTATTAATACGAAGAACACAAGTTTTTGAATCATTATATCTCAGAAACGGAGGCTCTTAGAAGAAAAAGTGTATAGGCAATTTTATAGAAAATTGCATGATCTACAATTTTAGTCTGATCTATTTTCATGATAAAACTTACCGTTTGGCTGTACCTTGAATGTGGGATTGATGGGAATTTTTCACATGTTGTTATTATAATGGTGTTCCGAACATTTGTACAAATTTCCAGCTATATGCGTATTTGTAACCTTGCATGTCTAACTTGATCGGGCTAAAAGGTGGAATATTAGACGGTTAAATAAAAAAAACAACGGGTTGCACTCCGGGAGCGCCGGCAGAAGTGAAAACTTGAACATAAACGTTGTGCATTTTTGGAATGGTTAGGGAATAATTTCGCACGAATTGATTTAATTATCAGTATAAAAGTACTATCATTTATGTGGTAAAATACAATATTCATTTATTGCGCTATCGTACACAAACATGACTATTTATATTACTTACATAAAAAAAAATCCCATCCCAAACGCCGCTAAAGAAGTGTTCACTTCAAAAAAAAACTTAAAACAAAACGGTACTAATCGATTAAGATGTCGGTTTTTCGGAAAAAAAAATGTTTAATAATATTATGTCCAATAAATTATTTCCTCTATGGGTGAATTTAAAATTTCCTAGTAGGTACATTAAGCGTCATATTAAATCAAACGGCTGTTACACCGTGCGATTTATCCAAAAATATTATATCCCGTAGGAAACGTAAAAGGCGACTGCCGATGAGACACACTCGCGTAACCCTACCAAATGCTTGTAACGAAACCATAGCGCGATTCAGCCGGACGGGACAACGCCATCTATCGAACTATCGCGTCAACTTTTACGTTCACTCCGAATCTCAACATGGTATAATACAAACTCGCATCCCGCCATCTGTCCTTCTGTACGCTTATATCTTTTAAGCTCCGCAACGGATTTTAATGCGGTTTTCACTATCATTTAGATAATTTATTCCGGAACGTTTATATGTATAATTAATTAAAATTATAAATAGTGTAGAGAATCGATGTTTTGACAAGTGTTTTGAAAAGCGATTTTCGGGCGCTCATCAGTAAATATTAGGTACACGTTCAAAGCCGGAGCGGGTCGCTGACGCGAAATATTTTGTTTTTGATTGAATATAGGTATTTCATGAATATAGGGATACTTGCAATCTCCGTAAGATTACAAAATATTTTGAGAGATTGTAAACTCTCGATAAATTGTCAACTGAACATTTGGAATACATTTTAAGGATCAAAATTTGATAGTCTATAGGTAATCTTTCAACAACTCAAACTGCGGTATCAGAGTTTGCCGTGCGATTGAACATGTACAAAAGCCCCGTCTTTATAACCGACTTCAAAAAAGGAGGAGGTTCTCAATTCGGTTGTATTTTTTTTGTTTGTTACCTCGTTACTCCTTAACTTATTTGTGAACCGATTTCAAAAATATTTTTTCATGTAAAAAGTATATAAGTAAGTAACATTATAAAATAAAAACAAAAAAAAAAACATTTATTTCGGAAGTCGGTGTAATACGAAGAAACAAAAAAAACACCGACTTCCGAAATTAATGTTATTTTATACTTTGTAGTGTTTTGTTTCATTTGGAAGCCGGTGGAATTTTTTTTTTGGAAAAAACGTTTTTTTAATGAAAGTTAACGGGACTTCACGTCCTGTACCGCATACCTCTATAGTTTGTTGCTTAAAGCTGGAGTCAAAATATTAAAAAAATAACGGGTGGCACTCCGGGAGTGCCGGCAGAAGTAAAAACTTAAACATTAACGTTGTGCATTTTTCACATTTTGGAATGGTTAGGGAATAATTTCGCACGAATTGCTTTAATTATCAGTATAAAAGTACTATTTATATGGTAAATTACAACATTCATTTATTGCGCTATTGTACACAAACATGATAATTTATATTAAGTACATTAAAAATTTAACACTTCAGAACTTTCCCTCCGTCTTACGAATTTGCGATCAGGGAGTTTAACATTTTATACCCATCCCAAAAAGTGCACATCGCCGCTAAAGAAGTTTTCACTTAAAAAATACTTACATATTAAAATCCACGCCTGGGTCGGTTTTAGTGTTTTCATATCGGGTCCCGCATTTATTTGGCATTTAGACTGTTACCTTAAACAAAAGATAATAATAAAATTAATACTAAAATAAAAGGAAAAAAAATATAATAATAATAATTATATCTTGGAACAACTCACACACGGTCATCCGATCCCAAACTAGGCCAAGCCTGTGCTATGGCAACCAGACAACTGATAAACATACTTATATATTTCTAAATACATACATATTATACACAAATTACACCCAGACACAGAACAAATGATCATGCTCATCACACAAAGATTTGTCCTGGGTGGGAATCGAACCCACGACCTCCGGTTAAGCAGTCAGGGTCACTAACCTCTCGACCAACAGGCCAGTCAAAAACAGTTATGTATGTGGTGTAGTTATAAATTTTGATGCGTAAAAAGTATTCCAAATGTTCAGTTTACAATTTATCGAGAGTTTACAATCTCTCAAGTAATTTTATAATTTTGCAGAGTTTGTTATTTTCCGGTGACATATATACAATTAAATAAAAAAAAAAACTAGCTAAAAATAGTCTAAAATATGGCGTCGAATAATATATTTATTTTATAATTTATTTGACGACAATTAATTATTTGTACTTATAGGTATTTAAAGTTGTTTTAATAAATACGGTACGACGGGGCTTCCCAAAACGTATGATTTTATGGTCTTCCTTTTATTTTAGATGCTAAGATATTAAGAAGAAATAAATGTAAACGATTGAGCCTTTCGATCGGTACAGTTAAATTACAGGTTATTTTTTTCACATTTAGCGGGTTCGATGTCCGGTTCAGACAGGCGTTTTTTTTAAATCCTTCGTTTGCAGTTCGTATTTAAAAAAAAATAAAAATGAAGTCTAAATTCAGTTTTTTTTTTTATCAACAATATTTAAGGTCCTTTCCCCCATGTGACAAAGTATCGGGACACCCTGTATACCTACACTAGAAATAAAAATAAAAACTCCTAAGTTAACCTTAAATTTATGCTTTATTTGTGTAGTAAGTGACATTTATGAAACAAAATGACTTATGTCAAAAAATACTCAAAATCCAACCTTACTGTGTTCAAAATAACGCACTAACTTACCCCAAAAACTTTAATAAACTTTAGAAGAGTACCGCCATTTTCAAAGAATGTCAACACAGTAATATTCAAACATTGTTTAAATATATAACTGAGACTAATGCCATGTTTAATCCTTGATTTAATTTCAAGATAAAACATGTTGATATTCAAGAACGTGTGTTCGATTGAACGTCAAAGTTAGAATACGCGAGTTTTTCAGAAAAAACGACTTTGTCGTTTCCAGAAAATTGTTGATTAAACGCTTTACCGCTGATTTCTTAATTAGTTACTCGGAACTTTACAACTTCAAATACAGTAATATCTGCACATACCTAACTAGTGCAAGCCAGCGTCTCCGCCCGCGTGAATAACGGAAATTATCCCAAGGGAACGTACTCCCGAGATAAAAAGTTTCAATTCCATAATATTATCTCAAACTCAAACTCAAATAATTTATTTCAATTAAACCATTTACAGGCACTTTTGAATTGTCAAGGTTGGTCAGTCAAAAGAGATGAAGGTATTTGCACGTTCCAAAGCGTAGATCTCTATGGAGAAGAACGTGCAAGAAACTCCACGGACACTCTTTTAATAGATCTTTATCTGCTGCCCTACCATGTGTTAATGCCATCCAATTCCGATGATGTAAAAGGGATAGTGTTATTCGCTATGTAGGTATAGCTCCGTCTCCCTCTTAGAACGGAATCATGATCGTTTTAAGACTTCATAGTAGGCCCCAGGGTACTAAATTTCGTTAAGATCCGTTCAGCTGAGCCGGCGTGATTAAGTAACTAAGAATTATCAACCGGACTTCGCACTGTATTTTGTATTTAAATGGGGCTTCCCTCTTGCCTCAGTTTTGAGAAATTAAAAAAAAACAAGGGGTTGCACTCCGGGAGTGCCGGCAGAAGTGAAAACTTGAACATTGTGCCTTTTTTGTATTTTGGAATGGTTAGGGAATAATTTCGCACGAATTGTTTTAATTATCAGTGTAAAAGTAGGTACTATCATTTATGTGGTAAAATACAATATTCATTTATTGCGCTATCGTACACAAGCATGACAATTTATATTGCATAAAATTTAACACTTCAGGACTTTCCCTCCGTCTTACGAATTTCCGATCAGGCCACGTGTCCTGACGCGAGTTTAACATTTTTTACCTATCTCAAAAAGTGCACAACGCCACTAAAGAAGTTTTCACTTCAAAAAACTATTTAATATGGGAAGCGTCTGTCCGAAATACGACTAGCGCTGTGGGTTAGAGTGAGAGAGGAAGAGCCCGCCTACCGCTGCCGTATGCGTGAGAGAAGGGGAAGCCGGACGGACTGCCACCGTAACACGTTACGTTACGAAGCGGTTTACCCTCACATAAGAAATTATCACTTCAACAATATTGAGGCTCATTGACAGGAGCCATTGAAGCTGCATTGTCCCTAACTGCCTGTGCGAACATCAATTGCTCCAATGCCAAAAATCATACTGAACGCAAACACATTGAAACCTGCATCAATGCCACTTCAATTGCAATCGACAGTTACGTAGCACAATGACAATAGGGAAAATGCATGCTTTTGTTTTATTTGCAAAATGAAATACTTATTAGCTCTAGTAAAAAAATATAAAATATTTTTATAAATACCTTCATCAGCGATGAAATTATAAAGCTTCAAAGATGACAATTAGAAAGAGAAGTCCGATACGAACTCTGACGTCAAATAACATGTCGCCTATACAGCTGCCTTAGAAAACGGCGTCTCCGCGAGTGAGACAGATATATTTGTTTAAAATAGTCATATCTCGTTTGTTTTTCGATCAATTTTGATTCTAATTTCACTGTTAGTATTATATTTTTGTATATTTTCAGATAAAGTGTGTAGATAATATTTTTTTTTTCATGCATATTCCCTATTGGCATTAATCGTCTCGGGGAGCATAGACCATCGAGCCAATTCACTAATTGAAGGTATAGAAAAAAATCCTTACTGAATCCATTCGTTTTCAAATTTTCTTTTAACACCATTCAAAATATACTATATTTTTGACATGGTTGCTGTGTCAATAACGATCAGTTAACCTTTTTAAATGACTGAATAATATTATTCACTTATTCACAGTTATATTTTAAAGTGGTTATTATTATTTTTTCATAAAAAAGTGGACTATTTGCGTACCATTTTCAGGTCAAGTAAGTGAAATCCAACTGACTAGGTAAACTCCAAGTTTTCAAAATAATGACTTATTTTTGTTATAAATAAGTATGCATACCTAATTTTTGTTATTTAAAAATATTAAAACAAATCTTTTACAGTTCCTTATCTCATGTTTTGTTCAAATTATAGTTGTTTAAGTATTGAACAATAAAATTTCAAAACAAAGTAACACTTAATGCATATTTCGATATGGTTTGACTATGTTTTAATAGTTGAAAACGTGTGAGCGTAAAGGTTATACAATTTTTAAATGTCAAGTTGAGACAGAAATAACAAAAAAAATTAAAAATCACATTCCATACTTCAATACTACACATATAGGTACATACTTCATTGCGGAATTGTATGAAAGAGTACCGACCGCGGCCCTGGAATGCAACGGGCATTTGAAGGAACACGGAAGGGTTCTAGTCAGTAAGAATCTGACACTCAATACCGCGCCGCCGCGCCGCCCCGAGCGGGAGGCATTTGATGATATTTATTTTATAAAAAAATAAAAACAACGGGTTGCACTACGGGAGTGCCGGCAGAAGTGAAAACTTGAACATTAACGTTGTGCATTTTTGATATTTTGAAGTGGTTAGGGAATAATTTCGCACGAATTGCTTTAATAATACTTAATAATAATTTTATTGAGGAACAACGTTGGAACCATTCTTGTTAGTAAACAATCTTAATAAAAAAAATCTAAAACTTCAATTATCAGTATAAAAGTACTATCATTTATGTGGTAAAATACAATATTCATTTATTGCGCTATCGTACACAAACATGACAATTTATATACACTAGCTGTTGCCCGCGACTTCGTACGCGCTTATTCCGTTTTTTTCCCATTCTCATAGGAATTTCCCGTTCCTGTATAGCCTAGAGCCTTCCTCATGAATGTGGCGATCATATACAAAAAGAATTTTCCAAATCCGACTGCTAGTTCCAGAGATTAGCGCGTTCAAACAAACAAACAAACAAACTCTTCAGATTTATTATATTAGTATAGATTAAAAATTTAACACTTCAGAACTTTCCCTCCGTCTTACGAATTTTCGATCAGGTCACGTGTCCTGACGCGAGTTTAACGTCTTTAACCCATCCCAAAAAGTGCACAACGCCGCTAAAGAAGTTTTCACTCCACTCCAAAAAACTATTGAACCTTACAGTAGTCGCATAGGATGTGTAACATCTGACGTCTCACCTTGGTAAAAAGTACCAGCTGACACCCTACTCCACCACCGCGCGCGCTCACTGGTCAAATCAAATAGCGCGCGCTCCCCTGCTTCCTGTTACGAACTTCCGTCTCATTTCACGAAATAAATCCTGAAAACGAAATAAAGTCTTTGGGAAATGCCGATAGAAGTGAAAACTAAGCGAAAGCTAAAGCGTTAGGTGGCGATGACGCGAGTTCCATGATTTTTGTTCACCCAAAAAGTGCTACCCAAAAATTCATACTTCATTGCGGAAGTACCTCTTCACTTTTTCTCTTCTCTTCACGATTTAAATGAAACTTGGCACACGGTCCGGAGTTTTTTTTTTGTTTTGGCTGGAGTGGGAAATCCTCATGGACGCCTCGACTGCCTTACAATGTGAGACGGTCGGGGCAGTGCCGGACTCTTACCCTCTCCTGCCTTTCTAAGTGATCCCCTGACATAGTCACAGACCTTTGTATGACAAATTTTGATATTTAACTTTGAAATTACTACAAGTTTTGAAACAGTCCGGAGTTTGGAAGTTGGAGGTGTGACTCCCACGTGCCTTAGCAAGCACTTGAAGCTGAAGGTCCTGCGTCAGATCTCTCTCGTGTCTGATTGCCGTCCCTGAGGACTATGAGAGTGATGGGAGGGGGAGGCATCTGTGTTTGCGCACACTTGTGCACTATAATATGCCGCACGCAGATGCCTAGTCTTCGTTGAGATTGGTCGCCATGGCCGAAATCGGTTACATTTATATGATGTTAATATGATACTTTTTATCCCCGGCGTATTTTCCCTTGAGATGATCTCCGAGTTCGCAGCAGGTGAATTCCAAATTAAGGAGATTGATATTGTGACATCAGTAGAATCATTACCTTGGTTCTTGGGGCACAAGGCTTCCTTTTATGATGTAGGTGAGCACTAAGAAGAGGTTTTTGGAAATACAATCTTTCAGGGGGTGAAGAGCTGCCAGGGTTGCGGAATTTGTTCGAAAGAGTCACCGCCCTGGAACGCAAAGGGCTTTAGAAGGAACACGGATGGGTTTTAGTCAGTAAGAGTCTGGCACGCCCTTCCGATCCACCCAGAGCGGAAGAAGTCATTTGATGATATCCCATCCTTAAAAAAAGGGGGTGAAAGTGGAATAATCGTTTGTACCTAAATCTGCGCAGACGAAATGATTATCGCTGATAAAATATCGCTTTGTAGAGCCACAATTGGAGTTGATAAAGTCTGTTAAAAAGTTGAAAGCTGAAAATCAATAAAATATTTCATTTGTTCAGATATTTTTAATTACTTTTCGACTCCACAGAGAGATGGCGAAAATCACGAATTCCGATGTTATTTAAAAAGTTGTAATAACCAAAGTTTTTTGTAGCATTAATTGTTGCAATTTTATTTCAATTTCAGTTCGGAGTTATACAGAGAATCAAGGTTTTATATGAATTAAGATAAAGCGTTCTTTGTTAAGTAGTAGCAGCCGAACGGGTCGACCTTCACGGTTGGGCAACTCTTGCCAAGGTTGGGCAACTCTTGTCAAGGTCGGGCAACTGTTGCCAAGGTCGGGCAACTCTTGCCAAGGTTGGGCAATCTTGCCAAGATCGGGCAACTCTTTCCAAGGTCGGGCAAATCTTGCCAAGGTCGAGACGTGAATGAGTGACCATTTACATATCAAGACTCCTTCGTGCTTCTAAAAGCACCTTTAGCAGTTGGTCTCGATTGCCGTTTGAAGATCTTTCACAGTTCTTACGGATATGCAGAAGCCAGAAAATCCTTGCCAGGAGTATCGTGTGGTAACTGGGTGGTACAGTTCTGGAGTAGCGTCCGCGTACCGGTAGACGTAGCGTTGGAAGGCCTCCCTAAAGGTGGACTGATGACTTGGTGAGGGTCGCGGGTAGCCGATGGATGCGAGACGCACAGAACCGGTTGTTGTGGCGGCACTTGGGGGAGGCCTATGACCAGCAGTGGACGTCTTTCGGCTGATATGATGTTGATGATGTGAAGTTTTTATATTAGAGATTACAGAATAATTTGATGAATATCTTTCATTTTTGCGAGAAAATTTAATAGTCTATAATACATCCGTGCCGTTCTTGCCAAAGACCAATGAGGGGCCAAGTTTCCAATTTAACTATTACACCAAAACAAATAAATTGTAGACCAGAGTGCTGATTGGTCGCCATTTTATGTCAGTCAACCATTTTTCGGAATGACTTTGAGAGATTATACACATTTTGATGCGTGAAAAAGTATTCCAAATGTTCCGTTGACAATTTATCGAGAGTTTACAATCTCCCAAGATATTTTATGTTCTTACGGAGTTTGCCATTTTCAGGTGACATTTAGATTTGATTGATTGGAAGGCAAAAGCCAAAATTTATTCAAGGTTATTGTTTGTTCTGGACCTATTTCAAGATGAAAGATTAGCTAAACTATTTCTGAATTACGAAAATATTATATTTTGTACATTTTTTAGGGTTCCGTACCCAAAGGGTAAAACGGGACCCTATTACTGTCTGTCCGTCTGTCACGAGGCCGTATCTCATGAACCGTGACAGTTAGACAGTTGAAATTTTCAAAGATGATGTATTTCTGTTGCCGCTATAACAACAAATACTAAAAAACAGAATAAAATAAATATTTAAGGGGGCTCCCTTACAACAAACGTGATTTATTTGCCTTTTTGTATAGATTATTGTACGGAACCCTTCGTGCGCGAGTCCGACTCGCACTTGGCCGGTTTTTTCATTACTAGAGAACGTAAATTATCAAGATAGAAATCGGTTCAGGACAGCTTTATGTCTTTATTATTGTTTTTGATATTAAGGAAGTCAATAAATGTTTAAGGATCAATGACCGTTAGTGCACATTTATTTAGTATCTACCATATCTGTGCTACAAATAAATAAAACTGTAGTGTCTGTTTGTAATATCAAAATATGTAACAGCGTTTTACTAAATGCTCATGGAAGTATAATTATGATATTACTAACAAAAAGAACTTGCTGTCTATCTGATTGTTCCGGCTAATCTCCGAAACTGAATTTGACGGGTATTTCACTGGAAAATAGCTGATGTTATGAGAAGTAACGTGAACACGATAACTGACAAATGCTTGCACTGTCTGGACAGGTCCACTCAAATCTGTGTGGCTTTTGCAAAAGGCCACTTCAAACATTAACCTACATGGTTCTCATTTGACCAGTACGGATTGTATGGACTTTAAAAGAGACTTTGACCTCTGAGTTTGTTTCGGTGTTTCTTCTCAGGGTAGTCAGTTAGGAAACACCGGCCTCATCTAGCTTAAAAATGACCACAAAAAATGGCGTGTAAAAGCGTTATGTTGAACCTAGTTGCAAAATAAATATCATTTATCATTTAGTACTTTGAGGATTGCCACGTTTCTTGTTTATTAGAAACAAAGATTGGGGCTCCGCGAAAAAAGGTTAAATCCCATGAAGTTCTGAACAAAGTGACATGTGTGGAACAGCTAGAAAAAACATTTCAAATAAAAAACGGTTTAAAAAAAGATATTTAATGAAAACTTATTACAATACTATCTCCCCACTAACCAGCGTATCTACAACTGCACCAGGAATGGAGAATAACGAAGTGAAGAATCTTCTAGAAGGTTGTATCGATGGAGAAGTTGGTGCTGATGAAGAAGGAGAATTCTTCTTTTTAGGTGCTGGTTCCGGGTCTTCGGGCGGTTGTTTCCGCTTTTGCTTCGGTGGGGGTGGTTCGGGGGTGGGAAGCTGCTGTCGTGACTTGATTATGGGGGTAGGCTGCTGCTGCGAATCGTCTGACGTGTCGTCATAATCTGAGTAGGTGTCTGCAAAAAAGACAACGGTTTCAGGATCCACAGTGTCATTCTGTAAAGTCAAAGTCAAAGTCAAAGTCAAAGTTAAAGCATTTATTTCAAATAAACCATTATCAGGTACTTTTTAATTGTCAAAGTCAGTCCGTCAAAAACATAAAGCTATTTGCACGTTCCAAAGCGTAGATCTCTATGGAGAAGAACGTGCAAGAAACTCCACGGACACTCTTTCAAATAATTTTATGTTTACAAAAATCCTGGTTACATTAACATAATATGCCGTCAGTCTTTGTTTCCTGATAGCTACAATCCCCCAGGTTCAGGCTCTTTAAGTCAAGGGTGGACTGCCGGTCTACTGTCAACATTTTACCGTGTAAGATATGGAGGAGTGAGTATGAAGTGAGTATGAAGTGAGTATGAAGTGAGTACGAAGTGAGTATGAAGTGAGTATGAAGTGAGTATGAAGTGAGTATGAAGTGAGTATGTAGGGGGTATAAAGTGAGAATGAAGTGAGTATGAAGTGAGTATGAAGTGAGTATGAAGTGAGTATGAAGTGAGTATGAAGTTCTGTATGGTGTCGGGCGTAAAAGACTAGCACCATCCCATCACTTCCCTTGGGTGTCGTAAGAGGCGACTAAGGGACTCGCCAGAGAATGGGCAGCAGCATTCTCTGTGTTTCTGTGTATTGCAACAGCTACACTGCGATCACTAACCCGCCTGCCAAGCGTGGCGATTATGGCAATGGCATTGGGGGAGGCCTATGTCCAGCAGTGGACGTCTTTCGGCTGGTATGATGATGATGTAACTATGGAGTTTCTTGTCCGTCCTTCTCCATAAGAATCTACCTTTCCGAATGGACAGTAGAGTCACTTTATTAATGTAATATTATTATTTTACTAAATGATGACGTTCAAAAGTGCCGTTTAATGGCCTATTTGAAATAAACGTTTTGACTTTGACTTTGACCTAAGTTTACAGAATCGACCGGCTGTTAAAAGAAACAGTTGGTTACCATAAAATGACGTCCTGAGTGAAGGGTTTGGTCTTCTTGGTGGCAGCTGGATTGCTCCGCATCCATATGCCCTGGGTGGTTGAGCTGGACCCATGAATGGGCACGGCAAAGTGCAATACGTGTTAAAAGCATCACTTAACACCTTCGAAGAGTCTGGGGAAGAAAAACCTCATTAATTTAGTTCTAGTTTCTTTTACCTGCGGCTACGTCTGCGTAAAATGGGTTTTGTTTTGTGAAAACTTCTTTAGCGGCGTTGTGCACTTTTTGGGATGGGTAAAAAATGTTAAACTCGCGTCAGGACACGTGACCTGATCGAAAATTCGTAAGACAGAGGGAAAGTTCCGAAGTGTTCAATTTTTAATAGAATATAAATTGTCGTGTTTGTGTACGATAGCGCAATAAATGAATATTGTATTTTACCACATAAATGATGGTACTTTTATAATGATAATTAAAGCAATTCGTGCGAAATTATTCCCTAACCATTCCAAAATTTCAAAAATGCACAACGTTAATGTTCAAGTTTCACTTCTGCCGGCACTCCCGGAGTGCAACCCGTTGCTTTTTTTAAGTTTTATTCGTAACATACAAAAATACAAATCTTTCCTCTTTATAATATAAAATATTAACTATAGCAAGAATAATAAGCAGTTAAGATTGCTGTTAATTTATTATTTTCTATTTAAAATCATCGTTATACTTAAATTTTAGGCTTTCAAATAAACAGCTAAACCCTTATCACACGTGTGTTTGTCTGCCCGTCTGTCACAATAAATTTTCTCCGGGTTTACTGGACCGATTTTGTTAAAACTTTGAATTCTTTCACCTAGATACGGATGCACAACGTTAGTAATACATTTTGAGTATAAGAGTTACTTTTGGGGGACAAATTAGAAAAAGAAGTTTTCCTAATGTACCGTGTGACATATCAAATGAAAAAGTTTATTTTAGAGGTTTATTTTAAACTGTAAATTAAATATTTTTTCCTAATTTTAAAATAAAATTATATAGTTTTGAAGTTATTCAAGAAATAAGATGAAACATTACCATTCCACCACCCTTATCTCCGAGAGTACTGAGCCTAAAATTAAAAAAAAAAACAACTTGTTGCACTCCGGGAGTGCCGGCAGAAGTGAAACTTGAACATTAACGTTGTGCATTTTTGATATTTTGGAATGGTTAGGGAATAATTTCGCACGAATTGCTTTAATTATCAGTATAAAAGTACTATCATTTATGTGGAAAAATATAATATTCACTTATTGCGCTATGTAACACAAAATTTAACACTTGAGAACTTTCCCTCCATCTTACGAATTTTCGATCAGGTCACGTGTCCTGACGCGAGTTTAACATTTTTTACCCACCCAAAAAAGTGCACAACGCCGCTAAAGAAGTTTTCACTTCAAAAATGCAGATCATAGTTTTTCACCAAACAATTACAGAAAAACCAATAAAAAGTATATGGTTTTAAATTAACCGAATTTATTTATTATAGGTCTGTGGATGGGTGACCATCTTAACATACCGAGACTCCTCCGTGCCTCGGAAAGCACGCTAAGCCGTTGGTCCCGGTTGTCATTTGTAGATCTTTGATAGTCGTTACGGATAGTCAGAAGCCAGAACATCTGATACCAGTCTTGCCAAGGAGTACCGTGTTACCCAGTTAACGGGTTGTGGAGGTCTGGCAGGCAGCCACCCCACGTAAAATACTGGTATTCAGCTGAATCCGGTTTGTCTGGATGCCGACCCCAATATAGTTGGGAAAAGGCTAGGCAGATGATGAATTATTATTTATTTTGATTATATTATTAATTTACTCACCGAAAATTATAAATAAAATATAAACACTAATTCCAACCATTTTAACATCTAGTCTTCGGTCTACATTTCTTGAAACAAACATTGGAGCGGTACCTATTAGAATTTATATAATTTCTATATAAAATACTTTTACACTCGACATTGCACCTTAGCGAATGGAAATAAAGTTCAAAAGCAAACTTATTCCTTACAATATTTTAAAATCAATCGTTCCATTTGATTTAATATTAAAAATCAACTCTAGATTTGTTATAGGTTTTGATAATCAAATAAAAACTTTAATTTTCTTGATTTCCATGTAAAAATGTATGTTAGTGTGTGGGTCCGAGTGCACATAACTTATTTAAAGATCTCTCCAAGGCGCTTAGTTGACACTTCACGTGACCCAAGGGCTGGCTTTTACCTTGGTCAAAGAATAAGCATTGCCATACAACGTGGCAATGCCGCCAGTCTTTTGGGTACACTTCCAGTCGACTGCGATGCGGATGAATTTTTTGACGCCATATTTTAGGGTTTATTTAGTTAGGAGATTTTATTTTTATTTCTAGTGTATATAGTTAGTTAAGTATTTACGGAATAAAAATTTATGTTAGTGTGTTTATTTATACAATATGGATATGTCACCGGAAAATAGCATACTCCGTAAGATTATATAATAACTTGAGAGATTGTAAACTCTCGATAAATTGTCAACTGAACATGTGGAATACTTTTTTACGCAACAATATTTGATAATCTATAATCTCTCGAAGTCATTCCGTAAAATTGTAGATTATAATAAAATGGCAACCAATCAGGGCACAAGTCTACAATTTATCTGTTTTCGTGTGATAGTAAACCTGGAAACAAAGCTCTCATTGGTCTTTTCAGAGAAAACAAAGACCAATGAGGGGTCAAGTTCCCAATTTAACTATCACACCAAAACAGATGAATTGTAGACCAGAGAGCTGATTGGTTGCCAGTTTATGTCAGTCCACAATTTATCGGAATGACTTCGAGAGATTATAGACAATCAAATATTGATGCGTAAAAAAGTTGTCTCAAGTTATTTTATAACCTTACGGAGTTTGCCATTTTCCTGTGACAGATAGATCAATACGACAATAAATAAAAACACTGGCAATACTGGTTCATAGAAATATTTTGAAACTATTATAAATCCTGTCACCAAAATTAAAAATAAACTTTCCAATTACATAAAACGTCAAAAAAACTCAAACTAGTCAAGGATAGTGACTACTATTCTGACGAAATATTCCAGGCAGTCTGTTGCAGTTAGTGACATCAAATCTGTGATAAAAGACAACATATTCGTATGAACTAATATTGCCGGTGTTTTGATTTATTGTCGTATCGTCGTCTCCACCCTGTATATGTAACTAGCACTTCTACCGCAACTTGGTTTACGCAGGTTTAGTGTACCTATGCGATTTCTCCCTTTTATGCCCTAAATGTTGAATTTCCAGAAACGTCTTCACAGTGCTCACCTACGGCACAAAAGGAAATCTTGTGCAAATCTTCGTGTTCCTAGTCCCAGCTTTGACTGTGCGTTACCTCTCGAGGGCCGCTGGCTTAATCAGGTGTCATTATCATCAGCCGAATGACGTCCACTGCTGAACATAGGCCTCCCCCAAAGGGGGTTGCCATAATTGCCACGCTTGGCAGGCGGGTTGGCGATCGCAGTGTAGCTGTTGCAATGCACAGAGAATGCTGCTTCCCATTGCAATGTATGTTACCGTAAATGTTACAACAAATAAAAAGTAGGCTAAAGTACAATCCACGACGTTTCCACAGTTTACTAAGCTAAAGGTACAGTGTAGCCACAATTTTTTAATCATAACAATATAAGACGACGACTGGAAGAGACAAAAAAACAACGGGTTGCACTCCGGGAGTGCCGGCAGAAGTGAAAACTTGAACATTAACGTTGTGTATTTTTGATATTTTGGAATGGTCAGGGAATAATTTCGCACGAATTGCTTTAATTATCATTATAAAAGTACTATCATTTAGCTAGCTCGCTGGGGGATGACAGCTGGGGACAGGGCCCCCCCTAACTGGGTCCAGGGGCGGCGGACTTGGGGATGTCCGTCGCTACCCATTCATCCGGACCCGAGGCGGCGGCGCGTGGTGTTCCCGTGCGCCCCTCTTTGACGGAGCGAGGGAGTCAAACACCTCACTCCCCCCGGTCACGCGAGGTGGCCCGCAGAGGCGGGCCGGCACCAGCCGGGGATTACGGAAGTCGCATTTGATCCCCGGCGTAGGTGGAAGATGGAACACCGGGGTGGTTTTAGTCGTGAGAGTCTGGGGCGGAGGCCATCTATGAGGATCTTCCCCGACATCAAAAAAAAAAAAGGCCTTCCAGTGCTATGTCTTCCGGTACGCGGTCGCCACACATTTGTCTGGCTTTTGACTACCAGTAACGACTGCCAAAGATCTACAAATCCCAGCCGGGACCAGCAGTTTAACGTGCTTTCCGAGGCATGGACCAGTGGCAGATCCAGGACTGTCGTTGGGGGGGGGGGGTGTCATGACCCTGCTAACTTTTTATTTTATTTTGCTTAACGCAGAACAAGCCTCCTTAGATTAATTTTACCGTCGTAAAGTCCTCAATTACTTTATTAGATTGTAGATTGTCTTTGGGCGGGGCTTGAGCCTCTTAGCCCCCCCTCTGAATCCACCAGTGATCGTCACCCATCCACAGATCAACCTCGGCAAGCATTGCTTAACCTTGAAGATCGACACGAGTGGCCGTTATTCTTTAGCCACTAGTGAATATTACTTAAAAATACGGTGATTGGCTCTCTGATCTGCGATTTCTCATCATGGCTTATATCATAGTCTGACGTGACGCTAAACGTAGCCGTCTGTCTGTCAGTTTGACGTGACTTGAAGCCCGGCTTGAGGGATAACTTAGTCTAAACTGGGCTGATAGATATATAAACATACGAGTATGTATAGTTAGCTGCCACGTCATTAATGCCTGGAGGCATTTGGTTTATAATATCTTCTGTCAGCGGCTTCTCCCGCGTGAATGTCGGAAATTATCTCAAGGGAACATACTCTTCCAGATTTTAAAAGAAGAGTGAAAGAACACTACCTTTCGGTACCATCATAGTTGCATATTTAAAGTATATATTATTATTAGTATATAGTATTATTTAAGTAGTATGTATTAGTATGATATTAATTTTAGTCATATTTATTATAGTATGTTATATTTAAAGTTTTTTTTTGTCTTTTTATGTTAACATAACTTTTACACACGATGTCTACATCTCTTTTATATTCGACTCTCCTTTCGCAGGTATGCTGGACGAGATTTCTTTAGAAATAAAAATCACCTTTGTACCTATTTTTCTGTTCCCTTCTTCTTATATATTTGTTAAATGTGTGTACATAAACTGTCAAATAAATAAATAAAAATAAATACTACGATAAAAAATAAATAATACGACTAAATAAATATTACGACACCCACGGGGAGTGATGGGATGGTGCTATTCTTTTACGTCCGACACCATGCAGAATTCCGGCTCCGAGAGTGATAGTGATGATTTAATAAATAAATTGGATAATAATACTTAAAATTTATTGAACAAATGTTACAATTTCTACCATACAGTGAGCTTATCTTATGTTAATTTGTTACTGAAGGAATTTCATTTCGTCTAGAAGGTCTCTAAACTAGGCGATACTTATATCTTGGGAGCTGAGTTTTCATTAATTGTGTCCCTTTTTAAATGCATGTATTTTTTTTTTGCTATATAAAACACTTATTAGCTGTAGTAAACAATGAAAAAAATAAAAGAAAAAAACAACGGGTTGCACTCCGGGAGTGCCGGCAGAAGTGAAAACTTGAACATTAACGTTGTGCATTTTTGATATTTTGGAATGGTTAGGGAATAATTTCGCACGAATTGCTTTAACTATCAGTATAAAAGTACTATCATTTATGTGGTAAAATACAGTATTCATTTATTGCGCTATCGTACACAAACATGACAATTTATATTACATTAAAAATTTAACACTTCAGAACTTTCCCTCCGTCTTACGAATTTTCGATCAGGTCACGTGTCCTGTCGCGAGTTTAACATTTTTTACCCATCCCAAAAAGTGCACAACGCCGCTAAAAAAGTTTTCACTTCAAAAAATATCTTCATCCGCGATGAAGTTATAAAGCTTCAAAGTTGACAATTGGTTATTTATTTCTGAAAGTACCTTGGCTAAAATAAAAGTAACAAATAACTAAAATATGACATTAAAAAAATCGCCTCAACGCTGTCAACTGGTACTGTGCCCAAGAGACTGGCGGCATTGGCACGTTGTACTGCAATGCTTAGTCTCTGGCCAAAGTAAAAGACACTTTGGCCACTTTAGCCACGGGAAGTGACAACCAGACGTTTCGAGATTTCCTTGCTACTTGGTAACACTGAAAATTGGCACAGGTAGATCTGTTAACTTAGGAGGTATTCTTGGAATGAAGTTGTATCGGAACAGAACTTGCTTCTTATCTGTATCCACTCCGAATCCAAGACCTGGCACAGCTGTTACAGGGTTTAGAAGAATACCTGGAAAATTAAAACGTATAAAAATAAGTCTTGCATTCAGTAGCGTAGCGAGGGGGGCGGTCTGCCTCGGGTGACACCCGTTTAGGGGTGACACCCGACCGTTAGTTGACTGGTTTTTGTCACCCCAAAACGGATGACTCAATGTCTTAGTCACCTCTTACGACACCCACAGGAAGTGATGGGCGTTTTGGCACAGCCAAAACGTCTGGACTACAAAAATAAAATTTTGCACAAGGCTGCCTTTTATAATGAAGAGCACGCTGGTAACCTCAGCTGAACTGTCAAAGACCATGTTTGAGCATCGTATGTAATGACAGGTAGAATGCACCATGTCCATCAATAGGGATGTTGGCTGGGTTAAAAAAATATAATTCTAATTAGTCCGTCAGTTATATTATCAAAAAATATTGGATGTGTTTTTTTATTTTATCAAATTAATAAAAAAAAAGGAAGATATAACGCATCAAAGATGAGTGAGAGTGGGGGCTTGTAACGTCACTTTCCAGTAAAAGTACTAAGTGTACTGGTAAGTGACGTCACCCGAGTTTTCAACGCACTGTATCGTGTTCATTATTTGTTTAAGATAAAATCAGTATCTAATATTTTTTGGGAATCTATCTGCCGGACTAATTAGATTTTTTTAGTCAAATACCTTAAGTATATATTACGTACCTAGTAACATTAATAGCAGCACAATCATTGCGATTTCGATCAAACTGAATTCTCTATTGGACCACCTTTATATACAATTAGGTACCCCTTTAAAAACATTGGTATAGTTATTCCAAAGCAGACTCTGGGTTTTACGTGATAAGGTTTAAATTTAGTTGCGATAGCTTTCATGCTAAATTCGACATTGATAGCTGAATTATAATAATATTTATGTGATAAAGTTTGGTTGATATGTTTCTTGAGACGTAATAGAACATCATGCTATCAAAGGGGCACGCAGAGGTGTATTGGGCACGACACTATTGTGGCGATAAGTCCCCTCTTTGAGGAGTGGTTAGAGAGGCGCCTCGGCGTCCTCATCTTCCGCTTGCCGCAGGCACTTTCCGGACACGGTTGTTTCGGGAGCTACCTGATGCGGATTCGGCGGGAGGATACGCCTGGTTGTCATCACTATGTGGATTGCCGGAGGACACGGTGGAGGTCTGCCCTGCTTGAGCGGAGCATCGCCGTGTCCTTGTCGAGGCGATCGGCCCTGGTTCAATCCGTGGTCTGGAGCGATGGGGCATGGAAAGTAGTTACCTTCTGCGAAGCAGTAATGCAATGCGGGCCTGCGGACGGCGCTAGGCCCGGGTCGACGACGCATTGTGTTCCACGCGCGCCTCATAGCATGAAAGCATGATAGACGGGGCCCACTAGGGCCAGTGCCTGCCAGGGTTACGGATTTATTCGAAAGAGTCACCGCGGCCCTGTAACGCAAAGGGTATTAGGAGGAACACGGATGGGTTTTAGTCAGTAAGAGTCTGACACTCCCTCCCGCTCCCGTATTTAGCTGTTATTCCTAGGGCTGGAACACAGATTTATATGTGAGAGGGAGAGGACAAGAGAGTAACGAAACTGGTCGAGTGGCTTGCCAAATTTGTTTGTTTCCGTATTTTTAAATGAGATTTTATTAGTTCTTGTTTCGGACATTATCCCAAGGGAATATACGAGTACTCCTGGAGTAAATAGTAGCCTGCGTGCTATTCCAGACTATGATAATCTATCTCTGTGCCAAAGGGGGGATAGAACCTTTGTGGCTTAGCCCCCTGGCCGCCATCTTTTTTTTTCAAGGTTCGGCGCACGATCTATGCGATCACTTCAACAAACAATAAATGCGAGGAACATGGTGCCCTAAAGTGTCACGTTGCCGTGATATTTCGAGGTACAGTCACCATGTGACAATCATGACTGTCATTCAAAATTAAAGGTTTTTCTTTTTGAATTGAAAACTGCATTAGCGGCGTTGTGCACTTTTTGGGGATGGGTAAAAATGTTAAACTCGCGTCAGGCCCTGATCGAAAATACGTAAGACGGAGGGAAAGTTCTGAAGTGTTACATTTTAGTGTAATATAAATTGTCATGTTTGTGTACGATAGCGCAATAAATGAATACTGTATTTTACCACTTAAATGATACTTACTTTTATACTGATAGTTAAAGCAATTCGTGCGAAATTATTCCCTAACCATTCCAAAATATCAAAAATGCACAACGTTAATGTTCAAGTTTTCACTTCTGCCAGCAATCCCAGAGTGCAACCCGTCGTTTTTTTTATGTATGTATCTGTGTATCTATTATTATGTTATATTATAATTAAATTAGTTTTTGTCTCACCCATGACAGCCCTATGTCGTGTCCAGACAATAACTGTCCATCCCAGGTTGTCTGGAAGAGATCGCGGAATGCGACAAGGTCGCCAAACACATACGTGTTTTAGTTTTAAGTTTCCTTTTGTTTTTGTTGGTGTACAATAAAGTTTATAATAAATAATAAACACAATTTTTTTTTTACTACCCAAAATCTATATCCAATGGACCCTAAATCCTTGTGGAGATTTTTACTAATTATTGTTTCTCTTATTCACAGGTAATATTCTGAGCTGAAATTATCTGGGTAAGTCAGTTATTTTAGTTCTTTTTAGGGTTCCGGACATCTGTAATAACCAGAGGTCGGAATTAGGTAGAGTTATTTATGTACTTGCATCGAAATGTTGCTATTAATATGGATCTTCCCGGGATTTCTAATAGACAATGCCGTGTGGCCAATAATATTACAAATAAATAATAATATTTTTTCTTTTGTTCTCACAAGCTATGTTGTGCGAACTACAAATGTGGCGACATCGCGCGTGTGCGCATTGGAATTTTGCAACTTCGGACATCCGATGTCGTTGATTTAAATTTACAACGTCGCGCGTGCAGTGGTTTAAATTGTGTAAATAACTTTTTTATTTAATAAATCCCGGATATTTTCTGCTCTTAAAAATTTGAGGCATATCCACTTTATTCTTTCGCTGTAAGAAATCAGTGTAAGTACATTAATAACTCTACCTAATTCCGAGCTCTGGTAATAACTAGATTTTGCCCGCGCCCCCTACACGCGTACGTCTAAGAAAATACAGATGAGAACCCATTGATTCAACTATCACTAGTCGAATCAATAGGTTCTCAACTATATTTTCTAGCCGTAAAATAAAAAAATCGCATCAAGTAATTCGGAAACTGGTTTGTGTAACAAAGATTGTTTGGGCACACGACAAAAAAAAAACGGTTTCACCGTTGCAGAACATAAAACGGTTCGTCGTCGAAACGCCCACCAACACTTCGGACACACCTAGGCAAGCACAGCTTAACCTTGAAGATCGACTAGTGCGGCTATTATCATTTAGCTTTAAGCTCCCTCTATGTCATTTGACTTACAATAAATGAATATCCTGAGTTACAAACCAGAGGCCAATTCTGCAAATTTTAAGTTCGTATCTGTATAACTGTCAAAAAAGCCTCAATTTCCACAGTTTTTGACAGGTTGCGACTGACATGCAAATGCTAACGTTGCTTTAAAATAATAGAATTGGCACTCAGTAATATTTATACGTTAAACGAATTTAATTTCGCAATGTTTTCATAAACAATTTTTTAATTAACTCGGAAACTCATTTTACTGAAAATATTTTTTCGTTCTCCCGTCACGGTAGAGTTATCGACCCGTAACAGATAGTATTTGATAATAAATGAAATTAGTTTTTTTGGTATAAAAAGTGAAACATTCTGGATTGAAGACACAGACTGTCTAAGGCACTGAAATGGCAACCAAGGCAATAGTATTCGCTGGTAAGTTCTCAATAATAACTGACTTATATTTATTTATTAAAACTTTATGTACAGTCAACAAAGCTATTTGGTATACAGGCAAAAATATTGATTTCCAATGTGTGCATTCTGCATAATGTTACGCGCCAGAATATGAAATCAAACGAACTTCTTGAAGTGAAGTTCGATCATTATAATATGAGTCGCTTCATTCGAAGATACAAATAACCATGTAGAATAAAGGCACTACATGGTTATTTGTATCTGAAGAATGAAGCGACGAAATATAATTAATGTCGGGTACATTTAGTTACTACTAGCGCCATCTAGTTTCGAGTAGCAGAACTAGTAGAGTCAAGTACCTTCTGGACATTTCTTTGCCAGAACATACTACACTTTTCGATATCTGGTCAGTTGGCAGCGGTAGTTACGAGTACTTTCCAGATGTTTCGAGAATAGAAGTTTCTAGAACTAATTGACCTATATAAGGAGCGCGTAGTCCGCGACCGAGTCAGTATTGGATTTGCGATACAAGCGAATACTTCGGAAGCGATCTTCAAGTGCGACTTAAGTGATCAGTAGTGAAGTTGAGTTTTATAATTAGTTGTTATTAGTGTTTTTAAATTAAAGTGTCATTTTGGTTATTTAATCGGCTGTTTTTATTGTCACGAACCCCAAGCTCGTAACAATAATATTTTTTTAAGCTTATGTCATAGGTGTGGTGTACAATAATGGTAGGGCATTATTGTACACCACACCAGCAACATTGTTTAAAAGTAGTTGCAAGATAGCTGCCTGCATACCAAATAGCTTTGTTGACTGTACAAGTAACATACAGTATCTACAAAATACTTCAACAACTAGACTAATAATCGCTAAATTATCTACAAACACGTTTAAAAATCAACTAAATAAATCATTGGGCATCCAAAAATTCATCCACATCGCTATCAATGGCAACAGAGTCCAGAACCCTGGCAGCATTGCCGCGTTGAATGGCAATGCTGATTCTTTGGCCGAAGAAAAGCCAGCCCTCTGGTCACGTGAACAGTCGACGAGTTGTTTGCTAATGTCCCGAAAGACTTGATGAGCACTCGGACCCCATGGGCCTAATATTTCAACCCCAAACGGCTCAAATATATAACTCCCAATTAGGTTGTTATATTTGCGCGCCGTTTGAGATTTTCTGCACCTGCAGCAGCCGCCCCAGCGCAACCCGTCGTGTATTTACAACGTGTAACAGAATAAACGCAATACCTTTAAAGGGGTCAATATACTCACCAAAATGAGCATCTTTTAATATGTGAACAACTACGAACTCGCGAAAATAATTTCAGCTGTTCAGTACATGGTTGGTACGGAGAAGAAGGGACTAACTACAAAATACTAAATCTACAATTTATTTTCAGCTTTCCTATGCGTCGCCCGCTGCAATCCTTTGGGTTTGGGGCAGACCACAGTATGCGAGTCCGGCCCCAACTACATGCCCGTCGGCGCGACAGTCTGTGAATCTGGCCCCCTCCTTGGTGGACTCGGATACCTCGGCGGAATCGGAGGCCTCGCCGGTTTGGGCGGCCTCGGGATCGGGTTGGGTGGTTTAGGCGCCGCAACTGTCTGCGAATCTGTACCAGCCTACGGTTATGGCGGCTTGGGCGGTTTGGGAGGCTTCGGAGGCCTTTCAGGATTGGGTGGCCTCGGCTATGGAGGACTCGGTGGTTTAGGCAGCGCAACTGTTTGCGAATCTGTACCAAACATCGGTTACGGCGGATTAGGCATTGGAGGACTCGGCGGCCTTGGCTTCGGAGGACTCGGTGGCTTAGGGGGTACGACTGTCTGTGAATCCGTACCGAACGTAGGCTTTGGAGGATTCGGCCACATGGGCGGTTTAGGAGGATACGGCTTGGGTGGAATTGGCGCCACGACTATGTGTGAGTCCACACCTTCTATAGGCTTTGGCCTCGGCGGTCTTGGTGGAATCGGAGGACTCGGTGGCTTAGGACTCGGAGGAATCGGAGGCTACGGTGGCTTAGGACTCGGTTTAGGAGGATTAGGAAGCGCCACCGTCTGTGAATCAGTACCATCTTTCGGTTATGGTGGTTTAGGAGGCCTCGGCGGAATAGGTGGACTCGGCGGAATTGGAGGCCTTGGCGGAATCGGAGCACTCGGTGGAATCGGAGGCCTCGGTGGTTTAGGATTTGGTTTAGGAGGTTTAGGAAGCTCCACCGTCTGCGAATCCGTCCCATCTTTCGGTTATGGCGGCTTAGGGGGCCTCGGAGGTATTGGCTACGGCGGAATCGGAGGACTCGGCTACGGAGGTTTCGGCTTAGGCTTAGGAGGTCTTGGCCGTCCTTTTTTATAAATAGTAACACCTCTTCAGCCTACTATAATAGTAACACCCAGATCTCAGGACCTTTTCCCTCAGTGTCAACCAAAAGTAGTAGCGGATACAACGACCAGGCACACATGATGGCATTTTGATTATTTTTAAAGATCAGCAAATTAAAAAAAAACTTCAGGTGCTTATATATTTGCAAGCAGACTTTTTTTTTGTTATGTGTGTTAAATATTGAAAAGTAAGATTTAATTTCTTTGGCGTTTTCATAACCTTTACCAAGATTGGTGCGAAATTTAGTTTAAATAGTGACATAGATCTCAGAGTATTTTATTTTGCGTTAAGTCTGTCTTTGAAATCTGACGCCTGAATTGAAAAAAAAATATGTGAAAGTATTCCAAATTTTTATAAAATTATGTGTTAATGTATGGTATTTCTTATTGGCTAATAAAATGTATGTATTTGATTTTTGTGTATAATTTGATTTCATTCGTCTAATATTTTTAAGATTAAAGTGCCTTTTTAAGTCACTTTTTGGTAGAATATGTAAACCATATTGATTTTCTCAACAAACTGGATCGACTTCTTAACAACTGTATTCGTTTCATTTTTGGCCTTCGTAAATATGATCACATTTCTTCCTTTCGTTCTCAGCTTAAATGGTTGCCTATCCGTCAGAGGAGATCCCTCAGATCCCTCTGCATGCTCTTCACTATCATGAACGATCCTTGTGCTCCTGATTATTTAAAACAATATTTTAAAGTGTTGGGCAGTTCTCACAGTCTCAACCTTCGAGCATCTAAAAACTTACTTCTTCATATTATCCCTTCTCACCGCACCGGGTTTTTGTCTAATTCCTACGCTATTTCTACAATTAAACTCTGGAATATGCTACCCCTTGACATCAAGAAGGCGGAGTCTAAATTTTCCTTTAAGCGTAAAATCCGAAAACACTACTTAAAAGCTTGTCATTCTTAGTTGTTCTTCGTCATGATTACTATGAACTCTCTTAATCGGGATGATTATTATATATCATATTTATTAGTTTATTATTTTAGCATATATATGTATTTTATTAGTATTATATATATTATCAGTATATTCTTTTAATGTTAAAATTCAATTTGAATCTTATTTTTATTTATTGTACACCTACCACAGTATAGTCTTTATAACCCAAAGGTTGACTGGTAGAGAATGCCTTGATACATTAAGTCCGCCCATGTACCACTATTGTACATAAAGTTAAAATAAATTTTTAGCTTAAAAACGTTTATCATCATATCAACCGAAAGACGTCCACTGCTGGACATAGGCCTCCCCGAAGGGGGGTGGGGTTGCCATAATCGCCACGCTTGGCAGGCGGGTTGGCGATCGCAGTGTAGCTGTTGCAATGCACAGAGAATGCTGCTGCCCATTCTCTGGTGAGTCCCTTAGTCGCCTCTTACGACACCCACGGGAAGTGATGGGATGGTGCTATTCTTTTACGTCTGACACCATACAGGTGAAAAACGCTTATCACTCATACAATATCATTATGTCTGGGCCCCTTGTTTGATCCATCCAGGGGTTTTGGCTCCTATACAACTGACATTCTGAGAGCGATAGCGCGACAAAGGCAATTGTCAAAATTGTATGGGATTTACAAACGCTGTCAAAATGCCACGTGATTTCGACAATGGCCCCGTTCTACCATCGTACATCTAGACGCACTGCAATTTACCATACCTACCTTGTTGCTATTCCACCAATCCGCACTAAACGTTTCCAAACGTCTTTTATAATGCGCACAGCAATGGATTGGAACTCTCGACTTGCGTTTGTGTTTCCGAACGCATACAACCCTAATCTTTTCAAAATTAGATTGAACAGGCTTCTTCTGGGTAAGCTCGCTCCATCGTCGACTTTGTCTCTGTCATCTATGACCTAGACTAGAGTCAAAAGCAAACCCATATTAAATAAATAAATAAATGGCATTCGCTGATGGAATGGCACTTTGTCAATTATTTGGGAATTATTAGTTATATTCGCAGCCCTTTGGGCTAGCGTGGTGATCAAAATATCCCACCCCTTTTTTTAAGTAGGATGTCAATCCTACTTTTAAACTGATCCTTTGTATGTTTGCTGTTCTGACCCGTTTTACCAGCTGAACGGAGTTGTATGAAACTTGACACACATGTAGACTAGCAGGTTTTAGTCCCATCTATCTCTGTACCAAAATTCATCAAAATCGGTTTAGCTATATAGGCGTGACAGCGCAACAAACAAATGCCACTTTTACATGAAAGTAGCTGCCGCCCGCGGCTCCGCCCGCGAGAATGTCCAAGTTATCCCAAGGGAACATATACCCGGGATAAAAAGTATCCTATGTGTTATTCCAGACTATAATCTACCCCTGTGTTGTCATCATGATCCGTTCAGCTTATCTGACGTTATTGAGTAAGAAACATAAATTCATCCAAACATAATATTAGTATTATAGATACGATGACTTAGATCAACTTGAATTGTTTTTCAGATTGTTATACAGGAACAAAGGAAATAAAACATTATCATCATTTACCTGCCTTTTCCCAACTATATTGGGGTCGGCTCCCAGTCAAACCGGATTCAGCTGAATACCACTTTTTTACGTTGAACAACTGCTTATCTGACCTCCAAAACCCAGTAACAGGGTAACACAGTTCTTCTTGAAAATACTGGTGTTAGATTTTCCTGGCTTCTGACAATCCGATACGACTGCCAAAGATACAAAAAAACAACGGGTTGCACTCCGGGAGTGGCGGCAGAAGTGAGGGGGATATTACTTCCTCTTCTACGCCGCGCCGGCGGTCTACTCTCCCTCCGTCTTACGAATTTTCGATCAGGTCACGTGTCCTGACGCGAGTATAACATTATTTACCCATCCCAAAAAGTGCACAACGCCGCTAAAGAAGTTTTCACTTAAAAAATGACGGCCGGCACCAACGGCTTAACGTGTTTTAAAGGAAATGAAACATAAACGTTATAATTGCACTAATTACCCGTACTTTATTTTGAACATTCACTCACTTACAAATGTATACTAAATCATATATATACATAAAACTACATATATATTATATTCCTAGCAGGGGCATACACAGGGCGGCGGGCAAACTGGGCAAGGTGGAGGAGGGCATGGGCAAGGCGGCGGTGGGCAGGGGGCAGGGGGACACGGCAAGGCGCAGCCGCACGGACCCACGTTGATGGGAGAAGCACTGCCATTATCGTTCTGCCCGTTAACCCTGCAGATGGTAGCAGCTCCAAGGGTCCTGAAGTTCTGGGGTGGGTTCGGGCGGAAGCAGATAGTTGGGGGAGCTGGCACGATGATCTTGGGGGGACGTACCACGAGCGCACCAGGCACTGGGGGTTGGACTGGAGGTGGTTGTACCTGGAAATGGAAGATTAGTTAGATCTTTCAAATTAAAATTCAAAGCTTTTGAATTGTCTTCTGGATAGACTTTAAAAAATGAGGTATCGCTTAAAGTGCCGGAGTGACGACTTCTCTGAACTTGTCAGCAAAACAAAACAAAACTTACTCTGATTGGTGGTTGTCTGGGCACAGCTACTGGTGGAGGTCGGACGAGCAGTGGAGGTGGTTGGGGTGGGTTCACGGGTGGCACTCGGACGTAGAACGGCGATGGGGTGGGCGGCTGAACGGGCGGTGGTCGCACCGTTATCGGCGCTGGGGTGGGTGGTTGCACTGGGGCAGGCTTCACCCAAATCGCGGGTGGTTGGGGCAGCCTGATCTCACCAGGGCGGACCACGATTGGGGGTGGTGTTGGGAACCTGATCTGTCCGGGCCTGATTAGGATGGAGCCTGTGGAAGTACAAAGAAAACATTATTTGGCTGCAGCCAGATTGTAGATAGAGTATCTACATTTCACCCGTTATGTTGATGTTGATTCGGGCTACTTCTAACGTACTCTTAGGAAAATTGCTCATACTGAGAATCAAAGCTCTTCAAAAGAAGAGCTCTTCTGAAGTAGACTAAAGAAGATTTCTGCGGCAGCCCACTCCATGTATCTAATGACTACTAACCGTTTAAAAATATTTTATATAAATAAAATGACGTAGTAACATGACGTGGTTTGAAACAACCCGTTGGAAGCGCATTTCAAAGGCGGCGACATATTTTTCCGAGTTGATTCACCCTAGCGCAAAAATGAGTTTCTTTATTGCGAAGTTAATGTTTTCAGTATGTTTTAACGGTAACATTTTTTAATTCTCACAGACCACCTTTGAATATCGACTAAAATGCAACGGTGTAAACAAGGTTTTTTTTATTTAATATGGGTTTGCTCTTGACTCTAGTCTAGGTCATAGATGATAGAGACAAAGTCGACGATGGAGCGAGCTTACCCAGAAGAAGCCTGTTCACTCTAATTTTGAAGAGATTAGGGTTGTATGCGTTCGGAAACACAGGCGCAGGCAGAGAGTTCCACTCCTTTGCTGTGCGCATTATAAAAGACGTTTGGAAACGTTCGATACATATATACATACATATATCAATATCGGAAGTGCCAATTTATTAACGTAAGGGACATATTGGCATTTTGCGTAAATGAACCTTACGTTAAGTGTCGTAGGGCCAATTTGGCATTTTGAGTTAATGTCCCTTACGCTAATTGGTACTTCTGGTATCGATATGTTCCTATAGATGATTATGTAAAGCTTACCTGAAGGAGCCTGTCCGTAGACATAGTTAACGGGTGGCTCGCAGGGGTTGCAGGGCCCTATCTGCTGGGCCCCGTCACAGGGGGCTGCCGGCGCAGGCTGGGGCTGGCACGGACAGGGGCAGGGACAGGGGAACTGAGGCTCCGGCTGTGGGCACGGCTGCCCCAGCACGGTACCCAGGAAAAGAACTGGAAAAGAAAAAAGATAACTTAAAATCTCTGCCTAGCTTTCCTTCTGCCAGGGTTCCGTACCCAAAGGCCAACAGAACCCTATTACTAAGCTTTCGCTGTACGTCCTTCCGTCCGTCTGTCCTTCCATCTAGCTGTCAGCGGGCTGTATCTCATGTAAGTAAGTAGACTGTTGAAATTTTCCACAATGTGTATTTCTGTTGCTGCTATATAAAAGTATGTAATACTAAATCTTATACGATGGTACGGAACCCTTCATGTGCGAGTTCGACTCGCACTTAGCCGGTTTTTTTCCTTGCCTTTTCCCAACTATATTGAAGTCGGCTTCCAGTTATACTGGATTGAGTTGAACACCAGTATTTTACGTGGAGCAGCTGCCTACCAGAGCTTCACTACCAAGTCACTGGGTAACACGGTAGTTCTTTCTCGTTGGGATAAGTGCTAAGTTTCTCGACCTTTTGCTTATGTAAGCCATTTTTGGCCAGCCACTTTGCGGTTTTAAGAATCTTTATTTCTCACTAGCAGACGTCACGCGGTTTCACCCGCGTAGCTCCTGTTCCCGTGGCAGTACGGGGATAAAATATAACCATTCAATAATATCAAAAATGCACAACGTTAATATTCAAGTTTTCACTTCTGCCGGCACTCCTGGAGTGCAACCCGTTTTGTTTTACTTAAATTTCCTGAGACATAAGTTTAATCTGCTAAAAATCCGTTTTGGAGGATTATTTTGACAGTTTTGACGTTCAATGTCCTGACTGATGCCCGGCTTTTAAAACCGGGCATTATTAGTGAGTCTTTTTGTATGTTATGTTCAAATAGAAAAGTGATATTTTAATTGAGAGATTTTTAAAATTGTGTTGAAAAAGAAAATTGTAAGAAATAGAAAGCAATGCGGCGCCATATTTTAGATTATTTTTAGTTTGAGTTAGTAAATAGTTTTTTTTTAATTTTTTATATAAGTAGATGTACCTATATTATAGTTATAGTTTGTTAAGAATTAAAAGTTTGTTTTATATGTCATCGAAAAATTGCAAACGGCGTAAGTTTGTATAATATCGCGTTAAATTGTAAATTATTTTTTCCCAATCAGACACGAATATATTGGAAACCATTGAATTTGGATGGGATTGATTGTATTTAAAATGATATTTCCATAAAATATCGAGAAACTATAATCTAATAAATATTTATTACAATCGGTTCTGCAATTATCCGGTGACATATATATATGTATATAGTTATTTTGGGCAGCCATTTTTATTTTTTAAAAACACTTAAACATATGTGTATTTATTTTTTATCAAGTGCCTAAATACAAAGGTTCGTGGTTTATCTTCAATAGTGACGGACTGCCATACAACCTTCCACCCCCCTTTTCCCCCTTAAAGTATTATATGTAATTTCTGGGATAAAAACTATCCCATGTCCTTTCCCGGAACTCAAACTATCTATATAACAAATTTCATCTAAATCGGTTCAGTGGTTTAAGCGTGAAGCGGTAACATACAGACAGACACACTTTTGTATTTATAGTATTAATTAAGTAATGTTAAGTTATTAAGTATATTAAGTATGGATAAATGTAAAATTAAAAGAAAAGTTGAAATATTTACCCGATAACCATATGACTTTGCCCTTCGCCATGTTTCGATCGTCTGATGAAAACCATTCAGTAAAGTTACCTTTTATACCCAAATCACTGAAAATCCCAATCTAGGAACCGCCATTTGCAAAACTTTAGTACATTCCAAAATCAACCTAAATCGATTACGAATACAGTTAAATTTCAATTAAAAAATAGTACAGAAATGTTTTTGTATTGTCACTCTTAAATAAATGTTTTGCAACGGTCTTTGGAATTATTATTTTCAAAATTCGAATTATTTCGTTTTGCAACACTGCCAATTGTAATGGTATTGCTAAAAGATTTTTTCAAATATAATATTTAGAATATTCTGATTCGTTTAGGTAAGATAAGTTTAAAAAATATTTTATGATATACGTTGTTAAGTTATTTTGAGCTCGTCACTAATAACATTTTCAAGGTTAAGCACCGCTTGTCGAAGTCGGTCTGTGGATGTATGTCTAACTGTCTTTCTGTCCCAGCCAACTAACTTTATCAGCCGTTTGATTGGCTGCCTCGCCCTTTCATTGAACGGCACCATTAAATTAGCGGCCTAAATTACATCCAGACAATGCGTCTAATACTTGAAACATTTAATGAACGGGCTGGCAGATGCCTAGGCCGTTCATAGAATAGGTTAACCGTATGACGAAAATAGATGTATAGTACCTACATCTAATTTTGGGGATTCTAAATTTAAACAACAACAAATATAAAATATATATTTTATTTCCATAAAACCATAATGTATGAATATAACCATCTTAAAACTATTTACATAAACTATTCACATCTACTATACAAAAACAAAGTACACTCAGGCGTCAAAGTACCTATTCCTCCGCATCGCTGCCATCCGGAAACGTGTCCAGAAGACTGGCATCATTGCCACGTTGAATGGCAATGCTAATTCTTTGAGCAAAGAACGAGCCAGCCCTCTGGTCACGCAAAGTGTCGATCAGTCGGCGAGATATGTCCTTGAAAAGGAGACGCGCACTCGGACCCCATGGTTTCGACCCCAAACGGCTCAAAACTATAATTCCCAATAAGGTTACAGTATTTGCACCGCTTGAGGGCCTCAGGCACATCCTGCCGTTCTTGGAACATACGATGGTGCAAGGGTGTCGACACACGTTGCGTCCCACACCAGAGGCCTACCCACCATCCAAACAAAATCAATTTCAACTTTCTAACCTCAACGACGGTTTTATTTCTGTCTGTAAGGTTTAAAGGAACCTAACATGAATGGCATGGCGGGAGCTAAGCATTAAACTTTACGTCGTTCGTGGTACGAGTTCCAACTCACCATCTACAGACATTCTTAAAAGAGGTCTTTTGGCCGAAAGGTATGCGACACCACGCAGCAAAACACGACGCCGACAACGGTACGTGTTTAGTTATAATCTTTAATAAGGTTTATTAGTGTTATCTTTTATTATTTTGCTGATATTCTATTTTTAAATCTGAACATCAAACTACTTAAAATAAACAAGCATTAAGTACCTAGTTATTTCGGATGTTCCATTTTTAATACATAGTAGGCGCCAGATAAATGTGGAATAAAGTACATTGACCTTTCCCTAATAACTGTTCATAGGTACCTGAACAATTAAATATGAATCGTTTTTCATTATTAGACAATGTTAAGGATCACGAGTGATGATGATTCGGGTCAGCTTTGTGTCATTAATTCCGTTTTTCAAATTAAAAATGTCAATAATTGTAGGTGGGTCAATGACCGTTATTCCACGGTTATCTGGCGCCTACTATAGTTGAATTTAAAGTACTTAAAGTGAATGAGCATTAGTTTTATGTGGCGGGGATTTTTAATCTGTGGCATTCGTGATTGTTCCCGCCATGAAATGTTCAACATGTTTTGGTTAATAATTTTATTAAATGGCGTATTAGGAAAAATATAACGAAGCATTGGAAAGTATACTGCGCTTTATTTAACCTCCTAGCTTCTGAAGTTTTTATTAGTATGTATTTGTTTATTGAAGTGGAAACTTCTTTTAGCGCGGTACGCATATTTAAGATGAGATAAAATCTCTGGACTCGCGACACCGTTACGAGACGCAGACGATAAAAATCTACCATTAATTGAATTTTTGAATGTAGAATTTGATTTTACTATGTCCAATCAATGCAATATTAGCACAACGAGATTTAAAAGTACAATTGATGCGGTATTAATTAATAAAATACATTTCATAAATAAAATGCAATTCATAACCCAATAACCCTAGTACTCATCTAAAAAATGTCTAACGCGCCAAAATAAGTTTTCACTTCTGTCGGCACTCCCGGAGTGCAACTCGTAATTTTTTATTGTTTAAGATTATTCTGTGTATTGTATCTATTGGCCTCAGTAGCCCGATTTACTACTACTATTAAACGATATTGAACTAAGTCATTTGCCTAGCCGTTCAATTAAATGCCGGAATATCACTTAAGTCGCTGATTAGACGGCGCCGTTAAATGAAAAGGCTAGCTAACCAATTAAACGGCTGATCGGCTACGACAATCTATGACATACCGAAACTTGTCCGTGCCTAGGAAAGCACGGAGCCCGGCTTTCATTTGTAGACCTTTGAAAGTCGTTACTTTAGTCTTGACAAGAGATATCGTGATACCCAGTTATTGGGTTATAGACCCTTGACAGTCGTTACGGGCAGTCAGGTACTCCCGGTCTTGCCAAAGGGTACCGTGTTACCCAGTTATTTGGTTGAGGAGGCTGTCATTTGTAGCTCCTTCACAGTCGTTACGGGCAGTCAGACACCAGGAATCTTTGTGATCCACTCCCGGTCTTGCCAAAGGGTACCGTGTTACCCAGTTACTCCCGTTATCATTACTTTACCAACTCAAATCTACAATGGTATGTCAATAAATGTAGGCATAGGCATCGGCCATAGAGTGGCGACATTGCCACGTTGTATGGCAATGCTTATCTTCTGTCCGAGTATATTTTTTAAAGTGTGCGTGTATAGAATGACCGAGGCCAATGATAGAGCTGTACAGTCGGTCGATTCTGTAAACATTAATTGGTTAGTATAAAATAACTTAGAAATTAGTGTTAGTACTTATAAATACCAGAAAAAATACCATTCACGTGCAGGCTTATACAATGCCCCAATGGGGCTGTCCCATCTGTCCGCTATAGCTCCCAGGATACTGGATTATGGCATGAAAACCATCACGAAGTCATCGTGCAGTGATCACGAGGTGAGCTGTCAATCCATTCAATCAAGATGGAATAACTGCTCACTTCGTGATCACGTGACACCTTGTTTATATGGATTGACAGCTCACCTCGTGATCACTTCACCCAGGCCTTCACTTCGACATGTTTACAGAATCGACCAGCTGGTTACTCAATACTGGTCGGACAAAATTTAATACGAGTCAATCGACGCTAATAAAAGACGAAGATTATTATGTCGTTTATTAAATTGTACAAATATATTTATCACATTTTTAAACATTTCCTAAAAAAAAACAAAAATTGTGCGATCGGGGGACAGGGACAGCGAGAGAGAGAGAGAGTTGCGCACCCGGCTGCGCACTCACTTGCCCGTGTGCTTATTTGCTTGTAGTAGGCTCGATACACACACTCATACACACAGCATACGGCATTTCGTTACGTGACGATTTCAACTAAATCGCACTACCCGTAAGCCGCGTTAAGGAACTTCTCTTTCCA
The DNA here is from genome assembly GCA_905163435.1 of Mamestra brassicae. Lineage (NCBI taxonomy): Eukaryota > Metazoa > Arthropoda > Insecta > Lepidoptera > Noctuidae > Mamestra > Mamestra brassicae. The sequence continues at coordinate 8,513,481 of LR991017.1, forward strand.
AAAAACAGTGGGAGTGCCGACAGAAGTGAAAATGCGCCTCGCGATCCGCTACCGTCGCCGAACGCACGCTGCGTCGTATCGTAGCGAATCGCGTAGCGATCGATTCGAGATATAAAATTTTAAATATCTCGAAAACGGTAAGTCCAATCGCAAAAATAACCAAAATTTGGGCTCCCTCTAGAAAAACCTGTAGAAGGATCCATAAGACCTAAATTCATAAAAAAATCTTAAATGAACCCACGATTCCCATACCTCCACTACTAGTAGAATACTACGTTATACACAGAGGTGTCGGTTACGGTAACAGTGTCGCGAGTTAGATGGTTTTTTCCCATCTCAAAAATGCCCAACGCGCCTAAAGAAGTTTACACTTAAAAAAAAAACAACATCATCCCGTCACCGGTGGACTACTCCTTTTAAAAGTTCTCCGTGCGATTTGAACACATACAACAGTCCGAACGTCAACTATCGGGCAGATGCCCACCAGACACAACAACCGTCTGGTCGGAGGATCCTGCCTTTTCAGTGAGGTGTGCGGGACTTAACTCTCTGTACCGCCATACCTCTTTACACATATAAGTATTATTGTTGGTCATTAAAGTTTTAATCGTTGCCCCAAGCTTGCCCTTTGGCTAGGCCTTCCCTAGAGTTTGCCATATTATCCTTTTCGTAGATTTTCTTGTCCATGTTTGCAGCGATATGGCGTTTTCTTTTATTTCGTCTACCCTTCTCTTCAAAATTAGAGTGAACAGGCTTCTTTTGGGTAAGCTCGCTCCATCGTCGACTATGTCTCTGTCATCTATGACCTAGACTAGAGCCAAGAGCTAACTCATTTTTATAAGAAAAAAAAGAAAAAATTCACATAACCGAATTTATCATTGACGTGTTCAGATCTTTTTGTTTCCATATCAGATCACCGAAATTTGTAACCTTGATCTGTTCACCGTATTTTGTGGCCAAAGCTACAACTATTGGCTAGACAATTGATGTTTTCAATTTTATTGTTTGTTCTGTATGGTGTCGGACGTAAAAGAATAGCACCATCCCATCACTCCCCGTGGGTGTCGTAAGAGGTGACTAAGGGACTCACCAGAGAATGGGCAGCAGCATTCTCTGTGCATTGCAACAGCTACACTGCGATCGCCAACCCGCCTGTCAAGCGTGGCGATTATGACAAACTCTCCTTTCTTTTGGCAGAGGCCTGTGTCCAGCAGTGGAAGTCTTTCGGTTGATAATGATCATGGTTGGTTTTAGGTGTTAACGAGTTTTGTTACTTTGTACTTGCTCATCAAATTTTGTCGCTAACTGTACCAGTAGTTCAAAAGGGATAAGTTATAACAAAAGAAACAAAAACATAATACATATATGCGTATAATAATTCGTTATTAAAATACATAAATACTTAGAATATACATTTATAAACGACACACATTCAAAACTCAGTACGGGGAATTGTCTAACTAATAATTTGACCTTTATCACATGCCGAAGTTATCTTGAAGAAAACGTTACAGAGATCTTTGAAACATACTAAAATAAACACAGAATTAATCTCTAAAAACGACCTGGTAGACAAAAATCCAGATAAACTGGCAAGTTTATCTGGATTCACTGTGTGCATAACACTGCTTTTCTCTTCTACACTGTGGTTCTTGCAAAGTTGTTCAGCATTCTAAGGGGCTAAACGGAGCATTTGAAGTAATTTTTACCCTACAATTCTACATAAATTACTTCAGTTTATGGTTCAGGCGACGGTGTATAGCTCCTTCTAACCCCATCAGTGGCTTCGGGGCTCCGATCGTTCTAAGCAGTGGGTCTCGAATGGGGCCGTTTTAGGAATAAGTCCGTTGGTTCGTCTGATATTTAGCATGGTATACAGGGAGGGGGTTCACATGGGCATGGACAAGGGGGCGCGCAGGGGTCGCAGGGGCATGGTGGAGGAGAGGGGGTCTCGCACGGACATGCGCAAGGGCATGGGCACGGACAAGGACACGTGCACGGTTGAGGACAAGGGCTGGGACAAGGGTTCGGCACTGGCTGCACGCAACCGCAAGGCCCGATCGACTGCCCTTGGATACCAAGTTGTGACTGCAACGACGATGTCGACACGCAGATGGTAGGAGGCTGGATCGTCTGAGGCTTAGGTGGCCGCACCACAATCTGAGCAGGGTTGATCGGGGTAGGACGAGGCTGAGTCACACTTATCGGCGCCGGCTGGATCGCTGCTGGCTTCGGCACCCTTACTACTAGAGGAGGAGGCTGCACGCATGGCAACGGCCCGGGACGAGCCAGTACTGGGGGAGGAGTTACCGGCGGCAGTGGGGGTGGTCTCACACAGATTGCGGGTGGAGTGATTGCTGGCACAGGCGGTGGTTGGACGGTCAAAGCTGGTGGGGTGATCGCGGCCTGTTGAGGTGGACGCACCAGGATTGGGGGTGGCTGGATGATCACGTCTGGGGATGCGCTGATGAAGAACGTGCCTCCGGGGACGGCGATCTCTTGGAAACCAGCTGACCTCAGACGTTCAGGCACGCAGTTCTTTTGCAGTAGGACCTTGACGATTCCATCGCCGCATGGTGCTGGGAATGAAGATTAGTTTATAGTCGTTGGAGTGACGGTCACAGTTTAAGAGTTCTTGGAATAGTGCTAAAATCCTGCCGAATCTGATTGTTGTTTTCATGTTTTTTGATTATTTTTTACTACTTTGCCCGCAGCTTCGCTCGCGTTCTTATAGATTATTGAGAAACGTCTCCAGGCATCTATGTCTTAACCAAAATTCGTCGAAATCGGTCCATCGATTTAGGCTTGAAAACATAACAAACACACAAACAAAATGTTTTGGGAAATGGATTCCGTGGAAACTTAACAAATATATCTACAGGTAGTCGACGTGGGTGTCGTAAGAGGCGACTAAGGGACTCACCAGAGAATGGGCAGCAGCATTCTCTGTGCATTGCAACAGCTACACTGCGATCGCCAACCCGCCTGCCAAGCGTGGCGATTATGGCAATGGCATTGGGGGAGGCCTATGTCCAGCAGTGGACGTCTTTCGGCTGGTATGATGATAATCAGTTGTTCCTCATTCTGAGTTGTCAAACATGAATACTTCAACAAGTGCGGCCATTTTCTGGATGTGGGCACTGCACTCACATTTGGTGGCAAGCAGTCAAAAAAACAGTGGCCTACCGATTGAAGGCTTTTCATACACAAGCGCTGAAGATGCTTCACCACAAGCGCGATTGAAGGACACTGTAGTTCACTTCTGACCTCATTGTTCCGCGGGTCTCAAGTAGGCTTGGATAAAAAAAATCGATCTAACAAAATATCGATATTTTTTCAGAAAATAATCGATATAAATCGGCGATTATTTTTTCGATATTTATTTTCGGATATCAAAAACGATATTTTAATTTTCGAGAAATACTTTTTTTGCCTCGAACACAAATAAAAATTATTTATAGTCTATGACCCGTTTGTTTGTGGTCTGCGCAGTGGAGCCAACTATGGCCACAACAAGACAAAGACTGACAGTCATCTGTCATCTAGTTGGTAGAGTGAGTAGGTACTAGTAGACGGGAGTACTTACAAGGTGGAGGCGCGCAGGGGTCGCAGGGGCATGGCGGTGGCACGGGCGGCGGGCACGGCGACGGGGGGGGCGGACACGGACACGGCGGGGGCAAGCACCCGCAGTACTGGGGCGCTGGCGCCGCTGCCGCTGAAGCTACCAATGCTGTGAAACACAAAACATACACAAATATATACAATACAAGGTTGGAAGAAACTCGTAGCTGAATGAACAGCCGCACGGGTCCATCTTCAAGGTTAAGCAACGCTTGCCGAGGTCGGTCTTTGGATGGGTACCATCTTGATATACCGAGACTCCTTTCTGCCTCGGAAAATCAAAAATCAAAAGTCACTTATTCAAATTAGGTTGAGTGCTAGCACTTTTTGAACGTCAAAGTTCTACATAAAGACAGTCCCCAAAAACGCCCGCCCGTCACCACTTCCTAGTGTTTTAGCTGGGAAGAAGAAGTGGCGCAACAAACTCCCCAGCAACACATCTGTCTGTTAAGTATTAGAAACTTGAATTTATACAGTATTATGCAAAGTATTTTACAATACATGACACACAAAAATAAAATATAAGCACGTTAAGCCGTTGGTCCTGGCTGTCGTTTTATAGATCTTAGTGCAGTCGTTACGGATTGTCAGACGCCAGTAAATCTGACAGCTGTCTTGCCAAGAAGTACCGTGTTACCCAGTCAATAGACGATTGTTCAGATTCATTAACAGATAAAATCTGAACAAACCCGTGTGATAGTCATACTAAGCCAATTGAAAACAGACAATCAGAAAAATTCTGATGTCTGAAGGAGCCCAATTACTTAATTTTATTCCTTAAACATTATTCATGCTTGAATTTGAAAATGTTTGAGGCAACACAGCTTCACAAAAGGGAAGATAAAAAAACCGAAGTTATAAAGTTAAATATTGGAGATAGAATATTGCCCTGGCTGGGGGCCTTAAACTCATTTGAGGCCACCACAGGATAGTCCGGTTAAGCAGTAACCAGCCTTAGTGTGCTGAACTGCGAGTGGTCATCGTCAAAAAAAAAAATAGAATATTGGATTGGATTGGTCACTCTTTCTCTTTTTTTTTCTTACTTTATTTCTTTCTTACCTATTATACCCAATGCCGTTAGACGCCCCATGGTTGACAACCTTGTGTATAAACCTCTAAAGAAGCGAACCTTTTATAGTCGAATATATCGCCATTTTGTTTTAAACTTCCAGATCGACTGTTAACGTACGCTAGACGGAGCGTTCTCAAACAAGGTCCATTTGTTTTAATATTTAGAAATCTATTGTTATGCTTGGTTATCTTAGTATAATTTAAATTTCACTTTAAAATTATTCAAATCGGACCTTCCGTTTCAAAGTTACGACGGGTATAAAAATGCTCTAAGTAAGAAAAATCCGATGAAGTTGAAACGCGGCATTAATAATTTGGAATAAAAAAAAAATAAGAATAACAAATATTTGGATTTTTCGAAAATAAACCCCTTAAGGGGCGAAAAGGGGTGATGAAGTTTTTAGGAGAGGACATTATTGCTTACTTCAATGTATGTGGGAATTGTTATGAACAAATTAAAAGTGGGATAATTGAAACAGGTTTAACAATTTTTGCAAAATCAACCCCTGACGAGGTGAACGGGGTGGATAGTTGCGCTGATCCAGAAACCACAGAATCAGCAGCAAAAATTGCTAGGTTGGATAATACCTACTAAATCCGAGCGAACGAAGTCGCGGGCGTAGTGCTAGTCTTAGTATATATACTATTATTATAAATAAGAAAGTTTGGATGGATGGATACATGTTTGTTTGTTAGTCAATCACGCCGGAACTGCTGAACAAACCTGGATGACATATAGATAGATTATAGTTTAGAAAGCACAAAGGCTTCATTTTTATCCCGGGTTTATATTTGCGACTTCGTATGCACATATCCCGTTTTTTCTCGTTCCCGTAGGAATTTCCCGATCCCGTATAGCCTATAGCCTTCCTCATGAATATGACTATCATATACAAAAATACCAAATCCAAATTCGACTGGTAGTTCCAGAGATTAGCGCGTTCAAACAAACAAATAAACCCTTCAGCTTTTTTGTATTAGTTAAGATTTATGTCTTTATGAGGTATTATAGTGTCTATCCATTATATCGGTTGATTTATCCCACCTTATTTTGTTTTAGGTAAGGTGGGATACGACTCATGTTGTTTTTTAAACAACCCGAGATAGGGCTCCGTCAACCGGGTCCGAAATTCCACCTGCAAGAGTTGCAAATGTTCGGCGAGCGTTGGGTGGCTCGCTGTCCGATCACCACCAGGCCCGGGTCGATGGTGCGTTGTGTTTCACGCGCGCCTCAAAGAGATGTCAGCATAGAGGACGGGGCCCGCTAGGGCCAGAGCCTGGGTTGCGGAATTTGTTCGAAAGAGTCACCGCGGCCCTGGAAAGCAAAGGGCTTTAGAAGGAACACGGATGGGTTTTAGTCAGTAAGAGTCTGACACGCCCTTCCGCTCCACCCAGAGCGGAAGAAGTCATTTGATGATTTCCCATCCTTAAAAAAAAATAAAAGAGTTGCAAATGTTGTGGAAAATCCACTATGAGAGTTTAACAGGTTGTTTCAAACTCAATTGGTGAATTTTGTTGACAAATTCTGCTATGGGGGTTTAACGACCAATCAGAAGTCACATTCAAAATTCAGTTGGAGAACTCTATATGCCTCCCGTAGCCCCCGGTGCAAGTGTTCGAGGGAACACGAGGTGGTTTTAGTCATACGAAGTCAGATAGACTCCTCCGTCCACCCTAGGTCTGAGGACATCACTGAGGATTTCCACCCTGTTAACAAAAAAAAAAAACTAATCGAAAGCTAAAGCGTTCGGTGACGATGACGCGCGTTCCATGTTTTTTGTTCATCCAAAAAGTACACATACATATATACATAGTATACTTGAAGCTCATGGAAAGCGTTCGGTGACGATGACGCGAGTTCCATGATTTTTTTTCACCCGAAAAGTACACATTCAAATATACACAGTATACATATAGCTCATGGAAAGCGTTCGGTGACGATGACGCGAGTTCCATGATTTTTGTTCATCCAAAAAGTACACATATATACACAGTATACATATAGCTCATGGAAAGCGTTCGGTGACGATGACGCGAGTTCCATGATCTTTGTTCACCTGAAAAGTGCTCAACGCGCCTAAAGAAGTTTTCACTTCAAAAATATTGATTGGTGCGCGTCTGCTTCTAAACCGTGCTACACCTTACCAGCTTACCCAAACTCCTGTAAGCAGCCGCGATAGTACGTAGACCGTTATCTTCGATAATTTTCACAGTCACCAGAGGTTTTCATAACATATGTTAGTCTTGAAAGTATATAAGAAGTGGGCGCGTTCAAGATATGCACTGTAAGGCAAAATGGGTCTCCAGGCATTCGTGGTTCTTGGTGAGTAAAACCATATTATTATTACCGGCCAGGGTTGTGGAATAGGGATGTTTCCTGGGTTAAAAAATATGATTCTATTTAGTCCGCCCGTTAAATTATCGAAAAATATTGAATACGTATTTTTTATTTTATCAAATCAATAAAACATGCGAAGATACAACGAATCAAAAATAAGGAGTGGGGGCTTGTAACCTCACTTTCCAGTAAAAAGTGTACTGGTAAGTGACGTCAAACGGGTTTTTAACGTACTGTATCGTCTTAATTTTTTGTTTACGTGACAAAAGAAAAATACGTGTCCAGTATTTTTTGGAAATCTATCTGACGGAGTTATTAGTTCTTTTTTTTCGTTTCGTTCGTTCAAAAGAGTCACCGCGGCCCTGGAACGCAAAGGGCATTTATGAAGAAACACAGTTGGGTTTTAGCCAGTAAGAGTCTGACACTCCCTCCCGCTCCGCCCAGCGCGGGAGAAGTCATTTGATGATTTCCCATCCAAAACAAAAGAAGAGAGAAGCCTTCAGTGTCAATTAGATAATTCTTTAAATTGTTCTGAGTAGCGCGTGGCCGCAGGCAGCCGCAAACTTCAAGGTTAAGCAACGCTTGCCGAGGTCGGTTTGTGGATGGGTGACCATCTTAACATACCGAGGCTCCTCTGTGCCTCGGAAAGCACGTTAAGCCGTCGGTTCTGGCTGTCATTTGTAGATCTTTGGCAGTCGTTACGGATTGTGAGAAGCCAGAAAATCTGACTCCAGTCTTGCCAAGAAGTACCGTGTTACCCAGTTGATGGGTTGTGGAGGTCTGGTAGGCAGCCGCTCCACGTAATATACTAGTATTGAGAATCCAGTTTGTCTGGAAGTCGACCCCAATATAGTTGGGAAAAGGCTAGGCAGATGAAAATGTTTTTTTTATTTAGTAGGGGTTTGCTCTTGACTCTAGTCTAGGTCATAGATGACAGACAAAGTCGACGATGGAGCGAGCTTACCCAGAAGTAGCCTGATGAATTTGCTTTTATTTTTCGTTGGTTTATTTCTCTTTTTATTCCCCAGCACTAATCAGCGTCGCGGCCGCGGCTCCGTGGCGTTGCTACAGTACTTGCGACGGTAGTACTGTGTGCTTCGGCGAAGCTGGCCAGCCTACCATCGCTCCGCCAGCAATCTGCATAGGCCGCGCGTGTCCCCCATGCACGGGCCCTGCCACCGTTTACACCCCCTGTCAATGTCCCCAACCCCCACCATGCCCCCCACCCCCATGCCCCTGCCCCTGCCAACCACCCTGTCCAGAACCAACCCCACCAGCACCCTGCCCATGCGCATGCTACTAGACTTCGATATTTCGACATTCGAAGAAACGAATTGGTGATTTGAAATTTTTGTATTCTCTTTTTTGGCGACGAAAACTTTGTATTGGTATGAATTAAATGTTTTGGTTTCGGAATTAAATATACTTTTCTTTTTTTTTGTATTTATTAACCGACTTCAAAAAAAGAGGAGGTTCTCAATTCGCGGGAACCTTTTTTTTTTATGTATATTCCCCGATTACTCGAAGATGGCTGGACCGATTTCGATTTTTTTTTTTTGTTTGAAAGGATATACTTCCTAGGTGGTCCATTATCATCAAGTCAGGATCTGATGATGGGATTCTGGAGAAATAGAGAGAACTTTTAAAATTTTATAGCCACACTAAAAGCGATTTGGGTATATTTTGGAAGAGTACTTTCTCGGAGTGATTCTATTTCAATTTGGTGAAGATCTGATGAAGAACTTCGGAAATAGGCAACGGAACTCCTCAATAAATGATAGCAAATGGACTGGGATTGCTGAAATCTCATGTCTGTCTATTGTTTTCACCAGTCCATAACATGACATCACGCCGGTACGCTGTGAAGGGGTAAGCACATGTAAAACACTAAAAAGTGAGAAATAAAAACTTACAAAAAAATACAACCGACTTCCGATCGGTGTTTTTTGTTGTTTTTTCGTTTTTTGACACCGGCTTCCGAAATTAAAGTTATTTTATACTTTGTAGTGTTTTTATTTGGAAGTCGGTTAGAAGGACACACTACTATAGTCACTTTTATTTTAATTTTAAACTGTAAATTTGACGTTCAAAAGTGCCTTTTAATGGTCTAGTTGAAATTAATGAATTGACTTTGACTTTGGCAGCGCAGTTAGCGGAAAAATCCGGTCGACCGCTCAAATTACTAAGAACTCAGCCTTGCTCCGCATATAGTCTGTAACTCCACTCTACACTGCCTCGCTCCGCGTCAATGGACAGACACAGTCCGCAAGTCCGCTCCGCATTACTCCCTCGCTCCGCTCCGCTGCCTAGCTCCGCGTCAATGTACAGGCAACCTATGCTTCGATATCCACTGCTAGGTTTGCTTGAAACATTTTAATTGCAGTAATAAGTAAAGCTTCAATGTACGACCATAAAGTAGATTGCCGTTCGACCCATTTGAAACAAGTAACTTCCTGAAACCTATTCAATGTTGACTGACTCCTATATTCCTAATCCTGATTTCTGAAATTAGCATTTGAAATAGGGTCCGAGTGCTCATTTATCTTGTTTACCTATCCTATCCGGTATGCAAACAATAACGATATATAACATTTTTATGTGTGACTATTAAATTTGAATTTGACTATGTGGACTATATAATATTAGCTAATATTAATGAAATATTATAATCTAGAAATATTGAAACATTGTCAATGTATTTTTGACATAAATAAATAACATTAGTGAATGATCATGTATGTAATTTTGACATGAGTTTTGACATATTTTTGACATATGAATTAACGATATTGTTCTTGACATGAGTTATAATGTTAATGAATGATAACGTATTCTTGACATGATATTTTGAAATATTTATTAATGATAATATATTTTGACATGAGTACCTAATATTATTAATGAATTTTAATGTATTTTGACATGATTAATTTTTTTAATAACAATGAACTTTGACATGAATAATTATATTAATGATAAAATAGATTTTAATGATTATTACATGTTGTACGCCAAATGGGTATGTCACAGCGATCTTTATATTATTATGATAAGAACTGCTTTTCCACCTGTGACAAACAATAAATGAATTTGAATTGAATTATGTCTCTGTACCATTAAGGGTAATTTAAAAAAACGGGTTGCACTCCTGGAGTGCCACAGAAATAAAAACTTGAACATGAACGTTGTGCATTTTTGATATTTTGGAATGGTTAGGGAATAATTTCGCACGAATTGCATATGCATACATTGAGGTAGAGATACAAAATAAATAGAGAATTTTGGCGTAAGTACCTACTCTATTGCATTTCTTGATTATAATAATAATAATATATGTATAACGGAGAAAGAACCTCCATGGTGTTTTTTAAAAAGTGTGACTTCACAAATGTCATCATGATCACTCTTTTTTGGTTTATCAAAAGAAAACTTCACAACTTGTTTCAAACTTCGTTTATTCAACGAACAGCGTAACTACGTCACAGAGAGGTCCGTACTGTCCAGCGGCTCGCGTTAATGCTCTAGCGCTTGTTTTTTTTTTTTATGTGTGGCTTCTCGCAGTTCAACCTATAAGGTTGTCGACTGCTTAACCGGGCTTGCCTGTGGTGGCCTTAATATAATATTAAAGCCTCCAGCAAGGGCTTATAAAAAACTTACAAACTAAGCGACTAAACTTAAAGTCAATCAATTTACTAATTTTTGGACAGTCAAATTATGAATATTAATTATTTGAATACTTGTAACGACAAACTATTGTAATTGCGCCGATATATATCATTTAATTCAGGTAATGGCATGGTAAGGCATACATATTTATAAAAACCACAAAAATATTGATAAACTGACACGAAGTACACGAAGTGACGGCGTCGTGTTGCACTGCGTGGTGTCACGTAGCCTTCCGCGGAATCGCCGATATACGACACCCTTCGCCAAAACTCTTCCTTGATGAAGGTCTCAATACCATTATAAAGTACATACGTCTATGCAAAATAGAGTACAAAGCTTTATTTTAGAGTACGGTTGGCAGCCCTATGTGTAACCCAGGTTCTGGGTTGGGGAGGTCAGATATGTTGCCCGAACACAATATATTTGGGACTAGGCAGGCAGCTTCATCATCTGCCCAGCCTTTTCCCAACCATATTGAGTTCGGCTTCCAGTCAAACCAGATTCAGCTGAATACCAGTATTTTACGTGGAGCGGCTGCCTACCAGACCTCCACAACCCATTAACTGGGTAACACGGTCGTTCTTGGCAAGACTGGAGTCTGATTTAGGTACTGGCTTCTGAAAATCCGTTACGACTGCCAAAGATCTAAATGAGGGAAAACTTATGTTAAAAGTACACTTTGTAAAGAAGCATATTACAAATTAGAAGATTACATTCAGGATAAGAATGCTTGGAAACATGCTGGTCCTGCTCCATAGGACTATTAAGGGTGTAGTCAAAATCAAACTGGTCGATTTATTTATTAACTTTATAATGTGGATATACTGTTTCGTTTTGTGTTTTTATTTTTCTGTTGACTCACACACTGTTTCATTAATAGTTCCAATATTTGTAAATATGTGAGTAGGTACCATTTACATCTATTTCTTTAGAAAATTAATAAGTTTACCTCTGCTGGTGATACTTTGTTTTATAAGTAGCATACTGTGGGTGCATCGTCCTCACATAATATTAAATTAAATTTTGTATACCAAATTTTGTAAAATTGTTATTTAAAAAGAGTAACTATGGAGTTTCTTGTCCGTTCTTCTCCATAAGAATCTACCTTTCCGAATGGACAGTAGAGTCTCTCTATTAATGTAATATTATTATTTTACTGAACTGAAAATGATGACGTTAAAAAGCGCCGTTTAATGGCCTAATTGAAATAAACGTTTTGACTTTGACTTTGATCTACAAATGACAGCCGGGACCAACGGCTTAACGTGCGCACCGAGGCACGGAGGAAACTAGGTATGTCAAGATGGTCACCCATCCACAGACCAACCTTGGCAAGCGCAGCTTAACCTTGAAGATCGACCCGTGCGGCTGTTATTATTTAGCTATGAGCAAAAGGCAGGCAATTGATTGGAAAAAATAAAACTAAAGATCTCAAATTATCCTTTCATTAAACTATTTAATAAGTTCATAGGAAACTGCAGAGGTAGGGTCAGCAGCGAAAGTGGATTCTGTTGCGCATCAGTTGTGGTCACAGCTGGGGTCACCGCCTGGGGTCTGGCTGTAGATAGGGTAAGCAAAACTGGAACAAAAATGGTTGGATAGAGAAAATGTGTATCGGTTTTTTTGTTGACCCTACTTTGTTTTTGTTTTTCAAGATTACTTGATCAGAGATCGGAATAGGTAGACTATAATTATTTAACTTATGTTCGTGGAAGTTAGTAACATTGAGTTGATAATACCTCCTGTAAAATCCCGGAATCATAAACGGAATCATGACAATAATTAAAACCCGGGATTATAAAAACATGAACTGGACTTTGAGTATAGTTACAAATGATTGATTTGAAGAATCAAAAGAAGAAAGAGTTGTGCTAAAATAAAGTTATTAAATTTAACAGTTTTAGTAGGTACGGAACTCTAAAAACATAATAAGATTCTTCAATGTAATAATTTTGTTCAAATGTATTTAAAGCGCAATAAGTAATTTGCAATTCCTTAAATCCCGGGACACAATCGTCATGTTTATGATTCCGGGATTTTAGAGGAAGTATTATCAACTCTATGTTACTTACTTCCACGAACATTAGGTATTTATATAGTCTACCTATTCCGATCTCTGGTAATGATAAATGATATTTATTTTATAAGTAGGTTGGAAATAACACTATAACACGTCAATATTTAATGGTAATTTTAAACTATATGAGGCCGGTGTTCCTGGCTGAGACTGAGAAGAAACTCCGAAACAATTTTTTTTTTTTTATATATATATCTTGGGACAACTCACACACGGTCATCTGATCCCAAACTAGGCAGAGCCTGTGCTATGGCAACCAGACAACTGATAAACATACTTATATATTTCTAAATACATACATATTATAGACAAATTACACCCAGACACAGAACAAATGATCATGCTCATCACACAAAGATTTGTCCTGAGTGGGAATCGAACCCACGACCTCCGGTTTAGCAGTCAGGGTCACTAACCACTCGACCAACAGGCCAGTCTCAGAGGTAAAAGCATATTAAAAAATCCATACAATCGTACTGGTCAAATCATATGAGGACCATGTAGGTTAATGTCTGAAGTGGTCTTTTGAGGAAGGTATGTAGGTACCACACATCATCATCATATGAGCCGAAAGACGTCCACTGCTGGACATAGGCCTCCCCCAAGTATCGCCACAAGAACCGGTCCTGTGCGACTCGCATCCATCAGATACTCGTGACCCTCACCAAGTCATCGGTCCACCTTGTTGGAGACCTTTCAACGCTACGTCTTCCGGTACGCGGTCGCCAGTCCAGAACTTTTCGGCCCCATCGACCATCTGTTCTGCGAGCAACGTGCCCTGCCCACTACCACTTCAGTTTGGCGATCCTTCGGGCTATGTCGGTAACCTTGGTTCTCTTGCGGATATCGTCATTCCTGATTCCATCACGCAAGGAAACTCCGAGCATTGCCCTCTCCATTGCTCTTTGGGTGACTTTAAGCCTTCTGATGAGGCCCATAGTGAGCGACCACGTTTTAGGTACCATAATATCAATAATGAAATATTAATTATTATTAGTATTTTTTTTTTTAATTGTTTGTCTCCAAAAAGTGTGCTTCATACTCAATTTATTTATTTATATAACGCATCCGTATTTGGATCACACAATTTCATATACCTATGTACCAAATTTTTATAGAATCGGTCCAGTAGATTCGGAGAAAATCTTGTTTGTCATGTATAACGTGATAATGGCGTTCAAAAGATTAATGGGATAACGCTAAGTTCGCACGCTCACTCTAGCTCCCGTTATATCATTCGAACCTAACCTATCCGTGCCGGGGTGCCCTAAGCTCCCTGTGCCTGTCCTGCTACTTGGTTATGCAAATCATTAAACGTTATTGAACCAAGTCATTTGCCTAGCTGTTCAATCAACCAGGGTTGCGAAATTTATTCGAAAGAGTTGTCGTGAATATAATAACTACTAATAAAAGTAATTTATCCATATCTTCTAATAAGCCCATGCCGGATAAACGGAAAGTTTTTAATGTCTGTATTTTACTATGCCTAACATACGGATGCCAAAAATGGACCTAGGCCCTAAGGGAACCACAAAATAAAACAACGGGTTGCACTCCGGGAGTGCCGGCAGAAGTGAAAAAGAGAGGGTGATATTACTTCCTCTTCTACGCCGTGCCGGCGGTCTACACTCCCTCCGTCTTACGAATTTTCGATCAGGTCATATTATGGTATGGACAAAATTAAATGGTGTTGGACAGGAAATATTCTCAGAAACGAGAAAGAATTTTTATTGCCGACAAAAACATTTATACGCATCAAAATTTGATAGTCTATAATATAGTCTCGCGAAGTCATTCCGAGAAATTGTGGATTATAATAAAATGGCGACCAATCAGAGCACAAGTCTACAATTTATCTGTTTTCGTGTGATAGTACCCTGGAAACAAAGCTCTCATTGGTCTTTTCAGAGAAAACAAAGACCAATGAGGGGCCAAGTTTCCAATTTAACTATCACACCAAAACAGATAAATTGTAGACCAGACAGCTGATTGGTCGCGGGTTTATGTCATTCCACAATTTCTCGGAATGACTTCGAAAAATTATAGACTAAGTATCAAATTTTGATGCGTAAAAAAGTATTCCAAATGTTCAGTTGACAATTTATCGAGAGTTTACAATCTCTCAAGCTATTTGATAATCTTACGGAGTTTGCTATTTTCCGGTGACAGATATACGCATTCCCTTCCAATCAACTTAAGTATTTGATCAAAATTCAATTTCAAAACCTGATAAGCAGTACTTTATCTTTTTTTTTTTTTAAGGATGGGAAATCATCAAATGACTTCTTCCACTCTGGGTGGAGCGGAAGGGCGTGTCAGACTCTTACTGACTAAAACCCATCCGTGTTCCTTCTAAGCCCTTTGCGTTCCAGGGCCGCGGTGACTCTTTCGAACAGATTCCGCAACCAGCAGTACTTTATCTTAGCATATGTTTATTTTTTAAATGAAAAAGCCTCTTGATCAAAAAAATAAATAAAAATACAGACTTACCGCTTAGAATTAAAACAATGAAATATATTTTAATAGCTCCCATTGTCCCACGGAGCAGCCTTATCATTAAATATAATAAAAGTAATTTGTTTTAACAAAATGAATGGCTTTATATAAATAGGGCCGTTAACCTATTTATATAATACCATTCGTTTTTTATCGTCACGGAAAATCGATTTTATTTTTATAATAACATTTTTTTTTGTTTGATACTAGATGAAATTCTATGGCGTTGCTTTTTTTTTTAAGTATGTGAAATCATCAAATGACTGTCAGACTCTTACTGACTAAAACCCATCCGTGTTCCTTCTAAAGCCCTATGCGTTCCAGGGCCGCGGTGACTTTTTCGAACAAATTCCGCAACCCTGGCAGGCTCTGGCCGTAGCGGGCCCAGTGTTCTTTGCGAACATCTCTTTGAGGTGCGCGTGAAACCCAACGCGCCATCGACCCGGGCCTGGTGGTGATCGGACAGCGAGCGATACGAAAACGTCTGAATAAGAAAAAAAAACGGTCAAGAGTGAGTCGAACTCGTGCGCCGAGTGTTCCGTACTTACCCATTATAAAATTGGTATCTTTTTTATTGGTGGCAGGCATCAACTCCGCTCCACACAGTATGCATGAATCCGGTTTGACTGAAAGCCGACCGTAACATAGTTGGGAAAAGGCTAGGCAGATGGTGAAAGACTCGTGTTTGACCACTGTCTCCCCTGATGGTAAGCGATGATGTGGTCGACGATGGAGCACGCTTGCCTAGAAGTAACCTATTCACTCATGACTTAAAGACCCCCAGGTTGTAGATATCAGGAAACACAGACTCTGGCAGGGAATTCCACTCCGTAGCTAAAAAATCAAAATCTAAAGTCTTTTATTCAAATTAGGCTACTCAGCCTAATTTGCACAGTCTACAATTTGCCAGCACTTTTTGAACGTCAAAGTTCTACATAAAGACAGTCCCCCAAAACGCCCGCCCGTCACCACTTCCTAGTTTTTTACCTGTAAAATAACTTGAGAGATTGTAAACTCTCGATAAATTGTCAACTGAACATTTGGAATACATTTTTACGCATCAAAATTTGATAGTCTATAATTTTTCGAAGTCATTCCGAGAAATTGTCGAATGACATAAACCCGCGACCAATCAGCTGTCTGGTCTACAATTTATCTGTTTTGGTGTGATAGTTAAATTGGAAACTTGGCCCCTCATTGGTCTTGTTTTCTCTAAAGACTAATGAGAGCCTTGTTTCCAGGTTTACACGAAAACAGATAAATTGTAGACTTGTGCTCTGATTGGTCGCCATTTTATTAAACCTAATCCACAATTTCTCGGAATGACTTCACGAGATTATATTATTGACTATAAAATTTTTACAATTAATGTTTTCCCAATAATTTGTGTACGTACGGGTGCGTTAATGAAATTTTGTCAAACATACATATTAGAAGTAACAGAAAACCAGAACGATTCACTTTTTCTTCTTGAGCAATTAACTTTATGTGTTTACGTTAAACATATAATACGCCAGAACGATATTTTGTTATAATAACTGGAAATCAATTTATTTTATAAAAACTGAGTTTTTAAATGACGTAATGGAATATTTGACTAAAAAATCTAATTAGTCCGTCAGATAGATTTCCAAAAAATATTGGACACGTATTTTTGTTTTGTCACGTAAACAAAAAATTAAGTCGATATAGTGCGTTGAAAACTCGTGTCGACCCGTGCGGCTGCATTGTAAGTAGCTCGTGGCTACTCACGAGCTCCTTACAACTGAGAGTACCTGTCTGAAATATTAAAGAAACAGCCACTGGTCCTGGTGGATCCGGGGAAGGGGTGGGCTTAGGGGTTAAATACCGCATATCCTTGGTAGTCTACAAACTAACGAAGCCTTTGAGGAATTTACAAAAAGTAATCCAAAGAAGCATGTTATGCGTTAAGCAAAATAAAATTTTATGTGCTTTTGTAGTGTTTACTTTGCTAAAACCAACCTTTAACGGGGTAACAAGTGACGTCACCAAATACATCATCATATCAGCCGAACGACGTCCACTGCTGGACATAGGCCTCCTTCAAAGGAGTGGTTGCTATAATCGCCACCCTTGGCAGGCGGGTTCACGATCGCAGTGTAGCTGTTGCAATGCACAGAGAATGCTGCTGCCCATTCTCTGGTGAGTCCCTTAGTCGCTTCTTACGACACCCACGGGAAGTGATGGGATGGTGCTATTCTAATAAAGTCCTTCATTTACTGCCGAGCCTATCAGTCAAAGCAGGCGTGAAGATAAGACGTATTCAGTGAGTTAACGTTCGTCCGTTGTGAAGTATTCACTAAACTTCTACAGGCAAACAAGAGAGCGTTTAGGGTTCCGTGGTTACACTTAATAATGTAAAGTTTTTAAGTTTTTGTTTTCCTCATCGTTTCATATTTTATTGATCTGTTTTTGTTATATTTTTTTTCAGAAATCAGAAATCATTTATTTGCAAGGTATGTAGGTAACAAAACATAGTTTTGATTGTGTAAAGGGAAAAACAATTGTATCCAGTACATTGTACCGTATGGCGTGCAACATAATAATAATTATAAGTACCTATTGCTTATCTATATTAATCAATAATTGTCAGGTAATAAGTTTTAAATGTGTGTGTGTGTGTGTGTGTTTTAAATCTAAAATATTTGAGACCAAGGTTTCTACTAATTAAATTAAAATAATATTTTACCTTGGTCAAAGAATAAGCATTGCCATACAACGTGGCAATGCCGCCAGTCTTTTGGGTACACTTCCAGTCGACTGCGATGCGGATGAATTTTTGACGCCATATTTTAGGGTTAATTTATTTAGGAGTTTTTATTTTTATTTCTAGTGTAGGTATATACTTAGTTAGTTAGGTATTTATTAACATAATAAAAATAAACAACGGGTTGCACTCCGGGAGTGCCGGCAGAAGTGAAAACTTGAACATTAACGTTGTGCATTTTTGATATTTTGGAATGGTTAGGGAATAATTTCGCACGAATTGCTTAAATTATCAGTATAAAAGTACTATCATTAATGTGGTAAAATACAATATTCATTGATTGCGCTATCGCACACATTCATGACAATTTATATTACATTAAAAATTTAACACTTCAGAACTTTCCCTCCGTCTTACGAATTTTCGATCAGGTCACGTCTCCTGACGCGAGTTTAACATTTTTTACCCATCCCAAGAAGCGCACACGCCGCTAAAGAAGTTTTCACTTAAAAAAAAATATTATTCATGTACACACAGAAATATATACACAAAGGAACTACTTATTTCTAACAAAAATTTCTTCCAGCAGACCTGCGAAACGAGAAATGAAAAAGAAATAATAATAATAATAGTCATTTTATAATCAGGCTGCTGAGGCCCATAGACACAATACACAAAATAATCATAAACAATAATAAACTAATACATATTAATATAACTTATTTAACTATTGCACACGAAATGACGGCGTCGTGTTTCGCTGACTGGTGTCGCGCAGCTGGCCGCGGAAACGTCGATACACGACACCCTTCGGCAAAAACTCTTCTTTGAGGAACATCTCGAGCTGATGAGTTGGAACCCGCACTACAAACGACTTAAATGTAATGTAGACAATAGTGTGTAAGAACAAGAGAAGAAGATAGCCTTGAACTAAAGAATCAAATAAAATACGAAAAAGTATTTATAAAAATTAATACTAATAATATTAATACTTATAATTATTATGTATTTTACTGTATTGATTATTAATGACTTAGATGTTTTGTTATTATGTATTTTTGAATACATTGTTGGCATCGTTATTACTCTAATTTGAAAGAAAATGAACAAAGAAAAAGTGTTTATTGTGAACTATGTGAACTGACATGGATTTATTTAGCTTCAATAAAATTACTCTCTGCACTTACAGTACGAAGCAACACGTACGGAGAGTCTTAAAATTGAAAAGTTACACACACAAAATTTAACAAAAAAATTCAGGTTAACAATTTTTTTACCAATAATAAAAACAAATAATTAACTGCTGGGAATCCTAACTAGAATTCCTTAACGATAGTTTTAGTAGTACTTAAAGTATATTTGTATAGACAGCAAAGGGTTAAATAAGCTACATATAGGTAACGTTAACAAACCCACTAGGAAGAGCTAGTATAAAATAATAGTATCTTACTAGTTTTATAACCAACGGAACCCTCGACGGGTACGTTAAACTCGCTCTTGACCGCTTTTATTTTCACTTTCGATTCATTAAATACACTGAGTTTGGTCTGTGTTTCTCAATCTTTCTAAGGGGTTTTTAAAAGTTTTTATTTAGACTAAATGGTTCAACTATTTTGATGGCGATTTTATTTTACAAACTAAATAAATTAGCCCGTTATGTCCTACTGCTGGGCAACGACCTCCATGTCCCTTTTCCACCCACGTCTGTCTTTTTTATTTTATTTGGGAAAACAACTAATCGTTATCACTTTTGAATTTATGTACATAACTATCTTAAAACTATTTATTAAACTATTTACATCTACTAAACCTAAGTATGTACATATACAAAAACAAAGTACACTCAGGCGTTAAAGTATTCCTCCGCATCGCTGTCATCCGGAAACGTGCCCAGAAGACTGGCAGCATTGCCACGTTGAATGGCAATGCTAGTTCTTTGAGCAAAGAATGAGCACATTGAATATTATACCTAGATATGCAGTATCTTATAAGAAAATGTACAATCCACTACGTTACCACATGTTACTAGCTAATATTAAATACAGTTCTGATTTACTTAAATAACATCAATATATGGATCTATAACAACAATACAATTGTATCGAAAACTTAAAATGTAAGTTAAAACATATTCAAATAATTTTAATTAAATAATTACAAATTTTGAGCACTGCGCTTAACTATTTGTTTTTTGTTTAACGATTTCGTTAAAATTATTATTCTAAGCTTGAACCAATATCTGGAGGGGCACTCTCCTTCCTGCATTTGTACGACAAGGAGTTGTAGCAAACAGTGAATGAGAGCGCGCCTCTCGTCTCATTACTGTTCTAGGTACAATATAGCATATTTTACTAACACTCAACCCAACCAAAACTAAATGTTTTTTCGGGTCTAAGGTTCAACTGGATAAAATAAATTCAAATCTTACTAGCGTGATCGTTATGGGTTATATCTGTCACCGGAAAACAGCAAACTCCGTAAGATTATAAAATAACTTGAGAGATTGTAAACTCTCGAAAAATTGTCAACTGAACATTTGGAATACTTTTTTACGCATCAATTTTGATAGTTTATACCTAGCGGAGTAATTCCGAGAAATTGTGGACTGACATGAACTGGCGACCAATCAGCTGTCTGGTCTACAATTTATCTGTTTTGGTGTGAATTCCAAATTCACATCTACTGGTGTGAATTC
This sequence comes from Mamestra brassicae, assembly GCA_905163435.1. NCBI lineage: Eukaryota > Metazoa > Arthropoda > Insecta > Lepidoptera > Noctuidae > Mamestra > Mamestra brassicae. Next base: position 8,534,176 of record LR991017.1, read on the forward strand.
TGGCGCAAATTCCGCAACCCTGGCAGGCTCTGGCCTGCCATGGTTGTGGAATTTGTTCGAAAAAGTCACCGCGGCCCTGGAACGCAAAGGGCTTTAGAAGGAACACGGATGGGTTTTAGTCAGTAAGAGTCTGACACGCCCACGAGCGGAAGAAGTCATTTGATGATTTCCCATCCTTAAAAAAAAAATAAGTCCTTGGAGCATCATTCCTTGGATCGTCATTCCTTGGAGCATCATTCCTTGGAGCAAAAGGCGTCTAGAGCGTAATGTTAAAAGTCTAAACTTACTCAAAGCCTTTTTATTAGATAAACGTTTGATGCGACATCTATCCTCTGACATTGCGGGCTTGTCCTTTCGGTAAGAGTCAAGTTCGTCTCTCCACCTTCGCCTTGGTCTGTCGTGATGTCGCTTAGCATTGTTATTAATTAATTTTATATTAAACTAGCGGACGTCACGCTGTTTGACCCACGTTGTACCCGTTCCCGTGAGAGTACGGGGATAAAATATACCTATCAAAATTGCTTCATTGTCTTTCTTTCCTTCACATGTTTAGGTGTGAAAACGTAACATACAAACGGATGGACAGAGTTAGTTTCGCATTTATTATACTTATTAAGAAGTTTGGATGTAAAAGAGTTTGTTGACCAATCACGGCTAAACAGATTTGGGTGAAATGTGTTATACTGACAAATTCATGCTAATAATAGATAGACGATAGTCTTCATCCCAGTAGACATTGTCGCGGGCAAAGCCGTTGACAATAAGCTAGTACCGAAATAATGTACGAAAAAGTTCTCCTTTTATAAAATCTTTGACAACCACTGGCACCCTGTCTATTTCTCCTCATTGACGTTAAAAAAGTTTTTAATTAAAAATAGGAATGGACTCATTCAGCGTTGAAAAATACAACTTTTTTTCTATTTTATTTTATTTAACTCAAGTTATTTTGAAAAGAGAGTTTTTTAACAGCGAGAGCCTTTCTATTGTGGCGGTCAGAAGATGTGTATTTTTTCTAAATGAAAATTTAGAAAAAATAAGGTACGGGATTCATTAAAAAGTTTTCAAAACCGACTGCGGAAAAGAATGAGGTTTGATGAGAATTACAATTATTTTTTTTATTTTTATTTATTCTTTATTGGTTTGTATAAAAATAAATATTTAAAAATGTAGATGTATATTTAAGAAAATTAAATCAATGAAATAATAATAAATCTTTATTGCAGACCATGCAAGGTCCATTTTTATTGTATTTTTTATTTCGTTATATTTCTATCGTTTTTAGTCTCGTAGTATTTCTTTTTATAAAAACAGTTTTAACAAAAAAAAAAGATTTAAAAATAAAAAAAAAATAGTAGTCCGCCGGTGTCGGGATCAGGGTCCAAGCTACCGGTGGTTAGGGTTATTTATTATTATTATTATTTTTTGTCATTTCGACAATCACATTCGTAGATAAATTATCACTTTGTCTACGTTCTAGGCTATAATTGACCAGGTTTTTGTCTAATTCCTACGCTATTTCTACCACTAAACTCTGGAATATGCTACCCCTTGACATCAAGAAGGCGGAGTCTAAATTTTCTTAATTTTTTATTTTATTTATTTGGGACAAACAACAGTTATACATTACAGCATTTAAAAATATAGTTATATTCCAGTCGAAAAAACGTATAAGCCACACCATTGTGGCTGGCTGGCTGCGGATGACTGGCCTGTTGGTCGAGTGGTTAGTGACCCTGACTGCTAAGCCGGAGGTCGTGGGTTCGATTCCCACCCAGGACAAATCTTTGTGTGATGAGCATGATCATTTGTTCTGTGTCTGGGTGTAATTTGTGTATAATATGTATTTATTTATAAATATATAAGTATGTTTATCAGTTGTCTGGTTGCCATAGCACAGGCTCTGCCTAGTTTGGGATCGGATGACCGTGTGTGAGTTGTCCCAAGATATTATTATTATATTATTATTATTGTTCACGAAGTGAAATCGGAGTATGATAGATAACGAACGTATGCTAAATGAAAAGAAAAACAAATATGTTTATATATGTATAGATACATTTCGAAGAAAAACACTATATACGGAACAATCGAAGGAAGCGGATGACAAGAGTATCCGTCCTATGGGCGACTTGCAAGAAATTGTGAAACCATGCTTTGAAATTTAGATTGCGACAGTGCGAAAATATCAAAATCAATTAAATGTGAGTTATAGGTTTCTAAAAGTCGGCGGAGAGGGGCTCGCACCCCAGCCTTCGTTCTACATCGCGCAGTGTGGAATAGTCGAGGTGCGCGCACCTCCCGCCGAATAATAGGTCTAGGTACTACGTAACACAATCAATTCGACAGCTCAGTACAATTAAAAATCCAAAAACACTACTCAAAAGCCTGTCATTCTTAGATTTTCTGCCAATCATCCAGATACAAGATGACTGGCCTGTTGGTCGAGTGGTTAGTGACCCTGACTGCTAAACCGGAGGTCGTGGGTTCGATTCCCACCCAGGACAAATCTTTGTGTGATGAGCATGATCATATTTTGTTCTGTGTCTGGGTGTTATTTGTCTATAATATGTATGTATTAAAAAATATATAAGTATGTTTATCAGTTGTCTGGTTACCATAGCACAGGCTCTGCCTAGTTTGGGATCAGATGACCGTGTGTGAGTTGTCCCAAGATATTATTATTATTATTACAAGAGAGCCGTAGGGAAACCAGCACTCTGAGAAAATACATAAACAGACCGCGTTCCGTTTTCCGGCCTCGCCGCCGAGGCCCGTCGCGACGTCCCAGTAATAGCCCTCCCCGACCTTTGATTACCGAGCCAGCCCGCGTCGCTGAGCCAGTAGTTTTAAATCCCCTAATTAATAATGATATGACCCAGCCTGTCCCTTGCTGTCCTCCCGAAATGACGCCGCTAAGCCGAGCTCCGTATCCCGCAGGTGATGCCCTAGCGAGCGGGCATTAAGTATAATTTAGCTAGTTAGTAAGCCCTGGCTGGGGGCCTTAAATTCATTTGCGGCCACCACAGGATAGTCCGGTTAATCAGTAACCAGCCTTAGTGTGCTGAACTGCGAGTGGACCCGTCGAAAAAAAAAATAGTTTTTCTGCGTCATGATTATTATGAATGCTCTTAATCAGCAAGATTGTTATATATAATTATTTATTAGTTTATTATTTTAGCAAATATATTATGTATTTCCCCTGTAGCCTTCCTCATGAATGTGGCTATCATATACAAAAAGAATTTTCAAAAATCCGACTGGGAGTTCCAGAGATGAGCGCGTTCAAACAAACTCTTCAACTTCATTATTATCATGTTTGGGTCACAGATGTTAATATGAGTACCAAATTTCAACTGAATCGGAGAAAAACTGGCTGTGACACACACGGTGATTCTATATGGATTCCGTTTTCCTTAAGGAGGTTCGTAACCCTAAAAATGTTAATTTCAAGATCATGTTATCCGAACACATTAAGGTCAAAGTAACAGATATTAAATTGAAGAGATAAATTATCTTGTTATCAATATGTGTGACGTCACAGCAGAGATTAATGGTTGATAGAGACTTTTATACATATACCATATTATGTAGGTCTACATAATATTAAATGCGTACTTAAACGTAGAAAAAGTCAAACTTGTTTTATTTACTACATATTATATACTGGTGACTTTCATTTTTTTTTAAATATGTAATTTAACTCGCACACTGATCCATTGTTGTTAATTATATTGTAAATATGTGAGTACCATGTCCCTTACTAGCAAACTTAGTTTTATCTCTGCTGGTATTGCTTTGTTGTACCTATTAGTATATAAGTGTGTGCTGTATATTAGTAATGTTGGGTGCATTGTGCTCACATAATATAATCAATTGATCAATGTACCTACCTATGTATACAAAATATTGTAAAACTTATATTTGAAAAGAGTAACTATGGAGTTTCTTGTCCGTTCTTCTCCATAAGAATCTACTTTTTGCGAATAGACAACTAGAGTCACTTATATTTTAATTTTAAACTGTAAATTTGACGTTCAAAAGTGCCTTTTAATGGTCTAGTTGAAATAAATTAAATGACTTTGACTTTGAGTTATGTACTACCCAGACTTTGTTCGTTTTACCCCTATGTTCTAACTAACGGTTTGTTTTTCATACTTTATCCATATTAAAAAAAAATTAGTTTATTTATTTCGTTTTAATTACTTTTCTTGCTGCCCGATCGACGTCATTCTATCACGCCGGTTGTCGCTGAAAACCAGCGCTGTGGCTCTGTCTCGCACACGAGTCCCAGCATTATGCTGAGCGATGACCGTTTTGAGCGAATGTGACGCATATCTTCCCAACTTGCAAAACTTTTGTAATTTTGTTTATTTTATTGAATTCAAAACTTCTTTAGGCGCGTTGAGCACTTTTTGGGTGAACAAAAATCATGGAACTCGCGTCATCGTCACCGAACGCTTTCCTTGAGCTATATGTATACTGTGTATTATCTGTGTACTTTTTGGGTGAGCAAAAATCATGGAACTCGCGTCATCGTCACCGAACGCTTTCCAAATTCAAAAATCAATAATCTAATAGCTCGACGATACAATTCTCAAGTGTTAGGGAAATAAGATTGCATTTTAACATATTTATATCCACAAGAAGTACATTTTAGTATACTACATTTTAAATTTTGTTAAAATCATATTGGCTGAATGAATACATTTCTTTTGCCTGTCACGTGACAACGATCGTTTGTAATTTTTGTCCGTGGATTCAACGCTCAAAAAAGAGGTTGAGGACATCGAGGTTCTAGGGCATTCGAGCCTAGCAATACTTAGCGTAACAATTACTTGTTGTGGAATTTATTTAGAAATGTATGTACAATGTTTTATATTCCAAAATACTAAGTATTATGTGTAATATAAGTGTAACGGTTATGACAAAATCACGATAAATTATAATAAATGTGTGATTTGAGTGTTACCCTACAAGCATTTTATTAACTTTGTCCCTTCAGAGTTATAGTAATACCTATAAACAGATAAATGCAATTAATATCTAGTTAAAGCCTAACTTTTGACTTATCTGATACAAGTTACTTAGTTTTCACTTCTATCGGCAGTCCCCAAAGACTGCCCCGCATGTTTTATTTATGGTATACATCATGCTCGTCGCAAATAAATTATTTTTCTTTCTTACTTCTTTCTATTTTTAAATTACTTATATGATATTGAATATTTGCCAAAGTCTACGCTCGGGCTCTACTTCATAAAATACAACCGAATTGAGAAACTCTTCTTTTCTGAAGTCGGTTAAAAAGGCGCACGGTTTGATCTTCAAGGTTAAAAAGCGCTTAGCAAGGTTGGGCTGTGGATGGGTGACCATACATACATACCGAGATTCCTTCATGCCTCGAAAAGTATGTTAAAATGGACAGAATACCTGTTTTTATTTAATTGAATGAATGATACAATAACCCCCTTTCAGGTAACGCGTTATTTTTTAATCGACTTCAAAGAAACAAAGGAGGTTCTCAGTTTGCCCTGTATGTTTGTATAAATGTTTGTACCCGATTTTCTCGCGTTTGGTTCGACCGATTTTGATGCGGTTTTTAATAAAGTATTTGTTACATTCTGGGGAAGGTTTTGGTATACAACAAATGGATACCCCGTGACGTTGTCCGTATGGATCCGTTTTTTTTCAGCTATCAATCTTTTTAAGTGAATGGATATACTTTCCTGTTGGTTTCTATTTTTCTGGTATTGTTAGGTGTGGGGTACCACTAAAAAGTAAAAATAAAAAACTTTTTTTTCAAAAAAATACAACCGACTTCCAAAAAAAAACACTGCAAAGTATAAAATAACTTTTATTTCGGAAGTCGGTGTTAAAATACGAAGAAACAACCAAAAATACCGACATCGGAAATTGTAGTTAGTTTTTGTAAAAAAAATTGGTTAAGTAATTAATATTGTAGAAATAAACGATATGTACCTAGATAACATTTAATTTTCTTTTGTTTCAGATTTTAAATAAATCTTTGCTGTACACAAACTGGACTCAAAAAAGAGGTAAGAATAAACTATCTGCTAGCTTCTGCCCCCGGCTTCGCCTGCGTGAAAAGTATTTTAATGGGTTTAAACTTTTTTGCACATGACCCTTATCCTTTTTCAAAAATGAATATAGGCAATGTTACTCTTTATAACATCAGGTATCTGCCAGTGTAAGTCCAGCCGTTTCAGAGATTAGCCAGAACAAACTAACAGACAGACACTAAATTGTTTTTTTTTACAAGTATCGTTTACAGGGTGTTCCAGAAATGCGTGGACATATAAGGTTGGTGTTCTGTATCTGCTATACAGCCAGGTATTGTAATAAAAAAATATATACACTAGAAATAAAAATAAAATCTCCTAACTAAATAAACCCTAAAATATGGCGTCGAAAAATTCATCCGCATCGCTGTCGACTGGTAGTGTACCCAAAAGACTGGCGGCATTGCCACGTTGTATGGCTTATTCTTTGACCAAGGTAAACCAGCCCTTGGGTCACGTGAAGTGTCAACAAAGCGCCTTGAGAGATCTAAAAAATATAAAAAAATGACTATAAATTTCCAGAAAAAAACACTTTTCAAGGGGGTCATTACACTGATCACCTAAAACAACTTTTGCTATGGGAACAACACTGAAATAGGGATGTTGCCAGGGTTAAAAAAATATGATTCTATTTAGCCCGTCAGTTAGAAATTATCGAAAAATATTAGACACGTGCTTTTTTATTTTATCAAATCAAAAAAAAAATACTAAGATAAAACGCATCAAAGATACGGAGTGGGGGCTTGTAACGTCACTTTCCAGTAAACAGTATACTGATAACTACTGGTAAGTGACGTCACACGAGTTTTCGACGCACTGTATCGTCTTCATTTTTTGTTTACGTGTCAAAAGAAAAAATACGTATAATATAATATTTTTTTTTGGAAATCTAACTGACGGACTTATTAGATTTTTCCCTATTGTGAAAAATCCACTGCCCCATACATTTATGTGCGCATAACTCGATAAAATGTGCTGAACAGCTAATTTATTTTTCGCAATTTTATTTCCCCGAAATTGCGAAAACGCACAACTGAAAAGGGGTAATTGTACTCGTAATTCCTACCAAAAAAAAAAACAAATGTCTCCTCCCGCTCTGGGCACGTAGGGAGGGAGTGTCAGACTCTTACTGGCTAAAACCCACCCGTCCTGCAAATGCCCTTTGCGTTCCAGCCACGGTAACTCTTTCGAACAATTCTGCAACCCTGGCAGGTAACACTTAGAATTCGTTTTTGTCAAATTAAAAAATATTGTTCTGTATGGTGTCGGACGTAAAAGGATAGCACCATCCCATCACTTCCCGTGGGTGTCGTAAGAGGCGACTAAGGGACTCACCAGAGAATGGGCAGCAGCATTCTCTGTGCATGATCACCAACCCGCCTGCCAAGCGTGGCGAATTTAGCAACCTCCTTTGGGGGAGGCTTATGTCCAGCAGTGGACATCTTTCGGCTGGTCTGATGATGATGAATAATAATAATAAAAATAAAATTGTTACATTGACATTCAATTTCTCCAGAACCGCTAGATTTCCAGGTATGATGTAGACAGAAGAAAAAAATTATCGTAATGATAGGTAACTGTGCCTAATATTGGGATCATTTTTTCTTAAAAGAAAAAAAAACCACATACAGCACACACCACACCACACCACATATTGATGTGGTTTTCGTGTTGGGTCTTTTTACCACCGACTCAAAATCAAAATCAAAAGTCATTTATTCAAATTAGGCTGAGTGCCAGCACTTTTTGAACGTCAAAGTTCTACATAAAGACAGTCCCCCAAAACGCCCGCCCGTCACCACTTCCTAGTGTTTTAGCTGGGAAGAAGAAGTGGCGCAACAAACTCCCCAGCAACACATCAGTCTGTTAAGTTTTAAAACTTAGTTATAAGACTTAAAATACTAGCTATTTAATCTTTTTTTTTTCTGTAGGTCGCTGATACCCAATAAGTATTTTTTTCGAGACTAATCTTCGCCAACTAGTCGCCTACTAGTTGTCAACTAGTCGCTGACTATTAGTCAGATAGTTCGCTTTCGCAACTAGTCGGTACATCTCTCATTTTTATTAAATGCTTCTTAGAATATTTTTTACATCCATAATTGGAAGGCTACAAGTATACTCGTACATAATAAATAAACAGACCCCGCAACATCAAATAAAAATATAATTTATCAAGGGGTAGTAATAATTTGAAAGCCCATTGGGAAAACCCCTGTGTTGGGATGTTTTTCAAGTTATGGATACACAAGCTAACGCTAGAGGTCTGGCCTATTTTGTCCCACTACTAGACAAAGGCCTCTCTCTTCCTTTTCCACACAACTCTGTCCTTTGCTAGTTCGGGCCAGTCCTTTCGGTCGGTATCGAGTTAGTCCCGCCATCTTCGCATTGGTCTGCCGCGATGTCTTGTGGCATTTAATGGGAGCCATTTTGTGGTTATTTTTGCCCGTTTAAAACACTTTTTTGATTGAAATGACAAATTGAAAGCAATTATGCGAACGATGGTTTTTTAGCCGACTGCGCCAGGAGAAGTGTTATGTTTTTGTGGTCGGGTTTCTTGATAAAAGTCATTTATTTATTAAAAATAAAGTTTCATAATAAACTTTGATCTCTTATATCGTCATCTACAAACAAAATTGATAATTATGTAAGGTTACGTATTATCGAAATAAGGTCTCATTAAAATAGGTGGACACATTTTTACACAGCACGTGTAACCAAAGATATCCAAGCACAAGAAAACACTGATTAGCGTGATTTAATTTTGACCTAAAATAATATATTTTTCAGAAAACTAGAATAAACACATCCATTATGGGTTGGTAATTGACGTGGTCACGTGCACCTGCACAATGGACAGATGAAACGGCGACAGGCCACTGGAACAACTTGCGACCCACGGATACCCCTCAAGTTAAAGGGGAAAATCTATAAGTCCGTGATAAGACCTGTCGTACTGTATGGAGCAGAATGTTGGGCTGTGAAAAAGACGGTTGAGAAAAGATTGCATGTAGCGGAGATGAGAATGTTGAGATGGATGTGTGGAGTATCGAAAATGGATAAAGTGAGAAATGAGTTCATTAGAGGTAGCTTAAAAGTGGCGCCAGTAACGGAAAAGTTGAAAGGGAACCACTTATCTTGGTATGGTCATGTGAAGAGGAGGGATGAATTGCACGTAACTAAAAGAGTTATGACTATAAATGTGGATGGATGGACAGGGAGAGGGCGGCCAAAGAAAAGATGGATGGATTGCATTAGGGGCGAAATGAAAGAAAAGGGAGTTAGTGATAGCGTGACGGTTAACAGGACAGAATGGAAGAAAAATACGTGTTGCGCCGACCCCAAGTAACATGGGATACGGGCAGGAAGATGATGACGTGCGCCAGCACAATGTAGTATCAGAATTATGAGATATCAAAGACATGGATGTGTTTATGCATTGGGTGACCGATATTTTTTGTGTATTTTCGTTAGCTGTTTTTTTTTTAAGTGAAAACTTCTTCAGCGGCGTTGTGCACTTTTTGGGATGGGTAAAAAATTTTAAACTCGTGTCAGGACAGTGACCTGATCGAAAATTCGTAAGACGGAGGGAAAGTTCTGAAGTGTTAAATTTTTAATGTTAATATAAATTGTCATGTTTGTGTACGATAGCGCAATAAATGAATATTGTATTTTACCACATAAATGATAGTACTTTTATACTAATAATTAAAGCAATTCGTGCGAAATTATTCCCTAACCATTCCAAAATATCAAAAATGCACAACGTTAATGTTCAAGTTTTCACTTCTGCCGGCACTCCCGGAGTGCAACCCATTGTTTTTTTTTCTCTTGTGAGTATCTAATGCCTTTTTTTGATTATTTTTTTTCCCTGATCCTTACTTTGGTAATCTGAATGATTTCTAAAAGTTTGTCCATCTATTTTAAAGGACCTTATATGACAAAATCTGCTGCTCTCTTTCATAAACAAACTAGCAGTTAACCCGCGACTTCATCTGCACGGATTGATGGCATCCTTTAAATCACCCCCTTTTTTTTAAGATAGGAATTCATCAAATGACTTCTTCCGCTGTGGGTGGAACGGAAGGGCGTGTCAGACTCTTACTGACTAAAACCAATCCGTGTTCCTTCTAAAGCCCTTTGCGTTCCAGGGCCGCGGTGACTGTTTCGAACAAATTCCGCAACTCTGGCAGTCTATTTCACCCACTTAGGGGTTGAATTTCTAAAAAATTCTTCTCAGTGCTCACCTACATCATACAAGGAAGTCTTGTGCAATATTTCATGTTCCTAGTCTCAGTAGTTTCGGCTGTGCGTTGATGTGTCAGTCAGTCAGTCAGTTTCCTTCTTATATCTTTACTAGCTTATGCCCGCAACTTCGTCCGCGTAGAAGTACTAATATAGTACGGTGACTTTCGAGACATTCCAATTTTAAAGAGTATTTGCTTATGTTTTTGCAAGTTCAACCTTTTTTTAATAAAATCGGATTGAGTTTTGAAGAGGAACCGATATCGATACTCGAAGAATATCTGGGATAAATACTGGTATTTTATGTCAGTAATTTGAGTATCGATATAAAATATCGATAATTATATCAAAACTGACTGGCCTGTTGGTCGAGGGGTTAGTGACCCTGACTGCTAAACCGGAGGTCGTGGGTTCGATTCCCACCCACGACAAATGTTTGTGTGATGAGCATGATCATTTGTTCTGTGTCTGGGTGTAATTTGTCTATAATATGTATGTATTTAGAAATATATAAGTATGTTTATCAGTTGTCTGGTTGCCATAGCACAGGCTCTGCCTAGTTTGGGATCGGATGACCGTGTGTGAGTTGTCCCAAGATATTATTATATTATTATTCTCTTTATTTATTTCCTTACATACTAATTTACATTTTTAAATATTTCTTTAAAAAAAAACATTAAAAAATAAAAAACATTTAAAAATATAAAAAGTAGTAGTCCGCCGGTGTCGGGAGCAGAGTCCAAGCTACCAGTGGTTAGGGTTCCAGAGAAAGGAACCTCCTCACAATACGAGCCGTATCGAGGAGTACTGCCTTCTGTATCAGGCCCTTTACCCAACTGCGTAACGCCAACTTCGACAGATGGTCGTCGAAGCTTTTGGCCATCAGGCCATTGGCCGTAACGACAATCGGCACAATGACAGCCGAGTCCACATTCCACATGTCGACAACCTCGTGTGCTAAGTCGAGATACTTGATTTGTTTCTCTTTCTCAGCCTTCACGAGGTTCTCGTCATGTGGGATGGTAACATCGATTATCATTGTGCGGCGCGCTAATCGGTCTATCACCACGATATCCGGCTTATTGGCAACAATAGTCCTATCAGTGATGATAGACCGATCCCAGTACAACGTGACATGGTCATTTTCGAGAACTGGGTCGGGCACATACTTGTAATACGGTACCTCAGAATCCACAAGATTGTATTTCAAAGCAAGTTGCTGATGGATAATCCTGGCCACTTGGTTATGCCTGTGCAAGTACTCGCCGTTAGCCAGACGAGAACAACCAGAGATAATATGTCTGATGGACTCACCCGGACGGTGGCATGCCCGACACATGTCAACCGTCCCGTCCTTCATAATATGTCTCCGGTAGTTATTCGTCAAGATAACTTCGTCCATAATCGCACAGACAAAACCTTCGGTTTCCCCGAAGAGATCTCCGAAACGTAGCCAGGCCACGGACGCTGAGAAATCTACATCGGACCCATGAAGAGCCCGATAGAAGCGCCCGTGAAGCTCCTTACCTTTCCATACCTCCTTGCGGTCATCTGTAGTAAGTATCACAGGTGTGCGCCAGTTCTCTTTAGCCATGGACAACGGGGTGAGTCCCTTGTCCACTGCGACCACATCTCGGTGCATACCCACATCGGCTTTGAGAAAATATTCTCTGAGACTGCACATCTCGCGGTTGTGGAGAGTCTTAGCATTTAAAAAGCCTCGACCTCCACACTTCCGCGGAATGTACAGTCTCATCACCGACGATCGTGGGTGATGCATCCGGTTTGCGGTCAGCAGTGTACGGACCCTTCTATCCAGGGCGTCGAGTTCGGTTTGAGTCCATTTGAGTATGCCGAAAGTGTACATTAATACCGGCATGACCCAACCGTTGAAGGCGCGCTCCTTATTTCCGCCCGACAAAAGGCTGTTTAAAACCTTTTTCAGGCGGCCAAAGAAGCGCTCCTTCAGCGATTGCTTCATGTCAGTACCGTTAATGCCCAACGCTTCCAACATACCCAAATACTTGTAGGTTTCGGTTGAGCTGAGGGATCTAACCTGTATGGAATCCGAGAGGTGAATTCCCTCAGATTCCATAATCTCCCCTTTCTTTACATGCATGACTGCACATTTGTCCACACCAAATTCCATCCTGATGGCACTACTGAAGGTTTCAATTACCTTTAGTAGCTCCATCAGTCGCAAATTGTTGGGTGCAAAGAGTTTCAGATCATCCATGTAAAGAAGGTGAGATATGGCCTGACCACCTCTTCTACCGATAGCCTAGGCCTGAATCCTCCAGCAGTGTGCTTAGAGGATTCAGAGCTAAGCAAAACCAAAGTGGACTCAAACTGTCGCCCTGAAATATTCCCCGTTTAATCCATACAGGCTCATCACTCCCTTGGATCGGTCGACATCCTGGATAGCGAAGGACTGTTTTCCATTGCCTCATACATGACTCAAGGAAGGTGCGTAGAGTTGCGTCTATTTTGTACAACTCCAACACCTTCATGAGCCATGTATGTGGCACAGAATCATAGGCCTTCTTGTAATCTATCCAACATGTCGACAGATCCTTGCGGGATCGACGAACCTGTTGGCTTATGGCCATGTCTATGAGGAGTAGCTCCTTAGTGCCGCGGGACCCCTTCCTACATCCATTCTGAGAGGCGGACATAATTGAGTTACTCTCAATGTGCTCATTAATTTTCGCTCTCAGGATGGATGTAAGAAGTTTATAGACCGTCGACAAACAAGTAATCGGTCTATAATTCTTGGGTTCCGTGGGACTACCTGTCTTATGGAGCAGGTGGGTAACGCCAGTTGTTAGAAACTGTGGTAGCGACCCAGAATCTAAGGATGACTGGAATTGAGATGCCAGGAGCGCGTGTGAGCTGCTATACCACTTAAGCCAGAAGTTGTGCAGTCCGTCCGGTCCAGGAGATTTCCAATTTGGTAACGGACGGACTGCTTTGGCTACATCCAATGTTGTTATGGTAATTTTTTCCATTTGTGGTATAGCTTCGCACACGCGCTCGACATCGCGCATCCAGCCACCTTCAGCGTGACAGATGGGCACCGACCAGATGCTGCGCCAGAATATACTCGTGGCGACATCATCCGGGCGGCACACGTCTGTCACACTTTGTTCAGGTCGCTCCCAAGCTCTGTATACCCACCTCTCATCGCTCTGGAACATGCGATTCTGCGAGTATCGATCAACCCGCCGCTTGTACCGCCGAATACGGCTTGCCCATGCACAAACTTTCTGCTTTAGGAAGTCAATGCGCTCTGTGACACGGGACGTGAAATCTCGAGGGCTTATTTCAGTCCCCGAAAACGCCCGCCTCACAAAGCGCATCACACGTGGTCGTGTATTGCCCTCCCTGAAGCAGTATAGTTTGCCGATGAGTGCCCTAGTCTCATCGATACGCCGCTCGATCCTGCGCTGCCAGGCTGGTGCAGCTGGCTTTGGTCGTATAGCTTCGTCACACCCAGGAAACTTTACGTTTGCTATACGACATGCCGCAACAGCCCCGCAATACAGGATTGAGTGCGTATCAACGAGGCTCTCGCTACTTTCGAAGATGTTTTGCAGCAGCGAGTCCAAAGCACACACCAGCGCCCTATTCTTTTTGTGCATAGGCAACCGTGGTAATCGGGGCCGAAGTTCGGTCGGAGTTGATCTATACTCACGAAGCGCATCCTCCAGCGCGCTCCTCAGTCGATCGTTGCACTGGCTACTTACCGTGACAACCCTATCATCTACCTCATCGCTAACATTATTGGGCCGCGGTGTGATCCTACCATTAACTGGTGCTTGTACCGCGGTCTGTGTCGGGGTCGAGATGATAAGGTTGTTCAGTATCTCTGAGCGCAGCCTATCAAGTGCGGCATCGTCCAACCTGTGATTACGTTGAATGACCCGCACCTGATCCGACAATCGTTGGGCCGAGACGTTAACAGTTGGTTCCAAGTCCTGAAACAGAGACAGCATTCTGACACGGTACGCAGTGAGGTTAGTTCCCCCCTCTGTAGACCCATAGTATGCGCGCATGACGTTTTCATTCATGGACTGCGTCCATCTCATGCGCTGCACACAACCACCGGTAGCGGGGACCCGGCTCGGAGCTCCCTTGCCGACGTACAGGTGTTGGCGACGTCGGCGGGGAGAAATACTCGTCACTCGAGCTTGACGCAACTGCAACCGCCGGTGACAATGGTGATCCGATGTCCGGCGGCGGCGAGGCGGAGCTGAGCGACGGGTCCGGAGGTGGTGGGCGTGCGCGTTGTGAAGCTGCTCTCGTTAGCATAATTCAAGCATTCCTTTCATATTTTCGTTGTGTGTCGTCGTGATTTAATTGTGACAGATGTCATTTATTATTATTTATTATTTTATTATTATTATTATTATTAAAACTCAGTACCGATTTCAGGATACAATGTGACGTCACAGAATCTTTATGGATGATTCCTAAGTAAATACATATTTATTACAGTCACGAATCATATTTTGATCAAGACAACCTGACACTGACCTGCAAATCGCAAAAAACGCAAGAAAATTTAATAATAACGGTATTATATCGATACCTAAATACAGGTATTTATAGCGATATTTTGGTATCGGTTATCCAAATTATATCGGTATTCAGTCCCTGTTTGTGAAACATATGTCAAAATAAAATGTTATTGAAATCAGAAGCACTAACCACACACCAATATACCTTTCTATTCATCCCTTAACGGGGTTAAAAATAAGGGGTGAATTTCAATAAAATACGAAACACGTCTTCCAATAATTCTGTTAAAAAAGGTTTATGCAAAATTAATTTGAAGTAGATTGGACCAAGGAATCACGTTGTCCCATACAAATTTGCCCCCCTTTTTCACTCCCTTAGGAGAAGAATTTCAAAAAATCCTTTGTTGTAGGATACCTACGTCATACAAAGATCACACCCTCCAAGTTTCAGGTCTCTACGATCAGCGGTTTAGGCTGTGCGTTGATCCGTCAGTCAGTCATTCCGGACAAAGCATTTTATATGTACTCGTTGAAACTCTCGGGTCTTGGGTCCGAGTGCACATAACTTGTTTAAAGATCTCTCAAGGCACTTAGTTGACACTACATGTGGCCCAAGGGCTGGCTTTTACCATGGTCAAATAATAAGCATTGCCATACAACGTGGCAATGCCGCCAGTCTTTTGGGTACACTTCCAGTCGACAGCGATGCGGATGAATTTTTTGACGCCATATTTTAGAGTTAATTTAGTTAGGAGTTTTTATTTTCATTTCTAGTGTACCTATATAGTTAGTTACGTACTTATAAATAGATCAACTTTTGCCCGCAACTTCGTACGCGCATATCCCGTTTTTTCCCGTTCTCGTAGGAATTTCGGGAAATCCTATCATAGGGCTCCCCTGCACTATGTTTAACTTCAGTTTTCACGTAAAACGTTGTGTGTACTGGAAGGCACAGATACACTACGTCGTGACTTGCGAATGACGTCACATGCAAATAGTGCTGTCTCTGTTTATCATAAATATTTGATCTAAAAAAATTGCGGAATTTTGAGCGTTCTGTAAAAGTTTTTACTGCGTCTTGTCTTCTCTAACAGGTTTTTTATGGCCGGTTTTAACTACCAATAACCGACTGTCAAATTAGCTACGAACAGTAGCTGAAACGTCATGTTTAAAAGGCAATATTTTTGAATAACGTAAGTGACGGTCTAAATAGAATGATATTTTTTAATCCTTATTGCAAAAAAAACTTGAGTGTCATGAAAAAACCCGATGCAAAAAAAAGAGAAAAAAAAACTTTTCAAACAGTGTGATGCAGTTGGTTGCATTTAGTATTTCACACTTTAATCACAGATTTTTTGTTTTTTTTTTTTATTTTATTTTAATCACAAATTTGATGCCAACTATTGCAAACGCCTTGTATTGGATATTTTAAATGATATTTATTTTGCGAGTAGGTTAAACATTTTTTTTTTGGTCATTTAAAACTAGATGAGGCCGGTGTTTCCTAGCTGACTACACTGAGAAGAAACATCGAAACAAACTCAGAGGTCAAAGTTTCTTTTAAAGTCCATACAATAGGAAATATGCATGAAAAAAATATTGTGTCTATACAGTTTATCTAAAAATGTACAAAAATATAATACTAACAGTGAAAATAGAATCAAAATTGATCGAAAAACAAACGAGATGTAACTATTTTAAACAAATATATATCTCGACGGCGAAGTGCCAATAACTCCTAACTGCTGAAATCAATAATTTACACAAACTAAAAGAAAAACATAATTTCTTGAGAAGTTGAAAATTAATTAGTGTATTGAATTAATTAATAACCATTTAATGCAGTTGCAACTAAAAATACACTTAGGAGATTTCACGTAAAACATGGGAAAAGCGCCAGTAAATTAAAAGCTGTAAGAAATGAATCTCTCGAAAAATGTCAGTTAGGAGGCATTGGCACTACACCGTCGATCTGTCCCTCTCGTGAAGACGCTATTTTCAATGGCAGCTGTATAGGCGACATGCATGGGCGTGCTTACCCTGTAGACAAACAGGCAAAGCCTACCCTTTTTTTTTTTTTTTTTTTTTTGATCTCGGGGGGAAATCCTCATGGAAATCCTCCACCCTGGGGCGGGTGGAGGGGTCTGTCAGACTCTTACTGACTAAAACCACCCCGGTGTTCCATCTTCCACCTACGCCGGGGATCGCGGGAACGTATGCGACATCCGCAATCCCCGGCTG
This sequence comes from Mamestra brassicae, assembly GCA_905163435.1. Taxonomy (NCBI): domain Eukaryota; kingdom Metazoa; phylum Arthropoda; class Insecta; order Lepidoptera; family Noctuidae; genus Mamestra; species Mamestra brassicae. The sequence goes on from LR991017.1 coordinate 8,551,256, forward strand.
GTGCCGGCCCGCCACTGCGGGCCACCTCGCGTCGGCGAGGGGAGTGAGGTGTTTGACTCCCCTCGCTACGTCAAAGAGGGGCGCACGGGAACACCACGCGCCGCCACCTCGGGTCCGGATGAGTGGGGGGCGACGGACATAGTGGGGAGCGACGGACATAGGCAAAGCCTACCCTACCACAACAACGGATAAATAAAACAAATGCATTTATTAAAACTATGTAATAAAATAAAACAAAAATATTAAATAACTCTTAACTCCTAGTAAAATGCTTATAGCAACCTGTAAGCGGCCCGTGTGACGTAACTCACACTATAAATGTACTACGAGACGCTGGCTAAGGCAAGACTTCGCATTGCCTACATGTCATTCATAAATGTATGCATGTGTGTTCATATTTTCATGTGTATGAACAGCACACATGTATAAATATGGGCGTTTCTTAGGCCCGAAGGAGTCGGCCAACGCGTGTCATGATTGGCTACGACACAAGGTTTCAAGGCCACGCACAAAACGTCAATTTCCTAACCAATACAGACAGTTATAAAAGGGTAGTATTGTCAAATTTATACATTTCAGAAGAAATTTTAATTTTTAAAGAATAGCAACAGCCCTCTAAAAATAATTAAAAAATACAGGAATTAATTTTTATCCTCAATTACAAAAATGAGTATTTAGTATCGGCAACCCCGTGTTTTACTGTCAGTATAGATATTAGTATAACCCGGCAAATTTGCTTAAATGTCATTCTTAAAGATGACGATAGGACAATGATGGCAATTTAATTTGGAAGTGTTTTATCCAGACATTTTAAATGATATTTTTTTTAGAGAAGCCATATTGTTTTATGTGTCAAGCAATAATCGCGCGAATCTTTAGTGATTGTTTTGAACTTTTTAATTACTTTTGATTTTATCATATCATAGTGAGTTATAAGTAATTCGTTTTGAAACACAAAGTATTATAAATATTAGAGTTTATTTGTTTGTTTACTTAAAAATGGTCCTAGATTGTGAAGTTTGTGCTGACTGTGTGTTTAATTGAGATAAAAAGCAGTAAGTTTTCACAGCTATCGTATAATGATAAGATTCCACTTGTGTCTAAAGGTAGATGTGTGACCGAGTTACGAGAATTTATCAAAAAATACGACAATTCATCTCGTACTCGTCATTTCAATCCTCAGAGTTATGAAACATATAACTGGCTGTGTGGTTATGTACACACAAATAAATTATTTTGTTTTTAGTGCATTTTGTTCAAAACTTAGGATTTATATATTTGCATATGTTTCATTCCTCAGTATAAAAAGCATAACCGATCAGAAAAACATCTAGAGACTTGCTTAAAGTTAAATACATTTATTTGGTAAATCACGTATTGAAACTAGTATTAAATGAGTAAGTATAACTTAAAGTTTAACACAGATTGCAAACCTTTGGTTTTCTTATGAAATATATGTAGGTACATACATGCAATGTGAGTCACATGAAATAGGGAAATATTGCAAGTGACGTGTTTTATAACTAAAACTCACTTGGAAAGATATTTGAGGTGACCAAATCTTTCTTCTATTTGCATCGTCAGAATTTCATGAGTTGAATCTTTCTTGAAATTTTAAGTAATCTGGTGAGTTTTTGAAGTCATAAGTTTTGAAGTGGACGAAAATTCGCATCGTCAGTATCGTGATTTCAACCCTGAATAATGAGGCGAGTTTTTTTTTTGGCATTATTTATGGGCTGGCCTACCCTTAATGTGCAACTACTGCACGCTACTGGCGACATGGTATTTGACGTCAGAGTTCGTATCGGACTTCTCTTACTAATTGGCATCTTTGAAGATTTATAACTTTATCGCTGTTGAAGGTATTTTTAAAATATATTTCATAATTGTTTACTAGAGTCAAAAAGAATTTCATTTTACAAATAAAAAAATTGCATGCATATTCCCTATTGTACTGGTCAAATCATATGAAAACCATGTAGGTTAATATCTGAGGTGGTCTTTTGAGAAAAGAACACCAAACATATTATAAAAAAAAAACAAAAAATAAATCATAAATAATTTGGCCCATGCGGCTTTGAGCGCTCTATAACTGCTTCATACCCTTGGTACCAGCTCCCCTAAATCAAAACGATTTAGAGTTGACCAGTCATTCGAGCCCAACGAAAGGGAGCGCTCGTCTCCCGTCCCTAAAAAACTTCGCGATCTTAACCGGTAAAAAAAAAATGACAAAAAGAATTTGATTTTTTAAAAACAGTGAATTCAGTTGTTTAAGTGACTTCTCAATTGTGAGTGTTTAGAGTGAATTTACCTAAATGTTATTGTTCTTTTTATAAAGTTGCTTTTGGTGTCTGCCTGTGAGTGTGTGTTTTCTTCTAAGTAAAGCAAGCGAGGATTTTGATTTCTCAATACCATTTCAATGATCGGACCATTATGTGTTTAAATACTTACATGCATTTTTATTAAACTACTAGAACTTCTGCCGAGAGTTTTTACGCTTTCTAAAACAAAATATAGCCCATTTTTTAAAGATATTTTTTAATCGACTCAGTAGTTTTAGAGCCAAACAAACATACTAAACTTTTCTATTATAATATTAGTGTAGTAAATACACCGTGTGTTTTTATGCAAGTCGTTAAGTATCATTTTAAGATAGTATTTTTGCAAAAAAAAATGAAAAAAAAAACCCTAATGTGGTTAATTTCGTCGCAAAACTCTATTTTCGAGATCGTGGCTAAATACTAACTGGCGCTCGGGTCGATCTTCGAGGTTAAGCAACACTTGCCGAGGTCGGTCCGTGGATGGGTGACCATTCAAACATGCCGAGACTCCTCCGTGCCTCGGAAATCATGTTAAGCTTTTCGTCCCGGCTGTCAAAATACCTTTGACGGTCGTTTAGTCAGAGGACAGAAAATTGGCACCAGTCTTGCCAAAGAGTATCAATCAATCAATAAACTTTTTTTTTTTCGAACTATGCGTGCATATTGGTTAGTATTGATTACTGATAAGCTAGGTTAGTATGACATTTAAAGAAACATGCTATATAAAATACTATTATTTCTAAAACCTAATTCAAATATTTTTCCTCAGCACCGGGCCCGCAGCTATGCCTACGGGACCAGTGCATCAGAAAAGGGCAGTCTGGCCTCTCCACAATAACCTTCAGGATGCTGTTGGAGCTTCCACGTATCCTACGCATTAGGGATGCCGTTCTCTTGCGCATGACAGCCTCGAAACTATCTATGCGAACCTCGGCAAACATGCCCGACGCACTACAGAACCGCGGAAGCCCCACCAGCACCCGAAAAACATTGTTGTACTGAACGCGGAGGGCGCTGTAGGCTCTCTGCGTATATCTCACCCACAGGCTGCAGGTGTAAAACGTCTGGCAGTATGCCTTAAAACGCGTAATTTTTACGTCTTTAGTACACCTTGCAAACCTGTGAGCCAACATCGTGCTGCCTCGTTACCTATTGGGTTGTGGAGGTCGGATAGGCAATCGCTCCACGTAACATACCAACAACAACAACATAATCCCAACATACTTGGGAACAGCCTTGACCAGCTGTCAACTCATCTCATCATCATCCACAGCCCGACTTCGTCCACTGCTGAGCATAGGCCTCTCTTCTCTTGTGCCAATCCCCACGTTCCTGTGCCAGCCTCATCCAAGTTCTACCCGCGATGGCAACAATGTCGTCCGCCCATCTCGCCGCCAGCCGACCAACACTTCTTCTTCCAGTCCTCGGGCGCCACTCGGTCACTGCCTTACTCCACCTATCATCACCGCGCCTTGCCAGGTGTCCTGCCCAGCCCCATTTTAGTTCCGCAATTTGTTTTCCGATGTTCCGACGTTTTCGGATCTCGATGTTTGGAACTCGATCTATTAGACGTATGCCAAGCATGGAATGCTCCATGGCTCTCTGTGCAACTCTCAGTCTGTGCACAGCCTCCTGTGTAAGCGTCCATGTCTCAGCACCGTAAGTCATGGTGGGCAAAACACACTGGTTATAGAGGCGGGACTTCAGACATTGCGGAATTTTGGCAGACTTAAGAATGTCAACTAGTCGCTGACTATTAGTCGGATAGTCCGTTTTCCCGACAAGGGACTATCCGACAAATAGTACTGTAGTCTGTGACGTGCCTATTACTGGGATATTTTTTTTCTTAAAAGAAAAAAAAAGCCACATATACCACACACCACACCACAACACATATTGATGTGGTTTTCGTTTTGGGTCTTTTTACAACCGACTTAAAATACCAGCTATTTAATCTTTTTTTTTTCTGTAGTACACTGATACCCAATAAGTATTTTTTTCGAGACTAATCTTCGCCAACTAGTCGCAAAATAGTCGCCTACTAGTCGCTGACTATTAGTCGGATAGTTCGCTTTCGCAACTAGTCGGTACATCTCTCATTTTTATTAAGTGCTTCTTAGAATATTTTCTTCACCCATAATTGGGAGGCTACAAGTATAATCATAAATCTAAACTAATATTATAGAGGGAAGATTTATTTGTTTGTTTGTTACTATTTGACTCAAAAACTACTCAATCGATTTTCAACATTCTTTCGCCATTAGAAAGCTACATTATTCACTTAAAACATAGACTAAATTTTATTTTTGAAAAATTAGAGATCTCTACGAAAATTGCAATAATGTAACCCAAAATAGCGAAACTTTACCTAATAAATTCATTATTTTGCGTGCGCTGAGAAAACTATTAATGATACATAAAAATAATGTACTACATGATTAAAGTACTCATTATTACCTATAAAAAAGTCTGGGAAGGTATATGTCTAACTGTTATAGTTAAATCACAATGACCGCTTTTTGTAGATTATTAAGAATTCAGGGAAAAAAACCGGCCAAGTGCGAGTCGGACTCGCGCACGAAGGGTTCCGTACCAAAAATATCGTGTCTGTTGTATAAGAGCCCCTAAATTATTTATTTTATTCTGTTTTTAGTATATTATGTTGTTATAGCGGTAACAGAAATACATAATCTGTGAAAATTTGAACTGTCTTACTATAACGGTTTATGAGATACAGCCTGGTGACTGATGAACAGACAGTCAGACGGACGGACAGCGGAGTCTAGGTTATAGAGTCCCGTTTTACCCTTTGGGTACGGAACCCTAAAAAGGGTCGTGTAATCTGTGCGAAGCAAGGCAGAAGTGGCTACTTAATTTACTACTTAATTTTCCCGCAACTTCACTCTGTACATAAAATTCCGAAACGAAGTCAAAGTCAAAGTCAAAACGTTTATTTCAATTAGGCCATTAAACGGCACCTTTGAACGTCATCATTTACAGTTCAGTAAAATAATAATATTACATTAATATAGTGACTCTACTGTCCATTCGGAAAGGTAGATTCTTATGGAGAAGAACGGACAAGAAACTCCATAGTTGCTCTTTTCATATAATGGTTTTACAAAATTTGGTATACAAAAAAATATATATTATGTGAGGACGATGCACCCAGAGTATGATACTTATAAGAACAAAGTATTACCAGCAGAGGTACACTTATTAATTTTCTAAATAAATTCAGGTAAATGGTTCTCACATTTTACAAATATTGGAACCATTAATTTAACAGTGTGTGAGTTAACAGAAAAATAAAAACACAAAAAAGAATGAGTATATCTATAAAGTTAATACATAAATCAACCAGTTTGATTTTGTCTACACCCTTGAGTTGATTGTCCTATGGAGCAGGACCAGCATGTTTCCAAGCATTCTTATCCTGAATGTAATCTTCTACTTTGTAATATGCTTGTGTACAAAGTGTGCTTTTAACATGAGTTTTAAATTTTCCTTCATTTAGTTCTTACTAGTGGTCCTGGCGAATTTCGTACCGCTTCAGAACAATTTTTTGCCGTATTCTTGGTCGCGGCATTGTTAATGATAATATCGGCACGATAGGCTAATAGAAACTCGAAACAAACTCATCAACCGGTCAACTTCAAAACTTCTAATTGTCAAATTTTCAATCATACTTAACCATAGATAACATTACGTTTAGCTGTCAGTTGCGTTTTGTTATTCAGTGTCAGTTGCGTTTTGTTATACCATTTTTAACAATTTAACGGCTAGACTGATATTATATGTTTTGACTGATATATGTGGCTAAATAATAACAGCCGCACGTGTCGATCTTCAAGGTTAAGCTACGCTTGCCAAGGTTGGTCTGTGGTTGGGTGACCATCTTAACATCTAGTTTCCTCCGTGCCACGGTGCGCTCGTTAAGCCGTTGGTCCCGGCTGTCATTTGTAGATCTTTGGCAGTTGTAACGGATTGTCAGAAGCCAGTAGGTAAATTTGACTCCAGTCTAGCCAAGAACTACCGTTACCCAGTTGATGGGTTGTGGAGGTTTGGTAGGCAGTTGCTCCACGTAAAATACTGGTATTCAGCAGGTTGCACTCCGGGAGTGCCGGCAGAAGTGAAAACTTAAACATTAACGTTGTGCATTTTTGATATTTTGGAATGGTTAGGGAATAATTTCGCACGAATTGTTTTAATTATCAGTATAAAAGTACTATCATTTATGTGGTAAAATACAATATTCATTTATTACGCTATCGTACGCAAACATGACAATTTAGATTATATTAAAAATTTAACACTTCAGAACTTTCCCTCCGTCTTCCGAATTTTCGATCAGGTCACGTGTGCTGACGCGAGTTTAACATTTGTTTACCCATACCAAAAATTGCACAACGCCGCTAAAGAAGTTTTCACTTCAAAATAATAATCGCATGACACATTCAGACAAAAAATACGCCTTTATTTAGTGTTATTTATTATTTACTTGCGACCTGCCCCGGCTTCGTACAGGTAATATTTACTGATGTGCGCCCAAAAATAGCTTTTTAGACAGTCGGCAAAACATCGACTTTACTGCACTGTTTTATTATAATTTTAAGTATTATGTATTTTTTTATAATTTTAGTTTAGTTTCGAACATATATTTTCATATTTTTAAAATGAATGGTTTTGAAGTTATTCAAGAAATTAAATGAAAACTGACCATCCCGCCCTAAACTAATGAGACAGAAATTTAGAAAAAAAAAATTGGCTATAGGTATATGGTTGGTAGAAGTCTATGGTTTGAAAGTAACATGTTACAAAAATAATATTCTTTCGAAACATTTGTTCAAAAGACCGGTCATGGGCGAGTCGGACTCGCATAGTCCGACTCGCACTTGACTTTTTTGTTTTAATTAGGCATTTGACTGGCCTGTTGGTCGAGTGGTTAGTGACCCTGACTGCTTAACCGGAGGTCGTGGGTTCGATTCCCACCCACGATAAATCTTTGTGTGATGAGCATGATCATTTGTTCTGTGTCTGGGTGTATTTTGTCTATAATATGTATGTATTTAGAAATTTATATGTATGTTTATCAGTTGTCTGGTTACCATAGTACAGGCTCTGCCTAGTTTGGGATCGGATGACCGTGTGTGAGTTGTCCCAGGATATATTATTATATATTATTATTATTATTTCAAATACACGATTTAAGAAACTATCAGAGTTAAGAATTACAGCAAGGTTGAAACCTCATTTCTCCGGCCTATTATGACAAAACTCACAAAGACGAATAAAATAGACAACATATTTTTTTTATTTATTTCTTCAACAAATTTACATTTGTGTCGAAAAATTAGTGGTTTAAACATTAAATATAATTATGTAGGCAACACAAAAATTAAAATTAAATTCCACATTGGTTCAAATATTATTAGTCTAAACATTAATTAATAATTTAACACAATATTAACTCAAAATCAATATAAATTAAATTCAAGAAATGGATGTCAAAAATAAAAAGAACAATAAGATGCAATGTCCAGACAAAGTGATTGATATATGTATTACTTAAAGTCATTAAAAATACAATCACATATTAGTTCGAACTGCCTTTATCTTTGAGGAACTCTTCTATGCTGTAATAACATTTCTTCAATAACAATGACTTAAATTGTCTCTTGAATTCATTTGGATTCATTGAGTTTTTAAATATTAATTATTTTTACGTTATAATATATTGAAAAATGACTTTAGGGCGAACGCTACTCCGTGGGTACTTGAGAGAATGGACAGTAATTCACATCGATCCACTGACAGAACCGCTCGGCTCTCTTTTGAGCTATTTGCAGCATCATGGTGCAATGGTTCTCAGCCCTGTTGGTGATCAGAGCAGGCCCGATGTCTCTTTGGTAAATCTGATTCAAGTTGTATGAATCCTCTGGAGCATTGTTCCAAAAAAAGAATCTTCTGTTTAAGTCTACCCAATTATTCTCTTCACTTCCTCTCTCCTCTTCGTTCTCTTCGCTTCCTCTCTCCTCTTCGTTCTCTACCCTTCCTCCCTCTTCTTCGTTCTCTTCCCCTCTCCTCTTTTCCTCTTCTAGCAAATCGTGAAATGCATAAAGACTATCCCCGCACTTAACGTCTGCGGCTAACTGCCTACCCATTCTTTGGAAGTGAGATTTCACTACTTTAAAATGAAATTTGAATCCATTATGAGCGATCAGACAGACGGGTTTTTGGAGACAATTAATGAAGGAATTGATAGCATTGAATGCTTCAGTGTTGAACTCAGCTGCGTCCTCGAGTAATTCGTTGCTGAGCCCACTCAACTCGACACTTACTCGACTCAGAGGCCTGTGAGGTTTAAAGCTCATTACGAACTTATCAACATTCAACTCGTCAGTTAAGTTGGTCTCGAGAAAATGTCTGCGTTTTACCGCTAAAATACCCAATTCTGTAATTGCAGGAATGTCGTTACCTCGTATCAGGCCGGTTGTCTCCAAATCAAAGAAAACATATGTTTTGACCGGCGCCATTGCTGCGGAAATGATAAAAGGATGCCAATAGGGTTCAGTCTATTCTGCTAATAGCTCACCGTCATAACTTAGGTGAAGTGAGCATAAGGGAGCATTCAAGTATTACGTAACGCAATTTTTGCAGATTTTTGACCCTCCCTTCCCCCCCATATAACGCGACGTAACGTTTATCTGTACCCCCCCTACCCCTCCCTAAACGTTACGTATTGTTACGCGCCAGAATTAATGTCGGATACATTAAGTTACTACTAGCGCTATCTAGTATCGAGTAGCAGAACTAGTAGAGTCAAATACCTTCTACACATTTCTTTGCCAGAACATTATAAACTTCTCGATATCTGGTCAGTCGGTAGCGGTAGTTACGAGTACATTCCAGATGTTTCGAGAATAGAAGTTTCTAGAACTAATTGTCCTATATAAGGAATGCGTAGTCCGCGACCGAGGCAGTATTGGATTAGCGATACAAGCGAATACTTCGGAAGCGATCTTCAGGTGCGAATAAAGTGACCAGTAGTGAACTTGTGTTTAATAATTAGTAAGTTTAAAGTGGTAATTAGTGTTGTTAAATTAAAGTGTCATTTTGGTTATTTAATCGGTTGTTTTTACAGTATCATCCAAGTGACAATTTTTACCTAAAAGTGTTACTAAAGTTTTTAATTAATAAATGTCATTTCAAGAAAAATATTGATGTTTATTTTTGTTTGGCAAAATGACTACTGTTTAGTGAATGTGTAACTCGAAAATATGTTTAGTGAGCTAGCGTTAAATAACAAAAAAAAAACAATGTTAAGTAACGCGTTGTTCGAACACCCCTCCCGCCCCTGTAACGCATCGTAACGTTTTACAAGACCCCCCTCCCCCCAAATTGCGTTACGTAATACTTGAACGCCCCCTAAAGTGCCCTGTCATTCAATCTTGTTTGTATGGTATACATAAGCTGAGAACACACGATGAGATGTTTATAGAATTGCACTGAAGCACCGTGTAAGCTTAGGTGAAGCAAACACTTTAGTGAACTGTCAATCCATACAAATAAGATGGAATAGATGGTTCACTTTATGTTCACTTCACATTAGTTTACACGGTGAGAGTCCGTGAAAGGTTTACAGAATCGTGTTGTAGCTTACCTGGAGCTAGTCGAGCTACCTCAGCTGGTGGATGTCTTGGCTTGTTCGGTAGTCGAAGTACACTGAATTTGGTTGTATCTGGTAGCACCGCACTAGTTAGAACTCGGCTATGATACTGATGTTTACAGTGACATTGACAGGAGTATTTAAAACCTCACAAGTGCACTTACGGTAAAGATAACGCAATTTATCGATCCCGTTTTCTTATCATAGAAATAGATTGATAGAATATATAGGCCAAACTAGTTAAGTACGCAAGTTTTCATTAAAATATTGATTAAATTTATTAAGAAATATATCTAACTATTTTTTAATTTATTTTTTTATTTAATACGGGTTTGCTCTTGACTCTAGTCTAGGTCATAGATGACAGAGACAAAGTCGACGATGGAGCGAGCTTACGCAGAAGAAGCGGACGGCGAGCATTGGGTGGCTCGCTGTCCGATCACCACCAGGCCCGGGTCGATGGCGCGTTGTGTTTCACGCGCGCCTCAAAGAGATTTCAGCATAGGAGACGGGGCCGGGTAGGGCCAGAGCCTGCCAGGGTTGCGGAATTTGTTCGAAAGAGTCACCGCGGCCCTGGAACGCAAAGGGCTTTAGAAGGAACACGGACGGTTTTACTCAGTAAGAGTCTGACACTGCCCTCCCGCTCCACCCAGAGCGGAAGAAGTTATTTGATGATTTACCATCTTTAAAAAAAAAGAAGGCAGTATACTCGAATGAATGTTGTTGCCAAGTGAAAACTTCTTTAGGCGCGTTGACCAGTTTTTGGGTGCACAAAAATCATGGAACTCGCGTCATCGTCACCGAATGCTTTCCATGAGCTATATGTGTAGTGTGTATATATGCATGTGTACTTTTTGGGTGAACAAAAATAATGGAACTCGCGTCATCGTCACCGAACGCTTTAGCTTTCGCTTAGTTTTCACTTCTATCGGCAGTCCCCAAAGACTGCCCCGCATGTTTTTTTTAACGAGTTTCTATTTGAACCTTAAATTTCATTTGTCGTTTCCCTGTAATCTATACGTTAAGAAATATTATAAGTTTTTTTTTCATATTAAGCTCAGTATTTCACAGATAATGGGGCGAATGGGAAATTTTAAATAAGTAACAACGAAATAATTATCTATTACAAAAAAGTGAGAAAAAAAACGTTTTACAAAAAAATACAACGAACTTCCAAATAAAAAATACTACAAGGTATAAAATAACTTTAATTTCGGCAGTCGGTGTTTTTTTTCTGTGTTTTCGTTTTTTGACACCGACTTCCGAAATGAAAGGTATTTCCCAGTCTATTTGCGGAGGAGTTCCGTTGCATATCTCCGAAGTTCTACATCAGATCTTCACCAAATTGAAATGGAACCACTCCGAGAAAGTACTCTTTCAAAAACTACCCAAATCTATTATAGTGTGCCTACAAAATTTGAAAAGTTCCCTCTATTTCTCCAGGATCCCATCATCAGATCCTGACTTGATGATCATAGGACCACCTGGAAGGTATACCCTTTCAAACAAAAAAAAGATCCAAATCGTCCAGCCATCTTCGAGTAATCGGGGAACATACATAAAAAGGTTCCGACGAATTGAGAAACTCCTCCTTTTTTAGTCGTTTAAAAAGCCCTTTCATTTGACGTGTCACACGGCACACCTAAAATAACCCTGTATATTTTATTAATTTTCATATCGTCCCCCGTAACGTGAATATGGGTTCCTATATTCACAACTTATTTATTTACATTGCGCGTCCATGTTTTGGTCACAGAATTTCAACTGAATTTTCTATTGAACACCTGAAACGTTTCCTCTTGAATCGTTTGACTCAAAACCTCCAGTAGGTTTTGAGTAAATTGGCTGTAGCAGACGGGTAGACAACCAGTCTGTCAGCTAGATGATCAGTTTTCAATACGGATGTCCGGAACCCTAAAAACAACAATTTTGGCTAGGTATCTAAAGCATTCCTGTTACAAACTTCACCTTCCCCCCTCTAACTTAAGTTCGACTTCAAAACATTCTTTAGAAGTCGTTACACTTTAAATTTACGATTTCCGAAGTTTGGGGATCGGAATCTTTATTATTAAATGCTTCCAAGATGTATGGGAGACATGGGTACCTACTATACAGATATTAATTATACAACGGGTAACAGAATAAACGCAATACCTGAAAAGGGGACATGGTACTCATCATTATGAACAACTTTTACTATGGGATTAACACTGATATCGATTGCCCCAAACTCCATCTGCGCATAACTCGACAAAATGTGCTGTGACGAGGATATCTTTGGATCCAGGTCTCTGGCAGACAAGAATTTGAAATAGGAACGTAAAAATATGTTTTGTTTTTATCTGTGACACCGGTACCAACGTTCTTTGAAGGCAGACGCCTAATATATTGTAAAGTTCAAATCTCAAATATAGTTTCATTTTATAATAATGTCACAAGTAGCACTAGCGTGAGTCCGCTGGTGTTACAGTACTGAACAGATGATTTTGACATGACAACGTCTTATAATTCGATGGAGCCGGCTGCACGCACGAAAAAACATGACGTCATGCGGCGTTACCTCGCTCTGAGGCGTTCCATTTAAGGCTTGAAGTGCAAGCGAGAGCGCGGAACGAGAGACAAAGAGGCACAAACGGCCTCCGCGTTCGGCAGCGTTCGACATATGTCTCTCTCCTACTTGAGTGAGCGATGCGTCCGCGTGGACAGCTGCTATACAATAATACATTTACATGTTTTCGTCAAGTATGAAGTGCAGTGAAAAGTGAATGTGGTGTCAATTGTTTATAGCAACGATAATTGCGGCGATAAAGGTAATGCAATTCTTTAAAATTTTCTTTTTAACAATGAAACCATTCCATCAGTATTTTCTTAAGACGTTGTCACGTTCAACTATCGTCAGTTAACCGACTTTGCAGACATCCTTTTTTTTGGCGATTTCGGGGTTTGTCCCATAAAAATCGGCGATGATTCAGTAGGTGATTCAAGGCTTTTTTTTTGTGGGATGGGAAGTCATCAAATGACTCATGCCAGTCCGGGTGGGACGCAGAGAGTGTCAGACTCTTACTGACTAAAACCCATCCGTGTTCCTTCAAATGCCCTTTGCGTTCCAGGGGGATACTCTCTAAAGTAAAAGTCAAAGTCAAAGCATTTATTTCAAACAAACCATTATCAGGTACTTTTGAATTGTCAAAGCCAGTCCGTCAAAAACATGAAGCTACTCGTATTTGCACGTTCCAAAGCGTAGATCTCTATGGAGAAGAACGTGCAAGAAACTCCACGGACACTCTTTTAAATCATTTTATGTTTACAAAAATCCTGGTTACATTAACCTTGTTGCTTCTATATATGTATTCTACTCCGTATCACCTACGGACTTACGAGTAGTTCCGAACCCGAACTAAGAATTATTGACAACACGATTTGACAGTAACTGTCAAATCGTGTTGTCATTAATTCTTAGTGTTCTTTTGACTGGCCTGTTGGTCGAGTGGTTAGTGACCCTGACTGCTAAACCGGAGGTCATGGGTTTGATTCCCACCCAGGACAAATCTTTGTGTGATGAGCATGATCATTTGTTCTGTGTCTGGGTGTAATTTGTCTATAATATGTATGTATTTAGAAATATATAAGTATTTTTATCAGTTGTCTGGTTGCCATAGCACAGGCTCTGCCTAGTTTGGGATCGGATGACCGTGTGTGAGTTGTCAAAAAAAAAAGTGGTTTGGTGATACGGACTAGAATACGCCCGCAACTAAGCCCGAAACTACGGACTTCGGGCTAAGAGAGTAGCCCCCCAGGGCCGCAGTCACTCTTTCGAACAAATTCCGCAAAAGGTGATTCAAGGTTAGAGTAGTACCTACTCCAGATGGTGACTGATTTTATGTAATTTATTGCTAGAAACCACTTCGTATGATAAGCTTTGATAACATATCAAACTACTCAAGTCTTGACAATACAAGGTCAAATAAAAATTTACATAAGTATCATAAATTTATAATAACACACTAACTAGCTTCTGCCCGCGGTTTTCGTTTTTTGTTGCACGGGACCCTAATTCTTAGCTTAGCTATCTGCCAGCGAAAGTTCCGTCGAAATCAGTCCAGCCTTTCTGGAGATAAGCCGGAACAAACAGACAAAAAAAATTATAAATATGTTTTTGTTTAAGTCTCGTATTTACTTTCATATAGTATTTGGTAACATGCTGTTATTTCGATATTAAAAAAAGACACTTCAATTTGATTTATTTGTTTTTTTTTTATTTAATATGGGTTTGCTCTTGAGTCTAGTCTAGGTCACAGATGACAGAGACAAAGTCGACGATGGAGCGAGCTTACCCAGAAGAAGTCGGTTCACTCTAATTTTGAAGAGATTAGTGTTGTATGCGTTATGGATTTATGAAAACACAGGTAAAAAGGTGAGGCCCAAGGCCGTCTTTCCCAGTGGGCACTGGGTAAAAAAAAAAGTAGCTAGGGGGCCCCGCGATCGATGGGGCCCCTAGCTTCTGCCAGATCACCTACCGATGACTGATAAATATATTAATTTTAAGAAAATCTAACGTAATTCAGTTTTGAAGCACTAACTTGTAAATAATGATAAAAGATTTTCAAATACCTTTTCATTCAATGTGACTTTATAAACAGTTGAATAACTGTTTGTCATTTGTTTTTTTACGCCTGTTTTTAACAATAAAAAAAAAGACAACGGGTTGCACTCCGGGAGTGCCGGCAGAAGTGAAAACTTGAACATTAACGTGGTACATTTTTGATATTTTGGAATGGTTAGGGAATAATTTCGCACGAATTGCTCTGATTATCAGTATAAAAGTACTATCATTTATGTGGTAAAATACAATATTCATTTATTGCGCTATCGTACACAAACATGACAATTTATATTACATTAAAAATTTAACACGTCAGAACTCTCCCTCCGTCTTACGAATGTTCGATCAGGTCACGTGTCCTGACGCGAGTTTAACATTTTTTACCCATCCCAAAAAGTGCACAACGCCGCTAAAGTAGTTTTCACTTCAAAAATTGTGAGCCGTCACGGGACGCCTGGCAGATGTGAAACATCGATATTATTTTGTACAAGTAATATGCATAAAAGAACAGATTACGACAGGAACTAAATATGGCATAATGAAAAAAATACATATAGACTGTATATATATAAATACCATCACATGACATGCGTTGCCACGCCAACAATCGGTTTTACCCGCGACTATAGATGTTTCACAGCAGTAGTCCTCTGCCAAAGTCAAAGGGGCCCCATTATTCCGTGCCCAGGGCCTCCAATAGACAAAAAACGGCCTTGAACAGGCCAGCTAAATTTGCCGGAATTTCAGAAAAATTTAATAAAAAGGGGGGAAAAATAATATTTAGAAGCATTATATATAGCATTATATTTTTTTTTAGCATTATTATTATAATTTTTTTTCAAGACTATTTTGTGAATTGTGTCTACGGGCCTCAGTAGCCTGATAATAAAATGATTATTATTTCGTTTATTTCATTTTCTTAACATATAAATTTACATTTTTAAATATTTCTTTTTTAAAAACAGTTGTAACAAAAAAAAAACATTTTAAAATATAAAAAATAGTAGTCCGTCGGAGTCGGGAGCAGGGTCCAAGCTACCGGTGGTTAGGGCTCCAGAGAAAGAAACCTCACAATACGAGCCGTATCGAGAAGTACTGCCTTCTGTATCAGGCCTTTTACCCAACCGCGCAACGACAACTTCGACAGATGGTCGTCGAAGCTTTTAGCCAACAGCCCATTGGCCGTAACGATAATCGGCACAATGACAGCCGAGTCCACATTCCACATGTCGACAACCTCGTGTGCTAAGTCGAGGTACTTGATTTGTTTCTCTTTCTCAGCTTTTGGTTTTTATTATTATTATTATTGTAATTAAATCCAGGCTATTTGACTCGCCAAAATAAAACCGTTTTAAGTTATAAGGCAAACACAAATTTGGATGAATCAATATTCTTTATTATGGATTTTTTTTTGTAAAAATCTGGTAAATTATTAAAAGCCTAATAAAAACCGGACATACCGGACACGCATCCTAAAAACCTGACTATACCTACCCTTGTATAAATGCTAGTTCTTATAACTCAACAGACAGATGTGTTGCTGGGGAGTTTGTTGCGCCACTTCTTCTTCCCAGCTACAACACTAGGAAGTGGTGACGGGCGGCCGTTTTGGGGGACTGTCTTTATGTAGAACTTTGACGTTCAAAAAGTGCTGGCACTCAGCCTTATTTGAATAAATGACTTTTGATTTTGATTTTGATTTTGACATCCAGCCCATGCGTAATACAGTTATGTAATACATGTACAATATATAATTTAATGAACAGGCAGTTGCTTAGGGTGATCATAGAAAAGGGTAAGTTCTTGGTTTAAAAATCAATTTAAACATTCTAACCTGGCGCTGACCTGGCGCTTACACCACCTCTTCTAAACCACGAAGTTCCCCATCTATATTCGGACATACAGCAGCAGGAATTTTCAATTTCAGCAAAAATCACCCCATCGGACAATAGGACTATCGGTTCCATGCGGCTTTTGCGAATATACAGGGTGAATTTTTCAACTGAACGAGAATGTCCAAATCGGAAACCAAAGGGAATTGCGAAAAATACTAAAACGTGGCTCGTATTCAGACTTGAACGAGAAGTTCCAATTGTTAACTTTGAAGCTTTATTACTTCTTCGCTGCTGAAGATTTTAGAAAAAAATCTCTCATAATTGGTAATTAAAAGCCAAGCTTCACAGCTTGGCTCATCGCCGCAAGGTTGCCTGCTTGTCGGTCTTCTACAGATTGTACTTCGGGGAGAGTGTCCAGGAACTCCACGACCTCATCCCACCGGCCCCCTTCTACCATCGGACATCTAGACGCACTGCAAGTTACCATCCCTACCAATTCGCACTAAACGTTTCCAAACGTCTTTTATAATGCGCACAGCAAAGGAGTGGAACTCTCTGCCTGCGTCTGTGTTTCCGAACGCATATAACCCTAATCTCTTCAAAACAAGAGTGAACAGGCTTCTTCTCGGTAAGCTCGCTCCATCGTCGACTTTGTCTCCGTCATCTATGACCTAGACTAGAGTCAAGAGCAAACCCATATTAAATAAATAAATAAATAATAAGTTATTTTTATTTATTTGGATCTCCAACAAAGAATACACAGAACAACATAAGTCAGTTTTTTTTATATACTTAGCCTCCCACAGATATGCCACATGGAGGGAAAGTACCTTGAAAATTGTAGATGGAACATTTTACTAAAAGAAGTGAATCTGTGTGTCTGAACTTCCACACAGATTTGAGTGGACCTGTCCAGACAGTGCAAGCATTTGTCAGTTATCGTGTAGCTCAAACATAGAACTTTAAACAGCTCAACGGTTCGACGAACAATACCAAACATTTGGATAGTAACTAGCAAGATAGACAATTGGGTGTATCAAACGCGGGTCGTTATCGTTTCGTGACTGTCGCGTGTCCGCCACGTGTATGCCACGTGTACACAATACGCAGGGTCAAAGAGAACGCTAGAACGGATCTTGTTAATTTTAAAAGCAAATGTAAGAAACTAAACAAGGGGATTCGCCCGCGTGAAATACAAAAATGTAACTAGTGTACAAATTATTACAAGTCACATTTATGTAAGTATATAGTATGTTTATTTAAAGTCTTTGAAGTGAAAACCTCTTTAGCGGTGTTGTGCACTTTTTGGGATGTGTAAAAAATGTTAAAATCGCGTCAGGACACGTGACCTGCTCGAAAATTCGTAAGACGGAGGGAAAGTTCTGAAGTGTTAAATGTTTAATGTAATATAAATTGTCATGTTTGTGTACGATAGCGCAATAAATGAATATTGTATTTTACCACATAAATAATAGTACTTTAATACTGATAAAATTAAAGCAATTCGTGCGAAATTATTCCCTAACCATTCCAAAATGTCAAAAATGTACAACGTTAATGTTCAAGTTTTCACTTCTTCCGGCACTCCCGGAGTGCAACCCGTTGCTTTTTTTGTTTTATTTCTACGTATAACTGTTCTTATTTAGTCACGAGCCCTTCCCTGGAATATACAGGTAGTATCTTCATCAAAGTTTGAATTGATCTATACCACCAAAGTAGCGAATACGCTTATTAAAATCGAATAGGACCATCTTAGTCCCTAGACAGACATTTCTTCCCCTAATTGTGGAAACTACCCCTGTTGTCTATGCCGCGTGTCACACATTTATCATTATCTGTGAGGGTAGTCTATGGCATTGGGGTGACCATGGACAAGATCGTTGTGTGAAAGTTGTTTTATTTTTGTGTTTTGGTTAAAAATAACTGGGTATGTAAGAAACGGGGTAGTGGAACTCGTGGCCACATAAAAAAACTTTTTAGTGATGTTGCAACATTATTTAAAAAGTCAATGAGTTAATTTACTGGTGTACATTTACTGATGTACTTACTATTTTTTTTATATGTAATTTAACTCACACACTGATCCATTGTTGTCTATACTAATATTATAAAGAGGAAAGATTTGTATTTTTGTATGTAACGGATAAACATAAAAACTACTGGACCGATTTGAAAAATTCTTTCAGTAATGGATAGTCAACAAGTTGGTTGTCCTTTAAGGTGAAGGCACGTGAGCACATTCGCAAGAAGTTGGTAAAATCATCACAGCGTTAATTCGTTGGATTCGTCTTTTCTTAATAACTTTGTTTATATGTATGTATTTGTTTATGTATTTATATTTTTTTTCTCGTCTCTCTTTTTCTTTTCTTTAAGTTGCACCTGCCATGTTGTCTCTGCGCCACCTTAAGGTCGACTGGTAGATAATGCCTAAGGCATTAAGTCCGCCTTTGTACAGTGTTTTTACTAGTGCATAAAGTTTTAATAAATAAATAAAGAAAATAAATTAACCCTAAAATATGGCGTCAAATAAATCATCCGCTTCGCTGTCGACTGGAAGTGTACCCAAAAGGCTGGCGGCATTGCCACGTTGTATGGCAATGCTTATTCTTTGACCAAGGTAAAAACCAGCCAATAAATAAATGGAATAATAATAATAATTTGATTATCAAGCTACTGAGGCCCATACACACAATAAACAAAATTATCATAAACAACAATAAACTAATACATATGAATAAACCTTATTTAACTATTGCACACGAAATGACGGCGTCGTGTTTCGCTGACTGGTGTCACGCAGCTGGCCGCGGAAACGTCGATACACGATGGCTAAAACTCTTCTTTGAACATCTCGAGCTGATGAGTTGGGACTTTATTAATGCGTTCTTGGTAGGGTAAGATGGTCTTAAATTGTCCTTTGTGTGCACGCCACTGTGGAACCCGCACCACAAACGATTTTAAGTTTAGTCTAAAGAGCATACACGTGAGCCCGAAAATGGTATACCTCGTTCCTAGCTCTCTGGTTTCCAATAATTAATAATCATAAGTCCCGAGTCGTTAGCGCCACCTGGTGACAAACATTTCGCAAGTTTCGCGCGTGACTGCTAATGACATAACCAAAGACAATTCCAGGCTTTACTCGATATTAAAGACTAGCACTTCGCCCGCGACATCGTCTGCGCGGATTTATTAAAAAAAAAATTGGTTGTCTGTAAGTCGGTTTACGGACGATAGTTTAACGTGACGACGTCATAACAAAACATTGATGAAATGATCGTAACGTTACAATGAGTCCTTTTTCGTGCGTGCAGCCGGCGTTCATCGATTTATTAGACGTTGTCACGTCAAAAGGATTTTTCCTCTTTTCACCTTCTTAAAGGTGGAATTTCCAAAAATCCCTTTTCAGTGCTCACCTACATCATACAACGAAGCCTTGTGCAACATTTCATGTTCCGAGTTCCAGTAGTTTCAGCTGTGCGTTGATGTGTCAATCAAAAAGTATCCCTTTTATATGCAGTATGTAACAAAAACTGAACTTGTTCCGTTCAGAATTAACATTAAAGGGTATATGAGTCATTTAAAAAAAAAAAAATTTCTAGGTGATAATGAGTACTTTAATTATGTAGTACCTACATTATTTTAATGTGTCATGAAAAGTTTTTGCAGCGCATGCGATGAAAGACATTTTATGAAAATTTTTTTTACACCTTGGGTTACATTATTAAAGTTTTAGTAGGGATCCCTAATTATTTCTGGAATTAAATATAGCTTATGTTACTTCGTGAAGATGTAGCTTTCTAACGAAGATAGAATTTTTTAAATCGGTTCAGTAGTTTTTGAGCCAAATCGTAACAAACAAATCTTTCCTCATTGTAATATTAGTATAGATATCACGCGGTTTCACTCGCGTAGTTCCCGTTCCCGTGGGAGTACGGCGATAAAATATAGCCTATGTTACTCGCTAATAATGTAACTATCCATTGCTGAAAGAATTTTTCAAATCGGTTCAGTAGTTTTTAAGTTTATTCGTTACATACAAAAATACAAATCTTTCCTCTTTATAATATTAGTATAGATAACAACCGAGTTGGCAGTTTGATCCGTTTGGGGACTCTTGGACCGCGGGGTCCGAGGGCTCATGATGTATTTTTTTTTTTGTTTTTTTTTTTTTTTTTTATTAAATAACTCACACACTTGTAAAATCAATTGCTTGCAATATTTGTAAATATGTGAATACCATTTATTGTAAAACCATTATTTGAAAAGAGTAACTATGGAGTCTCTTGTCCGTTCTTCTCCATATGAATCTACCTTTGTGAATGGACAGTAGAGTCGCTTCTTCTGGGTAAGCTAGCTCCATCGTCGACTTTGTCTCTGGTATCTATGCAAACCCATATTAAATAATAAAAAAAAGTGTCGCTATATTTTTATACATATTCTTTTAACTGTAATGTTGACGTTCAAAAGTGCCTTTTAATGGCTTAATTGGAATAAACGTTTTGACATGCTGAACCTACCTCGGCATGCGTATCTTAAACTCGAAGTACGACCCGTGTGGCTGATGTTATGTAGCCACGAGCCCTCAGTGAGAACCCTCTTATTTTGGATCAAAGGTCATGGGGTACGGCGCTAATTTGACATTAAAACCAATATTGACTAGTGAGGGGAGCGACCTCGTGGGACCATGGTTCAGTGCCGGGTAGCGCAATGATTAATATAGTGATTTATAGGCTTATATTTTTCATGTTATCTTACTCTACTCACTCACACCCCACTCTCACTCTTCTCTTGATTTTTTGTAAGTATGGGAAATCATCAAATGACTTCTTCCGCTCTGGGTGGAGCGGAAGGGCGTGTCAGACTCTTACTGACTAAAACCCATCCGTGTTTCATCCTTTCATGTCTTACTCTTACTGCTATTATAAATGCGGAAATCTGGAACAAATAAACCATTTACCTAGCCTTTAGCCCAGAAGGTGGGCAAAGACGCGGGCGAAGTACTCGTTAAATTGTAATAAAAAAAAACGAGATTTTTTGATTTTTCGATTAAAAAACGAAGAAACAATTAATAAAACCGACTTCCGGAATTAAAGTTATTTTTATATTTTATAGTGTATTCATTATTTAGAAGTCGGTTGTATTTTTTTATAATTACAGAATTAAATTCAGAAAATATTCCAAGGGAACAGGGGACAAGGGATTCGGGATAAAAAGCACCCTATGTGATATTCTAGACTACAATCTACCTCTGTTTCATCAAGATCCGTTCAGCCGTTTTTTTAAGAATAGTTTTCTATAGATTGTGCGTGTGTTTTTTTTTGTGATATTTTTTTTTTTATTCTGGTTTATTTGTTTGTTAAGCCGTTAGTCCCGGCTGTCATTTGTAGAACTTCGGCCGTTGTTACGGATTGTCAGAAGCCAGTAAGTCTGACTCTAGACTTGCCAAGAACTACCCAAGTATTACCCAGTCAATAGGTTGTGGAGGTCTGGTAGGCAGCGCTCCACGTATAATACTGGTATTCAGCTGAATCCGGTTTGACTGGAAGCCGACCCCAATATCGTTTGGAATATGCTAGGCAGATGATGGGTTGTTATATTAATTAAGTACTAGCTTTTGCCCGCGACTTCGTACGCGCATATCCCGTTTTTTCCCGTTCCCGTATAGCCTATAGCCTTTCTCATGAATGTGGCTATCATATACAAAAATAATTGTCCAAATCCGACTGGTAGTTCCAGAGATTAGCGCGTTCAAACAAACTCTTCAGCTTTAATATTCTTATAAATAGCAGTTTAAATTTCCACTTACCTACGGAAATACAGAGCTCTCCATGTAGCGCAAATCGATTGCAATTTCACGGGTTTTTACATTTTCAAAAGCTACACGGGCCCCTATGTCTGTTAAAGTTTGGTTAACGAATAAGGGGAGGCTTAGAGCCCGATTCTAATTTCACCGGGTGGTCAAGAGGTTGGATTAAATTGATGTTGACTGGTAGAGAATGCCTTGATGCATTAAGTCCGCCCATGTACCACTATTGTACATAGAGTTTAAATAAATAAATAAATGTTTTATTGATATTTGGATAATATGTTCTTCATACAATATATTGTAAGAAAAACCCTGTAGTTCAGTAAAAAACTGCCGATAGAAGTGAAACTAAGCGAGATCCATGATTTCTGTTCACCCAAAAAGTACACATATATACACAGTATACATATAGCTCATGGAAAGGGTTCGGTGACGATGACGCGAGATCCATGATTTCTGTTCACCCAAAAAGTACACATATATACACAGTACACATATAGCTCATGGAAAGCGTTCGGTGACGATGACGCGAGTTCCATGATTTTGTTCACCCAAAAAGTGCTCAACGCGCCTAAAGAAGTTTTCACTTCAAAAATAAGATTACTTTGAATTGAAATTCAACACATTGAAAAAAAAATGTTTAGCATCTATATTTCATGACCTAGCGCCTAGCGAAGTACCGTGTTACCCAGTTAATGGGTTGTGGAGGTCTGGTAGGCAGCCGCTCCACGTAAAATACTGGTATTCAGCTAAATCCGGTTTGACTGGAAGCCGACCCCAATATATTTGGGAAAAGGCTAGGCAGGCGACGCCAAATCTTAGTTTTACGTCCATTCGAGCAAGATCGAACGTATGTTATAAATTTGCTCGAAATTGAACTATGTATAGTGTTAGAAGAACAAGATTCACGTGGCTTAATTATATTTTAACGAGCACTTCACCCGAGACTGTCCGCCTTCTGTAAACATAAATATAGCCTGTGTTATTTAGTGATAATAAAGCTTTCTATTAATTAAAGAATTTTTAAAATCAGTCCACTATTTTTGGATTTCTCAATCATTAGAGACAAACATGTAATAGTTCATTTGACTAAAAAAAACAACGGGTTGCACTCCGGGAGTGCCGGCAGAAGGGAAAACTTGAACATTAACGTTGTGCATCTTTGATATTTTGGAATGGTTAGGGTCAAAGTCAAAGTTAAAACGTTTATTTCAATTAGGCCATTAAACGGCACTTTTGAACGTCATCGTTTACAGTTCATTAAAATAATAATGTTACATTAATAAAGTAACTCTACTGTTCATTCGGAAAGGTAGATTCTTATGGAGAAGAACGGACAAGAAACTCCATAGTTACTTTTTTCAAATAATGATTTTACAAAATTTGGTATACAAAAATTAATTTAATATTATGTGAGGACGATGCACCTAGAGTATGCTACTTATAAGAACAAAGTATCACCAGCAGAGGTAAACTTATTAATTTCCTAAAGAAATTTAGGTAAGTGGTACTCACACATTTACAAACATTGGAACCATCAATTAAATAACAGTGTGTGAGTCAACAGAAAAATAAAAACACAAAAAAAGAAACAGTATATCTATAAAGTTAATACATAAATCAACCAGTTTGACCTTCACCCTTGATTGTCCTATGGAGCAGGACCAGCATGTTTCCAAGCATTCTTATCCTGAATGTAATCTTCTAATTTGTAATATGCTTGTTTACAAAGTGTACTTTTAACATAAGTTTTAAATTTTCTTTCATTTAGTTCTAATATGTCAGTAGGTATTTTGTTGTAACATTTAACACAATACCCCATGAAAGAAGTGTGGACTTTAGTTAATCTAAAAAATGGTTGATCTAATTTGTCTTAGGGAATGATTTCGTACGAATTGCTTCAATTATTATCAGTATAATAGTACTATCATTTATGTAGTAAAATACAATATTCATTTATTGCGCTATCATACACAAACATGACAATTTATATTACATTAAAAATTTAACACTTCAGAACTTTCCCTCCGTCTTACGAATTTTCGTTCAGGTCACGTGTCCTGGCGCGAGTTTAACATTTTTTACCACAAACCACAGACCAAGGCAGACCATTCCGAAAAAAAATAATTATAGTATTCCAAATCACTAAACGTAATTGGGGCACGCCCCGACCCGCCCCAAATACGTCAACCCCATTTGAATAAAATAAAATTAAATACTGCCAGTGACATTTAACTGAACATTTATAAGATTTGTCAAACTAATCCCTGGCTAATTAAAAATATCATGGGAATACATTTTAAAGCTGGTTCCCCAGATTTGAAGAGACAAATAACTGTGGGGGAGGTTTTTGCATAAATTAAATTAATCTGTCTGTTTTCATGGGAACCGTTTATCTCTGGGATGGGGTGGAGAAGCTCGTGGCTAAATAATAACAGTCGCACTAGTCGATATTCAAGCTTAAGCAACACTTGCAAAGGTCTTCCGTGGATGGTTCCAATGTTTGTAAATATGTGAGTACCATTTACCTAAATTTCTTTAGGAAATTAATAAGTTTACCTCTGCTGGTGATACTTTGTTCTTATAAGTAGCATACTCTGGGTGCATCGTCCTCACATAATATTAAATTAATTTTTGTAAACCAAATTTTGTAAAATCATTATTTGAAAAGAGTAACTATGGAGTTTCTTGTCCGTTCTTCTCCATAAGAATCTACCTTTCCGAATGGACAGTAGAGTCACTTTATTAATGTAATTCTATTATTTTTACTGAACTGTAAACGATGACGTTCAAAAGTGCCGTTTAATGGCCTAATTGAAATAAACGTTTTGACTTTGACTTTGACTTTGATGGGTGACCGTTTAAACATACCGGGACTCCTCTGTGCCTCGTAAAGTATGTGGTTAGTCCCGGCTGTTATTTGTAGATCATTGACCGTTTTCGTATACCAACCTACAAAAAGTAAGTTCGATCTGCACTTGCTTACCGGATGAATATTATATTTTATGAAATAAAATTGTTTCTAAACATATACCGAAAAATATGGTCATTTTAGTTGCTTTAGTTAAGTGTTCTTAAATAGCTAAGTCCAATAAACGTAAATAAATTAGTACTGTAAATAATATTTCTTTAAAATAAAATAAAAATCGTAAAAAACATATTCTTAAAAAAAACGATTTTATAACAAAAAACTTGTTCCCCTAATATTAATAAATAAACATAGTTAGGGGTAGCGGGTACCCTTCACAATCTTGTACTGAGCGATTGATTCCATGAAATAGGGTGGCAGCTTAAGGGGTAGTCAAACGCCAACTTAAAGTATTTATAAAATATTATAAAAATCGCTTCCCGTCGTCTGTCCCTCTGTATGCATAGATCTTTTAAACTGAGCAACGTATTTTAATGCGGTTTTCACAATCATTTAAAGGATTTCTTCCGGAAGGTTTATTTATAAAAAATATAGTTTTTAAAAGAAATCTACGCTTACTTCTCCATAGAGATCTACGCTTTGGAACGTGGGAAGAGCTTCATCTTTTTGACCGACCGACCTTAACAATTCAAAAGTGCCTGTTTATGGTCTAATTGAAATAAATGCTTTGAGTCTTTATGTATTATGCACTAGCTGTCAGCCCGCCGGCCCTGCTCTGCCCGCGTGAATGTCTAAAATTATCCCAAGGGAACATACTCCGGGGATAAAATCCTAAGCGTTATATCAGTGCCAAATTTCATCAAGATCGGTTCAGCCGTTCTGACGTGATTGAGTAACAAACATACATACATACATCCAAACTTTCGCATTTATTATTATAGATTTCGCATTTATAATACTAGTATAGATTTCGCATTTATAATATTAGTATTGATTTCGCATAATAATTATTAAGTATTGATTACTAGCTTCTGCCAGCGTTTTCACTCGCGTGAAATCGGAATTAAAAGATAAAAGACGGAAACCCGTTCTAAAATAAAAAAGTAGTAAGTATAAGTCCATCTCCAATCTATCTCTGTACCAAATTTCATCCAAATCCGTTCAGCCGTTACGTTGTGAAGAGGTAACAGACAGAGTTACTTTCCCCTTTATAATATTAATATGTATAAAAGTAGAATAAGAAACGGCGTGAAATAAAAACAAATTAGGTACACAGTTATTTCAAAATACTAATATAAAAAAATATAAAAAAGGTACTTATTAAAAGAAAGAGAAACTTTCAACCCGTGACATGCCCCTTAAGAGCATTTATTCCGAATGATTTCACCCCCTAGGGTGCAAGGGACCAGTCGTATTATAGTTAAAAAAACATGTACACGCGCATATTACATTCCGTCGACCACGGAGAATCTATGGAATTATCGCATTATTAACGTGTATTTGGCAAGACGTTAAGGGAATGACGAGTTTGTAAAATAATTGATTTTGGGGGGCAAATAAAAATAGGTTTTTTTTATTGATGCTTGTGAATTTTTTATTTGAAATAAATGTTTTGACTGTGGGACTAACACCGAGATACCGGAAAAAATCTGCTATACAGTACTTTTGTCGAGTAATTATGCGCACAAAAATGTATGAGGGATTTTTCCGGGTACTTGCCACACAGCTGCATTTATACTATATCGTCCGATTTTTCTAACTGTTATAATTAAAAACTCTCAGTCTATTAATTATTCAATATCCAATTTATAGAAAAAAAACTGACCGACAAAGTGCGTGTCGGGACACGCACAGTCAAGGGTTCCGTAGTAAACCGTGTCGTAAACCATGACAAAAAATAAAAAGCTAATTTTACTATGAAATTTTTAGCCATCCAGTTATATTTTACAGGTGGGTCGACCATTACTCGTTAATTAACTTGTAAAACCTACTTAGCAGTGATAATTTTCCTTTTAAATCCGTTATATAATATGCTACTACCATGTTGTTTTATTAACCACTTTATCGGCATGATTAATATGTATACCCATAACAAATTCCAACTTTCTAGTGCTAAACGTCTCTGTGCTAAACCGCGGACAGACAGACTGACATGGCGAAACTATAAAGGGTTCCTTCTTGACTACGGAACCCTAAAAATTCAGAACACTCTTATACACATGTAACAACTACCTACAAATTAAAATATCGTGAGAGAGCCTTACAATGTCTCATTTATTTTTTCATACACCTCCTGGATTTATGCAAAACTTATTGGAATAAACTCGGGTGACATCACACTCAGTTACAAGTTAACTATAAAATAAAAGCGATGCATCAAAGTCGGAGTTATCCACATTGTTATCTGGAAGATAAATGACTTCATTATTAATGCTAATGAAAACTATTTTATGGATAGAACTTGCTTAAGTAAAGGGCAACTTTAACGGCCGGTTGCAATAACGTACCTATCTTTGACTAACTGTCAAATTAGCTACCAACAGTAGGTAAAACGTATGGTCATGTGAAGAGGAGGGATGAAATGCACGTAACTAAAAGAGTTATGAATACAAATGTGGATGGATGGACAGGGAGAGGGAGGCCAAAGAAAAGATGGATGGATTGTGTTAAGAGTGATATGAAAGAAAAGGGAGTTAGTGATAGCGTGACGGTTGACAGGACAGAATGGGAGAAGAAAACGTGTTGCGCCGAACTCAAGTAACATGGGATAAGGGCAGGAAGATGATGATGAGTAGGTGTAACGTCATGATCACCTTTCAAACATGACTTTTACTGTGTTATAGTAGGCTCCAGATAAATGTGGAATAAAGTACATTGACCTTTCCCTAATAACTGTTCATAGGTACCTGAACAATTAAATATGAATCGTTTTTCATTATTAGACAATGTTAAGGATCACGAGAGATGATGATTCGGGACAGCTTTGTGTCATTAATTCCGTTTTTCAAATTAAAAATGTCAATAATTGTAGGTGGGTCAATGACCGTTATTCCACGATTATCTGGCGTCTACTATAGTAGCTAATTTGACAATTTGAGTGTTAGTTATGGTCGACATAAAGTGAAGTTTTGGCGATAAGAAGTTAGTCGAAGATTCCAAGTACCAAGACGTTACTTATTTTCTGAGTAATAAATGTGTGAGATAGATAGTTCGTTCTGTCTGGTGTCCGTGTATAGAGAGTATGCGGTACAGAGAGTAAAGTCCCGCATACCTCCACTGAAAATAGGAGGATCCTCCGAACCAGACGGTTGTTGTGTCTGTGAGCAACTGCCCGATAGTTGATATTCGGACTGTTGTATTAAAATCGCACGGAGAACTTTGCTTGCGCGATGCAGGATTTCGTTGTTAGTTCGTCGTAGATGGCGCTGCGGTTCCTTTTGTTGCCGTACAAATTTCGTTTCTTTGTTATCATGTGGCGGCATTGATGCCGCTACACGTGTTCTGTATGGCGTCGGACGTAAAAGAATGGCACCATCCCATCACTTCCCGTGGAAGCCTACACTGCGATCACCATGATGCTTGGCGGGCCAAGCGATCATGGCAAACCCCCTCTCCTCCATTTGAGGGACGCTTATGTCCAGCAGTGGACGTCTTTCGGCTGATATGTTGTAGATAGATGATAAGATAAGATAGTGTAGTATGAGTACCGTAAAGTTGTGTTACCTTGGCCCTAACTCGTTGACCAATAGAAGCATAGTGCTTACTGTGTTCCTATTGGTTCAAACTTTGGGCTAAAGTTATACCCGAGGGCAGAGATTCCCAATCTTTTTTATAGTGCGACTCCTTATACATGTTATATTTTTTACGACGCCCTTGTAAAAGAAGTAACCAAGGTAAAAATAGCTCCGTTTGAAAAAACGAGAAGGTACGTATACGTACAATCAATAAGACGGATGCACTGGCTTTTCTAATGAAGATTCATTGAGAAATGTTTATAAAATGTGTGCCTAAGAACTTAGCATCTTGAATAGATTTTTCGAGCAGAAAGCCTTTTAATACAGAAAAACACTATATTTTGTTTATAATTTTATATGCGTTTCATTCCCGTGGCGGTTTGCGACGCCTCTGAGAAAGCACTGCGACGCCCCGGGGAGTCGCGACGCACAGTTTGGGAACCCCTGCCCTAGGGCCAATGTACCGGATCAAACTCTTACTGACTAAAACCCGTGTTTCTCCAAATGCCTTTGCGTTCCAGTGTCGCGGTAACTACATCGAACGATTACGCAAAGACTGATACAGCTGGTGGTGTTTATTTTAGTTTTGATTTGACGCCATCTTATATTTGTTTATTTCTTGTTCCAGATGAGGTACAGCTCGCGTTGTGGCGGTGGTCGCGGTTGACGCCATGGAAGTATCCTGGGTGGTGCTCGCCGCCGTCTTCATAGCGGCGCATGCGCAGAACAACAGAAGTAAGTCACCGTCTCCTACAAGAAACTCTAGACCGGAGGATCTAGACAAATGTCATTCTGTCAGCAGTAGTGTGGCGAAGGCGATTGTCACAATGTCAAAATTGTATGATATTGACAAGGCTGTCGAAATGTCACGTGATCAATCCCGTTGGCATTTCGACAATCATATTCGCGCACAGAATTGTACTTTGTCTACAGGGCTGTAGACAAAGTACAATTCTGCGGCACACGAACGATATTTGTACTGACAAAAAAAGGAGGAGGTTCTCAATTCGTCGGAACCTTTTTTTATTTTTTTTATTTATATTCCCCGGTTACTCGAAAATGGCTGGACCCGTTTGGATTTTTTTTCTTTTTTTTGAAATGGTGTACTTTCCATGATCATCAAGTCAAGATCTGATGATGGGATCCTAGAGAAATAGAGAGAATTCTTCAAAATTTATAGGCACACTTGAAGCGATTTGGGTAGTTTTTAGAAGAGTACTTTCTCGGAGTGGTCCCATTTCAATTTGGTAAAGATCTGATAAAGAACTTCGGAGATAGGCAACGGAACTCCTCAATAAATGATAGCAAATGGACTGTGATTGCTGAAATCTCATGTCTGTCTATTGTTAACACCAGTTCATAACATAACATCACGCCGGTACGCTGTGAAGGGGTAAGCACATGTGAACAATTAAGTGAAAAAAAAACTTTAAAAAAAATTCAAACCGTCTTCCAAATAAAAAACACTAAAAAGTATAAAATAACTATAACTTCGGAAGTCGGTGTCAAAAAACGAAAAATAACCGACTGCCGGTTGCATTTTTTTGTAAAAAGTTTTTTTTATTATGAGCCTGTGCTGTATCACTGCAGGGGAAAGACAGTCTTCTCTCTCACCGCTTTCCCAATCATCATATCAGCCAAATAGCCGCACCCAGGTCGGTCGCACTAAAGATAACCTCCTCAAGTGGAGGTTCTCGGATGGCTCCGATCTTCAGTGTTTGTGTGGCGTCGCTCCGCAGTCCATGGCCCACCTCTTGTCTTGCGCCGCATGCCCTGTCACCTGTACATGTGAAGACCTTATGACTGCGACAGCGAACGGTGTTGCCGTTGCTGAGTACTGGATCAAGCATACAATTTGATAACTGTATTTGCCACCGACACGCTATGAAGAAGAAGCCGGATATCCGACATAGGCCTCCTCCAAGTGTCACCACAACAACTGGTCCTGTGAGTCTCGCATTCATCGGCTACCCGCGACCCTCACCAATGCATTGATCCACCTTGCTGGAGGCCTTCCAACGCTGCGTCTTCCGGTACGCGGTCGTCACTCCAGAACTTTTCAGCCACATGGACCATCTGTTCTCCACTCTACTCCACCATCACTTTAGTTTGCCGATCCTTCGGGT
The DNA here is from genome assembly GCA_905163435.1 of Mamestra brassicae. Lineage (NCBI taxonomy): Eukaryota > Metazoa > Arthropoda > Insecta > Lepidoptera > Noctuidae > Mamestra > Mamestra brassicae. Next base: position 8,582,219 of record LR991017.1, read on the forward strand.
TCCCATTGCTCTTTGGGTGACTTTAAGCCTTCCGATGAGGCCCATTGTGAGCGACCACGTTTCGATTCCATAAATCATCGCTGGCAACACGCACTGGTCGCAGACTTTCGTCTTCAGACACTGTGATATAAGTATGTCACTTATACTGGTCTTTTCCAATTTTGAACCAGTTCTTTGAGAAGGACTTTATCATCCCACCAAATATTTCTGACCAACGTTCTTCCGACATGCCGCACATGTGACGAAAAAGTAAATAAAACTATGTCAATATTTAAGATATAGTAGGCGCCAAATAAATGTGGAATAAAGTACATTGACCTTTCCCTAATAACTGTTCATAGGTACCTGAACAATTAAATATGAATCGTTTTTCATTATTAGACAATGTTAAGGATCACGAGAGATGATGATTCGGGACAGCTTTGTGTCGTTAATTCCGTTTTTCAAATTAAAAATGTCAATAATTGTAGGTGGGTCAATGACCGTTATTCCACGATTATCTGGCGCCTACTATAGATAGCGCTTTGTGTACCTGGTTTACAGGATCGAATACCCTGTAATTTTTTTATGCAATTTGTCAATTTACAGTAATTATTTCTTGGTTAAACATGTGGGTTTAGATAGACATACAAGTTTGTTAAAAATAATAATTTTGTAAAAAGTATTCAAAAACGATTATTATCTAAAAAAAGATGCGAGAGTTGGGATTCGAACCAACAGCATATGTATGTATTATAAGCCAGTCACTGTACCACCGGATCCATGAATTCTGTTGACATTTCATTGAAAGTAGCCAATCTTATAATATGATATGATGATACGTAATTTTAAAATCTTAAACTAACCATTTTTTTTTCTTGGCCACCAATTTAAAAGAAACAACTTTTTTTCTTTTAAATTGGTGGCATTTAGTCTTTAGACTAAATGCTCGGAATCAACCCGCATAAAACTGTGTAAACCTAAAGTAAATCTGTGCAGTATCTTCGGAGATTAGCGTTAACAGACAGACAGACAGAAGGACAAAAAAATCCAAAAAATCTTTTTTTTGTGTTGTATGTTCCTTTTCTATCGCCCATTTTTCGTAAATTTGTTGAATGTACAGACACAACGATTCCTACTGATTTATTATATGTATCTAGAAAAATTTATTCTCCAATTGCAATTTAAACAATAATTCAGCTGAATACCAGTATTGTACAGACACCAGCACATAAAGCTACAATAATCTTTCAAAGAACAATGGTCACGTTGGACCAGGAAAACACAGAAATTGGTACCGAGATGAAACTGTCACCATTATAGTGCATCGATAATGTAATTATTGGATATCTTCGTTTATTTTTTAAATCTGTCCATAAAGCCGGAGCTATGAGGAGCTATGAGCCGGAGTTACGAGGTAACAAAAAAAAGATACAACCCAATTGAGAATCCTTTCCTTTTTTTGAAGTCGGTTAAAAATACTACAAAGGTATATCAGAATACACGTATGTCTTAAATCATAGACGATTTTTTTCAATTTTCTAAAATAAGGGGATCCGTCAAATCATTTTTATTCGAAGAGGGTTGAAATTCCATCTTGCATTATTACTTTGGCATTTTTTCAACCCCTAAAACGTGTAGAGGGTAGGCATGCAAAACAGGGTGTAAAGTACCTCAAACCTCAATTTAAAGGGAGGATCCTCCGACCAGAAGGAAAATTTAAAACTCATGTTAAAAGTACACTTTGTAAACAAGCATATTACAAATTAGAAGATTACATTCAGGATAAGAATGCTTGGAAACATGCTGGTCCTGCTCCATAGGACAATCAAGGGTGTAGACAAAATCAAACTGGTTGATTTATGAATTAACTTTATAGATAGGTTTACTGTTTCTTTTTGTGTTTTTATTTTCTGTTTAATTAATGGTTATTAAGATTATCTGTAAATATGTGAGTACCATTTACCTATTTTTTTTTTAGAAAATGTATAAGTACCTCTGCTGGTTATACTTTGTTCTTATAAGTAGCATACTCTGGGTGTATCGTCCTCACACAATATTAAATTAATTTTTGTATACCAAATTTTGTAAAATCATTATTTGAAAAGAGTAACTATCGAGTTTCTTGTCCGTTCTTCTCCATAAGAATCTACCTTTCCGAATGGACAGTAGAGTCACTTTATTAATGTAATATTATTATTTTACTGAACTATAAATGCTGACGTTCAAAAGTGCCGTTTAATGGCCTAATTGAAATAAACGTTTTGACTTTGACTTTGACTCAGACGTGTGTTGCGTTTGGTGGGCCGATGGTTGATATTTGGGCTGTTGTATATGTTCAAATCGCACGGAAAACTCTGATACCGCGATTTAGGATTCGTTATTTACTATGCGGACCTTGTAGAAACCAGAACAAATTTCCGTGCATTCAAGCGATTTTTCCATACCTATTACTGGAATCAAAAGTAGCTCACAATTTAGGACCCATTAGTATTAGTGTTAATATATAATCCGTGGTGCTTGGCAACTGGGCTTAACCCAGTTGTATATGTCCCTTGGTGCCTATTGGCCTATCTCAATTCTGTCTCCTGCTTGATAAGGAGGGAAGTGGAAATTATATTTTTTCCTACTCCTTCGCTTTGCTTTTCTGATTAATTTCGTCACAGGATCCAAGACAGTTAAATCGTTTCTCCGGGACGCGTCGAGCTTCATTGACTCGGCGTTTTTCTGGTGGTCGCCACTGTTGATTCTGGCTTTCAGGAGTTGCAGTGATAGGGAATGTGTGGCGGGCTTGTCCGAATAAACAAAAAAACATGCGGGGCAGTCTTTGGGGACTGTCGATAGAAGTGAAAACTAAGTAACTTGTGAATTGTATCGTCGAGCTATTAGATTATTATTTTTGAATTTAGAAAGCGTTCGGTGACGATGACGCGAGTTCCATGATTTTTGCTCACCCAAAAAGTACACATATAATATACACAGTATACATATAGCTCATGGAAAGCGTTCGGCGACGATGACGCGAGTTCCATGATTTTTGTTCACCCAAAAAGTGCTCAGCGCGCCTAAAGAAGTTTTCACTTCAAAAACTGAAATGAACCCACGATTCCCATACCCCCACTACTAGTAGAATACTACGTTATACACAGAGGTGTCAGTTACGGTAACAGTGTCGCGAGTTAGATGGTTTTTTCCCATTTCAAAAATGCCCAACGCGCCTAAAGAAATTTTCACTTAAAAAAATATACGATTCGTGTGACGCCAGATCTTTAGTTCGTATTTGGTGGCCTAGATGCCAACACCCGTATTGCCAAAACGTTGCCGCTCATTTCATTTTCATGGCGAGAAAACCATTAAAACGAGACTGTCCCCTTTCCACCGGATGTAACAAATATGGCGGCCTTAGGACCGGATTCGTCACTTCCGGGACAGAAATGTGACACTGTTTTCTAAATGTCGGTAATTGTGTTTTCTTGTTTATATTTTTATTTATTAGAACTACTGGTTTTAAGAAAGATGCTTATTTAGGGGTTGAGTTTAAGGGTGGTATAGTTCGCCCCTTATTTTTCCGGTGTCGGAAGTGGTTTAAGATTTATTTTACACTTTCTTCCGCCCGCAGCGTCGCCCGTGTTAAAAGTTATTTCATGGTTTATTTCTTTACTAGCTCCAATTCTTTTTCTAAAAGTATGCCTTAGTTACTCCTTATAACATCGGTTTTCTGCTATAGTAGGCGCCAGATAATCGTGGAATAACGGTCATTGACCCACCTACAATTATTGACATTTTTAATTTGAAAAACGGAATTAATGACACAAAGCTGTCCCGAATCATCATCTCTCGTGATCCTTAACATTGTTTAATAATGAAAAACGATTTATATTTAATTGTTCAGGTACCTATGAACAGTTATTAGGGAAAGGTCAATGTACTTTATTCCACATTTATCTGGCGCCTACTATAGTAAAAGTCTCGTCTCTAAACGGTCCAGCCGTTTCGGAGGACTGACAATTTTTTTTTGTTAAATTAATGTATCTTTTTACTCTACTAGCTATAATATATTAACGAACACAGATATAAACAACTACGTTACTAAAATTTAAAACATGTAAAAAAATATAGCATTGAGACATAAACAATGATAAAAATTAAATTGGTAAATTAAAAAGTTCAGTTGTAGAAAAAAAACTACGGGTTGCACTCCGGGAGTGCCGACAGAAGTAAAAACTTGAACATTAACGTTGTGCATTTTTTATATTTTGGAATGGTTAGTGAATAATTTCGTACGAATTGCTTTAATTTTTAGTATAAAAGTACTATCATTTATGTGGTAAAATACAATATTCATTTATTGCGCTATCGTACACAAACATGACAATTTATATTACATTAAAAATTTAACACTTCAGAACTTTCCCTCTGTCTTACGAATGTTCGATCAGGTCACGTGTCCTGACGCGAGTTTAACATTTTTTACCCATCCCAAAAAGTGCACAACGCCGCTAAAGAAGTTTTCACTTCAAAAACTGAAAACAATCAAAATATTGCAACAAATGAAAATAAAACAATACCATTACAAAAACAAACTGGCCAAGAGCGAGTCGGACTCGCGAGCAAAGAACAAGAATTTTCCAAATCCGACTGGTAGTTCCAGAGATTACCCGCTAGGGCCAGAGCCTGCCAGGGTTGCGGAATTTGTTCGAAAGAGTCACCGCGGCCCTGGAACGCAAAGGGCTTTAGAAGGAACACGGATGGGTTTTAGTCAGTAAGAGTCTGACACGCCCTTCCGCTCCACCCAGAGCGGAAGAAGTTATTTGATGACAACACATCATTAAAAAAAAAAAAAAAAGTTCCAGAGATTAGCGCGTTCAAACGAACAAACAAACAAATTCGTCAGCTTTATTATATTACTATATAAAGTCAAAGTCAATTTATTTATTACAACTAGACCATTAAAAAGCACTTTTGAACGTCAAATTTACAGTTCAAAATTATAATATTAGTGACTCTAGTTGTCCATTCGCAAAACATAGATTCTTATGGAGACGAAAGGACAAGAACCTCCATAGTTACTCTTTTCAATTATAAGTTTTACAATATTTTGTATACATAGGTACATTGATCAATTGATTATATTATGTGAGCACAATGCATCCAACATTACACTAATATACAGCACACACTTATATACTAATAGGTACAACAAAGCAATACCAGCAGAGATAAAATTAAGTTTGCTAGTAAGGGACATGGTACTCACATATTTACAATACAATTAACAACAATGGATCAGTGTGTGAGTTAAATTACATATTAAAAACCTGAAAGAACACCAGTAGGTAAATAAAACAAGTTTGACTTTTTCTACTACACCCTCGATTGTCCTATGGAGCAGGACCAGCATGTTTCCAAGCATTTTTATCTTTAATATAATCATCTAGTTTTTAATATGCTTGTTTACAAAGTGTGGTTTTAATGTAAGTATTTTTCAGACATTTAAAGGGTGTTCTCTCTGATGAAACAAATATGAACATGTTTATGTACTCGGTTATAAGTAGGTCTTTTTTCAAAACATTCCTCTCGCGTTTCATGAAACAAAAACTTACGGAGAGACTTTTCACATATATCAGCCACATCTGCCGAAACCACACATATATAAATATTCTTAGAATCCCAGTAAGTTGGAAAATCTTTCTTTGAAAGTACAACTTTGGCAGTTTATAATTTTTTCTTCAATACTTTGAATGGCTTTTTAAAATGGCCGATGAAATATGGTCGGAATACGATTGGCTCTTCTTTTAGTACGGTTTTGTTTGGGCCGTTAAAACGAGTTGTGGATCTAGAATTGTTTTTAGGGGTCCGTACCTCAAAAGGATAAAACGCAAACCTCATAGGATCACTTTGTTGTCGTCTGTCTGTCCGTCAAGACCCTTTATCTCGGGAACGCGTGGAGGTATCGAGTTGAATTTAAAACCATATATTTAAGTCTTCAGTCCCGATGGTGTGCAAATTATTACGACTTTAAGACTCACAAATCAATAATTTCAGTAATGTTACAATAAATTCAAGTTACATTACACCATCTAAATAACAAATTAAAATGTCAGATTTATTATACATACAATGTCATATTGAATTATCATAAGATGTTATACTAAATGTCAAATTGATTTCTGATGGCTTAATAGAGTGTGCTAGCTACCAAGTGTCAATTAATTTCATTTAATTTGATTTACAGATTGAATGTTTTATTTTCTGTGTCATGTATTGTAAAATACTTTGCATACTATTGTATATATTCAAGTTTTTAAATGCTTAACAGACAGATGTGTTGCTGGGGAGTTTGTTGCTCCACTTCTTCTTCCCAGCTATAACAATAGGAAGTGGTGACGGGCGGGCGTTTTGGGGGACTGTCTTTTAAAAAAAAAAAAAAAAAAAAAATATACATTATTATTAGTAGAACTTTGACGTTCAAAAAGTGCTGGCACTCAGCCTAATTTGAATAAATGACTTTTGAATTTTGATTAAATACAGGACATAACGTCAACAAAAAGAAACGAAAGATTAAGTCTACATTTTTTTTTAAACAATTTTTGAGTTGTTGCATAGTTTGTTGCGTCACTAAAATTGCTGATTTTGAGCCAAGTTTGAATAAATTACTTTTGCCTTTGATTTTTGACGAACATTCCAATGATAGCATCTGACAGCGCGTGAATAGCGGAAAAGATCCCAAGGGAACAATTTTCCCGGGAAATAAAGTACCTACGTGCTATTCCTAACTATTCATCTAGATTCGTTCAGCCTTTCTGCCATGATTGAGTAATAAACAGCCATCGATTCTTCCGCATTTATATCTAATAGAAGTAAGATAGCTGTTGCCCAAGACTTAACACTAAACGTTTCCAATCGTCTTTTATAATGCGCACAGCAAATGAGTGGAACTCTCTGCCTGCGTCTGTGTTTCCGAACGCATACAACCCTAATCTCTTCAAAATTAGAGTGAACAGGCTTCTTCTGGGTAAGCTCGCTCCATCTTCGACTTTGTCTCTGTCATCTATGAACTAGACTAGAGTCAAGAGCAACCCCGACAAAAAAAAAAAAAAAATTGTTCGTCTTCGCTATCTTCGAAAATCTTCGTAAACCGCACTAAAAGGTACCAATTTCATGGGATTTTCTCTTGTTTGCACGGAACCCTAATCTATATCTGTGCCAAATTTGATGTTTTATCTTTCTTCCAGATGACGGACCCAGGTTCCTGTCAAGGGGACATTCGTTCAGGACAGTTGTAGGAGACACGCTACTTCTGCCGTGTCAGGTCCAAAACTTAGGTAAGTAACGTTCATTTTGATAAAATAACTATGACCCGACAGACGTTTTTTTTCCTACTCCTTCGCTTTGCTTCTCTGATTAATTTCGTTGCGGGATCCAAAGACAGTTAAATAAGGTTTAACTGTAGCTTTCCTCCGTGCCTCGGTGCACAAGTTAAGCCGTTGGTCCCGGCTGTCATTTGTAGATCTTTGGCAGGCGTTACGGATAGTCAGAAGCCAGATTATCTGACACCAGTCTTGCCAAGGAGTACCGTGTTACCCAGTTAATGGGTTATGGAGGTCTCGTAGGCAGCTGCTCCACGTAAAATACTGGTATTTAGCTGAATCCGGTTTGGAAAATCAGTTTGGTTGGGAAAAGGCTAGGCAGATTATGATGATCCAAAGACAGTTAAATCCTTTCTTCGGGACGCGTCGAGCTTCATTGACTCGGCGCCACTGTTGATTCTGGCTTTCAGGAGTTGCAGTGGTTGGGAATGTGTGGCGGGCTTGACCCGACAGACGTCGTACTGTCGAAAGCTGTCTATGGAAGGGACAGCTAGGAGCAGTTTTTTTAATGGGAAAACTGGCCAAGTGTGAGTCGGACTTGCATGCAAAGGGTTCCGAACGAATTTTAGTTTTGTAACATTTTATTTTGATGCTATAGACTTCTTATTTTTCCTGTAATCGAAGAAGAATAGACATATATATATAGATAATAAATAGGTAAAGAACTACTGTCTGCATTTTTTCAAAATTTATTTTTGGCTCAGTAGTTTCAGAGCCAAGGGTGGAATGGTAATTTTTCGTATAATTTCTTGAATAACTTCAAAAAACTGTTTTAAAATTATGAAAAAAATATAATTAAAACCCTCACAATAAGCCCTTTTATTTGATATGTCGCGCAATACAGTTTTCTGGTTAATTTTGGGGAAATTGACCCCCACACTCGAAATTTATTTATTTACGTAACGAGTTCGTATTTGGGTCACAATAGTTCATAGGTGTACCAAATTTCAACAGAATCGGTCCAGTAGATTCAGAGAAAATTGGCTGTAATAGACAGACAGACAACCGAGTTCCTATAAGGGTTCCGTTTCTTACGAATGTTCGGAACCGTAAAAAGTGTTTTTTTTACGTTTTTCCGGCCAATATTTCTCTTCATAAAAACCTTCCTCGAACTTCAAAGAATATTTCATAATAAAAAATAGCTAAATTGATCCAACCGTTCTCGAATCGCTTCCATAGAGGACTCTCAGTATGTTCAGCAACCGCAAACCAGGAGCCTTCTGCGAATAGTCACGGGGTCCACCAGCAGTTCGCTGAACAAACTACACTGTTGGCGCAGTGGTTTAATGATTGGCGCACGGAACAAATGTTTGTATGGCCAGATAGTCCCGGGTCTGGCTGTTCGTGTTTGTGAGTTTGTATGTTTGTAAACGCACGCACGATACAGGACAAATTCCTAGTGTGGTGCAAAGTTATTTAAAACAAACAAAAAACATGTGGTTTCATGACGTGGCTCCTTGAGTATGTCGTGTGAAATCGTTTTTATTTTTTTATTATTTTAAATAACGTTGCCCCACATTCAAACCATCCTTTTCCTAACTACATTGGGGTCGGCTTCTAGTCAAACCAGATTCAACTGAATACCAGTATTTTACAGTAGCGGCAGCCTACCAGACCTCCACAACCCATTAACTAGGTAACACGCTACTCCTTGGCAAGACTGGAGTCAGATTTACTGGCTACTGACAATCCGTAACGACTGCCAAAGACCTACAAATGACAGCCGGGACCAACGGCTTCACGTGCTTTCCGGGTGCTGTTGGGGTTACCGCGCTACTGGTGGTATGGTTTTTATGCCATCATGCTCATGCGCCTCCGCCATGCGTCGGGTACGCGCCAGCCCCAACAGCATCCTGGGAGTTTTAGCGGACAGATGGGACAGCCCCATACTGGGGCATTGGATAAGCCTACATGTGAGTTTAGTGTAGGTATATAATTGTATTTTGTTCCGGTAGTTATAAGTACTAACACTAGTTTCTAAGTTTTGTATACTAACCAATTAATGGAATCTGTCTGAATTAAAAGATTTTTATTTATTTGTTTTATTTTTTTATTTCCGAGGCACCATAGGCAATTTGAGTACTCCGCCGTACTCAAATTGCCTATGGATAATTTTAATTACAATAATGGTTTGTTTTACTTGCGTTACAGGCTCATTGGTCCTGCTATGGCGAAGGGGTCCAGCAGTACTGACCGCTGCCAGTCTTATGGTGACCCGAGACGAACGGTTCCGACTGGTCGACGGATATAATCTGCAAATCACCGACGTTGGGCCACAGGTAAATAACTAACTTTTCTCACCACCTGCACAAAAACGTCAAAATATGCGCTGTATGCAAACCTAGCCTAAAGTACGTCATTATAGCCCTCAAGCGCCGTCCGTCGACCTCCGCTGCTAGGTGTAGGTCGCGCGGTCAAAATGAGGTTCCAAATTCAAATCACATTATTGCCCGGCGGGGTAATATAGTGAGATTAACGCTCTGTAGCGGCTCCGCGTAAAATGAAGTGTAAATCACGGATTTGGATCGGAGGTGGTGCGTAAGCAAAATCCGAGTTCGATCCGAGTTTTCTCGGACAGTATTTTGACGGATTCGGATCGGACGTAGAGCGTTACCGTTCTAAAGGTAAATTATAGGAACCCAGTCAAAATCACTTGTCATTAAATTTTCTTGTTCCTCCCTATCCGTTGTCAGTTCGTGAATTTTAATTAGCATTCCATCAAGAAATCTGTCGGGTATCTGCTAATGAAATCTATTGACGACCATTTTAACTGCTGTCATCAGCATTGATTGGGATTTCTTACGGATTGAGGTAGCATCGCTGTGTCTGAAGTTTCTTTCATGAGTAACAAACATACATCATACCATCTATAAACCTTCGCATTTATAATCCTTACTGTTGCGGCGCAGCGCCTCACAGTTTTATAATAGCTACACTCGCACGTCTATAGATTTACGCCTTATGATTTTGAAGGCGTTTGTTAATATTAGCCTTTTAGTTTAAATAGTAAGTTCACGACTCATTCTACATTCCACGTTCTTACTGTACGCACAATCGTCATTAATAAAACTTCTTTTACCTGTAATTGGACTTTAATTAGCCTCAGTGTATAGTCAAAATATACACTTACTAATATTATAAACGCGAAAGTTTGTATGTATGGATATATGGATGTTTGTTACGCTTTCACACACACAGGCACAGAGGTAGATTATAGTCTGGAAAAACACATAGGATACTTTTCATTCCAGGTGTATGTTCCCTTGGACTAATTTTCGACATTAACGCGGGCGGTAGCTAGTATTTGTATCGAAACGAAAGTTGCGCTGGATGCATGTTTGTTATTCAATCACGACAGAACGGCTGAACGGATCTGGATTAAATTTGGCACGGAGATAGATTATAGTCTGGAATACTTTTAATCTCAGGATGTTCCCTTGGCATAATTTCCGACATACACGCGCGTAAAGCCACTAACAGATGGTTTAACTATCATCCCAAAGAAATAAAAACATACATTCTTCACATTCCTTATTTTCAAATCAGCAGAAAACGCTAAAATCTTTCAAAATAGTTCCCCGGACGGACTTAAAATAAAAATCCCCCGTTATTACCCCTAAATAGGTTTTATAATACCAAAAATCGCTCCACATTTTTTTTTCGCAGTCAAAAATGCTAAATTGCGCCCTAAACGGTAATTGGCTAGGGAAAATATGATAATGGCCGCATAAAAACCTTTGTGGTATACATCCTCGTTATTTTTTATGCGTTGCAACACTGAGGTACGATTTCCCGCGCAATTCTAGTCGGCCATGTTGCTTTTTATTTTGTGCGTCGAAAAGGTTTGACATGGACAACGCTTTTTGTTTCGGATTTGAATTGTTTTTATTGTTATTATTTGTGTCTGAATGGAATATATATCATGTCGGTGATTTCTTGCAGTTACTGATGAAAGTGTTTCTACTTAAAACCCATACAATTAGGAGAGAACCTCAAGCGGCGGAAATACAATAAACTTGGTGGTAGTTATATTTTCGAGCCGTTTGGGGTTGAAACTCTCGGGTCTTGGGGTCCGAGTGCACATAAATTGTTTAAAGATCTCTCAAGACGCTTAGTTGACACTTCGCGTGACCCAAGGGCTGGCTTTTACCTTGGTCAAAGAATAAGCATTGCCATTCAACGTGGCAATGCCGCCAGTCTTTTGGGTACATTTCCAGTCGACAGCGATGCGGATGAATTTTTTGACGCCATATTTTAGGGTTCATTTAGTGAGGAGTTTTTATTTTCGTTTCTAGTGTAGGTATATAGTTAGTTAAGTATTTATAAAAACAGGTGTAAATATCTATGTAAATAAAGGATTTACCAGTGTAGAGGTAACCTCTTGGCTACAATTAGGCAGTTACCTAGTCGTACAAATGAAAACGTACAAAAAAAGTAAAAATATTTTAAAAACTTAACACACACTCACTTAAACACAGCCTTTGTACATCATCTGCCTAGCTTTTTCCCAATTATATTTGAGGTCGCCTTCCAGTCAAACCGAATTCAGCTGAATACCAGTATTTTACGTAGACCGACTACTTACCAGACCTTCACAACCAATTAAATGGGTGACACGGGACTTGGCAAGATTTTCAGATTTTCTGGCTTCTCACAATCCGTAATGACTGTCAAAGATCTACAAATGGCAGCCGGGACCAACGGCTTAACGTGCTTTCCGAGGCACGGAGTAGTCTCATTATGTTGAGATGGTCACCCATCCATAGACCGACTTTGGCAAGCGTTGCTTAACCTTGAAGATCGACATGTGCGGCTGTTATTATTTAGCTACGAGCTCCTATTGTATACTTAAAATAAAATCTCCTAAGTACTTAAACCTTTTACATATATGTAGTTTTAAAAAATCTCCGCATCGCTGTCGACTGGAAGTGTGCCCAAAAGACTGGCAGCATTGCCACGTTGAATGTCAATACCTATCCTCTGTCTGTACTTACAAGGTAGAAGCCAGCTCTTGGGTCACGCGAAGTGTCAACTATGCGTTTGGCAGCGATGCGGATGATTTTTTGATGCCCAAAATATTTTGTTTTTACAGGCGTTTGTACACAATTAGTCCGTCAGAAACATTAATTTTTTTTTTATTATTATAAATATATTATTTATTATTATTTTTTGTTATTGTATATATATTATATATTATTATATTTATATTATTTGGAAAAGTGTAATCTCTTCTTTCACGTAAACAAAAAATGAAGATACATTGCGTTGAAAACTCTTGTGACGGCACATTTGTGTACACTTTTTACCTAAACGAGACGTCACAGAACCCCCCTTCTGATCTTTGATGCGTTTTATCTTCGTCATTTCTTATTGATTTGACAAATGAAAAATCACCAATCCATTTTTTTTTTCAAATATCTAATTGACAGACTAAATAGAATCATATTTGTTTACTTAGGAATCATCCCTAATATAACAAAGATTGTTGAAGATGTCGAAATAAAGTGACGTATAAAATGTTAAAATTGGTGCATTCCAAATTACCTATACTTGATTGTCGATGATAAAAAAAAACAACAGGTTGCTCTCCGGGAGTGCCGGCAGAAGTGAAAACTTGAACATTAACGTTGTGCATTTTTGATATTTTGGAATGGTTAGTTAGGGAATAATTTCGCACGAAGTGCTTTAATTATCAGTATAAAAGTACCTACTATTTATGTGGTAAAATACAATATTCATTTATTGCGCTATCTTTCACAAACATGACAATTTATATTAGGGGAAGCCCGGGCAAGAAGCATAGTGCGGGCAAGAAGAATAACTGATTTTTCCATAAATCTATAATAGATGGCGCTTCTATATATTTTCTAGTCGTGCCTCGTGCGACCGGCGACGTCATGACAGTTCAACCAAAACAATACGCGAGTGCATTTGTTGACAAAAGAAAAAAAAAGAAATATCGTTGTTTTGTTACGATTTTTGTGAAGGTTTGTACATTAAGTTTCTGTATTAGTCAGTAGTTATCTATGAAATGTTTTACTTATCCAATTGCACGTTTACTTAACTATTATTTGTGATCGTTACTTTTTGTTTACCTACTAAAATTATTTCAAGTCTTGACTTGATTCTAATATGAGCGTGCTGGGCAAAATGGATATGGGCATAACGAATAGGTATCCGTTTTACCCGTTTAGTTATTTCATTATCTCTTTTATAAGTAAGAAATATTTTAACAGTATTTTGACAACTTTAATTATAGCTAGGGTATTTTAATTCAATTTCAATGTAATCATAAAAATGTTATGACGACTTTTTGTTTTAGATGGTGTTTAATTATAAGCGCAAAACTAATCGTGCAGCATGGTCTGAAGAAACACTCGATAGAGCGGTAAGAGCTGTAAAAGATGACGGACAATCTATAAATTCAACCGCAAAGAAGTTTGGAATTCCGTTTACAACTTTGCAGAGACATGTGAAGACTGGGAATAAGTTAAAGAAATTGGGTAGGTTCACATCAGTTTTTAGTCCAGAACAAGAGGAAGAGTTGTGTTTGTATCTTAAAAAATTGGATAGTTTATTTTTTGGGCTTACTCGTGCAGATTTTTTAGAATTAGTGTATGATTATGCAACAAGAAATCATATTTCTCATCCATTTAAAAATGGAAAAGCTGGAGACGACTGGTTTTCTGGTTTCAAGCGTCGACACTCAGAAATTGTACTAAGAGCGCCAGAGCCAACATCTTTAGCGAGAACAAGAGGCTTTAATAAGCCACAGGTGGAGTTATTTTATTCCAATTATTGGAGCCTAATAGAAAAATACAATTTTGATGCAACTACAATATATAATATGGACGAGACCGGAATAAAGAGCAGTACATCTAAACCACCAAAGGTTTTGTCTATTAAAGGCAAGAGGCAAGTCGGAGTAATATGCAGTGCAGAAAGGGGGCAATTAACCACTGTCATATGTTGTTGTAATGCAGCTGGAACGTTTGTTCCACCCTTTTTCATATTTGCGCGCAAACGTATGCAAGAACGACTTCTAGATAATGCCCCACCAGGCTCACAAGCCACCGTGACTGACAACGGTTGGATAAATGGAGAAGCTTTTTTGAATTGGTTGCAATATTTTGTTGAGAAGGTTCGTCCAAGTGAAAACAGAAAAGTTTTACTACTGCTCGATAATCACGAGTCGCATAAATTTTATCCAGCTTTGGAATTTGCATCAAAAAATCACATCATCTTTTTGTCATTTGCCCCACACACAACTGACCGGATGCAGCCTCTAGATGTGGCTGTGTATGGACCCCTCAAAAAATATTTTGAACAAGAGTTGAATACCTTTCAAAAAATGCACCCAGGCCGTATTGTAAACCAGTACGATATGGCAAAACTATTTGGGGGAGCGTACGCCAAAAGTGCTTCGGTCCAGAATGCAGTTAATGGGTTTAGAAAACCGGGAATTTGGCCTTATGATCCAAATGTTTTTGGAGACGAAGATTACGCTCCGTCAACGATGACCGACCGTCCTTTTACTGAACCACCTTCTACTATGACTGAAGTTCCTGTAAATGATGCACCATCGACAGTGGGCATAGATCCTTTTAATGGCACGTCGTCTACTGTGACCGTCTGCGCTTTAAATGATTCTCCAGCAACAACAGTGACCACAAAGGAGGCAGTAGCTGAATCTTCTACAGGCTGTCATTTCTGGAATAGAAACTGAAAGGTCTACTACACCTTTGCCTAATTCCAATATACTGGAAGAAGGATCAGCTCAATTACTAGGAGAAAATCATCCAGCACCTGCAGCGAGTCTTACGCCATTTCAAATTAGACCTATTCCAACTATGGCTGCTCCTAAAACAGCCCGCAAACACAAGAGGCAGAAATCGGAGGTGTTGACGTCTACTCCCGTCAAAGCTGAGCAGGCATTAAAATTTCAGAAGGCAAGTAATAAGAAAACCAAAATTTCAGATTTAGCAGGCCCCAGCAAGACTAAAACTAAAAGACCCTCAGCCAAACAACAGATTAAAAACCCGAAACCAGATTTTTACTGTTTGGTGTGCGCTGACAAATACACTGAACCACCAGCCGAAGATTGGATTCAGTGTAATCAATGCAGAAGTTGGGCGCATGAAGATTGCACTTCTTATGTAGGAGTTGGCAGCTACTTCTGTGATGAATGCGAAGACTGATCTTAACTAATTCAATATTATCCTTTTTGCCCTTCGGGCGTATCCGTTTTACCCGACCCCTCCGGGCAAAACCGATAATTGATACTTTTTGTTAATTCTTATAATTGATACAGAAATCGTTAAAGTTTTTAAGTTTATGTGAACATTTTCCAAAGATGATTAAACATAGTACAAATTAAAAGTACAAAGAGTTCTATTGTTTATCAGATTGTGATTTTATTTACATTATCCCTTAATATATGCGTCTTGCCCGGGCTTCCCCTACATTAAAAATTTTACACTTCAGAACTTTCCCTCCGTCTTACGAGTTTTCGATCAGGTCACGTGTCCTGACGCGAGTTTAACATTTTTTACCCATCCCAAAAAGTCCGCAACGCCGCTAAAGAAGTTTTCACTTCAATCATTTTAGTCTGTTTTCAAGATACACCTTGCTTTATTAAGTTATGAGCCCAACATGCTTCCACTGTTCGTGTTTTATAATAATAATAATTATTTTCTCTCTCTCTCTCTTTCCAGGACGCTGGAGACTACGTATGCCAGATCTCAGATCGGGTGGCTCGCGACCAGGTCCATACCGTCGAGGTGCTGGTGCCGCCCAGCGTCAGGGCGTCTCCCGAGTCCAGACATGCAGCCGCCAGACGAGGGGGCGCGGCCGTGTTGGAGTGCCGAGCCGCCGGCAATCCCGTGCCCACCGTCACCTGGCACAAACTTGTGAGGACCTATGATTATTATTAGGGATGTTAAGGAGCTCCTTAACCGAAACTATCGGGTATCCGGAATAAAAATCCATCCGTAACCGTACACTTGTAAGGACTTATGATTATTATTTTATGATCGTAACAGACATACATCGTGTAACAGGATAAACGCAATACCTCTCAAGGGGTCATTGTAGGTACTCATCATTATGAACAACTTTTACTGTGGGACCAACAATGAAATCGCGAAAAAAAATGAACTGCCCCATACATTTATGTGCACATAACTCGACAAAATTTACTGAACAGTTAATTTTTCTTCGCGATTCGTTGTTGGTCCCATAGTAAAAGTTGTTCACAATGATGAGTACAATGACCCCTTGAGAGGTATTGCGTTTATCCTGTTACACGTTATATACAGTGTAGTAAAAAACATAACAATTACGAATATACAAAAAAAAAAAAAACATTTAGCCGAATTGATAACCTCCTTTTAGAAGTCGGTTGAAAATTAAAAATAATAAATCTAGTTAGCTCGTCCGTTAGGTTTTCAAAAAATATTGGACACGTATTTTTTGCTATTTCAAATCAATAAAAAAATATAAATATAAAGCGCTTGATGCGCCTTATATTTATATGTGTGATATTAGTTCAAGAGTGGGGGCTGGTAACGTCATGTTTTATTAAAAAGTGTACCATCGTAGTGACGTCACGTGAGTTTTAACGCATATATCGTTTTCATTTTTAAAACACGTGCCCAATGTTTTTATTTTGTATGTTTTTTACCTCATAACTAAGTAAGTCATTTATGAACCGATTTGAAAAAGTTTTTCTCCGATTGGTCCTATAGAAATTACATTAAAATCGGTTCAGTAGACTTCCAAAATTAAAGTTATTTTATACTTTGTAGTGTTTTTTTTATTTGGAAGTCGGTTGTTTATTTTTTTTTGTAAAAAAGTTTTTTATTTGATTTTACTTTAACAGTTTCCTAAAAATCGAATATCCGAAAATATGTCTGGTAGTCCGAAATAATTTAATAGCCGTTGCCAAATCTGAAACGGGTATAATAATATTTCTTTATCCGTATCCATAACCGAACTGTCCATAACATCTCTGTTATTACTTCGTTTACAAATCAAAAAAAAAAATATATATCATCATCTGCCTATCCTCTACCCAACTATATTGGGGTCGGCTTCCAGTCAAACCGGATTCAGCTGAATACCAGTATTTTACGTGGAGCGGCTGCCTACCAGACCTCCACAACTCATTAACTGGGTAACACGGTAGTAATTGGCAAGATTGGTGTCAGATTTTCTGGCTTCTGACAATCCGTAACGACTGCCTAAGATAACAGCTTAACGTGTTTCCGAGGTTCGGAGAAGTCTCGGTATGGTAAGACGGTCACCCATCCACACCCGACCTCGGCAGTCATTGTCTTAACCGTGCGGCTGTTATTTTGAAACCACGAGCTCCTCAAGCTAGGACATGTCCGGTCGATCCTGTAAACATGTCGAAGTGAAGGCTTGTGTGAAGTGATCACGAGGTGAGTTGTCAATCAATATAATCAAGATGTCACGTGATCACGAAGTGAGCTGTCATTCCATCCGTTCCGGCGTGATTGAGTTACAAGCATACATCCATATTTATAACTTGCTTTTGCCCGCGACTTTGTCCACGTGGAATAGTTACTTGGGGCAGACATTTTTATTTTAAGATTATGAAGTTTAGTAAAGTTTCAGTCAATGCTACTAAAAAGAGAAAGAATAGATATATAGATAGTTGAACAAAAGTTCGACGTGATTCTTTAAATTGGGAATAAATATTATGACCACCAGAAAATACTTCGATACCCTAAGCTCTTTTACCAAAAATATATACTTAACACCAAAAAAATTAAGCCTAAAAAAATAATAGTTCTAGCTGTTTTATTGCAAATATAGTAAATGATCACCAAATTTTTGCGAGCAAATTTCTTCTTTAAACAAGGTGCCGCGGCAGCGGCCGGCGAGTGCCAGAAACGACTTGCATTAATAGAAAAAAGAGATTGTTTTTAGTAGGTTACCCGGATACTAAATATTTGGCTTATTTGATAGGGTAGCAAGATGTATAAACTTTGGTTATAATTTCATATTAAACTGCGGTTTTAATTTTGGTGATCATTTACTATTTTTGTGTCAACTATGATTTGTTTGGAGTCATTTGCTTTAATAGGATAGCAAGATGTACAAACTTTGATTATAGTTTTAAATTAAAATGCGGCTTTAAATTCTGGTGATCATTTACTATTTTTGCCTGTGATATTTTACTAAATCAGGTGATCAGTTAAACATAAGCCCTTTAAATTGGCAAAAAAAAAATAAAAAAAAAAATAAATAAATATATTATATAAAACCACATCTAAATGTTATTTGCGTTGATAAAGGTCCCATTTATATTTTTTCTCATAAATCTTCCATGTATAGACAGCGATCCGTTACTTTTTAATATGTATAGATGCACAGATAGATAGCAGTATGAAGTATGATACCTTTTCTTTTGTTTTAACTGCCTGTTTTTGTTATCTTTGTCTATTTATTGATTCCTTTGCTTCTGTAAAAGATCATCTTTTATTCAAGTAGATAATTCCGGTGTTCCAGAATGACACAAACACCAGGCTGGGCGAAGGGCCACAGCTACAATTATCTCGGCTAGAGAGGGGACACAGTGGCCGGTACGCTTGCACGGTCGACAACGGGGTGGGCGCACCTCTAGTGGCGGAGTTCCAGCTGCAAGTTCTATGTAAGTTGTTGCGGAATTGTTCGAAAGAGTTACCTTCGGCCCTGGAACGCAAAGGACATTTGAAGGAACACGGGTGACTTTTAGCCAGTAAGAGTCTGACACTCCCTCCCGATATGTCTCCAGAGCGAGAGGAGGCTTTTGAAGGTCTCCCATCAACAAAAAAAAGTTAGTTAATTGTGTTCTTATTCTAAAAGAAGATTGGTTCTTTACGTTTTTGAAGTGAAAACTTCTTTAGCGGCGTTGTGCACTTTTTGGGATGGGTAAAAAATGTTAAACTCGCAACAGGACACGTGACCTGATCGAAAATTCGTAAGACGGAGGGAGAGTAGACCGCCGCAAATGAATATATTTTATATCCGCAAAATATCAAAAATGCACAACGTTTTCACTTCTGCCGGCACTCCCGGAGTGCAACCCGTTGTTTTTTTTTTTTAATAAATACCTTGTTTTCTAATATAAGTGAAAGGGAGACTGACTGACTGACATATCAATGCACAGTCAAAGCTACTGGGACTCGGGACATGAAATGTTGCACAAGGCTTCCTTATATGATACATCATTACATTCCTTCATCCCTTCTGCGCTTGAAGCCCTTGAATCAATTGAGAAACAGAAACGAGCCAGGATTATCATCAGCAATGGCTCGTCGAGTTGAAGCTCAAAAGTCTTGAACATCGATGCCGAGTTGCTAGCCTGTCGGTTTTCTATCGGTTGCATTTTGGGGAGAGCGACGGAATTGCCAAGCCCGTTCCATCATCGGACCACAAGACGTACGGCGATGCGCCACCGGTACTTTCATGGTGGACATCCCACCCACAAGCACAAATCGTTTTGGGAACACATTCATTGTGCGTACAGCTTAGGAGTGGAATTCCCTGCCAGAGCCTATTTTTCCTGATAGCTACAACCTGGAAATCTTTAAGTCTTCTTCGATTACATCATCGCTTACCATCAGGTGAGATAGTGGTCAAACGCGTGCCAGTCAATAGTAAAAAATTATAATAAAAAATATTGGAAATTCAACTTTGAAGGGGGAAAGCCGTTTGGATTAAATCTGCGCGGACGTAGTCTATCTAATTACACCTACTCTATTAATTATAAATTTAATGATTTATTTTGTATTTTTTTCAGATCCACCCGAAATAACAGTGGAGCGATCTTGGGTTCATACGGGCGAAGGTTTCCGCGCAGAGTTACTGTGTACAGTCCTAGCAGATCCCCCTGCCGAAGTGAGTGAAATTTGTAACCTAACCTCCTTATCTGCTACAAAGACCTCTTTTTTACAGATATTATTCACATTTGACTGCCCCGTTGATCCTGGGTCCGATTGCCAGGTCAGACAAAAATGTTATTTGATTTTTCCTTTAGGAATTTCTCAGTTCTCTCTGGTGTTTGGAACCTGGTAGTTTGGAACCTCGTGCCTCGGAAAGCGCTTTAAGCCGTTGGTCCTGCGCTTGATCTCTCCCCGGTCGTGTCGGATTGCCGTCTCATCGGAAAATGAGAGTACACCTGTGTTTGCACACACACTTGTGCACTACTTAACTATATAGCTCCTACGCAATTGGCTAATTTCCGTTGAGATTGGCCGCCTGATCGAAATGCGGTCAAGGGTTTATTATACGTATTCAGGATTAGTAAACAATAGTGCCTCATTCCATTTGAAATGTCTAACGGGGCCTCAGCGAGTTGGTTTCGGCCCCTCGTACGCCTACCAAAGGACCGGGACCACAGGTTCCCGAGACTGTCAGTCATAAAAGATAAATAATAATAATCATTTTATTATCAGGCTACTGGGGCCCATAGATACAATACACAAAAAAAATGTGTGCGTGTACTAGTGTACACACGTAAGAAGTGAAACTTCTTTATGACCTTATTTTTCGAAAAATTATCTACTTTTGTTTTCATTTTTACTTTGTAAAAACAAAACACAAAACAACAACAACTAACAACAACAAACAAACAAACAACAACTACCACAACAGCAACTATCTCTAATACAAAAAACGGTCAAGTCTAGTGGTGGGAGTAAGTCCGCTTAAACGACATGCTATCCCTACTCCGCTGGAGAAAGTACTCTTCGAATCAACCGTGATAGGGACAAGGAAAAGATGGCGCGTAACGGAAAAATGTGACGCGTAACCGAGAAATGTGACGGTATTTTTTTTTCCAACGCCGATAAAGAAGTTTCACTTTTTTGTTTCCACTATTTAACAACAATAAACCAATACGTCATGTAAATAAACTTTATTAAAACCATAACTTAAAATGTAACGTTGACGGCGTCGTGTTTCGAAAACATTGAAATACCACACCTGTCGGCCAAAATTCCCCTTTTAAGGTCTGCAGCTGGTCAGTGACCGCACTTTTATTCACATGGCCATAAGCATTTCCTTTTGCATTGTAACTATACAACGTGTAAAATAATAAACGCGATACCTATCTTAAATAGGTCATTATTAACAACTTTTGCTCTGGGACTAAGCCCGAAATCACGGAAAAAAAAACATGAAGGCCGTCTTTGGGGACTGCCGATAGAAGTGAAAACAAAGCGAAAGCTAATGCGTTCGGTGACGATGACGCGAGTTCCATGATTTTTGTTCACCCAAAAAGTGCTCATATCGCCTTAAGAAGTTTTCAATTCAAAAATCAACTGTTCAGTACATTTCGTCGCCTGCCACTGCCTGCCAGGGATGCGGAATTGGTTCGAAAGAGTCACTGCGGCCCTGGAACGTAAAGGGCTTTAGAAGGAATACGGATGGATTTTAGTCAGTAAGAGTCTGACACGCCCTCCCGCTCCACCCAGAGTGGAAGAAGTCATTTGATGATTTCCCATCCTTTAAAAAAAAAAGTACATTTCATCGAGTTATGCGCATAGAAATGGTTGGTCCCATGGTAGAAGTTGTTCATAATGAAACCTTTTCAGGTATTGCGTTTATTCTGTTACACGTTGTATATTTCTATCCATGCACTTTTTTCAGGTGACCTGGTACCAGAACTCTTTTCCTCTGAGCGCATCGGAGCGGGTCACGATGTCTGCGCGGGGCAACAACCACACGCTTCTGATAGCCAACGTACAGCCTGAAGACTTTGGGAACTACAGGTTGGTCCCAACCTGCTCCAAGACTATCTTACTACTGTTATAAATGCGAAAGTTTGGAGGGATGGATGGATGGATGTTTGAACGCCACCCCGAATGAGTTCGACCCTTTGCCAGCCTAGCCTATGAGGGTTCTGACTTGCGGGACTTGCCAGGCCAATCGAAATGGTAGGTAGGGTGGGGGCCCGCACAGCTTAAGACCCGACTGAAGGCTCTTACTTGCGACGTACCTACAAGGTAGATAGTGAATCCAGGTGGCAAAAATTTTCGAGTTCGCTGCGCTTGCTCTTGCATTCTGCATAAGGTTCTTGAGCTTTCCTAAATAAGCCAGAAAACTATAAAGATAGAAGATATCTACAGAAGGCAGTCGGGACCAACAACTTAAGTGCTGGTCCCGATGGGCTGGTATGTTATGGAGGTTAGGTTTAAAGTTGTCATTTTATGTTATGGCCAACATTTCATGATATGACCAAACGTGGAATGATATATCATCAAATGACGTAAACAATGCGTCACGAACGCAAATTTTGCTGTGCAATCAGCTCGCAGCGGTAAATACCGCCGCTGGTGTGCTCATAAACAAAGTCCAGTCCACGCGGGATCTTGGTGTGCTGCTGGACTCAAACCTCCACTTGGACACACATATTGACAACATTGGTACCACGAACTCATGTGACTATGTCGAAGAAATGTTTTCTATTCTATTCTGATGATGTTTTGTGTGTTGTAGCTGCGTGGCGGACAACAGCCTTGGCCGAGCACGGCAGCACGTGGAGGTGTCGGGGCGGCCGGGCCCCGCGCGCTTCACGTCGGCGCCTCTGGCCAGCTCGCACACGCGCTACCTGCTGGCCTTCGCCGTCGACAGCTACCCGCCGCTCGACGAGCTCAGGCTCCTGTATCGGCAACTAGCGGTTAGTGTTCTATTGTGACTGTAGCGGCATCGATGATTGCAGAATTTGTTCGAAAGAGTCACCGCGGCCCTGGAACGCAAAGGGGGGGAGGGACACGGGTGGTTTTAATCAATAGAAGTCTGAAACTGCCTTCCGCTACGCCCCAGAGTGGAAGGAGTCATTTGATGATTTCCCATCTAAAAGAAAAGTACGGCTTCAATACCGCCTCCAAAAGTAACGCAGCGCCATCTATACCGCCATAAACGAACTACGTCAAATTTGAATACATATAATACGACAGCCTAAATATCAACCATACTTTTAAACAGTGTAATGGTTTTTGTCATTCCACCCCTCAAAAATTCCAACCAGTCCTTATTAATTTAATTGTCTGTCTCCAAAGTCCTTTATCAGATCTTTACGAAATTGAAATGAATGTAGATATATGTAAGAATATAACTATATTAGATGGATTCAAATGAACCGCCACTCGTCCATTTAAGGGTTCATTAGAAAACCAGCGTCAGACAGCATCAGTCTGTCTGACATATCGCTGAAATGGACCTTTTTAGTGCAGCCGTGAGACACACATTTAGTTCCTAGCATACCTACATTTCTTTTTAATTTTATTTCTGTGTACCGTGCGTGTTTCATGTAAGTGCTAAATAAATATTATTCTTTCTTATTCTATTCTTATTCTAAATGGGACCATTTCGGAATAAACCGCAAATCCGTATTAATATGACGGAGTTATGCCCGAACATTGGGCATCTTGCCAAGAAGTACTGTGTTACCCAGTTAATGGGTTGTGGAGGTCTGGTAGGCAGCCGCTCCACGTAAAATACTAGTATTCAGCTGTATCCGGTTTGACTGGAAGCCGACTCCAATGTAGTTGGGAAAAAGGCAGGCAGATGATGATGATGCCCGAACATACGAACAAAAAAAATAATATACATAAAGATCCGACTGGATAACCTCACTCTGACATAGATAAACTGACCTTTTTTGAAGTCTTTTTATAAATGAAAACGGTACTCCGTGTTGCAGATCAACGAGTCGTTCCAGCAGCCGGGGCGCTGGCACGACGTGGTCATCCCCGCGCCCGCGCCCGCCGGCTCGCTCACCCACCGCGTCGCGCACGAGCTGCGGGCGCTGCAGCCCGGCGCTGTCTACGAGGCCATCGTGCAGGCCAAGAACCGATACGGCTGGAACGAGGTCAGCATACACTGCACTGTATTATACAGACTCTTACTGGCAAAAGCCCTGGATGGTATAGTCTAATAGACTATACCATCCAGGGCTTTTGCCAGTAAGAGTCTCAACTCTTGACCCAGAACGGGAGGACCCATAATAAAAAGGATTGACTTGCACATAAATGGGCACGCTTGCCTAGAATTAACCTATTCACTCTTGGCCCAAAGACCGCCATGTTGTAAATGTCACTGGAAAATTGCAGACGCCGTAAGATTGTAAAATATCGCGTGAAATATTGTAAACATTTTTTTCTTAATAAGACACGGATATATTGGAATCTATTGAATTTTGAAGAGATTTTTTTTTTAATTTAATATGGGTTTGCTCTTGACCTAAGTCTAGGTCATAGATACCAGAGACAAAGTCGACGATGGAGCGAGCTTACCCAGAAGAAGCCTGCTCACTCTAATTTTGAAGAGATTAGGGTTGTATGCGTGCGTTATTGTACTCAAAACGATTTTTTAATAATAAATACAGATATTATAATCTAATGAAGACTTATTACAATCTTACGGAGTTTATAATTTTCCGGTGACATACCTACCAGGAAACAGACTCTGGCAGGGAATTCCACTCCTTAGCAGTACGCACAATAATAAAAATATTCCCAAAACGTTTTGGGCACATGGATTGTATGAGGAGTGATATGAAAGAAAAGGGAGTTAGTGATAGCGTGACGGCTGACAGGACAGAATGGAAGAAAAAAACGTGTTGCGCCGACCCCAAGTAACATGGGGTAAGGGCAGGAAGATGATGATGATGATGTCAAAGTCAAAGCATTTATTTCAAATAAACCATTATCAGGTACTTTTGAATTGTCAAAGTCAGTCCGTCAAAAACATGAAGCTATTTGCACGTTCCAAAGCGTAGATCTCTATGGAGAAGAACGTGCAAGAAACTCCACGGATACTCTCATTCTAAATCATTTTATGTTTACAAAAATCCTGGTTACATTAACCTTGTTGCTTCTATATACTTATGAAGAAAGAAAAAACAATTTATAGTATCAAATATTAAAATGAGGCAGTGGCAACTATGGGATGACCAATCTCCACTGACGGCGCCCGTCATGACGCGTGCATCAGCACCATTCAGCTCATGATGATGATTATGATGATCATCAAGCCCGCCACACTATTTCCAACCACTGCATTTTTTATATAATTTATTCTTGAAGTTAAAACTTCTTTAGCGGCGTTGTGCACTTTTTGGGATGGGTAAAAAATGTTAAACTCGCGTCAGAACACGTGATCTGATCGAAAATTCGTAAGACGAAGGAAAATAGCGCAATAAATGAATATTGTATTTTACCACATAAATGATAGTGCTTTTATACTGATAATTAAAGCAATTCGTGCGAAATTATTCCCTAACCATTCCAAAATATCAAAAATGCACCACGTTCAAGTTTTCACTTCTGCCGGCAATCCTGGAGTGCATCCTGTTGTTTTTTTTATATTTTGAGTGTGCCTCTCGCTGGTAAACGGAGATCTACTTAGCCGGACTTGCTTGTAGTGTCTACAGCAGTGCGATTCTGGTCTGGTCTGGTCGACACTATAAACATGTCGAAGTGAAGTGACGAAGTGAGCTATCAATCCATGCAATCAAGATGACATGACAGCTCACTTCGTGATCACGTGACATCTTGATTATATGGATTGACAGCTCACCTCGTGATCACTTCATCCCAAGCCTTCACTTCGACATGTTTACATAATTGACCGGCTGTAAACATGTCGAAGTGAAGTGACGAAGTGAGCTGTCAATCCATGCAATCAAGATGGCATGACAGCTCACTTCGTGATCACGTGACATCTTGATTATATGGATTGACAGCTCACCTCGTGATCACTTCACCCAAGCCTTCACTTCGACATGTTTACAGAATTGACCGGCTGCAAACATGTCGAAGTGATGACTTGGGTGAGCTGTCAATCCATATAATCAAGATGGAATGACAGCTCACTCCGTGATCACGTGACATCTTGATTATATGGATTGACACTCACCTGCTGCTAGGGCAAAATCGTACAAACTGAAGGAGCATTACCTCTCACTATAATTTTTCTTCTCCTTTCCCATTTACATATTTGATATTTATTATTATATTATTTAGTATTGTGTGTATTTTATATTATTGTCTAATTTATACTGTTTATGATGTTTGTACACTGACCGCCCTAAATCTAACTTCTTTCGTTCAGTCCATCCAAAGGTTGTCTGTAAAAGATTGCCCTATGCGATAAGACCGCCCATTGTACACTTGTTTTTTTTAAACGATTTTACTATGTTTGTAATGAGATGTAGGTACAATGAAGTATTTAATAAAAAAATAAATATATAGACTATGCGACTACACGCTCGCGGGCACCTCTTGTTGTGCGGACCTTGGCTTAGGGCATCGCTGAGAGTAGGTACTACAGCTAAGGACGTACTGGATGGAACAAGGAGTAGTTTTGGGGTATAGGATCGCAGCAGTTGCCTTAATGTTTTCATTTTGATAGAAAATAATAATTATATTTAGTCCTTCCGTTAGATTTTCAAAGAATATTGGACACGAGTTTCTTACCATTTCAAATCGATAATTTCAACAGCGGGGGCTGGTGACGTCACATTTGAGTAAAAAATGTTACTAGTGAAATGTGACGTCACGCGAGTTCTCAACGCCTACATCGTGGTCTTTTTTGTTTACGTGATAAAACAAAAAATACGCGTCCGATATTTTTTTGGAAATCTATCTAACGGACTCGGAAATCATTTTTAGTTTATGTCACTACCGACATCATCGTCAAATTCCGACTCCTTTTCGGTAACCTATGTTAAACTGCAAACATTTGTTTTCAGGTCAGCGACATTTTTCAATTCCACACGCTCGGCGGCTCCCACACTGCACACGCCGACGAACTGACACCAATGTTCTCATCGACGACAAGAAAACAAATTGCTAAATCTCTCATTCTCGCCTTATACACTTTTTTTACGCGCCTAATTTAATTCGACCGATCACCGTTCTGCGTTCGACATTTTTGACATGTGTTTTCTTTTATTAAAATCGTAAAACGATGTGACACCAACGTTTTAGTGTTAAGCTTTTTTAAGAGTTGTGACAGCTACGTTTTTAATATACGCCATTTTGTTTTTTGACTATGGTATTATTATGAAGCTGTGTAATTTGCGCGCGATTTTCATGCCTTTTCTTGGCGGTTTACACATTACATCAGATACGTCTGTTAAATGAAGGTACCTAAATACTGTATTATACCTAAATAAGAAAGAAATGGGACGAACACAAGATAGATTGTTATTCTTATGCTATTATTACTTTAAATTTCAAAAAAGCAATATCGAATTGACAGCTGTCATAAAAATCGCGCGCTTATTTTAAGAAAAATGGCGGTCAACAATGCTTATAGTGTTACCACATCTCGATTCATACTACCATTTTGTAAAAACGCATAAAGTATAGGATTCCTTGGAAAACATGACTTACTTAGGTATTTGTTTTTATGATTAAACTTACTTATATGGCAACTTACGCACACTTTGTTTCTTATTATTTTTTTTGCTCTTTTCTTAAAGAAGTATATTTAAACAAAGAGATGTCTAAGGCTTTTTGATTAATCAGTCGAGCAACTATCGACCGACAGCTCAAATAATTGCAGCGCAAATACGCCCGACTAAACAGTCGATCCGCGACTCAGTGTTGTTTAGAAAATTACGTAAATTTAGTAAGAATACCTAAATTGTATTCAGCGTGCCATTTTAATCGTCTTACATCGCAGCCCACTTTAAGTATCTTGTGACTACTGAACAATAATTTTAAAAATGTATGATTATATTTTGGAGAAATTTAAAAAATGAAAATTTAATTCATTATTAAGAGTGGCATCTTCAGCAGAGTTCATTCACCCTGACGCTATAATATTTTTTTTTCTAATCGCGCCTTGAGGTATTTTATGTCAGATACATTTAGTGACCTCCTTTGTAAGAAGACTAAAATTTTACTGCTAATCTAATAAAGGGTTAGTTATGTCAACGTTACCAACGGAGTCTGCAATTTTCCGGTGACATATTTTAAAGAAAGCCTTAGACGTCTCGTTGATTTCTAAATAGTTACTTATCTTTTCAAGTACTTCTTTTGTGACCTAAGGAAACCTTGCACTATCTAGTCGTAACATAGTAAATATATAATTTCGCATATAATGACGCTTTTTACCATAACATTTTACAAACATAATAATATTTTTTACTAAATAACATCCATGTAAAGTGAATTTACTAATGTATGTACTTAGTTAATAATTTATTCTAAGACTTTCCCTACGGAATTTAAAGAGAATAAGCTTGTATATTGACAGCGGTAAACTTTAAGCAGTCGAGCACGTCTGACACCGGTGTACGCGAAGTTATCAGTGAAAAAAAAAACAATCTTTTGACCATAGATAAAGTGACATTCTATCAGCAATAACACTAAGGTATTCGACTGGATTTTTTATTAAGTACATTTCTCAAAGTATAGACAGTAGACAAGACGCAGTTAAAAAGTCTCAAAAAATGGCGTTGTTTTCAGCAATTTTTTTTAATTTATAATAAACAGAGATGGCACTAATTGCGTGTGACGTCACTCACAAGTCCCGCCATTGGTATTCAATTGGAGCTATCCAGTACAAATGAGATTTTATGCGACAAGGATAGTAGAACTTCAAAAGCGTGTAACTTCACAATTTTTCCACGGAGTCGCTTGGGCTAGATGCCGCAAATTAACTTTGGCGTGACTTGTGAGTGTCGTTACACGCAATAGGGTTAAACATATTATGACAGAATTTTTTAAATATCTTATACGTGAGTTTGCGCACACACTTGTGCACTATAATTATTAGCCGATGGCCAGTCTCGGTTGAGATTGGCCGCCATGACCGAAATTGCTCAGGAGGACTATATATAACATAGGTCCTCTTCTATACATATTCCCTATTAGTGGTATCACAATTTTTCATTGACTTGAAAACCACCACAAATCCGTCATTTTTTCACTTTTTTTTTCTTAAATGTCTTCTATTTTCATTGAGAAAAATACAGTCAAATATCCTATAAGAAAGTTTCACTTATAGCCGAGCGTAGTTAGACAGGCTGGTTTACATTAAACATACCCGCGCCATTGGTTACCTACATCAAATGGGTTGGATGAAATGACATGATTTTGATTCACAAATGCGATCAAACAAAATTAAATGGACACTGTACATCGAAACTTAAACCACAAGTTAAGTATTGAGACAATGTTTTTTTTTTAAATACGTTTTAAACTTATGTTTTCGAACTAATACTTTATCTATGATGTGTACATTTTTTCCTCTCGCTTCCCTGCAATCTGTGGGAGTGATTTCGTGAAATGGGACGGAAGTGTGTAACAGGAAGCCGTGGAAGCGCGCGCTATTTGATTTGACCAATGAGCGCGCCCTATTCGATTTGACCAATGAGCGCGCGCAGTGGTCGAGTTGGCTGTCAGTTGGTACTTTTAATGTTAATGTTGCTTTTTACCAAGGTGAGACGTCAGATGTTACACATCCTATGCGACTACTGTAACACTCGCTCGTATTTTTTAGATATAATGGTTTAGTTTAGTCTTCCCTGGTTAAGGTTTCCCAGTAGCCTTACTATACGTGCTAATGCCATCCAATTCCGGTGATGTAAAAAGGGTAGTGCTATTCGCAATGTATAGCTCCGTCTCTCTCTTAGAGCGGAATCATGATCGTTTCAAGACTTCATACTAGGGTCCCTGGTCCACAGTTTCGATGTACCCTGTCTAAAGAAGCCCACAGTCCCCTGTGTAAGCGAGTAGGCTCATAGTTATTATTTGTAAGCAATAAAACGTGTTAGTGATAAAAGCTAAATAGAAGTTAAATAATATGTACTTTTATTTTATGTTTTCGAAAGTTTCTAAGGTTTGTGTCGGTTTGATAGTGGACGTGGATTAAGACGTATTCAAAGAAAACGGGTCTATTTATTTAAGTACGAGTATATACATATTTTTCTACACCAAAATAAACAGGCGAGGAAAACTTAAATTTAAACAAAAATAAACAATTTACGGCCTCTTCCAGGCAACCTGGAATGGATAGAGATATCCTTGGCACGAAATGAGGTTGCACTTAGTGCAAAACGACGACTTGACGCAGAAACGGGCATCGCTCAGCATCGTGCTGCAACTCGAGTGCAAGACAGAGAAAACCCAGTTTAAAATTGAATGAAAATATCAG
Organism: Mamestra brassicae; assembly: GCA_905163435.1. Lineage (NCBI taxonomy): Eukaryota > Metazoa > Arthropoda > Insecta > Lepidoptera > Noctuidae > Mamestra > Mamestra brassicae. The sequence goes on from LR991017.1 coordinate 8,612,749, forward strand.
GCGATATCAAAGTCAAGTCATATTGATATTAGGCTGAGAACCTTCACTTTTTAAACGCCAAAGTTCTACATAAAAACATTCCCACAAAACGCCTGCCCGGCGGTATATATTTATCCTTGTCTATTGTCTAAATCCACTACCATTATTAATAAGAACGGTGTTATTCGAAGATACTTAGTCCTCATTCGTTATTAAGTAATTTAGGTGCAATATTAATTTAAGTGTGAATTCGAAAGCAATATTTGGACACATCACTAGATATCGAAGAAATTATTCATTCTGGGCCCAATGGGAAATATTAGAACGCTACCGGTTTTCTGAATTAAGAATTTTAAGCTTAATATTCGCTACAACTCTTCTTTAGCCTGTAAACCTGTCAAACATTTTAGGGTTGAAAAGTTCTAAGCTTCAAATTCTCTAATTCTGTTGGTAATGATGAAAAAATAAAAAATAGATAGGCACAAAGGCCTTTTGGCGCGTGAGCGAAATGAAAACGAATGCCGCCATTTTTTTTATTCATAGACAATTTTGACAAATGAGAACGTATTAAATGTCAGAATCTAGTGCACGGTTTGAATGATTGCGAAACCAATACGGAGAAGAACCTCCAGGAAATTTCACGGAGACTATTTTGATAAAATACCTAATTATTTACAACTAGCTGTGCTCGTGACTTCGCCCATTCGTTCGCTAACTGGCTTCTAAGCAGCAAATTAAGTTAGAACTTGCTCCAGATTTTAATTTAGACTTTTGACAATTCAACTTTCAAAACCTCATCAAATTTTCTGCAGCAGTTATTGCATGATGCGCGTACAAACACATACTTACATAGAGAAAAACATTAAAAAATAAATTGCTTGTATTCCCTTTATGAAGTTAATTTATGTTAAGTTTTTTTTTATCTTCTATGCTGTAGAGACATTGGCAAGTTACAATTTTATCATCTATTATGTATGTTTGAACGCCTTGTCACATATACAAAAAAAAAACTCATTACTTAACTTGGATTGGAGCATAGCATAGCGTTCATTGATATTATCCATTGGGAGCAGGATATTTTACTTTAATTGTAATTTTACTAATTTCAAATTGCGTGGAGTGTTCAGAAGAACGTTGGTTGGTGTATTTTGAGTACCTATGTATTGTTTGCCTTTTTTTTTTATAATATTTTTTTTTATTTTTTGTATTGTTTTTGAGTTCCATTCCATTAATAAAGCATTTCGTTCTTCTGGACTATCAGTAGCAATAATCTAACTTATTTTTATTTTGAAAACGTTTTTTTATTTAAATATATGTAAAACATTAAAATAATCACTGCCGTCTTAGTACATTTTTTATACCAACTTTTTGTAATTATTTTTAAGACTTTTATTTCTTAAATTCATTAAAAAAAGTAATGTAATTAAATAAAAATAATCGGCCATAATTCTTTTTAACGAGAATTTAGATGTAATTTTTTTTTAGAAAAAAAAATACTTGGTATATACAAAATATTATATAGTTTGAGTGAAATTTGTAAATTTGATGGGCTGTAGAAAATCGCCTTTTTATTTGAGAAAAAAAGGAAAACTGAACCCTGTATGTAGTAAATAAACATGTAAGTTTATTATAATTAAGTGTTTTATTGTTGTCATGACATTATGACACTCATATGATAGTCATAGACATTTATTAATAAACAAGTAATTTTCTATCTGAATTCACACATAAAAATACACAATACAGTATTTACAATATAATAATTACATTTAAATTTTATAAATTACTAGCGGACGTCACACGGTACACCCGCGTAGTTCCCGTTCCCTTGGGAATAAGGGGATAAATGTAGCTTTCCAATGGTGAAAGAATATTTGAAATCGGGACAGCAGTTTTTGAGTTTATTCATTACAAACGAATATTGTATTTTACCACATAAATGATAGTACTTTTATACTGATAATTTAAGCAATTCGTGCGAAATTATTCCTTAACCATTCCAAAATATCAAAAATGCACAACGTTAATGTTCAAGTTTTCACTTCTGCTGGCACTCCCGGTGTGCAACCCGTTGTTTTTTTTTATGTATAATATGATAGCCACATTCATGAGGAAGGCCATATGTTATACGGGAACAGCTAGGCAAGTGCGTGTGGTAGACAGTGCACACTAACTCGCGTGCCGATGGTTCACATCTCCAAGGACATTCATGATTGAAAATTTTACTTTTAATAATTTCGTACAAGACTGACTATTTAATTTTTTTTGCATCGTAAAATAACTATAAAAGATAATTAACTTCATATTTCCGTGTGAAGAGACTAGGCACTTAAGAAATAATTATTTTGTACTGATTTTTGGAACTTCATGTATAAAATGAATGTCTATGTTCTTATCCTTGTTGTGGGTGTGTTTACATTTATTTTATACCAACTTGGGATCTGCCAGGGTTGCGGAATTTGTTCGAAAGAGTCACCGCGGCCCTGGAACGCAAAGGGCTTTAGAAGGAACATGGATGGGTTTTGGTCAGTAAGAGTCTGACACGCCCTTCCACTCCACCCAGAGCGGAAGAAGTCATCAGTCTAAAAAAAAAGTCTTTCAAATTAGCACTTATTGAAGTTGACCATATTTTTCTAGATGGAAAATCATCAAACGTCTCCTCCCGCTCTGGGCATATTGGGAGTGATCTCAGACTCTTACTGACTAAAACCCACCCGTATTCCTTTAATTAAAATTGGCCATGCAGATGCAATTATTGACCTACCTTTTCAGTAATCCAAGCAGTAACATGCGAAAAGGCCGTTTTAAAGCTGAAGAAAAAATTGATAGCTCCAAGAATGAACGAAAATTGTAAAAAGATAAAATGCCCCACGGTTGAAGACCCCCAATGCGTGCGACTGAGACGTAATGACCTGAGCCTGACGTTCCATACGATCGTTGGGAACGTATGCGAACTGGAATACTTGAAATGTCACGATGGTAAGATTTTAATCAAAGAATTATTAAATTTATACTACCAATAGACAGGACATAATGAACAAAATCGTTCAAACACCCCTGCATGTCAAGTCGTATTTGTGTCCACCAAAAGAAAAACATTTTCTAAGAAAATATGCCGAGTTGCTCATTACGCTATTGCAAATCTCGTTATGGTAAGACGACTGGACATACCTACCCACACTGGCCACCTATCGAGCGATAGCTGAATTTATAAATTGAATTTGTATGTTTGCTATTCAAAGCTAGATGGCGTTACTGAGGCATGGGATCACAGTTTTTCTGTGACATTTCTTCTGATAGCCGCTCTATTGTATCTTTAAATCTCTTTGATTTTAATAGCTATCGATAGAAGGATTTAGGGTTCCGCAGGTAAACATGACGACGGGGCCGAGCCGAGAGACTGCAATGACAAATGCACGTGTCAAACGGGGTTTTTTCACACAATAGGGAATATGCATGAAAACAATATTTATTATCTAAACAGTTTATCCAGAAATATACAAAAATATAATATTAACAGTGAAAATAGAATCGAAACTGACCGAAAAACAAACGAGATAAAACTATTTTAAACAAATATATCTGTCCCTCTCGCGAAAACGCTGTTTTGTATGGCAGCTGTATAGGAATAATAACAGCCGCACGGGTCAATCTTCAAGGTTAAGCAACGCTTGCCGAGGTTGGTCTGTGGATGGGTGACCATCTTTACATACCGAGACTCCTCCGTGCCTCGGAAAGCACGTTAAGCCGTTGGTCCCGACTGTCATTTGTAGATCTTTGGCAGTCGTTACGGATTGTCAGAAGCCATTAAATCTGACTCCAGTCTTGCCAAGAACTACCGTACTGTTACCCAGTTAATGGGTTGTGGAGGTCTGGTAGGCAGCCGCTCCACGTAAAATACTGGTATTCAGCTGAATCCGGTTTGACTGGAAGCTGACCCCAATATAGTTGGGAAAAGACTAGGCAGATGATGATAATATAAATATAAGTAAATTGTTGTACATAAATTGATAATAAAGTTTAAAAAAACTTATAGAAAAAAATTAAAACGCTTGTGTAAAATTAACAGTAGGTACCTACTGAACCAGGGGCAATTTTCTTACCTACTTTTTTTGTTATTGTTTCAAATTCTATTTCAGACGTGGAAGGCAAAATTGTTCCAATGAAGTTTTGTGGTCACAATGCTGGACTGACAGCCGAACAAAATAAAAATAAGAAGGGTAAGTAAAGCAAGCGTCGCATACTTCCGCTTATATAAAATGAGATACGCTATCCAGTGACGGAGCTCGAAGTGCACTCGTCAACTGCCACTAATGTCAACTGTCACTAATGTCAACTGCCACTAATGTCAACTGTCACTTATTAAAAACTTGTACCGCGCGCCGCGTCTGCTCTGTAGGCTTGAGGAGGTTAATCCACACCTATTTGGGCCGTGCCCGGTAAATGAACGAGTCCGGTTCACGGACTTGTGAACGAGTTCATATTAAATGTTCGCACCGATAAGTAGGTACCTATTATGTTGGGCTCCTGACTTTTCCTGACAGACCACGGTCTGTCTACGTGTACGGGCACGCTCCGGATATGTGTGGATAAAACTTGAGTGTGATGAGCTGGCGTACAGAAGGCACCTCTAGTGGAACTTAAACTAAGCAGCAAATACTTAAATTTATTGTCAAAGTTGTAACATCGATTATTGCTGAGATACGATTACGGTACTACTGGCACGAGAATCCTCATCATCATCATCATCATAATAACAGCCGAAAGACGTCCACTGCTGGACATAGCCCCCCCAATAGGAGGGTTTGCCATAATCGCCTATTTGGCAGGCGGGTTGGCGATCGCAGTGTAGCTGTTGCAATGCACAGAGAATGCTGCTGCCCATTCTCTGGTGAGTCCCTTAGCACGAGAATATAATGATACAACTTAATATGGAATGCACTAATGCGACAAAAAATCACTATAATCGTTTGTTTGACACATAAGTTAGTCAGAAGTCGTTATTTTTAAGCGAATTTAAGGCAAAGGAATCGCACTGCCTTTGCCGAAAACAATCTGTTCATATAATACAAATGTAACGGATCGCTGTTGCATGGAAGATATATGAAAAAAATATTATTGGGACCTTTATCAACGCAAATAGCACCGTCGCGGGCAAAAGCTAGTCGACAATAAATCGTCTGCTGGAATCCACAATCATTGTGTTATTTACCACCGACGCTAATAAGGCCCACTGGCACAATCCAGAGCTATTTTTCAATTCTGAGTTAGTTTAAACGAGGTTAAGGGTGCGTTACCACCAGGGACCGGTATCGATACTCGAAGATAACCGATATTTTTAAGAAAATACCGATAACTGTATCGATATCTGGGATAAATACCGGGATTTTATATCAGTAATTTGAGTATCGATATAAAACATCGATAATTATATCAATACTCAGTACCGATATCAGGCTACAATGTGACGTCACAGAATCTTTATTGATGATTCCTAAGTAAATACATATTTATTACAGTCGCGAATCATAAAATTTTGATCAAGATACAACCTGACACTGACCTGCAAATCGCAAAAACGCAAGAAAATTTAATAATAACGGTATTATATCGATACTTAAATACAGGTACCTACCTATTTATAGCAATATTTTGGAATCGGTTATCCAAATTATATCGGTATTCAGTCCCTGGTTTCCACCAGATATGCAAGGATGCGTAGCGAGGGATGTGTTTGTTGTTAAGAACCAATAGAATCACTTCATTTATCTACCTAGCCTCTCTCTTCGCTGCTCCGGAGGAAACAGCTTAGTAGCGCGAGGTTTTTGTACGTACAGGCCAGCACATCAAGCTAACCGGAACTGCCAAAATTTCTCAATCAACCTTGAATCTAATGCTTTAGCGATAAAGTTGAAAATGTATTAAAGAAATTTGACAGTTTGTTGTAGCTTGATATGCCTGTTCAAAACAAGTGAAAGATGGGTGCGAGGGATGGACGTGAGCGAGAAATTGAAAAGAGTCCGCTACACATCCTCGCATCTGTCATCTACGCACCGTTTCACAGCGTCGCTACGCATCCTCGCGCCACTCAGCTACCTCCCACATCTCTGGTGGGAACGCCCACATCGTCTCACAACTTCGCTACTCATCTTTGCGTCACTCATTTTCCTCGCACATCTCTAGTGAAAACGCCCTAAGAACTAATATTTCAAACACAATGAGACCGGGTTGGCAACTAACTCGGCTTGTGCTAGCGGCCTGAGTATATTGTATAACGGTGATGTTTACTAGGTAAAGTCCATATTCGTGTCAAGAGGAAAATTCTCCAATCCGAGTCATCTGCTGAGTTCAGTCTGCGAGAAGCAGTCAAGCAAGTAATTAGTAAGTACCTATTGTTGTATTGGCCCAAGAGGCAAGACATACAAAGGAAGACGTCACAAAATGTGGCGTGAAGATATGGTAAAGACAGCGGCTCCTAAATGGATGCAAGCTGGGACGGAGACAGGTACTTAGAACCTTTTGGAGGAAGCCTCCACCCGAGGAGGGATGCAAACGATACATACTTGAGTACTTTCCTGAATAAAATCTAACTAGTCCGTCAGATAGATTTCCCAAAAATATGGGACACGGATTTACTAGGCACACGGTAGTACGCCAGGACAAGTTCCGACCTAACGCACGCAGTGTGTATATTACAGGAAACGTTTCGACCTGTTTTTACTCTCCTCATGACTTTTTTCAAGATTTTATTGAAGTGAGTACCTTCTTTCGCGGCGTTGTGCACTTTTTGGGATGGGTAAAAAATGTTAAACTCGCGTCAGGACACGTGACCTGATCGAAAATGAGTAAGACGGAGGCAGTTCTGAAGTGATCTTCAATGTAATATAAATTGTCATGTTTGTGTACGATAGCGCAATAAATGAATATTGTATTTTACCACGTAAATGAAAGTACTTTTATACTGATAATTAAAGCAATTCGTGCGAAATTATTCCCAAACCATTCCAAAATATCAAAAATGCACAACGTTAATGTTCAAGTTTTCACTTCTGCCGGCACTCCCGGAGTGCAACCCGTTGTTTTTTATTTTATCACTTTGTTGGCGTGATTAGTATGTTACCCATACCAAATTCCAACTTTCTAGTGCTAAGCGTCTCTGAGCTAAAACGCGGACAGACAGACGGACATGGCGAAACTATAAGGTTTCCTTGTTGACTACGGAAACAAAAAAATCTTCAATTTCGATAAATTTTTGCTTGCGACTGACATGAAAATGCGAACGTTACTTAAAATTAGTAGAATTGGTACTCAGATAGGGATGCATCCATGTACAGACGCAAGCACATCAAGCTACCCGAAACTGTCAAAGGGGGATGCTAAGCCGCCATAGTGATTTAGGCCCTGAGTGCCCACAAGTAACATCGAATGCATTGGGACTTCTATAAACAAAAGGACAAATAGATAAAGTACAGTATGTGTAAATGTCAAATCAATGTTTTGCAACAAATCTTTATTTTTTCACGGATTTTAAATTGGCAACCTAGCAAATGTCTGTTTATTTCGTTGTATCGTTTCAATATTTATTATTTATTAAAAAATGTTATCTACTGACTTATATCGCGTCGTGAATAGAAGAGTTAATTACGTAAAATTTTCATTTTATTTTTTTGCTAAATTACATTTCTTGGGCATCGCAAGTCCTAAAATCGGCATTCCCCTTTGCTAAACTATTAAAAAAATGTGACAGATCGTTGTAGTTTGAAGTGCTGGCGTTATACATTAGTATGTCATCAGGGGCATGCGGACGGCGAGCGTTGGGTGGCTCGCTGTCCGATCACCACCAGGCCCGGGTCGATGGCGCGTTGTGTTTCACGCGCGCCTCAAAGAGATGTCAGCATAGAAGACGGGGCCCGCTAGGGCCAGAGCCTGCCAGGGTTGCGGAATTTGTTCGTAAGAGTCACCGCGGCCCTGGAACGCAAAGGGCTTTCGAAGGAACACGGATGGGTTTTAGTCAGTAAGAGTCTGACACGCCCTTCCGCTCCACCCAGAGCGGAAGAAGTCATTTGATGATTTTCCATCCTTTGCCATCATACTGGACACTTTTCATGTCGCGTAAATCTTTTTAAATGATCCATGATTTTATTTTCAGGCACGTCGAGTCCACGTAAGTAAATTATTTATTTAGATAACTAGACTATGCCAGCGAATGCGCCCGCGTGATTGTCGGTAGCCGGTGTGCTATTCCAGACTATCAATATATAACTCTTCCGTTACTAATGAGTCACTGACTGATAGACCGCGGACAGCCGAAACTACTGGTCGTAGAAAGCTGAAATCTGGCATGTAGCTTCCTTGGGGAGTGTAGGATTTTCCGAAATTCCTACGGGAGCTGGAAAAAAATGGGATATTTGTGTCAAATTTCATCCAGTGCGAATCTGTAAACTTCTCACCATAATAGCTTAGGTAACATGACGTGAGCTGTCAATCCATACTTCAAACACGATGGAATGACAGTTTACTTCATGTTCACTACACCTAAAAGAGATAGTGAGCGCATGTACCGACGTGACAGCCGGGACTTTTCAGACCCATAGACTTGATGTGAGCGACAAATAGTTGCGGAGACAAACGTTGCTCGTGCGCGCTATCACTAAAGGACGGTTTCAATAATGTAGGTACCTATCTACCTTTAACCAACTGTCAAATTAGCTACCAACAGTAGCTGAAACGTCATGTTTGCCTTTCCAACAAGACGTTTCAGCTTCGGTTTGTAGCTGATTTGACAGTTGGTGCAAATGTTATTGAGACCGGCCGTAAGTTAACACGATGGGATGTTGGCAGGTGTGTTTGAGTACCATCATCCATACATTTTTTTGCATTATTAGTAGTAGGTCAAATAATAGTAAGATCAGGCAGAAAATCAGGCAGTATTTATCTAACTGTTTGATTGCATGTTTTTCCTCAGCACCAACTCGGATGCAGTTCGGACGAGATGACCATCCCATTAAAGACCCTTGGAATTTCGCCATGTGGGACAAAGTACCCCGGGACCTCTTGCTCTATCTTGTCATGTAACACTACACAGGAGCCGGGACCTCTCGACAGCACGAGCGTGTTCAGCAGACGCGACTCGTACTATGAGGAGGTTCCTCTCTTTAGAGCCCTGACCGCGTAGCTGACACTGTTTCTGAAATTGGTGGGCATGGGCTACTATTTTTTTTTTAATTGTGCTTAATTTATTTTATATTTTTTCGCCAAATAAAGTTATTTATTACAAGTATTTACAAGTGGGTATAATTCAATAAATAAATTTTAGAATAGTAAGATAATAAAAGTGGTATTTTATTACGATTGGGAACGTATATGGCATCGATTGTGTCAACTATCGTAGCGTTGCAAATTCGAAACTTTTATGCAAAGAGTACCTACTATAATACTTTTATGTCAAAAAAAGGAACACAGACTCTGGCAGGGAAGTCCACTCATTAGCTGTGCCGCACAATGAATGTGTTCCCAAAACGTTTTGTGTGTGTGGGTGGGACGTCCACCATGTACCGGTGGCACATCGCCGTACGTCTTGTGGTCCGATGATAGAATGGACGTGGCGGAATTAAACTATGCAGTACCATCGCACACTCCCCAAAATGCAACCGAAAGAATACCGATAGGATAGCAAAATCAAAAATCAAAATCAAAAGTCATTTATTCAAATTAGGCTGAGTGCCAGCACTTTTTGAACGTCACAGTTCTACATAAAGACAGTCCCCCAAAACGGCCGCCCGTCACCACTTCCTAGTGTTGTAGCTGAGAAGAAGAAGTGGCGTAACAAACTCCCCAGCAACTCGGCGTCGATGTTCAAGACTTTTGAACTTCAGCTCGACGAGCCAATGCCGATATAATCGTCTTTGCTCGTTTCTTAATTGACTCAAGGGCATCAAGCTGGTATCTGGCAGGTCCTTCCCAAAGATGAGAGCAGGTGCCCTACTATGACGTGCTAATGCCATCCAATTCCGATGATGTAAAAGGGATAGCGCCATTCGCTATGTATAGCTCCGTCTCTCCTAGAGCGGAATCATGATCGTTTTAAGACTTCATAGTAGGGCCCTTGATTGAAGACATTTGTATGTGGACGAGTAGTTATCACGCAACTTCGCCGCCCAGCCGAGTCGGATTCTACGACTGACCTCTTTCTCGAAGTTAGTCCTAACTGGACCGTTTGTCCAGTAGACGTCCGATCTTGATACGAGTGGGTGCTACATGGGTATTTATTTACCACCCGTACCAACTTGGGAACCACAAGATTACTTAGTTAAAAAGCACTTAGTTTTAGTTAGTCGTTTTTTATGGAATTATCAGGATTTTTTAAGTGAAAACTTCTTTTCTTTTTAGATGAGATAAAATCTCTGGCTACCATTAATTGAATTTTTGAATAGAGAATTTGATTTTACTATGTCCAATCAACGCAATATTAGAACAACGAGATATAAAAGTACAATTGATGCGGTATTCACGAGATATTAAAATAACTTCGAATCAAAATTGTTTATTTCCTATTTTAGTTATAAATAAAATGCAATTCATAACCCAACAACCCTAGTACCCATTTAAAAAATGTACCCATTTATGTGTAATGATTTTTATTTATTTTGTCCCCTTTTTATTTTATTTTGCACTTTTTAAATTGTTTGTTTAATTTTGTTTTTTTTCAATAATGTTTTTTTTTTTTTTTTTTAAGAATTCATGTCTTGCTGCAAGTGACTGACATTCTAAATATTTTATTCCTTTTTAATAATTTAACTTTGTTAGCTTAGTTGTTAACTGCGCATGCCGTGGTCTCCTGAAGTGAAGGAGTACACCTACTCGATATTAATTGTAATTTGTCATTTATGAGTGTATTGTGTATATTCTTTGTTGGAGATCCTAAGTAAATAAATAAATAAAAATGTCTAACGCGCCAAAATAAGTTTTCACTTCTGTCGGCACTCCCGGAGTGCAACCCATATTTTTTTTACTAATGCAGGAGGGGTGGTGTGCCCACTGCGCAGCAAACACCGAACTTTACAAACATCATTCAGTCTCTTGCTTCGTGTATATTCGTTTGTTCATCCCATAGTATGGCCTTTTGCAGGACTTCCATTTTAGAAACGATTCACTCTTGTCTGTTTTCCTTACTATTTTATTTTATTTATTTAAGGAAAAACAAACAGGAGCACAATAACAAATAGTCATAATATCTTAAATATTACATTTTAAACAATTATGCTACCTTCTACGTTCTCCAAAGATTACAATTAAAAGTATTTAAAAACTAGCTTTAGACACAGATACAGTAGGTACCTATAAACGGTCATCCTGGATTTTAATTTAAATATATATATACTAGTTGCCGCCCGCGGCTCCGCCCGCGTGATTGTCGAAAACTATCCTAAGGGAACATATTCCCGGGATAAAAAGTATCCTATGTGTTATTCCAGACTATAATCTACCTCTGTGCCAAATTTCATCAAAATCCATTCAGTAGTTTTTACGTGAAAGAGTAACAAACATCCATACATACATCCATACTTACAAACTTTCGCCTTTATAATAGTAGTAGGATTTTAATAATAAATATATATATATATATTTATTTAATAATATATATATTTATTTAAATATAAATATATACAAAAGAAAAGTAAATTTAAAGTAAGTTTGTGTTTTGAACGTATGGCCGATTTATACCCAAGAAATAGACGTGACAATTCAAAATTATGTAATTTACCGTGTCAAACCACTATGATGCGCAAAAGTATTTACTGCATGGCCCCAGTTGTTTATAATAAATTGCCAAGTACTTGGAAAGACTTGAATACGGTGCTTTGAAAAAGTAGACTTCGTAAATTATTAACAGATAAAGCATACTACAGTGTAACTGAGTTCTTAACGGACAATTTTAATAAATAAATACCACTTCGAATTTTTTAAATTAATGAATTATTGTTATTTATTGAATTGGTGTATTGTCTATGACCTGGAATTTTAATGTTTGTTTGTATAGTTATCTTCGGACCACGATTTTTTATTTCTTACGTACTTTTATTGACAATTTAAATTTACTATATTAAATTTAAGTAGGTATATAATGTAATAATTAAGCCAATGTTTTAATGAAAATTTGAATTTTAATAATCTGCTTTAATTAGAATGACATGGTAATTAATTTAATGTAATAAGAATTTAATTTTAACAGTGTTATCTACTGAAAATGTTTGCATGCCGAATGGTGAAATATGGCAGAACTCTATGTAAACCTACTACTACCCACTTTGTATTACCCGTATTTGCAAATAAATGATATTTTGATTCTGATTCTGATTCGTACATTATTAACTATTTACTTACAGAGTTGCAACTGGAAAATCAGGAAAATTGCTTTTCAGATGTAGAAAATATACCAGCACACCATTCTGGGTCAGATTCTGAAGATGATGAGACTTTAATGGAGTTGAAAATTGAAGTGGAGGAACACGAAGTATCGAGGAACAAACGGAGAGCCAGTGACACGCAGCGTGAGTATTAGTTAGTTTAACGTGAGGTAAGTGACCAGGCTGAAGGGTTTGATAACAGGCGCTTTCAAAAACAACTATAAAGTAAAGACAAGCTGTCTCTGTATTATAGAGGTGTCCGGTGGAGATGCCACGAACACTATTAAAAATAAATTGCCAAATTTTAAAATAAATATTATATAGTGAATGTCAGTCCCCATCGGTACTACGTGAACAAAAATGAAAATTCAAGGTCTAAGGTAAAATAAATCCAAAAATTAAGTCCCAATTTTTGTGAACCATTCCTAGCCCTTTAATTTTGATTCTTCTGTACATTTAAGTCTGTTAAAATCACAGGTTGCGACGCCATTGCGAAAATACCCGAACTAAACTCACGAAGAACAATACTTGAAGATGTGATTATAGAGGAGAAAAAGGAAAATGAACAATCATACACGACAGTCATCCAGCACCCTCAGAACTGTGTGTTCACAACTGTTACGAAATTGAAAGAACCTTCACCAAATACAGCACCACGAGTTACTAATAGTAGTTTAGATATAAATGTTAGTAACAACGAGGTCAGTAACAGTAAAATATCTAGCAAAGGTATTGACAGTGATGATTTAACAGGTATCCAAGACTATGTATTCAAGAAAAACCTTTTAAATGTGAAATTTGCCAGCTATTTTTTCCGAACAAGGCTCAATTAACAATTCACATTCGTACGCACACTGGTGAAAAACCTTATAAGTGTGATTTATGTCCACGCAGTTTTAATATGAAGGGGAATTTAACACAACATATTCGTATACACACTTGTGAAAAACCTTATAAATGTGAAGTTTGTCACTGCGGTTTTAATGATAAAGGTAATTTAAAACAACATATTCGTAATCACACTGGTGAAAAACCTTTTAAATGTGAAATATGTCAGCGTTGTTTTAATAGAAAGACGACTTTAACAAGTCACATTCGTACGCTTACTGGTGAAAAACCTTACGGGTGTGATATATGCCAACGCAGTTTTAATCAAAAGGCGACTTTAAGAAATCATATTCGTATACACGCTAGTGAAAAATCTTACTAAAGTTGAAATCTGCATTTTTAATAATGAGTAATTTATCAAATCATATTCGTAAACACGCTGGTGAAAAACCTTTCAAATGTCATATATGTCAGCGTTGTATCAGTAAAAAGAGTCATTTAACGAGACACATTCGTACGCACACTAGTGAAACACATTTTACTGGCCTGTTGGTCGAGTAGTTAGTGACCCTGACTGCTAAACTGGAGGTCGTGAGTTCAATTCCCACCCTTGACAAATCTTTGTGTCTTTGTGAAATCACACTAATATTATAAAGACGAAAGGTTGTGAGTGTGTGTATGTTTGTTACTTTTTCACGCGCAAACGGCTGGACCGATTTAGATGAAATTTGGTATAGAGATTGTTTGAGTCCCGGGAAAGGACATAGGATAGTTTTTATCCCGGGAGTATGTTCCCTTAGGATAATTTTCGACATTCACACGGGCGGAGCCGCGGGCGGCAGCTAGCAAATTATAATTCTTTGTTGGCTAGAATTTTTTACTGTATTACAATCAACTTAATATACAGTGTCATTTAGTACAATAAACCAGTTTTATTTTTATGTAATAATATAATAATTTGCCATGATTTGTCTGTATTAAAATCAACTTAATAAGTACCTATATATTTTTATTGTTATTATTTTAAGGACTTGACCATATTGTTTTATTTAACTGTCTATAATGCTATTGAAGAAATATAAAATTATTTTAAATTGTTGATGAAAATTTATAAAATTGAAATGTTATTATGATACTATGTGAGGTATTAGATATTTATATAATACCTTTAAACGAGCAATTCTTGTTTATATGTATACTAGTTGCCGCCCGCGGCTCCGCCCGCGTGATTGTCGAAAACTATCCTAAGGGAACATATTCCCGGGATAAAAAGTATCCTATGTGTTATTCCAGACTATAATCTACCTCTGTGCCAAATTTCATCAAAATCCATTCAGTAGTTTTTACGTGAAAGAGTAACAAACATCCATACATACATCCATACTTACAAACTTTCGCCTTTATAATAGTAGTAGGATTTATAATCTGAATCTCGGAAACGGCTCCAACGATTTTCATGAAATTTAGTATGCATTGGGTTTCGGGGGCGATAAATCGATCTAGCTAGGTTTCATTTTTAGAAACGGTTAACCAAAAAAAAACAGATCAAAGCTCGGTCATCCAGGTACTATTACCTACATACCGTTTCGCATATTTTTATGTGTAAATGAAGATAAAAATTACTTGCTGGCCTTGCCGATCATGGTTTTTTTATTATTGTTATAACGACAAACTTACAGTTTATCATAATAACTATGTTGGCTCTAGTTCATCACTTGTGGCTCCAGTCACAATCCTATTCTTAGATTATACCATTGCACGTGTAAGCGGGCACACCATTTATGCCTGGAGGCTTAATTAGTTTGATTTACTTGTTAATGCTTGAGTTTGTTTGTTTGATGGCATAATGGAGTATGCTAGCTAACAAGTGTCAATTAATTTCATAAAATTTGATTTACATATTAGACACATAATTTTCTGTGTCATGTTTTGTAAACTTTGCGGACTGCTGTATAAATTTAAGTTTTTAAAACATAACAGACAGATGTGTGAGTTTGTTGCGCCACTTCTTCTTCCCAGCTATAACACTAGGAAGTGGTGACGGGAGGGCGTTTTGGGGGACTGTCTTTATGTAGAACTTTGACGTTCAAAAAGTGCTGGCACTCAGCCTAAATGACTTTCGATTTTGATCTTGTTTATGAATAAATGCTAGACTATATGTATATAATGTATATATGTAGTAAGATCTAAAAGTTACCGATCGGAACTATAGAAAAAGCTTGCAAATAAAGGGTTAGTTTGAAACAAGTATTTTATTGTTTTAAAATATTATCTTCCTTATGTATATGTCACCGGAAAATAGCAAACTCCGTAAGATTATAAAATAACTTGAGAGATTGTAAACTCTCGATAAATTGTCAACTGAACATAAATAACACACACATACATAACACATACTGAACATAAATAACACACACTTTGTCGGCGCGCCGCCGCTCTACCAGTAGTACCTACGTCACATCTAGTGAGTTACTATTGCTTCTCACGCTTTCGAGTTTATGATTATGTTTTTAATTATTTGAAAAAAAAAACATTTTTATTTTTAAGCTTAACTTTATGTTTCGATAGTACTACTGATGGCTAATCGTTCTGCCGCGGAAAAACAACCAATCAAATTTTCAGCGTGTATAAAGCAAGTTAGCCTTTCAAATGTTTCAAAATAAGACCAAACCGTCAAGTCATGAACATGTCTTTTTAATTTAAAAAAATATTTTAAATTACTTTTTTTTACCATCAAAAATAAATAAATATTGCCCATTCTATTATTTTCTTATAAAATAATATACCGATTGCACATCAAATTAACCAGAGCGTACACGAACTGAGGGCACCCCGACACGGACAGGTTAGGTTCGACTATGACGGGAGCTAAGTTCGCTCGCTCACTCTAGCTCCCGCCATCCCATTCATTTTAGGTTTATTTAAACCCTACAGACAGAAAAAGGAGCCACGCGTTGCGGGGCTCCGTCTCCCAAGCAAAGCCTCGAATCCATTAGGCAACATTTGACGCGCAACTCATGACGCCCAACATGTTCAGCAACGTTGCCAGCAGGCGCGCAACATTGACAGTGCCACTAAATAAAAGATCTTCGTCGGCGTTCAACATGATGAACAACATGTTGTGCATCATGTCGCGCGTCAATTGTTGCCAAGTGGATACGAGGCTTTAAGTTTGAAGTTGTCATTTCAAGATGTGATCAGGAATTTCACGATATGACCAAACGTGGATTGATATATCATCAAACGTTTTTAAACGATGTTGTCAATTTTCGCTGGCTATTTCATGAAATGGATTACAAAGTTCATTATGCGCTAGCTCGTACAAAAAAAATATTTATGAGACATGGATGTTTTGAGACTTGATTATTTTGCAACTTGAACTTTGAGACCAAAGGGGTTTTTTATGTGGGTTCACGTTTTTTTCCCCGATATTGCGGTCGGAGGTTTGTCTTTCTTTTCTGTATTCTTTTATCTTTTTTATTATATTAAGTATCTTAATGTCTTTTTTTGATGTGTGTACTACTAACAATAGTTTTATAAGCTTAATATATTTAATAACGCTATGGACCTCTGTCTGCAAATAAATAAATATTATTATTATTATGTATTATAGTTTCATTATTATGTTTTATTTCTATCTATAGTAGGCGCCAGATAAATGTGGAATAAAGTATATTGACCTTTCCCTAATAACTGCTCATAGGTACCTGAACAATTAAATATGAATCGTTTTTCATTATTAGACAATGTTAAGGATCACGAGAGATGATGATTCGGGACAGTTTTGTGTCATTAATTCCGTTTTTCAAATTAACAATGTCAATAAATGTAGGTGGGTCAATGACCGATATTCCACGATTATCTGGCGCCTACTATAGACCAAAGGGTTGGTAAGTTGCACTTGTGGTACGCCACTCCTACGGCTGCCTCACGGAACTTTAGCACCTATAAATTGGCCGTCGGCCCAAGCTTATTTATTTACTCATTTACACATACAATTATTTTTACAGGCAGAACCCAAGGTAATAAAAGTAGTCATACAAAACGACACCCAGAGACACCCCTCAAAAACTGATCACACACCTACTCGCGTCCATGATTGACCAGTCCCAAGTAACGGCTCCGTGTGCCGGCACAAGTTACATAGAGGACAATACTATACTATTAATAATCTTAACTGCCCGACACACGGGTGCAAACTTTAATAGGTTTGTACGGGTTACCGGAGTTTGCTAGCAGATAATGCGTACGTTCAAAGACAATACTAACTCAAAACTCAAAGCATTTATTTCAATTAGACAGGCACATTTGAATTGTCAAGGTCGATCGGTCAAAAATATGATGCTATTTGCACGTTTCAAAAAGTAGATCTCTATGGAGAAGAACGTGCAAGAAACTCCACGGACACTCTTTTAAAGATAATACTTTTTTACAAAGTTATGGTTACATCATTCCTGTTGAAATTATGCATATATGTGAGAACGATGTAACACTACTCTATCCCACATATTAAATAATAGGGGACGTAGATATAGACGAACAAAAATGTCCTTAAGTTTCACATTACCTACCGGAGAATTAGAGTCGAGAATCCTTACGGGTATCCCTTAAGAGCGACGCCATTTTGAAACAAAAATCAAAATGTTGCCAGCCTCCATACAAAAAACTTCGAACCCCTTTTCAAATACCCGAATATAAAAAAAAAACTCTTTGAAACTTTCAATGGCATTTATTTTAGTTACTGGCAGAGTTTTACCCGTCTGCCCCAAAAAGAGAGTAAAAATCTGGGATCTCAGTGTTTTCTTTCACCTTTTCCCGATTCATCATAACCATATCGCCGTCGTTTTTGAATAAGATGTCGATGTGTTCTACCTTCTCCGGCTCCTCATGTGTCGTTGTGAAATGATTCTTAAACGCCTGACTATTCTGCAACTTCTTCAGCATGTGACCAGCCACCTTGTCTGTGATAAAATCGAGGATCTTCGACGAAGCCAACCGATCAATTGTTTCATTTATGTCATTGTTTCCTTTCAAAACTGTATTTAGATGATCTAACAGCAATTCTTGTTTGATCGTATGTTTGTAAGCGTATTTTGGTGTTGTCGATGAAATGTAAAATGGTAGTCTCGGTTGGTTCAAGTCGTTTTCAATTAATTGGTCCTCGGATGAATTTAATGTTTCCTGTTCTTCGTCACAATCAGATGTCTGAGTTTCTGCTTTAGCGGCGTTTAAGGTATCTTCAGAATTGTCGCTGCATTCGCCGTACCGTACATCCGTATGTGTGTCTCTATTCCCATTCAACGTCGGTTTGTTTTTATCTTTATTAGAAATAACTTTGCCGAAATCATGTTTTGTTTTTGATGTATGTTCTACTTTATCGATAACTTTTTTTGCCGTATTCTCACGGTGTTTCTTCCTTTGGTAATTATGACTGAATTTAGGTTTGTATTTAGGATTTTTTACTTGTTTCTTTACTGGTTCTACTGATTCTATCTCATTGAGGTGCTCAAGCTTATAGTTTTCATTTTCCTTCGAAATTGTGTCAATTTGATCACTAAGTTTTGATTTAGAAACTTTATCTGAAATTGGTATTCTTTTAAATGTTCTAAAACTTTTAATATCACGACGTTTTAATTTATTGGCATGTTTCGACTCCGGTTCAGTTTCATCTCGGCGTTTTAATCTATATATATCCATTTCTCGTGATATTATTTCGAAAGATCTGTGATTTTTAAAGTCACAATGTTTCGTTTTACATAATATATCATTTTCTTTATCGTCAACTTCAGTAGCCCATCTATCTGTCATCGCTCGAGTTGTGTGTGTCTTTTTTTTGTGACGTCTAACTGTCAAAATACTAAATTCTGCATCGTTTTGCGATAGTGATTTGTCATTTGGATCGAGCTCTGCTTCGCTTTCTTGTTTGTTCTTGTCGATAGCTGTGTTCTGTGCCATGTCTACAAGTATTCTGTTTGAATTAATCGGACGAGCATTGTCACTGCGTTTCTCTTCATTCGAAAAATGTTTTCTATTATTTGGAGAAGTTAGTTCTCTCCTAGTGGTTGTTACTGTCGATGGTGTATTTACTTTAATATTCCCGTCGCTTTCTTTTTGTCCGTGTGATTTTTCAAAATCGGATTCTTCGTTATCTATATAATTACTCTTAAGGTTATATTTATTTTTTGTCAAAATGTCATATTTTGATTCGAGATTTGTATCGCTTCTCTGGTCATATTTGGTCGTATTTGTCTTCTTGGTTAGTACTGTATCATTTCTGATACTTTCATTAGCTTTAACTGAACATTTATTTTTTGTCGTGCTATTCACATTACATTTTGGATTCTCCGCATTGTTTGTTTTATTGAGACTTCGGGTGTCGATTTCTTTGGTGAAAATTATTGATAAAGCTGTAGAAAAAAAAACGGAATTCGTCAGCGTTCAGATAACATTCATATAGGTACAGATGAAGTATTAAACGAGAGGAACAGTATCAAAACACGCCTCAACTTGCTGGGACTGACTAAAAAACGCGTATTCTGCGGGAAAAATATCTACTGTAATCTGAAACTAAGACTTACTCAACAATTGGAGCAGCGTTCCCCTGGTCATTTTAAGTAAACCATTTTATTTTTTATTGCAAATCTATAACTTTTATTAGGCTCCAATCGTAAAATTTGTCGTAAAATACTGTTTCCATGTACCACGGACCATCATAATCATTTTTTGTTAATATCTAGGGTATGTGGACCGGAACATCGGAATAAGAAACATTCGTACGTATCTTGTACAGGAAATTATATGGGATATACCCGTTTTACCCGTTGATGTACCCCACTCTGTTTGTGCTCGGTATGGTACGGATACGGATGCATACTAGAATACTCCCGCAACTAAGCCCGAAACTTCGGATTTCGGGCTTAGAGAGTAGCCCCCAGGTTTGACTGGAAGCCGACCCCAATATGTAGTTGAGAAGCGTCACACGCCCCAGCCGGCACTTGTCTCCGGTTTTCTTGAAATTTCGGATATAGTTCCGAAATTGTACTATTTAGTTGGTACCTCCATTAAAAATATTGTACCTCTCGGGTTTCGCTAATAAATGAAAAACAAAGTGAAAGCTAGGCAATGATACCGATGATATTTCGGTTCCTGTTGGTCGGCATTGGAGCAAAGTCGCGATAGTAGGCTAATTGGATTATAAATAAAACACCTTGAGTAAGCTTCAATAAGATTTATATTAAATTTAAATGTGATACTTTTTCTGCAAACGTGCTTATTTGTTTGTTTCTTAATTAATTTACTTACTAATTTCCCGTATGTCTTTTCGTTTCTAAGTTTTCTTTTCGCATCCTCTCTGGAGTTCTTCGTAAAAGTCTTGTTTTTATTGTCTGGCAAGTCTTCAGTGTCTGGTGAAGCTTCATCAACGTTTTCGTTTGAAAGATGTAAAATACCTAAGTCATTCGGTGTGTCGTCCTTATTTAAAAGTATATATCTATCAGTAGAAGTAGAATTAGCAGTGTCATTTCTCAAAATTTGTTTGTTTTGAATATCTTTAAATTTACCGTTTTCTATGTATTTTCCTTTATCAACTACATTCTTTCTTCTACCATTCTCTGTGGTAATAGCAATTGGGTGATTGTCTTTCTCATGTACAGTTATATCTTTGACTACTTGATATTCATATGAATCGCTAAAATCTTCATAAGAATCGTCTTTAACTGTATGGACACTAGTATCGTAGTCGTATTCAGTCTGATTGCTCGCTGCTTCATCTAAATAGTTCAAAGGGCCTGTGTCATCAGCTTGTGCTTCATTATCTAAAGCTTCATTCGAAATAGATCTTTCTGTAGTTGTAACAAAATTGACTTTGCTATCAAAAGCGACTCTAGATTTCTCGGTAGTATTTGACAATGTGTAATTATTTGAGTTATTTTCTTTTTCAACTAAATTGACGTATTTTGCTGTCACAGATTCTGATAAGTTAACGTTAAGGGATTCACCATCAGGATTACTACTATTTAGATTTTCTTCTGAGTTCAACGTTTGGTTCTTATCATTTTCAGAAGATTTGTGTACTTTCTGCGGATTTTTGTCTGTATAATTTTCCAGTGTGTTGAGAAGATCTAAATGAGTCATGTTCTTTTTGTCATTCTGGTTCAAGTTATCTACTAAATCTTCTTCACTGTCAATATTGATTTGATAATCAGAGGTATTTAGGTTATAATCCTCATCATCATCATCAATTATAAGCATGTCTAAATGGTGAGGATCATAATAATTTCTCAATTTATCTTCTACTTTCATTCTATCCCTGCCGTTATTCTTTCTTGTATCATTGCGAATAAAATTTTCTTCTTGTATAATGTTAAGGAAATAATCCAACAGGTGATCGAGTAGGTGTTCCCTAAGTTCTCGTATATTCGTTACGTCAGTATCAAAATCATTTATAACTATTTCTTTTCCATCAGTATCATTTGCTTTAGTTTTATTTAAAACGTTAATTACTTTGATTAAATTAGAACTCCCTAGTGGTAACTGTTTCGTTTCTTTGAAGTCAATAACTGTTTTTTCAGTTGTGTGTTCACTAATATTTGTCATATTTTTGTTGGATTTAGGAAGTGACAGTCCAGAAACGATCATATCTTTTGGATCAATGGCTTTGTAATATATAGACTGCGGTGCCTTAGTTGTGGTTAGTTTATCTAAAACTGTATTTTCTTTTCCATTTGCTGGTACATTGACGTTACTGACAAGAGGTAACTTTTGTGGTAGAGAATTAGGGTTAGCGGCAAAGTCATTTGTATTTTCATTTACGTTCTTGTCATTCCCAATTTTCGGTTTCGAATACTTTTTTCTAGTAGCTAGATCATCTGGGTTGGGTTGTTCTATTGTGTCTGCTATATCAGAATAGATTTCTTTTTCGTCGCTTCTTTTCAATCGAGGGTCGTTCTCCGGAGAACCGTTGCATGGACGTGGATTTTCTATTGCCTTTGCTGTTATGTATCCCATCTGGATAAGTAGTAAAAATGTGGCTGGAAATTAATAATGATGTGTTATAAATAGACGGACGAACGTTCTTTTACGTTAGTAATAGAATAGGTATATTGTATGATACTATTCCGACTTATTCATTAAATAATCATCATCTGCCTAGTCTTTTCCCAATTATATTGGGGTCGGCTTCCAGTCAAACCGAGTTCAGCTGAATACCAGTATTTTACGTTGAGCGGCTGCTTACCAGACCTCCACAACCCATAAACTGGGTAACGCGGTACTCCTTGGCAAGACTGGTGTCAGATTATCTGGCTTCTGACTATCCGTAACGACTGCCAAAGATCTATAAATGACGTGCTTTTCGAGGCACGGAGGAGTCTCGGTATGTTAAGATGGTCACCCATCCACAGACCAACCTCGGCAAGCGTTGCTTAACCTTAAAGATCGGCCCATGCGCCTTTTATTATTTAGCCACGAGCTCCTCATTATTCATAAAATAATCTGATCATTATAAATAAAGTCCTCCTGACCCATTCCGGCCATGGCGGCCAATCTCAACCAAGACTAGCCATCGGCGTGGAACATAATTATAGTGCAGGCGTGTGTGCGCTAACACAAGTGCACTGGAGTGATGGAAGAGGGGTTCCATCACTCTCATCTTCCGATGGGACGGCAACCCCAGACGACGTGTAACGCAGGACCATTGGAAAAACCCAATAACAGTTTTTGCCCGACCTGGGAATCGAACCCAGGACTTCATGCTCGGCAGTTGATTTTACAGCGACAGCTCACCTCGTAATCACTTCACACAAGCCTTCACTTCGACATGTTTACAGAATCGACCAGGTTGTTCCGGGACTGGCTGTTTGTGTATGTGATTTTGTATGTTTGTAAACGCACCCACGATACAGGAGAAATTCCTTATGTGGGATATCGTTTTTAAAGAGAAAAATAGTTAGTCTGGTATTAGCATCTACCATCACAACCTTACCTATCTTCATGTTCTTAAAAGGGCCCCACATGTCTCGAACCAAGACAAAACCTTACTAAACTACAATGTAAGGAAAACAAATAATTAATCGAAGCCTGAAATCAGTCAAGAACACACAGATTAAAAAAAATATAGATGCGGCGTTTTCTTCAGGAGACCTTAACTGCTTTACTTGGGAGCCGTGATGCATGAATGTCCCCAATAGTATGGTCCTCTGATCATTTCTGATGTGTGTGCACTATTGACTGTAAGGTCATGCAGTCAGTTCGGAGCTCTGGCGCATCCGGGGGGGGCTAAAGGGCTACCCCTCCCCCCCCAACGCCAAAAAGATCGAGTTATCCTTGGTTGTCTACAACCTAAGTAATCCAATAAAAAGTTTTGCGCTTTTTTTCAATTCAATTCAAATTCATTTATTGTTTGTCACAGGTGGAAAAGCAGTTCTTATCATAATAATATTAATATCGCTGTAACATACCCATTGGGCGGACAATATCTAATAATCATTCAAGATCTATTTTATCATTAATATCAAAGTTCATTGTAATTAATTAATAATGTCAAAATACATTAAAATTTATTAATAGTATTAGGTACTCATATCAAAATATATTATCATTAACTAATATTTCAAATCTCATGTCAAGAATACATTATCATTCATTAATATTAATTATTACTTATGTCCAGATAACAGTATCGTTAGTCTATATGTCAAAACTCATGTCAAAATTAAATTATCATTGATAATATTATTTACTCATGTCAAAAATTCATTGTCATTCATTAATATCAGCTAACACATTATATAGTCCACATTGTTAAATTAAAATTTTCACACATAATTATTTCAATGTTTTTAGGTCAATATTTTTATCATTTAAAAAGTCATTGATCGAATAGTATGCTTTACTTATTAAGAATTATTTGAGTTTAGCTTTAAAAATCTTTAGTTTAAGTATATATTATTTGTGGATTAATTATAATTAAAAAAAATTGTGGGGCCGGGGACCCCCGTCAGGAACGGAGTTCCATATCAAATACGTTTTCACGAAATTTACACGTGTCTGTACAACGTCGATCGATCGACCAAACGAGTGAGAGCATAGCCGGGTGCGCCAATCTCTCCCTCTCTCTCTCCCTCTCGATCGATTGGTGTGTTATCATATAACCAGGTTGGTGGATTGGTCGGATCGATCGATAAACGTAGATCGATCGACCAAACGAGTGAGTGCGCAGCCGGGTACGCAACTCTCTCTCTCTCTTTCTCTCTCGATCGATCGAAAGAGAGAAAGTTGCGCACCCGGCTGCGTAGTCCTTGCTTGTGTGTCCATTTGCTTGTAGTAGGCTGGATACACACACAGCATACGTCATTTCGATACGTGACAATTTCTACTAATAAACGCGGCTTACGCACTACCCGTAAGCCGCGTTAAGGAACTTCGTTCCAATAAAATTACCCTCAGCAGGGTCAAGCCCGTTAAGCGACAATCCTGAATCCGCCACTGGTTCGGATCATAGAATCATAGAAACAGTACTTAGTCTATGACGATTTTTCGTCTTCATCGTGCAGGAGATGTTTGTCGAAGACAGCGTTTTCTTCTTGTCTAAACGTCCAACTTCAAAGTTTCTTTAGCCGGTTCGAAATTGCAACGGGGATCTTCTGCAATAATAATGTCATTTAATATGTAAGCCTGATAATAATAGCCCTCCTGATCAATCAGGATCAGCCTAGGTGTTAGTGTGTGCGCAAACACAGTTGCACGCCCTCTTCCAACTCTCTCATATCCCGATAGGCAATCCGACACGACTGAGATCTGGCGCACGGGGGTGTCACACCATCAACTTCCAAAAACCGGGCTGTCACAGAAAAATTCTTAATAGAAAAACCTTTTGCCCAGCCCAGGAATCGAAATCTAGAAATCTAATGCCTTGGGTTGCGAGGTTGTCGACATGTGAGATATGGACACAGCCATCATTGCACTCTAGGCATGCGGATCACCAGGGTTGCGGAATTTGTTCGAAAGACTCACCGCGATCCTGGAACGCAAAGGGCTTTAGAAGGAACACGGATGGGGTTTAGTCAGTAAGAGTCTGACACGCCCTTCCGCTCCACCCAGAGTGGAAGAAGTCTTTTGATGATTTCCAATCCTTAAATAAAGCAGCTGGATCAAGAGCTAGATTAAAAAACAGAGCTGGTTTTTGTTCCTCTTTGCCGCTCTGCAGCGTACTTGTGTTTCGTGCTTCGGCAAAGGTTACTAATCTACGATCCGCTTTAAACTAACGACTCCAGAATTGTGTCAGGCACCTTATGTGCCAAACAAACTGAGAATGTTACTGTTTCGGTAGCTCGGACTGTGTTCCCGATAGCGGTGGGCTACTATTGGTCGGGGCCTCGGCGAGTTGGCTTCGGCACCTCGTACGCCGAAGGCCCAGGAGCCCGCGCCGCTAAACAAATCAGACGTGTCATCCACAACATTATACCACGCCTGTATTTCCCGAAGGGTTGGACAGAGGTGAATCAGTACGGATTCATTCCAGTTATAATGCTTGGCTCCAAAGTGACAAAAATTCTGCGTACCTAATACTTGAAACTTATTTCAGCTACCTCAAAGATTTGACTAATCTATGACAAATACCGATATTAATTAAAGCGTATTAAATTAGATTTCTGCACGTAAACGTATGTACTGTGTGAAAAACGAGCTAATCAACTAATTTCCTTCGTTAATACGTAATGAGACTCTAGAACGAATTGATTTTCTCGAGTTGATGACTGAGGCCACCTAAATGGTAGCTAGCACGGTTGATATAAAAGCTGAAGTGGTAATGGCCGGCCATATCAGTCGCCGATGATCGGTGGGTAGAAGTGTTCTTCGAACTTCTTAGTTGTTATTTGTCATAATAAGATCGTCCATGATTGCACAGACAAAATGTTCGGTTTCTCCAAAGAGGTCACCGAAGCGCAGCCAGGCTATGGACGCCAATTGATCTACGTCGGGCCCATGTAGGGCCCGGAAAAAGCGTCCGTGTAGCTCCTTACTCTGCCATACCGCCCTGTGATCATCAGTGTCAAGCACCGTAGGTTTGCGCCAGTTCTCATTTGCCCGGGAGAGCGGGGTACGTCCCCTGTCCACCGCCACTACATCTCGATGCATACCTACGTCGACAGTTAGGAAATATTCCCTGAGACTGCATATCTCGTGATTGTGGATAGTCTTAGCATTTAAAAAGCCTCGACCTCCACACTTTCGCGGAATATACCTGTCTCATTACCGACGTCTGTGGGTGATGTATTTGATATGCAGTAAGCAGTGTATCCAGGGCGTCAAATTCCGCTTGAGCCCATTTGAGTGTACCTGCATCAATCCCGTACTGACCCAACCGTTGACGGTGCTCAGGGTCATCATCATCATCACCATATCAACCGAAAGACGTCCACGAAACGGCCAAGAAAGGGGGTTTGCGCTTAATCGCCTCGCTTGGTAGACAGGTTGGCAAACGCAGTGTAGCTGTTGCAATGCACAGAGAACGCTGCTGCCCATTCTCTGGTGATTCCCTTAGTCGCTTCTTACGACACCCACGGGAAGTGATGGGATGGTGCTATTCTTTTATGTCCAACTCCATACAGAACAGTATATATGATAGAAGAGAATTGAATACCAAGTTTAGGCGGCCAACGAAACGCATTAAAGTCCCAAAAGCATCTACAAATAAGGCGTTATACACTATAATGGTAACCTTTGCGACCGCTTGTACTATAAAGGTTTCTTGACAGAACGACGGACGGCCGGACAGACAAACAGACGACAAAGTGATCCTGTAAGGATTCCGTTTTTCCTTTTGAGGTACGGAACCCTTTTTTTTTTAAGGATGGGAAATCATCAAATGACTTCTTCCGCTCTGGGCGGAGCGGAAGGGCGTGTCAGACTTTTACTGACTAAAACCCATCCGTGTTCCTTCTAAAGCCCTTTGCGTTCCAGGGCCGCGGTGACTCTTTCGAACCAATTCCGCAACCCTGGCAGGGAGGTACGGAACCCTAAAAAACTAAGTAGGTATTTGAATAAGTTTTTTCAACTAGAAACCAACTCGTGCTTACCCAAATCGTGCTGTGGTATCGGGCTGTTGGTCGGCACACTCTTCTTACAAATGAATCTATTTTCTGAAGTACATAATACGTCGTAATAAAACCCTTGTAGGTTCATGTGAACACAGTCCTTCATCTCGTCTGCGTTGAGTGGCTGTTCTGGCTGCCATTTAACGTATGCCTCCGATATTGGTTTGCCTAGAAATATAAACTAATGATAGTGCTGGAAAATAAAAACCAAACACACTCAAAGTCAAAGTCAAAGCATTTATTTCAAATAAACCAATATCAGGTACCTACTTTTGAATTGTCAAAGTCAGTCCGTCAAAAACATGAAGCTATTTGCACGTTCGAAAGCGTAGATCTCTATGGAGAAGAACGTGCAAGAAACTCCACGGACATTCTTTTATGATTTAAAAGAGTGTCCGTGGAGTTTCTTGCACGTTATGTTTACAAAAATCCTGGTTACACTGACTAAAACCCCCGAAAAAAAAACATTAAAAAGTAAAAATTTATTCCTTTAGTTTAATATAGGTACGATTCTTTGGGCCAAGCGTCTTCACCTCGCCTCGGGAGACCAAAATATTTTTTTTCGGGGATTTTGAATTTTTGAATTTTTATTTCATGCTTTTTAAACTTAATTTACCTATAATGTACTAAAAGCTAAATTAAAAATAATTCGTTAGGTCCTAGGTACCTGTCATCACTCCACTTTCCTCATCAATCTAGACAAATAATATTAGTATAGACATACATAACATACATACAAATCTTTTTATTATCATTTCGTTAGTTAATATTCCTCATTCCCTTTCAATATAGTGTACATTATTGTACTAGTCAAGCCCTTTCATTTGATACCCATATTGAGGCAGTTGTGAAAAAAATTTAGGGAACTGGCCATTTTGTGATGGCGGCCATCTTTGATTTGAAATTTGTCATAGTATATGTATATAGATATATTTAG
Organism: Mamestra brassicae; assembly: GCA_905163435.1. NCBI lineage: Eukaryota > Metazoa > Arthropoda > Insecta > Lepidoptera > Noctuidae > Mamestra > Mamestra brassicae. Next base: position 8,640,996 of record LR991017.1, read on the forward strand.
GGAGTCAAATTAAAAAAATATGTAATCCGCCATTTTGTGGCGGCGGCCATCTTGGACGGATTTTCATCATTACATAGTTAAGAACACTCCGAACAAAAATCAAAATCGGTTTATCCGTGCGAGAGTTACGATGCCACAGACAAACACACACACACAGACACGTCAAACTTATAACACCCCGTCGTTTTTGCGTCGGGGGTTAAAGATAAAGATTATAATCATTATTTATCTTTAACCCCCGACGAAAAATCAAAACAAACAATATTACCTAAGTTTAAAGTATTAAAATCAAGTATTGTGTAACAACCAGTAAGTACAATAAGGGCAAGTGTTGCTCTTTCTTTCTTTATGGATTCGTCATGTCTGGTCTGTCTGTCCGTCCGTATGTCACAGTCACTTTTTTCCGAAACTATAAGAACTATACTGTTGAAACTTGGTAAGTAGATGTATTCTGTGAACCGCCTTAAGATTTTCACACAAAAATAGAAAAAAAACAATAAATTTCGGGGGTTCCCTATACTTAGAACTGAAACTCATAAATTTTTTTTCATCAAATCCATACTTGTGGGGTATCTATGGATAGGTCTTCAAAAATGATATTGACGTTTGCAATATCATTTTTTTCTAAACTGAATAGTTTGCGCGAGAGACACTTCCAAAGTGGTAAAATGTGTCCCCTCCCCTGTAACTTCTAAAATAAGAGAATGATAAAAATAAAATATATAATGTACATTACCATGCAAACTTCCACCGAAAATTGGTTTGAACGAGATCTAGTAAGTAATCTTTTTTAATACGTCATAAATCGTAAACCGCAATTTGCCTTTCATTCAATTAATTCAAATATTTTAAACTTATAGCTGTTTGTCACCGTCCGACCCTTTTTTTTTCCTTAGCCTATTGTGTCCCACTGCTGGGCAAAAGCCTCCCCCATATCGTTTCAGACATTCTTTTCTTGCGCCACCTCGAACCAGCCTTCGCGGTGTGATGTGATCCAAACCATCTCGACACCGCTTTCTGGGCCGGCCTCGGCGACGCCGTCCATCCTCTGGCACCCATTGCGTGGAGCCCCTCCGACCCTTATACCGATTTATTCGGGAACCATGTTTTTAAAAATATAGGTACACTCACCGTCAACAGTCTGCCATCTAGTAAACCTTCTTATACCCAAATAAATCAATGCTGAGCCGCTTTGCCTCCACATCGGATACACATATTCCACCTCATAAGGGGAATCTACGGGGTAAAATAAAGAGGCTCGTTGCCGTTCACATAATTCATTGCTTTTATTCCAATTCTGTTTATTGGCGTAGTACACGTAAGTGACGCCGTTGGCGATGATTTTATGGTCTCCGACACCCAATCGTGTAGCTACAGCAACGGGATGAAATAATCATTAAAGGGCTCTTGTTCTTGTCATAGAATAACATCAATCGGACGAATATTAAAACGCGAAAGTTTTGTATGGATGGATGGATGTTTGTTACTCTTTCACGCAAAAACTACTGAATAGGTTTTGATGAAATTTGGCACAGTGGTAGATTATAGTCTGTTGCCAACTTACGTGTCGGTAACTGTATTATTCATTTGAATTAATTAGTCTCTCCTCAAACTAAAGTTTCGCGCTAATATTAAGTTTATTTCTACACCTATCTTAAGCCGTTATAATTGTCACCAGAAAATAGCAAACTCCCTAAGATTATAAAATAACTTGAGAAATTGTAATCTCTCGATAAATTGTCAACTGAACATTTGGATTACTATTTTACGCATCAAAATTTGATAGTTTATAATCTCGCGAAGTCATTCCGAGAAATTGTGGACTGACATAAAATGGCGACCAATCAGCGGTCTGGTCTACAATTTATCTGTTTTGGTTGTGATAGTTAAATTGGAAACTTGGCCCCTCAGTTAGGGATGGATAACTTGCAGTGCGTCTAGATGTCCGATGGTAGAAGGGGGCCGGTGAGATGAGGTCAACTTTAAACAAAAACAAACTAAGATCGAAATAGGTAAGTACCTACTTACATAGATTAAGACAGTTTTCCGACTAGAAGCCGGCTCACTGACTGTTAGACACTTACCAGTGGTCCTTACTTTCCACCGACATATGTAGTTTAATTCTGTCGTACACTTTATGGTTCTTAGACGTAGTCGTGTGTCCATTAGAATACAGTCCTCCAACCTTCCTGCATTGTCGGGCCGCCACAGACGTGACCTAATGTTTGCCTCCGAAACAATTTGGCCTAGAAAAATAAACAAATGATAGTGCTGAATGAAGAAACCAAATACTTTCCATGTACAAAAAGTTTCGCGCCTGTGAGTAGACACGTGCTATCGGCGCTACATCTGTGCAAGGCACTGCCGGCGCGAGTTTACGGGCACAGGTGTAGCACAGGCGGCTGGGGGGCGCAGCCCTGTGATCGCTCGCGATGCCCCCTTACGGAGAAGTCGTGACTTCTAACACAGAGCTCAGTAAGTATTGAATTGTATTTCGAGCTGTGTGCATCTCGCTGTAAAATGAAGTCGTATTGTTAGTTTTGAATTACATATACTTACTCAAAACTCAAATTATTTATTTCAATGAAACCACTTACAGGCACTTTTGAATTGTCAAGGTTGGTCAGTCAAAAGAGATTAAGCTATTTGCACGTTCCAAAGCGTAGATCTCTATAGAGGAGAACGTGCAAGAAACTCCACGGACACTCTTTTAAATCATTTTTGTTTTACAATGTTTTGGTAACATCATTCGTTTTGAAATTAAACATACGTATAATATATGTGAGGACGATATAAAAAAATGCACGATAAAAGCGTCCGGAGTAGGAAAAACAACGATTCAAAAAACAAATTATTAAAATCTATCGCGCGAAAGAAGTTTAAAGCGGCCCTCAAATACGTAGGTACAGAATAATCAGAAAATCAAAATACAGAAAATCAAAATGGCCGACGGGCCAGTATATCCATTTTGATTTTTTATGAATCATCCAAAAATTTTGGGGAGACTGATAGGACTTTAATTGCCAATAAGTTCCGCAAACAAAATAGTAAATTTTCATGCATTATCAATAAACAGATATTTATTATTTTTGGTATTTTATTTCTACTCTTGTAATTGTCGGAGAGTTCGCGTAAAATTTGAGCCTAACCCATAAATAATCATATATATTCGCCCGAATGTGTATCATTCGGCTGGACCGATGTATCTTGTTTTATAATCTGACAGCTGTTTTTTTTAAATATTTTTTTTTATTTAATATGGGTTTGCTCTTGATTCTAGTCTAGGTCATAGATGACAGAGACAAAGTCGACGATGGAGCGAGCTTACCCAGAAGAAGCTTGTTCACTCTAATTTTGAAGAGATTAGGGTTGTGTGCGTTCGGAAACACAGACGCAGGCAGAGAGTTCCACTCCTTTGCTGTGCGCATTATAAAAGACTTTTGGAAACGTTTAGTGCGAATTGGTATTTGTCACTCTCCGACCCTCCGATTTATTCGAGATCAATGTTTGTTACAAATTATAACACCTACCGTCAACATTCAGCCAGTTAGTAAATTTCTTTATACCCAAATGAATCCAAGGTATTGCTGCACCCGGTTCGTACTTTTTCCAGAACTTAATAACAACGTGATACTCGGTCTCGTTTTCTGGGTAATATAAGGAGGCTCCTTCCAGTTCACATGTTTTTTTCGATTCATCCCAAGTCTGTTCCGTTTTGTGATACTTGTAGTAATAGTTTACTGCTTTTACATATGTGTACGACGACAAGAACGGATCTTTAGTTCTCAGTTCAGCTACGGAATTAAAATAATTATTGGTTTCATATGTAGAAAGTCATCAATTTATCGCTGCTATAGTTTCCGGCATGCACGCGGGCGGAGCATCTGACAAAAACTGGTACGGTCTATCTTCCTCACCTGATGTTTTCTCACGCCTCAGCAGACCCTTGTCCCGGCACCTGATGAACCGCAGCACCACATCGTCGTCTTCGGGCGCCGGTATCCTGCCCTGCGTCTGTAACCCTGGCTCCGACAGAAACGGTGACGACTGCACGCAAGCGACGCGGGATACCAACTGCACATCTGAAATACAAAACCGGGCAAGTGCGAGTCGGACTCGTGCATGAAGGGTTCCAAGATTGAATACTATTTATTTTAATTATTTTCTGTTATAACGGCTACAGAAATGGACACTGAAAATTTCAACTGTCTGCCTACCTTAGTAATTCGTTGGATTCGTTTTTTCTTAATAACTTTGTTTAAGTGTATGAATGTATTTATAATTTTATTTTATTTTTCTTCTCTCTATTTTTAGTTATTTTTTTTTAAGTTGCACCTGCCATGTTGTCTCTGCGCCACCCTAAGGTCGACTGGTAGAAAATGCCTAAGGCATTAAGTCCGCCTTTGTACAGTGATTTTACTTGTGCATAAAGTTTTAATAAATAAATAAATAATAGGGTCCCGTTGGCCTTTGGATACGGAACTGTAATGAGATATATATAACCTAAAAAGTAACACAGGTAGTCGCGGGGACTGTATCACTCATAAATGCGAAACTTTGGATGCATGAATAATGGATTGATGTTTTTTACTCAATCACGCCAGAAAGGCTGAACGGATATTGATGTTTGGCACAAATATATTATATTATTAGTACCAATACAGTTTTCACAAGTGTTCACATAATCGACCGGCTAACTAACGAGCGAATTTACAAAATACAAAGGGGTTTGAACTTTTTTGTATGGAAGCTGGCCTCGACCCGGGTCTGCCAAATTTGTGGTGGTGATCGGACAGCGAGCCACCCAACGCTCGCCGTCCGCAGGCCCGCGCCTACGGTGGCCGGGGATCGCCATGCGACTCCCGACGCCCGGGGCGTCTTCTCCTGTTGCGGCGGTTGAGGCGAAGGCCTTGCCTTTCCCTCGCGCAGCCCGACTCCTCCTTCGAAAGCATTACTGCTTCGCAGAAGGAGGTGACCGCTTCCCAAGCCTCCTCGCTCCGGACCATGGATTCAACCAGGGACGGATGCGAGAGGTTGCCGCCGCCGATCGCCTCGACGAGGACACGGCGGTGCTCAGCCCAAGCAGGGCAGATCTCCACCGTATGCTCCACCGTGTCCTCCGGACGATCCTCACAGTGCTGACACCCGGGCGTGTCCTCCCGCTTAATCCGAAACAGGTACCTCTCGAAACAGCCGTGTCCGGTGAGTACCTGCGTCAGGCGGAAGGTGAAGACGCCGTGGCGCCTCTTAAGCCACTCCTCAAAGAGGGGTCTTATCGCCGCAATTATGGCGTGCCCAGCACTGGGTAGCGATAGTCGCCGTTTCCATATCGCCATGGTATCCTGTCGGAGCTCCGTCCGCCACGATGCAATTTGCCGCGGCAGCGGAGTTTCGCCCCGGCGAAGCGGCTCCAAGCGTCACGCGTAAACGTGGCGAGGCTACCTACATATTATATTCGTCCCCTATCGACTGCTGTACATGTTCAAATCGCACGGAGAACTTTGCTTGCGCGACGCACAATTTCGTTGTTAGTTCGTCGCTCGTCCCTCGGCTTAGCAAACTATTATTAAACAGCTTCAGCGATCTAGTTGACTTACATTTTGACTCATTTGGCAAGTTCCACAGAGTGTATTTATTTATTAATTTATTTATTTACTTAGGATCTCCAACAAAGAATATACACAATACACACATAAATGACAAATTACAATTAATATCGAGTAGGTGTACTCCTTCACTTACAGGAGACCACAGCATGCGCAGTTACCAACTAAGCTAACAGGAGTTACCGTTAACAGTGTTTAAAATTTGTATTACCTGTGTTTTATTTTTTGCGTATTTTTTTTCTTTCTAGTTCTTCTGTACTTAGTATGTTTAAGGTTAGTTTTAATTTTTATTTTTGTATTTTGCAAAATGTAAAATTTTTACTTTTCTGGCTCATGCGCTGCTAACCTATAAGAAGTTATAATACTAACCTTAGATAATAGAAAACCATTATTTAAACATTTGTACAGTTATACAGTTGTTGGTTGGCCAATTATAGATAAATAAATAAATAGGAAAGATGGCGTTGCGGTTCTTTTTGTTGCCGTACAAATTTCGCTTCTTAGTTTGTCATTGATGCCGCTACATCACTCCCCTCCGGAGACCGGAAGTCGATAGTGGATGAGTCGTCCATGCATCTTTGAGATGCTTGCCAAGCCAGTGGAAGGTTGATTCCAGTGAGTCGGGGTGATACTGCAGGCTCAAGTGAGTCGGAGTGGTGCTGCTGGCTCCAGTGAATCGGGAGTGGTGCTGCAGGCTTCAGTGGGTCGGAGCTGTGCGACGTGGTAATATGACAGGGGTAACCAGTATAGATGGTATGCGGTACAGAGAGTAAAGTCCTACAAACCTCCATTGAAGATGGAGGATCCTCCGACCAGACGGTTGAATCTGGTGGGCAACTGCCCGATAGTTGATATTCGGGCTGTTGTATATGTTCAAATTGCACACAGAACTTTGCTTGCGCGATGCAGGATTTGTTAGTTCGTCGCTGACAGGATAGATGGCGTTACGGTTCTTTTTGTTGCCGTACAATTTCCGCTACACAGATATAGGTATCATCGTAAGACGCCACTTTGAAAAAAACAAAATGGCGAAACTGGGACGAGGCCAATAGGTTTATATCCCTATAAAAGTTTTAGACGTCCAAACACGTTTGGGGATGAGGGGGATGGACTCTGATACTATTTTAAGAAAAGATGAGTCTTACTTTCCTTAGGACGCATGCATCCATACATCCTCAGGTGGCAGTCGCTGCTGAAGGTCCGGTAAATCCCATGCTGGCACATGCCGCATACCATGACGTCCCGCGAAGGGCACACCGTGGGGCAGGCTGCTGCGTATTGCTCCTTATCTGCACAATAAAATATATATACATAATATGTCAATGGAAAATGGCAAACTGCGTAAGATTTTAAAATAACTTGAGAGATTGTAAACTCTCGATAAATTGTCAACTGAACATTTGTAATATTTTTTTATGCATCAAAATACGATAGTCATTCCGAAAAATTGTGGACTGTAATGAAATGGCAACCAATCAGAGCACAAGTCTACAATTTATCCGTTTTTGTGTGATAGTAGTAAACCAGAGTGCTGAGTGGTCGCTATTTTATGTCAGGCCACAATTTCTCGGAATGACTTCGAGTTATTATAGACTATCGATTTTTGACGCTGGCGTACAAAAGGTTAACACAAAGAAACAATCGTCAGTAGTACAGATGATGTACACAGCCGGTGTATTCTGTCAACATCTCACCGTGTAAACTTAGGCGGAGTGAGCATAAAGTGAACTGTCATTCAATCTTAAATGTATATGTAGATTGACAGCTCACTTCACGTTCACTTTAACGTTTACAGAATCGCACTGCAGGATGACGAATCGTATTATGTGTGATAAAATGTATGAAAACATGCCTCAAATTGCAAGAACTGGCTTAAAATGGCGTATTCTTTCTTTCTTTTACTTTCATTACTTTGCGAATAATGATCGAAATAAATCATACCAATTTCCAACGAAGTATCTGTAAGAAAACAAAGATCATTTAAGTACCGATAGGACTTTATGCCGGGGTTTTATCGTTCCCTGTCAGTCAAAGCCTGCTGTGTTAGATATGGGGTCATCAAAATCATCATCATATCAGCCGAAGGACGTCCACTGCCGGGCATAGGCCTTCCCCAAAGGTTGGCTTGCCATAATCGCCACGCTTGACAGGCGGGTTGGCGATCGCAGTGTAGCTGTTGTAATGCACAGAGAATGCTGCTGCCCATTCTCTGGTGAGTCCCTTAGTCGCCTCTTACGACACCCACGGGAAGTGATGGGATAGTGTCATTCTTTTACGTCCGACACCATACACCCAATAGGTCACCAAAATATGTGGTAGGAAATAATCATCTTTTCACACCATCTGCACGAAAACGCTAAATTAAATGCTATGCAAACCATAACCTATAATACGACATTTAAATTTTTACGCCCGTCGGCCTCACTGCAGGTCGCGCGGTCAAAATAAGGTTCCAAATTCAAAACACATTACTACCCGGCCGGTTATAATGAAATTCAGTACAAGATTATTAATAAAGATTATTGCCCGGTGGTGGACGGGGGCACAAAGTCAAAGTCAAAACGTTTATTTCAATTAGGCCATTAAACGGCACTTTTGAATGTCATCGTTTACAGTTCAGTAAAATAATAATGTTACATTAATAAAGTGACTCTACTGTCCATTCGGAAAGGTAGATTCTTATGGAGAAGAACGGACAAGAAACTCCATAGTTACTCTTTTCAAATAATGATTTTACAAAATTTGGTATACAAAAATTAATTTAATATTATGTGAGGACGATGCACCCAGAGTATGCTACTTATAAGAACAAAGTATCACCAGCAGAGGTAAACTTATTAATTTCCTAAAGAAATTTAGGTAAATGGTACTCACATATTTACAAACATTGGAACCATTAATTAAACAACAGTGTGTGAGTCAACAGAAAAATAAAAACACAAAAAAAGAAACAGTATTTCTATAAAGTTAATACATAAATCCACCAGTTTGACCTTCACCCTTGATTGTCCTATAGTATGGAGCAGGACCAGCATGTTTCCAAGCATTCTTATCCTGAATGTAATCTTCTAATTTGTAATATGCTTGTTCACAAAGTGTACTTTTAACATGAGTTTTAAATTTTCTTTCATTTAGTTCTAATATGTCAGAAGGTATTTTGTTGTAACATTTAACACAATACCCCATGAAAGTAGTGTGGACTTTAGCTAATCTAAAAAATGGTTGATCTAATTTGTCTTTATTTCTAGTATTAAAATTATGTCTATCACTAATTTTACTAAAAAGATGTCGGTTTTTGCGCACATACATAATATTTTCATAAATGAATTGGCAAGGGACTGTCATAATATTAATCTTTTTAAAAAGTTCCCTAAGAGAATCACGGCGACGCAGATTATAAAGGGCTCTGACAGCTCTCTTTTGTAAAATAAATATAGATTCAATGTCAGGAGCCCGACCCCACAGCAAAATACCGTACGACATAATGCTGTGAAAGTAACTAAAGTAGACCAAACGTGCGGTTTCTACGTCTGTTAACTGTCTTATCTTTCTAACAGCATACACGGCTGAGCTTAGACGACCCGCAAGAGATGTTATATGAGGCCCCCATTGTAATTTCTCGTCCAATGTGATACCTAGGAAAACCATCTGATTAATGAACTCCAGTTTTTCTCCATTCAATATGATGTTGAATGGAGAAAAACTGGACTTGGTTCAAGATGATATTCGCTACTTTTAACATTTGGTAAAGAAAATCTAATACATTTAGTTTTTTTTTTATTTAAAACCAAGTTGTTTGCCGTAAACCAATTTTGGACCTGATGAATAGAGCTATTGACGTCGTCAAGATTTTGTGAACGTCGGTCTATTTTAAATATTAATGATGTGTCATCCGCAAATAACACCATCTTTGGTTGATTTTTAAGTAATTGGGCCAAATCATTTATGTAAACTAAAAAAAGGAATGGACCCAATATTGAACCCTGAGGAACGCCCATTGTCGTTTCCGACCCTATTGAGTTTACACCGTTTATCTGAACTTTAACCTGTCTGCCCATCAAGTATGAACTAAGTAAACAAAGGGCTCTATTCCTAATCCCATAGTGCTCAAGTTTCAACAAAAGCGTCTCATGGTTAACGCAGTCGAACGCTTTCGAGAGGTCGCAGAATATTCCAATGGCATCTTGCGACTCTTCCCAGGCATTAAAAATGTTCTTTATTAGGGTGACACCGGCGTCAGTTGTACAACGCCCTTTGGTGAAACCGTACTGGTGTTCATGAAAGATGGAATTTTTATTAAAGTGACGTAACATCTGACTAAGCATTAACTTTTCAAACACTTTACTGAGAACTGGCAGAATTGACACCGGCCGATTATTGTTGGGTTCTTGAGAATCACCCGATTTGAACAAAGGAACGACTTTACTGTTTTTCATGAGATCCGGAAATACTCCCTTGTCTACACTAGTGTTAAATATGACAGCTAAGTAGGGGGCAAGAGTTTCAATGATAGATCTACAAACTTTTACAGATATTCCCCAAAGATCTTCTGTTGATTTAATTTTAAGATCTTTAAAAGCTTTTATAATGCCTGGGGGTTTGTATGTTGAAACTTAAACTCCGATGGACATACCTTTACATTCTTTCTAAGTAAGTCAGCAGCGAGCGTGGATGACGAGTTGAGAGCTTCTGTAGTTTTAAGAGGAATATTGGCAAAGAAGTTATCAAATTCCTGAGCTACCTCTGCGTCCGAGTTTATTTGGCCATGTACAGTATTTAAATTAAATTTAGTTTCACGCTGTTTCTTCCTACCTGTTTCGTTATTTATTATTTTCCAAGTAGTTTTTATTTTGTCGTCTGCTGATTTTATTTTATTGCTAATATGCAGAGCTTTTGCTGTTTTGCATACACTTTTATATGTTTTTGAATATTTTGCAACATACTTATGAAAACTTATATTATTCATAAGCTGCTTTAAGCCATACAATTCATATAGCTTTTCCCTGCTTATACGAATGCCTGGAGTTGCCCAACAGCTAGCACAGCTATATACCTACCTATTCGACTCAACCCGGTCCGCCATTTTATTTTCTTTTCAAAATGGCGTCTTCCCTTTATAGTAAGACTAATGATAATGGTCCCGGCGAACTTCGTACCGCGTCAGAATTTTTTTTTGCTGTTGTGTTGTTGGTCGCGGCATTTTTAATAATAATATCGGCACGATAAGCTAATAGAAAATCGAAACAAACACATCAACCGGTCAACTTCAAAACTTCAATTTTCAATCATACTTAACCATAGATAACATTACGTTTAGCTGTCAGTTGCGTTTTGTTATTCCGCGCCAGTTGCGTTTTGTTATACCATTTTTAACAAATGAACGGCTAGACTGATATTATCTGTTTTGACTGTTACATTTTTCGTTTATATGTTTGTTGCGTTTTGTAATAAAACGGGATAAAATCATCCTGTGTCTTTCTCCTGGTTTTAAGCTACCTCCCCACCAATTTTCAGCCGAATCGGTTCAGCCGTTCTTGAGTTATAAATAGTGTAACTTACACGACTTTCTTTTCTCCCCGACCTTTGATTACCGAGCCAGCCCGCGTCGCTGAGCCAGTAGTTTTAAATCCCCTAAATACTAACGATATGACCCAGCCTGTCCCTTGCTGTCCTCCCGAAATGACGCCGCTAAGCCGAGGTCCGTATCCCGCAGGGGATGGCCTAGCGAGCGATCATTTAAGATAATAAGCTAGTTTGTAAGCCCTGCCTGGGGGCCTTAAATTCATTTGAGGCCACCACAGAATAGTCCGGTTAAGCAGTAACCAGCCTTAGTGTGCTGAACTGCGAGTGGTCCCCGTCAAAAAAAAAAAAGACTTTCTTTTATATATATATGTATATATAGAATACGTCTAGACGACCAAAAAATGGCATGAAATATTATGCCCTAAAGTGATAAATTACCGAGATAATTAGAGTCACGGACGCGGCGAGCCTCCAAACTAAAACCTTGGAACGCCTGGCATCCCCCTTAGGCTATCGACAAAGATGATACAAGTGACATTCTATCAGCGGCAGCGTGGCGAATGCGACTGTCGAAATGTCAAAATTTAAGGGATATTTCGACAGTGTTTGTCAATCCCATATATTTTTATCGTTTTGCCAATCGCCTTCGCCACGCCGCCGCTGACAGAATGTCACTTGTGTAGAGCCCCGTCACATACAATCAAGTAACACATACTCTTGCCATAGTTGTTGACAGTTTCTTCTGAGAACATCGGAAAGCTTGGTCGCGCCCATCTCTTGTCTTCTATTTGAAAATCTTGCGACACATGCTTAAAATCTGACGACAAAAAAAAACTGTTTATAATAAATAGTCATCATACCAGCCGAAAGACGTCCACTGCTAAACATAGGCCTCCCCCAAGGCACCATACAGAAAGTAATATGAGTATAGGTAATATGGTAATCATGATAATATACAGGGTGAAAGAGTAAATGACGATTCTAAGATATCGAAGAACCGACAGCTCGGAAACCGTTCTGTTTTGACCCCTATTTAACTGGACTTCATTTGAGTTTGTCCTCTGAGTTTGTTGACCAAAAAGTGTGTAAAAGTGTTACTTTACACACTTTACATTGTTCTCACACACCTATAGAAGCAACAAGGCCAATGTAACCAGAATTTTTGTAAAATAAAAATTGGTTTAAAAGAGTGTCCGTGGAGTTTCTTGCACGTTCTTCTCCATAGAGATCTACCTACGCTTTGGAACGTGCAAATTGTTTCATGTTTTTGACTGACTAACTTTGACAATTCAAAAGTAAATAGTTTATTTGAAATAAATGCTTTGACTTTGGCTTTGACTATCTAATTTATGATTTTTCACGTTCTATTAAATAGGTACTTAAATACTGAGGACCAAACCTTTTGGCAGAGGTACAGCCTTGGGCTCCAGTTGAGAATGTTGAGCTTCATCTCTGTTGACGTGAAAACCGTTTATCCCTGAAATAAATACTTAATTTAATTGAAATGATGCAAGACCAATTATTACTACTAACTATAGGTATACCTACCTCATTGCGTGCCAAGGGGATTGTGTGCCAAGGGGATCGTGTGCCAAGGGGACCGTGTGCCAAGGGGATCGTGTTACCTAGTTACTAGGTTGTGGGGGCAGACTAAAATCCAAATACGTAGGTATTTGGTATTTGTATTTCAATGACTTCTTAAAAATGTAATTGTTATGTGAAGTACATGCCGCTGTGGTATTTTGTAGTTAAGTAGTATTTCAAATACTGTGACTTTAAAATACATTTGAACATAAATACATTTAGCGATCTTATTAATGGGTACCTACGTTTTGCAGAAAACAGCGCTCGATGGCAGGTTTCGTAAGCAAAAAGGTTAGGCTAACCCACAGAAAAACACCTGTCAGTATTTGGTAATTAGTATTTTACATTTAAAATAAAAATAGTTAAAATACTGTATTTTGTTTTTTTTTTTATTTTAAATCGTCTGCCTAGCCTTTTCCCAATTATATTGGGATCGGCTTCCAGTCAAACCGGATTCGGCTGAATACCAGTATTTTACGTGAAGCGGCTGCCTACCAGAGCTCCACAAACCATTAACTGGGTAACACGGTAGTTCTTGGCGAGACTGGAGTCAGATTTACTGGCTTCTAACAATCCGTAACGACTGCCAAAGATCTACAAATCACAGCCGGGACCAACGGCTTAACGTGCTTTCCGAGGTACGGAGGAAACCCGATATGTTAAGATGGTCACCTATCCACAGACCAACCGTGGCTAGCGTTGCTTAACCTTGATCGACCCGTGCGGCTGATATTCTTTAGCCACGAGCTCCTCATTATCTTTTTTTTTAATTTTAAATACACGACTTAAAAGTATTTTGTATTTCGTATTTTAAATGCATGCGGGATAGTATTTTGTAATTTGTATTTTAATTAAAGCAAAGCATGTTTTGCCCAGCTCTGCTGACCGGTCTATCTCTATTAGAAGATTACATTCAGGATAAGAATGCTTGGAAACATGCTGGTCCTGCTCCATAGGACAATCAAGGGTGTAGACAAAATCAAACTGGTTCATTTATGAATTAACTTTATAGATAGGTATACTGTTTCTTTTTTGTGTTTTTATTTTCTGTTTAATTAATGGTTATTAAGATTATCTGTAAATATGTAAGTACCATTTACCTATTTTTTTTTAGAAAATGAATAAGTACCTCTGCTGGTAATACTTTGTTCTTATAAGTAGCATACTCTGGGTGTATCGTCCTCACATAATATTAAATTAATTTTTGTATACCAAATTTTGTAAATCATTATTTGAAAAGAGTAACTATGGAGTTTCTTGTCCGTTCTTCTTCATAAGAATCTACCTTTCCGAATGGACAGTAGAGTCACTTTATTAATGTAATTTTATTATTTTACTGAACTGTAAATGCTGACGTTCAAAAGTGCCGTTTAATGGCCTAATTGAAATAAACGTTTTGACTTTGACTTTGACTCTACTGCTTACATTTTTCAAGCTCTTTCTTCTCATTTTCAAAATCAGTGTCTGTTTCGGTGCTGAAAAAGTATCCAAAAGACTGCCTTGCGTGTTTCCCGAGCCCCTTCTGAATTGGTTGGTTTTTACGCTGCATATGTCCATGGCCCCTGGTTTCATTTCTACGCAGCATTTGTCTATGGCTCCTGGTTTCATGTTTACGCTGCCTTCGTTTGAGGCCCTGCAAGTGGCTTTTACGCGGACTCTTGCGGTTTTTTTTAGGAGATTTGATTTTCTGGTGTTTGCCTGTAAACAAAGTGGGTTAATCGCCGAGGGGATAAATCAGTGGCCCTATATTGAACCCCGAGCGTAACAAGAGCTTGGGCCTGGCAGTAACCGGCCTCATCTAGTTACCCCCTTGGACCCCTGAGGCTGAGGCGTACCTAACATTCTGTCAGCGGTAGCGTGGCGAGGCCGCGAAGGAGATTGACAAAACGTCAAAAAAGTATTGGATTGACAATCGCTGTCGAAATGTCACGTGATCTATTTCTTATATTTTGAAATTTCGATAATCGCATTCGCTGATAGAATAGCTCTTTGGTCTTTGGACCCATTTGGTTTTGTAGGCTTTTATATGCAAGCCCCGCCACCGGGGCAGACTTTTGTTTTCTTTTTAATTTTCGTTTTTTATGTATCGAATTGCAAAGCATCACGCTGACTCCCACAGGCACGTCGAGCATCTGCCTTGTTTCTGGTAATTCCTTTTTTTTCTCCTTTCTTTGTCACCAGTCACATTTTAATTCTAATATTTGTCTTTACTAACGTAGGTAGTAGTAGTAGTAACCTAATAAGTTCCTACTACTAATACTATCGTTAAGGAATTTTAGTTTAGGTTTCTAATTTTGAATGCATGTTAGTTCTCTCACAGTAAATACTTTTTGTTTGTTCTTTCTTTAAATACTTACTAATTTCTTGGTTAACTGCTTCACGCATTTTCGACTTGGCGGCGGTGGATGTCTTGGAAAATAAGGCTGATCTCTTGGGGCGGAAATTCGCTGTACCTAGTAAAGATCATCGTTATAAATGAATAATTATATCTACTTACGTGTAACAGAATAATCGCAATATCTGAAGGGGTCATTGTACCTACTCCCTACTATGAACATCTTTTACTATAGGACTAACACTAAAATCGCGAAAATAAAACAACAGTTCAGAACATTTTGACGGATTATGCGCAAATAAATGTATGGGGCTGTCCATTCTTTTTTCGCGATTTCAGTGTTGGTTGGTCCCATAGTAAAAGTTGTTAATGATTAGTACAATGATCCCTTTTCAGAGGAAGACGGCTGGGGACGTGATGGATAACCGTTACCAAAGATATGGAGCGTGGGCTGTACGCTCTCTAACTCACTAACACAGACAACCAGGCAAAGCGTTTTGGCGCCTACCAACCTGTTGGCAGTCGCGACGACATAAGGGGACGTTGCAAGCGGTCTCGAGGTGAGGCCCCCCGTCTGCGGGTGGAATACCTGGACCCGTTTCGTTGGGTTAATATCACATAGCTGGATCCGGCGTGCGCCTGTTCGAAAAGTAGTAGCAACGCACGCCCGTATGAATGATTGCATGTTAAGTTCTGCAGGGGCGTCGCAGCGACGCTTCTTCCAAACACCTCTCACTCGGCTGTCACGCCCCGCTAGGTGAGACCTCCAGTTACCTGGAGAAGGCCCGGCGAGGGACGACTATCGACGAATGTGCCGACATGAACGAGCCTGCAGTAGGTAGCGCCTACGAACGACAATGAGGACTCACTTCAAGTTAGGGAACATCCTAATTGTATAGTCGCGTCTCCGCGCACACTAACCGGACGTATGACGCTTATTATACTCACCTTGCTCAATTTTATGTTTCTGAGCTGTCAGTACAGCGTGCTTGCCACAAAACTTCAACGGAACAATTTTACCTTCCAAGTCTAAAATATAAATAAAATGGAATTAGAAAAGATAGATATAATAATTAGTAAAATATGTAATATATTTTACTAATTTTGCAATTTTTGCACAAGTGACAGTGTCGCACCGGGGGTGAGATATGTTCAAATCGCGCACAATTTGAATACCACTATGTAAGATTATTGTGTGACGTCAGTTTTTTTTTGTGTTTCATATGTGGTGACATAGATGGCGCTACTGTCGGACTGGCAACGCTCTGCTCGGCCCTACTGACGTCTGTCAATCGGGTCGGGGCTGCGTTTACAGCGATTACGAAACAGTCATATATCAGTTATGTATCGTAGGAGGGGGTGCTCACTAGATCCTTATACTACTAATACGGTGCGTACAGCTAAGCAGTGGAATTCCCTGTCGGAGCCTGTTTCCTGACAGCTACAACCGGGGTGTCTTTAAGTCAAGAGTGAACAGGTT
Source organism: Mamestra brassicae (assembly GCA_905163435.1). Lineage (NCBI taxonomy): Eukaryota > Metazoa > Arthropoda > Insecta > Lepidoptera > Noctuidae > Mamestra > Mamestra brassicae. The sequence goes on from LR991017.1 coordinate 8,657,524, forward strand.
ACTTCTAGGCAAGCGTGCTCCATCGTCGACCACATCATGGCTTTCCATCAGATGAGATTATGGTCGAACGCAAGCCTATCTATAATAATAAAAAAACAACTCCATTCGTCCGAGTTCAGAACATTTGCAATTTGGATAAATCTCGGAACTCGAATTAGGATTCGGATTGCATGCACCTAGTGCAACAGAGTCGCGATTTCTCTTACGGGTACGGAACCCTATTAAAACTTTACCATCGTGACACTTCAGGTATTCCAGTTCGCATTTGCTCGCTACCATCATATGGAACGTCAGGTTCAAGTCATGTCGTCTCAGTCGCACGCATTGGGGGTCTTCAACCATGAGGCATTTTATCTTTTTACAATTTTCATTAATTTTTGTAGCAATCAATTTTCTTCGAAACTTCGTTTCGGCCTTTTCGCATGTTATTACTTGGATAACTGAAAAAACACATTATTGTATTTGCAGGATCCACTTCAATTGACATGTTCCGCTAGGGCCGCAGTACCTGCCAGGGTTGCGGAATTTGTTCGAAAGAGTCACTGCGGCCCTGGAGCGCAAAGGGCTTTGAAAGCAGCATGGATGGGTTTTAGTCAGTAAGAGTCTGACACGCCCTTCCGCTCCACCCAGAGCGGAAGAAGTCATTTGATGATTATTTTCCCATCCTTAAAAAAAAAAGTATTTGTAGACCTCAATACCAAATGTACCCACTACATTTTGGTACCTATTTTGGTTTGTAGAAGGTCTAATTTGCCTTGTTTTTGTGGCCATAAGCCGCTGACAGAAACTAGAGGCACAGAAATAAATTGTACGCACCTATGACAATGATAAGAACGCAGACTTTCATTTTGAGTTTAGTTTATTTTTCATTCTTCAGTTACGACTATCAGAATACAATGAATTATTTAGTGCGTGCCTAGTTGATTGATTCGGATTTTATTTTATTTCATTGTTATTTTTACGATCTAACCGTAATTGGACGCTGTGTGTTAACCCACAGAAAATCGGGTATTGAGTTATGAATGCAGTGTTACTACGTCCGATCCAAACCCGATCAGTATCCGTGAAAAGATGGCCGACCGTCTTTTTTTAGTCGTAGAACAATCAAATTTGTATGATAGCTTACGCACTACACCCGATTTCCGTCATCCGATTTCACTCCGTCATCCGAGAATCTCCATTTCGGATAAGATAATTGACGGGCCGAAGTGGCCATATTATTATTTTTAAGTATGAAAAGTTGCGCACTACCTACGTCCGAATCGAATCTGAGCTGCGTCCAAGAAAAGAGGCATAGGGGTCGGGGGGCTGGGGGTGACGTAACAGATCATAAGTACGATAGTGCAACCTATTTGTTAAAAAAAATGGTTCCGACGAATTGAGAACCTCCTCCTTTTTTTAAGTCGGTTAAAAAATACGTAGGTACCTACAATATTCTTGGAACGAAGTTCCTTATCGCGCGCTCAGACCAAAAAAAAAGGTAGACAGCGCGCCGCAAACATCAAAAGTGAAGCCATAAAACTGTGCTCCTGCAAGTAAACATACACGCTCACGCACACACCTACACTAAACCATGCTCATCGCTCTTAGTTTGTCACGAGTCGTCAAGATAACTTGATTTAAAAAATATAACTATGCCTTCCTGTGTAGTGAAAAGTTCCTGTCAGTTCGTCATCTTCGGGTGGTAACGAGATAAACTAAGGCTTGGTACTTAAAAGCCAGGTCATGGAATCCAAAAAAAACATGCAACATTTGAAATGTCAATTACAGCGTTGCCAACAGGGAGGGTATTCCCCAAACTGCGGGGAATCAGAAGTTGATTGAGCATTGACATTATGCGGAGATTTTGAATATCGATAGTTTGGACTGGGTTAGTAATTCTTCAGGAAATCTAAACACTTATTTTAACAATTTTGGAATGAAGCATTTAATTATTCAATTGCACCCCATTTAAGTTTTGGCTTTATTTTGTTTGTTTATTGAACGGCATTTTTTAATGTTCGCTTAAATTGCACTTAAGATCGATGCGATGTCCTTCTAACTAATTTTGCCCTTTTCGAACGCATCGTTCGGGCGAAAATTGAATGTCCTCAAACATTATATTAAATCCTCTAAAATAAAGTCACTGTAATCTTTAATGCCAACAAGGGATGGATTTCAAAACTGGGCGGGCAGTGCCAAATTTAACCATCGGGCAAAGTGCTCGTCACTAAAATATGGGAAAGTGTGAAAAAAAATATAAAAATTAAATACATGATAAATAAATAGGTACTTGAAACAAGTTTCAATTCCTAAAAAAAAATTTTTTGTCCAACAGAATTTACTAGACTTGCATTTTCGGGGAATTTGATGAATTGGTTTTGGCAACACTGGCCTAATGTCAAGTTTTGACGGAAAACAATGTTATTACTGACTACTATTGATTCTTGTCTTTGGTCTTTGATACTCTATACGGAAGCGAATTTGTGTGTTTGTTTTAAAAACTTTGTTGTACCTATTCAACATAATATTATGATATATTTTGAGTAAAAATGGGAAAACTGCCTATGTGTAGGCTATGTTTAGCGGAGAATGTGCGCATGTATGTAGTTGTCAACAAGAACTTGCGTGAACTATATAAGCTGACTGACAATCCGGTAAGTTGATACTTATGTCCTACTACTCCTTAGGAAAGTAAGTAAGTATAGCCCACCATCAGTATCTCAAATTGGATTAAAAATATTTAAACATTGACATGTTTAAATATTTTTAAGACTATCAAATATCAAAAATTAAAAACATATAACACAAAATCCATTTAAAACACGTCAGAAAAAATAATAAATAATCAACAACACCCAATAATAAGTCCGAAAATCTAAAACTATTACCAAATTAAAATTCATCGGTGGTCCTGAATCATTTTCATAAAATAATGAAATATGACTCAATCAATAATAATTCACCTAAAAAAGAAAATCGTAACTACAATTTAAATTATCATTATTCCGTGTATTAATTTACACTTACATATAATTGTATTTCTTAATATTTCAATATAAATAAAAAAATAAAAATAAAACATTTTAAAATATAAAAAAATAGTAGCCCACCGGTATCGGGAATACAAGCTACCGGCGCGGTCAGAGCTCCAGAGAGAGGAACGTCCTATCATTATTATTATTAAAATTATCCAATGTCAAACATTAAAATCGTTATACATAAAATCCATTAAAAATCATGTCATAGTTGAAACAATTTAGGACTACAAATGAAAAAATCACCATTACACTAATATCTAATCATGAATTCATCCACAGAGTATAAACATTTTCCCAGTAAGAAGTGTTTAGTTTATTTTAAAAAAGGTGGTTTTATATTGCAGTTTTTTTTGTCCTAAGGCAGTGGTTCCCAACCTGTGGTCCGCGGACCACTGGTGGTCCGCAACGGCCAAAATATGGTCTGCGAAAGGTTTAAAATTTCACTCTTTTCACCTCAAAAATGTCATTGATGAAAACTGATTCTAAGTTTCTTTAGAAATGTGTCTTCTATGACAACACTTTTTAATTTTGATTTCAAAGCACAGTTATACTACAAGTTTTGAATATCTATATGATATAAGTTTATTTTTAGTTTAACAGTTTCTGGTCCTTGCGAGCAACAAAGAAATAAAAGTGGTCCCGAGAGAGGTTTTACACCACACTTTAAGTCGTAAGCATCCGACAGTTCTCCTGCCCATTTCACAAAATTAATCTGATTGTAATATCAATACTAAAAAAACAGAACATAGCTCTTTGGATAATACAGTATTGTTTTATTTAATATGGGTTTACTCTTGACTCTAGTCTAGGTCATAGATGACAGAGACAAAGTCGATGATGGAACGAGCTTACCCAGAAGAAGCCTGTTCAGTTCACTCTAATTTTGAAGAGATTAGGGTTGTATGCGTTCCGAAACACAGACGGAATTTGTAAGCTTCTCCATTTCTCATCGTTTTAGGATCACTCGGTTGTCCTTCTGTCTGTCCGTCTGTCACAGCCAATTTTCTGTGACCCAAACACGACCATGTCACAAAAATAAATACATTTTGTAAACTGGGTCACTCAAAAAAAGGTTATTCAACTGTACCATGTGACATACATATTTAATCAAAAGGCTCAAGACAGTATCAGAAGGCTTATGACAATATTTTCATAATTTTAAAATAATCTGTTTCGAAGTTATTACAGTTTCGAAGTTATAATTACAAAATTGAATAGATATATTGAAAATTTGAACTCTCCCTTCAATATTGAACCAGCTAAAGCTTCCTCCACGGTTGATGGATCTGTAACTGCAGTACGAACGAACTTCATGTGTACATGAAGTTAGCCATAGCCATAGAACCACTAGCGCCACGAGAAGCAATAAAAGTAACTACGTATATTTTTTACAGTCTTGGAAACTGGGGATTACAGCCATCCTTTTTTCAACAAAAATGTTTGGAAACTGAAGAGCCGTTCGCTCAGATGATGAATGAGGAGGTGAGGTATTCTTCAGCAGATATACTCGCTGAAATTATAATGATTGTTATCCCGGGGCAGAACGATAAGTCATCAGTACTACTATCGAGAAATATGGTTAAACTTAACTTAATTAAAATGTTTTTGTTTTCAAATAATTAAAATAGTATTCATAAACTCGAAAGCGTGAGAAGCTATAGTCACTAGACGTGACATAGGTACTAATCGATTCATATATGTTCAGACCAAAATAAGCTCTCGCATATAGTAATACGGCATTAACTTGCATGCAAGCACGCGGCGAGTGAGGCCCCGCACATCGCGCGCGGCATCCTTTTATATTAACTTATTCGGTATTGTGTTTCATTCAATACGCGAAGTGCAACGACCGCAGCCGCTTTTCGCGAAACTATCGTGTTGTATAACTATTTGGTTCGAAGTCGCTTTCGAGTTTAGTTTATCACAATTGTTATTGTGCCATTTCTTTATTTTATTTTATTATTTTTCATCAATCTATTGTATTACCAAGACAAACTCATTTCGCTGCTGGAAAACAACCATTAAAATTTCACGCTGTATCTTCGTGTTATGCATGGTAACTCATCTCTTTTTTTTACCGATTGGAAATCATCAAATGACTCCTTCCGCTCTGGGTGGAGCTGAAGGGAGTGTCAGTATATTATTGACTAAAAGCCATTGTGTTCCTCGAAATGCCCTTTGCATTCCAGGGCCGCTGTGACTCTTTCGATCAAATGTTCGCAACCCTGGCAGGATGGTCACTCATACTATGGTTATCTTTTTACAGCTTCATTCTTTACTTAGCCAAGACCACCCAGAGTTTTGCAATGGGTTTATTCAATCACCTATAGAGCATACAACTATAGTCGATAAACATCAAACTGAAAGTTTTGCTATCAAAGAAGAATTACCAGCTGTTTGTGAGAGACAAGATGAAATTATTGAGCCAAAGGAGGAACATTTAAGTGATGGTAAGTTTTAAGTAAAAAACTATCTAATGTGTGTTGGGCCATGCACAGGGAAGGGTTCCATAGATATCCATCCTGCAAAAAAAAATGTAGCAAATCCTAGTATAATGTTACAAAGTCAAAAATGCCCTTAATTGTAAGTACTTGTAAGTCAATTATTCGGAATTTTTCACTGATCCAAACAGTATCAAACCCCACCCAAACAGACATCATTAAGTTGATTCCGCTACTGAATGTCGAAGTTTGAAATGTCGACGTATGTTAGTTCTAAAGTACAGGATCTCGATGTACGCCAGTTCGAAAGTTCACTGGAGCGAAGTATGCAAGGCCGACATATCGTTAGTTAGAAAGCATACGAGTGCGATGTACGCCAGTTCGAAATTACCCTGTTACGAAGTATGAAATGTCTCCGTACTGGATTTCGCGACCAATTTCGAGGTAGCGCTCGCCGGCCGCTACCGCGGCACCGCTCGCTTCACTCGCTCGGCTCGCGCGTAGTTGGTCACAGTTCTAACCTAACCTAACCAGGGTAATTTCGAACTGGCGTACATCGCACTCGTATGCTTTCTGACTAACGATACGTCGGCCTTGCATACTTCGCTCCAGTGAACTTTCGAACTGGCGTACATCGAAATCCTGTACTTTAGAACTAACATACGTCGACATTTCAAACTTCGACATTCAGTAGCGGAGTGCATTAAGTTTGCTTTTGCTTGGTTTATATTCGTTTTTTCATCCAATAATCCGATCTTTCGCAAGTCTTCCCAGTGTAGAAACGACTCACTCTTGTCTGTTTTGTTTACTTACAGAGCTAGTTCTAGAGAAACAAGAAAATAGCTATTCAGGTGTAGAAGATATACCAGCACAGCATTCTGAGTCAAGTTCAGAAGATGATAAGCCTTTAATGGAGTTTAAAATTGAAGTGGAGGAACACGAAGTATCGGGGAAGAAACGAAGAGCCAGTGACACGCAGCGTGAGTATTAGTTACAGTAGAATCCGCTTATAATGACATCTAGGGGAAGTAACAAACACTTCATACAGAGCTCATACTTAGAAAAATAGCAATATTCAAACAATAAACAAAGACAAGTTCTTATTTTATGTAATGGTTAGAAACACACCAGGAAAAGGGGAAGGAGAGTCACTGAAGGTGTGGTGTGTTTATTTCGTTTGCTACAATTGA